>CM051003.1:28107004-28207004 GCA_027704905.1 Muraenolepis orangiensis
ACAATACCTTTTCCATATGTTTGTGTTCATGCAACAGTAAATAAATAAAACAATTTGGTGTCTGACAGTCTGGAACCTAAAGCTATTATTTTAAATGGTGCTGTGTTAAGTTATGTTTAATGTCACAGTTGTTATTTTCTGTCTATTTATGGATGTCTGTTTGTGTGTATGTGTGTGTGTGTCCAGCTGAATGTGAGCATAAGATCCACAGCCCTAGTGGGACCTTGAGTAGCCCCAACTGGCCAGACAAGTACCCCAGTCGCAAGGAGTGTACCTGGGACATCACCGCCACACCTGGACACAGAGTCAAGATAGTAAGTAACATACCTCTACCCTTATCTTAAATACCTCCACCTGATCCAACATACCCCCACCCCGTTCCAACATACCTCCACCCTGATTCAACATACCACGACCCTGTTCCAACATACATCCACCCTGATCCAACGGCTCCATCCTGATCCAACCTACCTCCACCCTTCTCCAACATACCTCCACCTGATCCAACATACCTCCACCCTGATCCAACATACCTCAACCCTGTTCCAACATACTTCCACCCTGATACAACATACCTGGCTCCATCCTGATCAAATCTACCTCCACCCTGATCCAACCCACCTCAATCCTGAAACAACATACCATCACCCTGATCCAAAATTTCTCAATCTCAGTCCAACATACCTCCACCCTGATCCAACATACAGTCACCCTCATCCAACATACCTCCACCCTGATTCAACCTACCTCCACCCTGATCTAACCTACATCGCCCCTGATCCATGATTCCTCCACCCTGATCAGACATTCCTCCGATACAATAGATAGAATCCTCAAAGTTGCACCATGACTCCTCATGGGTCTAAATAAACTAATGTGATTGTTTAATCTAGCTGCAGTAGCTGTCAATGTTGTGCTGCTTCATTTTCTGCACATATTTATCTTCTGCTCTCACTGATGGGGATTGTAGAAAATCTGGTTGGCTAGATAAACGGTATGCCCTCCCTTGTCCTCCTGTCTGCCAAGTAGAAAAATGCTTTCTAATGCTTTCTTTATTGCAAGACCCACATAATAACGGCCATGGAGTGCAATGCAATAACTGCACATTACTCCAATATTAGTGATTAAGCTGCAACATCTGAGTGAACTATAGGTAGACATTCACTGTGCCTTCAATGTCCCTTCTCTCACATAACCACACGTAGAGGCACACCCCTACACACACACACTCAAACATTTGATTTCTTTCAAAGAATAGTAAAAGGAGAATAAGGAGTGATGAGAACGCAGAGTTAAAGACTGGCAGTAATGCCGATCTGAGGATATCATTATTGGGCAGGGAAGCTTTTGATTCTGGCCATCTGATGGGTTCCAGATGCCACTGTCCATACTTATGTGTACGCCTTACCCAGGCCATGTGTGTGTGTGTGTGTGTGTGTGTGTGTGTGTGTGTGTGTGTGTGTGTGTGTGTGTGTGTGTGTGTGTGTGTGTGTGTGTGTGTGTGTGTGTGTGTGTGTGTCTGAAGATATATCTGGACCTGGTTCTTTGAACTTTTCTAAGGAGCATTGCGCAAGAGAGGGGGAGAGAGAGAGATAGAGAAAGAGAGCTAGAGAGCTAAAGAGCTAGAGAGCGAGAGGGATAGAGGGAGAGAGAGAGGGCTAGATAGAGGGAGAAAGAGAGAGATACAAACAAAGTGGATATATTAAGCAGTAGCTGTCATGACAGCACTGAGAAAGCTGCCAGCACATTCGCACATATCAACCACTTTTGTACACATAGATATACATACTGTGTGTGTGTGTGTGTGTGTGTGTGTCTGTCTGTGTGCACGTGTGCACGTGTGCGTGCGTATGTGTCCACTAAACACGAACATTATATATCCTGGCACTACTTTAGTGGAGTTAAACTAAGCTCAGCATATCCTGTATGTCCGTCTGAGTCATACCAATATCTATTCACATCCAGTGAAAAAGATTTGGCTTCACAAAACAACTCTATGCTACAGAAACCAGAGAAAACACACATGTACAAATGCTACCACACATACACACACCTCTATTTTAAGGTATGTGTAAAGGAGGAATCCATCTCTTTCTCTGTAGAGAGGTGAAGCCTATAGTCCCAGTGGTGAAGTGGATGCAGGACTCTATCTCTTACTCTGTAGACAGGTGGAGCCTATAGTCCCAGTGGTGAGGTGGATGGAGGAATCCATCTCTTTCTCTGTAGAGAGGTGAAGCCTATAGTCCCAGTGCTGAAGTGGATGGAGGACTCCATACTGTTTCTCCGTAGACAGGTGGAGCCTATAGTCCCGGAGATGAAGTGGATGGACTCGCATGAATGACAGACATATATATACAGTATTTACTGGCTGTTGGTGTGCAATTGAACTTACTGTAAAATGCATGAGGTCCTGAACTCTGAACACAAATCTTGATTCTAAAAGTTGAAGCATTTTTCATGATGCATCTCGTGGGGCCCAGCCCATCAGCAGCTGTGGCCGTTCTAAATTGGTCCATTCACATTAGCCATGACTGGGAACGTGCAGGGGCAACAATCTGTGTCATGTCTCATATGCAAACATTCACTGTGCACATGTGCACACACTCACACACACAAACACACACACACACATATAGACACACACACACACACACACACACACACACACACAAACCAACACACACACACACACACACACACACACACACACACACACACACACACACACACACACACATACAAACACACACACACACACACACACACACACACACACACACACAAACAAACACAAACACATACATACACACACACAAACACATATGACACACAAAAATACAAAAGCACAAAATCGGCATGAGAAAAAAAGACATGAGGCCACAGATGGCCAGAGCCGAGGGGTTGTTCCTACCACATGAGCACACGCTTGTGGTTAGCCCTAATATGCGAACGTGCAAACGTCCCTACCGAGTGGAACACAGCCAGGACTGCAGAACCATAGAGCAGCACAGGGTGGGTGAGGTGCAGATCCAGGCCTTTAGACCAGTGGTATACTATGTCCCCCAGGGGGTCCGCGAAGGTACTGCAGGGTGTCCACAAACATGATTAATGCAGAAACCAATTCCTGCGGTCACCTTTTCCCGCCACGTTTCACCCAAATTCCACCTTCAAGTCAGTGTTTCCTCCACAGGGATGTCCAGGTCATTGACATAGATGGACCTATAGGGCCTCTGAATCATTCTATCCTGCCACACACCAGGGTCACTCATCGTACAATGCAAAAAGTTTGAGCCTGACGCATTCATTTGAATATGTCGACATGGCTTAGGAGAAGAAGAAAGAAAGAAAGTAGATACAATGCCATTTAAATGAGGGTGCCTAGACATACTCTTTTTCCCGGATATAGGCTACAACTCAAGCCCTGCATGCAAACATTGGTCAAACTGCATCTCAATCATTAACCCCCCCCCCCCCCCTCGGCTTCCCCCCCCCCTCCTGTCTGCTAGCTCATGGTGAGAGTATAACTATGTTCATATGTTCTATGCATTTAATTTTCTGTATCACTGTCTTGTAAGTCTACTCATTTCGTACCGATGAATGTGTGTTTTCATTGTCCCTTGTTTGTTTCCTACCTCCCTCTCTGTCTGTCTGTCTGTCTCTTCTCCGTCTGTGTCTTTGCCTTCACCTCCAGACGTTCAACGAGTTTGAGATCGAGCAGCACCAGGAGTGTGCCTACGACCACCTTGAGGCCTTCGACGGTGATGCGGACAAGGCGGCCATCTTGGGCCGGCTGTGCGGCAGCAAGATCCCCGAGGCGCTGGTCTCCACCGGCGACAGGATGTACCTGCGCTTCATCTCTGACGCCTCGGTGCAGAGGAAGGGCTTTCAGGCTCTGCACTCCACCGGTACGGGAGAGAGGTGGAGGAAATCACTCCCTACTCACTACTACAGTTCAATGTAGGGCACTATATAGTGAGCTCATTTGCTAAATGAAAAAAAATATTTTGGACACTACTAGAGTCGCCGTTAATGACCTCATTGTTGTTGCATAATTAAATGTGCCAGATCTACGCAGGCTACAGTATGATGATAACAATAATAATAATACCAATAAATACTGACATGCATTTTGCATTCAAAATCCTCAATATAAGATTGATAAAAGATTGTTTTTTTTTTCAATTTGCCAATGAGCTCACTATATAGTGCCCTACATTGAACTCCCTATGTAGTGAGTAGTGAGTAGGGAGTGATTTCGGGCACAGCCAATGTGTATTTATTTCTGTGTGTTAG
Organism: Muraenolepis orangiensis; assembly: GCA_027704905.1. Classification (NCBI taxonomy): domain Eukaryota; kingdom Metazoa; phylum Chordata; class Actinopteri; order Gadiformes; family Muraenolepididae; genus Muraenolepis; species Muraenolepis orangiensis. The sequence continues at coordinate 28,111,298 of CM051003.1, forward strand.
TCTATTGCGTTTGTGCTGAGGGCATTGCCCTTGTTCATCAGGCAGCAAGTGCAATCTGTTTAGAGCTGTATCGCCCTCTAGTGGTGTTCTGTAGCATGTACACCCCGTGTGCCGAGGCTCATCAATTAGGGAATCTAATAAAGCTACTATTAGGCCATCTTGCAGACTCCAATGCATTCAGAACCATGTCCATGATTATATTAATGATTACATAAGCGGTTAGATATATACAGGTAGACCGGGGTATTCGAACGCCCTAACTAACTAACTAACACTACACTATCTAGTAATGCTGTTACAGGTTAACAGGACTCGAACGACACAGTGCAGTAATATTGTAATCACATCAACACCTCTTTCCGCGTGTCCGTAGAATGCGGGGGTCGTTTGAAAGCAGAGGCGCGTCAGAAGAACCTCTTCTCCCACTCCCAGTTTGGCGACAACAACTACCCGGGACACACCGACTGTGAGTGGCTGCTGACGGCCGAGGCAGGCTACGGCGTGGAGCTCACTTTCATCACCTTCGAGGTGGAGGAAGAGGCGGACTGCGGCTACGACTACATCGAATTGTACGACGGCTACGACGCTAACTCACACCGCCTCGGGCGGTTCTGCGGTTCTGGGGTAAGAGTAATAAGTATGTGTTGTATTGTTAGTGTAGTTATTAATGCTATTATACCAGGTTTTCCCAAACAACTCTGATCAACACACGAAAAGTATTTCCATATTGAATCATAAATGTTTACTGTTTAATTACCAACAAATTATTAGTTTTTCTTTCTTATTTGTAAATTACCTTTCACAGCCCACCTCCAGTACCATGACGGCCCACCAGTGTACCGCGTCCCACACTTTCCAAGCCCTGTATTAGACCATTTAGTTAGTTATATTTACTACTTCCGTCATACCATTCGACTATTATTTGGAATTTAGTTATTTAGAAGAAGCATTTATCCAAAGTGACTTACAGGTTGTTGTTTTTTAGCTACGTGTCAGTAAGGAGCAGGTAAGGTTAAGGTAGATAAGATACAGATGTTGGTGATCAAAGAACCCTAGCCACTCTATCACACTATCCTACCCATGATTGTATGATTGTAAACTTGTAAATTTGTCTACTACACATCATTTAGAAGAAGCTTTTATCTAAAGTGAATTTTGTAGATGAATTTCATTTAAACCAGGAGGAGGTTACGAGTTCAACACCATATCCACACTACACTGTCCTACCCCTACCTGCTCCAGTGTGAACATTGACGTTTACATCAGCTGGTCCTGAGTGCTGGTCCCCAACATTAGTGCTGGGTTCCTAATGTTGGAAGACATTTCATTGTTTGCTCATCTCCCCGCTTACAGCCCAGGGAGGAGATCTACACACCGGGGGATGTGGTGCTGATCCGTTTCCATAGCGACGACACCATCAGCAAAAAGGGTTTCCACATCCGCTACACGAGCACCAAGTTCCAGGAAAGCCTTCATGCCAGGAAGTGACCTCACACAGTGAGCCTCCCCTTTGACCCCATTGACCTCTCGACTTCTGACTCCGGGGGGGGGGGGGGCCTTGAAATGACATTTCGCCGTGGCAACCTCGAAAACTCAAGCACAGTTATCTCCTCCCGCCAAGACTTGAGAGAGTTGTTAGACGCCTGCTGCTGCTGCACTACACAGGGAAGAGGACTTCTGTTTGAACCAAGCTCTCTTTCAGCGGGGAGAGGAAAGGTGACTGGTTAGAAACTCTGTGGACTATGGGACTGAACACACCAGCATGAATCATGCCCACAACTCACTAATTAGCACCTCAGCACAGAGGACTACAAAGAGGGATCCGTAAATATTTAATCAAACCCATGCACGTGTGAACTTAAGGTGCACGCATGCACACACACACACACACACACACACACACACACACACACACACACACACACACACACACACACACACACACACACACACACACACACACACACACACACACACACACACACACACACACACACACACACACACACACACACACACACAGGCCCCCCCCACACACACACATCAGCATGGACACACTAGACATTGATTGTTATGCACCTCTTGCTTTGATGAACAGGTGATGATCAGTCCCTGATTGGCTGAGTCTGTGGAGGGCGGGGTTTTGGATCTACCGTGGATCTAACATGGAACCCTAATGTTGTGTGACCCCTGAAGACACACAAGTGTTGGAGACTGCGGTCTGTAGAACTCACTGGCCACGCATACAGAGTGACTTATGGAGAGACGACGTGTTCATTGCCTTGAAGGCCCGGGGAACTGGCCTGAACTGTCCAGCTCACAATGGCTGCAGCTGATTTTATTTGATGTCTTATTCTAAGTCTTGTGGTGGTTGTGTTTCCCTGTATGTGTGTTCAACAAAAGAGAAGAATAAGCACAACGGTGTATTCCCATTCTGCCCATTGCCTAAACATGTATACAGACCACCATCTATGAATGGATGAATTTAACAAAAAAATATGTCAACGGATAATTAAAATGACCTTAGATGTTAATACTGAGCCTTGCATTACTGTATATTGTATGTTCCTGTTGTTTGCACCATGTTTTTTTTTATTTGCTAATGTAACATGAAATTATAAACTGTATCCCTTGTGTTGAATTGTTGTAACAAACGGAATATCTACCAAAACATCCATGTTAAACCCTGAAATGAAAATATATGGTCCAAATATGTTTCAACTGATGACTTAAGGGATAGTTTTATCTGTCTTTTGAAAAAAGAAAGCAAAAAAAAAACGAACAAGAAAGAGCTAATCCAATGGTGCTAAAAAATATACATGAATAAGATGTGTTTTTTGTATGGATTCAACTACAAAGCAAATGATTAAAGGATGAGAGAGCGTGTAAATAGCGCACCTAAATCAAACCAGTGGTCCACGGTAATGCCTTAGCATCAAACGCCTTGTCCTCATACAGACCTCTGAAGAGTTTGGGAAGACCTTGAAGTCTATTGAGTCACTATTGTGGGACCCCAACTGTCTGTGAAGTCTTGAGTGTGTGATGACACTAATGGTTTGGCTTTTCTAGACACATGCACGCGCACACACCCACGCACGTGCGTGCACACACAACTCGCTTATTACAAGCTAAATCGCATACTACACATCAATGGAGTTAATAACAGAACGACACACATTGTATTAGTTCTGCTGTGCTGATAGAGCGACACATGTCCCTGTTCAATATCAATACAAATTAGTGCTGTAGGGCCTTAATTCGATCCGGCGCATCCAAGCCTTCGGTGTTAACTTTAACACAGTTAACACATTGTCTAAGTGTGAGACGGTGGGGCTAACGGGCAAACACAAGTGTCAGAGTAGCCTATGAATGATAATGTGGTTAGATTTTTGTTTGAATGAATCAATTGCATTGACTCTTTCGCTGTACGTGTCGGGCTGCAGAATTGTCCCTGTGTCCTAACCAGGGCCGGTTCTAGACTTTTGGAGGCCCTAGGCAAAATTTTCTGTGGAGGCCCCCCTTTGAGATTTTATTTTACCGGACGAATTCGAAATTTACCGGTCATGTTTCAAAAACAGGGGAGGGGTGTCGCGATCGTGAAGTCCAACGGGGGGGGGGGGGGGGAGTCCACTAACTGGAGTAGTACATTCCTATTCCTATTCCTATTGCTGGAGAGGGGGGGGGGGGCCGAAATCAGTGATTTTGATTGGTTATATGATCACTGGCACGTAATGTGTCCTCTTTATAAAGACTTATAAAAAATATTTGTTTAGCGAAGCCGGAGGCCCTAGGCATTTGCCTACTCCGCCTATAGGAGGCGCCTGGCCTGGTCCTAACTGCTAGTCTTCAGTAGTCTCATCGTTTAACTGAGATGACCCGTGCCATAGCTATTGGTCTACAGTAGTCTGATCGATCCAATGAGATGACCCGTGTCCTAACTGTTGGTCTACAGTAGTCTGATCGATCCAATAAGATGACCCGTGTCCTAACTGTTAGTCTACAGTGGTCTGATTGCTCCACTGAGATGACCCATGTCCTACATGTTAGTCTACAGAAGTCTGATCGCTCCACTGAGATGACCCGTGTCCTTACTGCTAGTCTTCAGTAGTCTCATCGCTCCACTGAGATGACCCGTGTCCTTACTGCTAATCTTCAGTAGTCTCATCATTTAACTGAGATGACCCGTGTCCGAACTGTTAGTCTACAGTAGTCTGATCGCTCCACTGTCCTGTCAGTCTGCTGAAGTATCATAGCTCCACCGTCTGTAGTGTCATGCCATTGAAATGACCTCCTCTGAATCAGTCAATTAAAATAAACACAGGTCAAAGAGTGCATAAAGACAAAGACTACGTGACGTGTTGCATATTGCTGCGAGCAATTTGGATTTTGAGTGTGGATGTGTTTCAGTGACTAGCCGCATGAAAACCCTCGAAATCCAAGGCCAAACTGATTTTGCGTTTTAGTTACCATAGACTAGACTAGAGCAACCAATATAACAACAAAAGTAATTCAGTTTGACATATTAAATCACTCTTTCCCAGACCTACCACTCATAACTTGCACTTCTGCTACAGCCCACATGGGGGCTCTAAACAGAGAAATGGATTACCATACATTATTTTGTTCTAAAACTAGTAATGAAGATGGAAATGGATGGAACCAAAATAGTTTGGTTCCATCAAACGCTTGAAGCTTTGTAAACATAATTCTAATTCTAAACATATTCTAATTCTAAACATAATTCTAATTAATTATGAAGTTCATCATTCCGAAATAAAGCTTACACATTGTAATGTATGAGGTGTGGTAAAGTATGACCCATTATGTCCAATAGCATCATTTTGGTCACATAGCATCTTTAATACCACCATTATAATAATTAGAATATCAAAAAGTATTGAGTATACATACATCATTTGCATTGCGGTACACAAATCTGTTGTGATTTATGTTTTTAATCTCTTCCATTCTTTGTTTTCAGGAGTATTCTTTATTGTTTTCACATTGTGCTGATACATTAAAACCATCCTGAAAATGTGATTCTGTTTCATGAAGGAAAACATTTAATTGGACATGTATTGTTAAGTAATATAAAAAGTTTTGATGTTTCCAAATGTAACTTGAATCCTATAATCTACTACTTTCCAATACCAATAATTAGGAACTTCAATATAAGCCAAACTTAAAATCCATGTCACCAAATTCATAGTACTTAGTGTAGGGTTTTCCTCACCTACAGTGGTCTTGCAATGCGGGTACAAAATGTCACGATGTTCTGTTATATTTCTTCTTGTTCTTCTTCTCATTATTTTTTTGCAGATATGTTCATGAAGCTGTGGGAACAGTCACTCGATGCCATGCCTGTCTTCGTAACAGTCATAGATAATTGGATCCTCGGGTGTCCAGAGATGTGTTTGGTGTGTGTGTTTGTGTGTGTGTGTTTGTGTGTGTGTGTGTGTGTGTGTGTGTGTGTGTGTGTGTGTGTGTGTGTGTGTGTGTGTGTGTGTGTGTGTGTGTGTGTGTGTGTGTTTGTGTGTGTGTGTGTGAATAAACAGGGGGAAGTGGTGGGGCACTCCACTTTTCAACTTCCCTAGCCTCTCTCTCTCCTCCTCCACCAACACCATCTCTACCCACAATATCCCTCGCCCCCGAGCTGCGTTGGTCAGACACTGGTGATGGAGGCCAGACAGTTGGAGGGTTTCTTCAGCTTCTCGGGCTGAGCGCTGGGGGGTTCTGGGATGGCCCGGAAGCTGAAGGGCAGGCCGATGCTGGAGGTGCCGATGTGTCCGGGGCTCAGCGCTGGGTTCTGTCTCCTATTGCTCTCCACGATGCTGGACGTGTTGGAGGCCAGGCTCTCCCGCGTCCTGATCCGACAAGACAAGACAAGAGTTGTCAGGATTGTAGTCATTGTAGGTTTACTATTGACAATATACTATTGAGCCATTAAGCAGCACATTTAGCCAAAACATCATTAAGCAGCAGGTTGGGGTTAAAGAGGCTGTTAGTGTGAGTGTGATTAGCCATTACAGGCCTTTTCAAAATTATCATGTGACTAAAATTGTCAGTAACTTGGTGACATCACACAGTGGGAGTGTCCTCCCAGATCTAGGATGGATAGATCCGTCTACCAGTTGGTACAGTCCACTGGGTAAGCTGGTAGAGTGATCTATCCATCCTAGATCTGAGACCACTTCATGATCCTGTGTTTATATTCAGAAAACATGAATATCTAATCTACATCTACTGGTGTTTACTAACTGGTAGATGTTGTTTGGGTCATGTTTGACAAACTACTACTACAGAGACATCCTTGAGTGTCTCTATACATTCATACAACTCATTCTGAAATGTCCTTAATCATGACTATACTATATATCACTTTCTAAGTGCATTCATCGAAAGACATCGAAAGACACCAAATACTCATTACATTGGCTAAAAAGAATGGCAGGCTGTACCTTAAGAGATCGCTTTGTGATACCATAATGTTTTCATCTTTGGTTAATCTTAAAATAAGATATGTCTCAATGAGCCTACAGCTTGGGCTTTGCTGTCTGGAAAGGTAACTGGACTGCATTCTCTAAGCTCCACTCACAGCACACTTTACACTTTGTCTCTAAGCATTGCGTTGCACACACACACACACACACACACACACACACACACACACACACACACACACACACACACACACACACACACACACACACACACACACACACACACACACACACACACACACACACACACACACACACACACACACACACTCAGACACCATGACCACTGTTTCAACCATGCAAGGCACATAAGGAGAGAAACTTTAACCAGGAGGAGCAGAGCATCGAAAGAAGCACCACTCCAGACACCCTCTGCCTGCAGTAGGTTCAGAGGAGGGGGGGGGGGGGGAGGGGCAGAGCATAATTGCCAAAGAGCAATAATGATTCAAATAATAATATAAAGAAAAAAGCCACAACGGACGACATTGAATGTAAAAGTATAGACCTTTGCCTAAAAAGGTTACTTTTGTTAAAGCTAAGTTAGCATGCAGAGGTAGTATCTTATACATAAAGTTGAGCATATTTGCCCCGATGAGTGTGACAACAATTTACTTCACATTTGTAGTGGAAATTCCCCCTAAAAATATAAAAATCCAACCTAGGGCTGGACGATATGGTTGAAATCAATATCACGATAATCATCAATGAGTTTTCAATATCGATAGATATCACAATATTGCAGAATATGTGGGATGTGATGTCTAACAAAACTATTTTGAAATAATATTATTTAAAACATTTTGACAGTTTCTAAACCACATTTGCTTGTTATCGAACATAATTATGTATAACAATATCCTAATATCTTCACCATATGATTCTGCTCAAATAGGATAAACAATAATATTGAAATATTGTCCAGCACTAACCTAACCCTACAATCACCGTTGTCATGTTTCCGCTTTTCGCAATTGCGAATAATATAAATTGATTGTATTTATTTAACAAATTAAGATTTCTAAACTTTTCTCCAGATACATTAACACAGTGTTTCCCAAACTTTTTCTACAGGTCCCCCCTTTTGGTATATATAAACAAATGTCAGCCCCCCACCCCCGGGAACCTACATGCACCCACATAAAGACACTCTCAGACACATCCTTTGCTTGAACACGCTTATATAATTGATTTAAAACTGTCTGTAATTAATAGTCACCTTAACAATATTGCGTCATAACTCTGGGCCCCCACTAGGGGGTGTGCCCCAGTTTGGGAACCACTGCATTAACACATCAATCAATGTGTTGATGTTGTGTATGACGGTAACATATTTGTATCCTTTCTTTTCTTTTGCTTCATTACATATCTTTCCGTACATGTTCATGATGGAAACACCAGGTGGTGTCACCCGCCACTAGTTATCAAGCTATTGTCAAGCTTACAGTAAATATGCCCTGATGGGGCTGCGCAGAGACCTACCTTGGCGAGTTGAAGCCGCTGTCCACCGTCACGCTGCTGCTGTCCATGCTGTCCAAGCGGGCGGAGTGCGCCGACTTCTGTCCCCCGCTGTTCTCCGTCTCCTTGGGACTCAGCAGGGTCAGGTTGGTCTCCAACTTGCGCTGTAGATCATGCTCCTTCTCTCGCTCCAGGAGCCACTGCATGGTCCCCTCGCCAACACCACCACCACCTCCGCCACCACCACCACCTCCACCACCTCCACCACCTCCACTCCCTCCCCCACCACAACCGCCACCACCTCCGCCACCACCACCACCCCCGTGGTCCGTACTCTCCTCGGCCGTCCCCGACTCCTTGTGCGAGTCTTCGTCTGCCTCGTCGTCGTCCTCATCGTCGTCCTCGTCGTCCGAGACATTATAGTAGTCAAAGGAGGCGGAGGCACCACCGGGCTCCATGCAGCCCTGCAGGGCTGCCGGTGAGGCCGAGGATGTGGCTGAGTGCGAAGGCTGCTGGGACTCAGGATTGTCGAGGGCCTCTGTTGATTTGGCATGCGAGGCTTTCCGCAAAGTGCCAGACTTGGAGTAGCTGCTGTCCACGTAGCCCGCAGACAAAGGGTTGTTGTGCGGGGGCTTGAACAAAGTGTCTTTGCTGAAGATCTCCTTTCGCTTGAGGGACGCGCCGGCCGAGCCACCCCCGCCGCCCCCGCCGGGGTCCACGTTGTGTTGGTGCGGCGTGAGGCGGGCGCTCTGCAGGAGCTCTGGCGTCTGGCTGGGCGTCAGTCTGACGGAGCAGCCCGGGCCCTTGGTCGCCGCCATCTCCTCTTTGTACTCCATGGCGTGCGGAGAGGTAAGGTGAGGGGTCTGGCGGTCGGCCGGAGAGCCCTTGTGGGGTCCCCCTGATGAGGTTAGCGTGTCATATTCTGATTTGGCCTGAGGCGAAGGGGCGGTAAGGATTGTTTCGTTGGACGTATTGCACTGAAAGTAATCGTCTGTCGAGGGCTTGGGGGAAAGGCCCATGAGCTCATTGTACGTGGGCAGGCTATCTCTGCTCTTCCTCTCCGCCGTGTTCCGGTGACTTCTTGACTCGTCCAGACTCCCTTTCCCCAAATCAGGCACATTAAAATCGGAGTGGAACTTAGCAGCAGAGAACATGATCCTTGAGAAGTGTGAGGACTTCTGGGTAGCCCGCAGCGTTCCATCGTCCGTAAAGTAATGATTGCGCTCTTCTGGACCGTCATAGTTCTCGGGCGTGCCCAGCGACGGGCCCTTCAGCGAGTTGTCCATGGAGCGAGAGCGCTCCTTGGCCTGGTCTGACCGCTCGTGGCGCGACTTCCGGTCCTGATTGTGACTGTGGCTCCGCTGCACCTTGGTCTCTTTCGAGGTCCCGCGCGAGGGCTCGGGGAAAGGCATCTCCGTCCGCCTCTTGGCCAGCTCCCCGGACACGTCCCATTCAGGGGTGACAGGGCAGTACGATTCGGTGATATTGGGGTTGCTGTGCACCAGGTATGTGGCACCGCCACCTCGCGTGCGCTCCAGGGTGTACATGGCCTCCCTGGGCGAGCGCACCAGGGAATGGCTGAAAAAACGATAGTCCCTCTCCATGAAGACCAGGTCCCAGTTGGAGCCGTCCGACGGATCCACCCTGCAGGTCCGCGGTTTACTGTGCGAGCGCGATTTCCCATGCGGCAGCCTCCTGTGGCCCCGCCCCCTCCTGCTGCGTGCGTTGTGAAGCGAGGTTTTGTTCTTGTGGGCCCGCTCCTCCTCCAGCCGCTTCATCACGGCTGTGTGCCGTGCCACATTCTCCACCGTCAGGTCTGGGTTGATGCGACGGATGATCTCCACCTCAATGTCCCGGGGAATCGGGGTAGCGGGCACGTCCTCGTCGCGAAGAGGCCACTCCTCCGGCGGGAACTGTGCAGAGAAGGTGGCCAGCTGCCTCATCTTGTCCTTCTTGAAGCTAAGGCGAAAGAGCCTCAGTCCGAATCTCTTGGACTGCTTTTCCACGCTGCTGCCGCCTTCTTTCTTCTTGGTCAGCGTGTCCGTCTTGAAGGGGAACGCCGCGATGCTCTTACTCTTCTCAGCGGCTTCTGGAGGCGCTGGTTGAGCAGGAGGCGGGGCGGGCGCAGGGTGGGGGTACGACGGGGGCTCGCCGCCGTGCTCCTTGGCGGACAGGTTTGCCGGCTGTTCTCCGCCGGCACTGCGCTCCTTGGGAGGCTTGACGGCATAGAGGTCGGCCCGGTGTTCCTTCAGGGACTTGCTTGGGAGCGCTGCGGAGGAGTGGCCTCTGGATGTGTCTTCGCAGGGAGGATTGTAGGCGTCACTGTGGTTCTTGCGGACAGGCCGCTCCCTCAGACAGCCTGGCGTCGACGGTGTTGCACTGCCCGACTGAGGAGGCGTGCACTGCTGCGGCTGAGGAGGCTGCTGCTGCTGCTGCTGTGGCTGGCGGTCGGTGAGCCGGTCGTCCAGGTGGTACCACTTGTTGTTAGTCCTGATGAGGGAAGGAGTGATGTAGTATGTCTGTGGAGTGACGATAAAGTAGCCCTCTGGCGTCGGGTAGATCTTCCTCTCTCTCACCAGCATGTTGAGCGTATGTCGCACAACCTCGGAGCTGGGGGTAGGGACACCTACGTGAACCACAGGTTCAGACAGTTGGTTACTATACACATTGGATTGTGATGTAATAAAATACAATATAATAAAAATAAGTATATACTGTATATATGTATTTTATATTATCAATACAGATTGTACTTGTAATTATACTACTACTAATAATAATAATAATAATAATAATAATAATAATAATAATAATAATAATAATCTAATAATAATAATAATAATACAAAAATAAAAAAGACACAAACGTTTCATAACAATTATCCAAATACTGATTCGACATTATTCAAAACGAATTGCACTTGGCTGAAAAAAGAAAAGGAAAGTTTATTGTGATGGTTGAAGCAAAACAAGAAAGCCAAACAAGGCTTTTTGATGGAGAAACAAAACAAACCAAATGATTGTTATTCACACTGTTCTTATTCAGACCAGTACACTTGTGTTCATATGTAAACAATGGGCCTGTTTTACCTCTCTCCTAGTCACTTCTACTAACACGCATGGAACGCATTGTTAATGCTGATGGATATTTTACTGTACACCAAACGCACATGAACATCAATATGTGTTTCATTTAAATGATTGGTACACACTTACAAACATATTTAATTGTTGAACAAGTACAGCTCTTACTTAATCTAACCAACAACTGTTTAAAAAGTCACTTTGGTGCATGTGTAACACAAAATCCACTAATGCAATACATTTAGCTGGCTCAGATATCTTTAAAGCTCATCATTCAAATTGCAGCTTTTAAAGAAATAGGCCTTGAGGTTGCCTGTCATTACATCAGCTCAATGATGTCATTCTTTTTAATCAGTAATGGATTCTTGTGTAGTACAAGAAATAGCCAATGCTTGAAGAGGGGCCAACTAAAGCAACCAATGCACATACACTCTAGATGTTGGCACGGACGCCTAAAAAACTAACTGTGATAGATATCTCATGTTTTATCATTGATATTTTCTCGTGAAAAAAATACAATGATGTCAATACAAAGATTGGGCTAAATAAGCTTCAAACAAGCAGATTGCAAGAAAGGATTATGAATTAGGTGCTACAACCAGCCTCAATATCATATCAACGTTCATGTAGTTAATCAAATCAATCAACAACTAGTTAAAAAGTCTATATGCACAAATGGTAAAGATAGTCCTCTTCTTGTCCGCCTCTCAACACACTTCACTCCACACACCTAATGCACATATTTTGGTTTTCTTCCAGGTGAAATACCCCTTTGGTCAGTGTGTTACAAAGTTAGCTGCCAGAACAATGTGACTAGAGTATTGTGAAACACAATAGTCTGGTGGGTTAGCTCTGGATAAAAAAGCTATTGCTGTCTAAACACCAACCCAACATCTGCCTTCATATATATGTGCATATAATATGATTCATGCAATAGTAAAACCTAGTTGCAGCTAGTTTATTTAGACACAGACAGACAAAGTCTGTGGTCGGTGCCCGAGAACATTATTCTTGCGCTCCAACCTCTTCAGCTGATCATCCTTTGTCTGGCCTGGCAACGGTAACTATGGGAGTTGTGAATGTTGTTGTTGTGCAACTTGAATATGTTCAAAGTCGTTCAAAAGAGTGTCAAATGTATATTTAGCCTGTTGCCCGGCAAATATAGCGACAACAAACATGACCTCTTATCTATTAGATGGGTGGGCAATATAATTAGAGGCTAAGGTGTTCGGCTACTGCGTTCGATGCTCAATGTACACAGATTACATGTAGCCCATCCTTTTGTCACATGCCATTTATCTTAATATTTAGGAAATATAGCCATACAAAACACTCTAGTTCAAATTGCTCTATAAATTGCAAAATGCTCTATTGCCACTCCATGGACCTTATTCACCTAGAAGCCACATTATTTCTAAACGCTAACTTGGTGGGGCCAACTATTAAACTAGTGGCCATCTTGGTTCTAAACACTAGCTGGGTGGTGCCAACTATTCACCTAGTGGCCATCTTAGTTCCAAACGCTACATGGGTGGCGCCAACTATTCACCTAGCAGACATATTTGTTCTAAACAAGAGCTGGATATAGCCAACTGTTCACCTAGCGGCCATATTGTTTCTAAACACTTGCTTGGTGGGGCCAACTATTCACCTAGTGGCCATCTTGGTTCTAAACACTAGCTGGGTGTAACCAACTGTTCACCTAGCGGCCATATAGGTTCTAAACACTTGCTTGGTGGGGCCAACTATTCATCTAGCGGCCATCTTCGTTCTAAACACTAGTTGGGTGGGCCAAACTTATTCACCTCGCCATCATCTTGGATCTAAACACTAGCTGGGTGGAGCCAACTAATTCACCTAGCGGCCATCTTGGTTCTAAATCTAGCTGAGGGGCAAATTATTCAACTAGCGGCCATCTTGGTTCTCAACACTAGCTGGGTGGGCCAAACTTATTCACCTAGCAACTATCTTGGTTCTAAACACTTGCCGGGTGGAGCTAATTATTCAACTAGCGGCCATCTTGGTTCTAAACACTAGCTGGGTGGGACGAAATAATTCACCTAGTGGTCATCTTGGTTCTAAACGCTAGCTGGGTGGACTAAACTAATTAATCTAGTGGCCATCTTGGTTTTTAGTGCGAGCGTTCTGCACATGCATGTGATTACTTGTTTAAAAATGTTAAAATTTTACGGTACTCCCATTTCAGTAGTCTATATACGGTTTTAAATGTTATCACTACTAAAAAAAATCAGCTACTTCAACAAAGTGACTCGGAAGAATGCATGGGAGGCAAAATGAGACATGAGAATATATTAGTGCCAGATGCTGACATGGTGAGCACAAGAGAACAGCTCAGGATGTAATGTAAACCCAACTTTGTGAATGTTGAAACTATAGCTGTGAAAATGAGTACCGTATTTTCCGGACTATGATTATAAGTCACTGGAAAAAAAACATATATAAGTCACTTCGGTGTATAAGTACTGTTTACCAGCCAGAAGACGTAACACTGTTGATAGTAGGGATGCTCTGATCGATCGGCCTTTGATCATTATCGGCCGATATTAACTCTAAACTGATCGATCTGAGCTCTCAAAAACAGCCGATCAGAATAGCCGACCAGATGATGCAAAATACATGAGACTTTTCTCGGTGCGCGGCAAAACAAAAATACAATGTCTCCAGAATTGCCGGGCTTATTGGGCTCCTAGATTGTTAATTATATTTTGGTTGGGTATGACTGCTCCAAAGATGTAAGCTTTATCTCGTAGTGCCGCTTCACATTGCTGCTTTTAATAATGGCAACGGAACAAATGAGACGTACAGGGTTTGAAGTGCCTGGAGAAAGAACCTCTGCTGTGTACCTTTCTGTTTTTAGAGCACTCCATGTGAAATGACTCAGACGTTTCTCTCTCCGTCTCTACATGTGTGTGTGTGTGTGTGTGTGTGTGTGTGCGTGCGTGTGTTTGTAATCTGCTTGCTCACTGACTGCAGCGATTTGATTGGTTGAGAAGCATCAATTGAGATGATTGGATCTCTTGGCCGTAGTTTGAATGCAGTCAGAACAAAAATGATATGGAAGTCGCTTCAGAGTATAAATCGCAGGACCAGCCAGACAGCTAAAAAACATATAGTCTGGAAAATATGGTAGTCATTGTAGTCTGACCAGTTTGGGACAATATTTCATTAAAGGTAAATTTGAGATGCGTGGAGTGGATCGGGCATTGTCGTAAAAGAGGTTCAATATTTGCGCATGTGTAGAATGAATTGGACAGCAGGGAAGGATCGAGCACCTCCAGGGCCAATTATTCACGTAGTGGCCATCTTGGTTCTAAATACTAGCTGGGTGAGGCCAACTATTCACCTAGCTGCCATCTTGGTTCTAAATGCTAGCTGCGTGGGGCCAACTATTCACCTAGCTGCCATCTTGGTTCTAAATGCTAGCTGCGTGGGGCCAACTATTCAACTAGCGGCCATCTTGGTTCTAAATACTAGCTGGGTGGGCCAACTATTCAACTGGCGGTCATCTTGGTCGCTAGTTGAATAGTAGTAGGGATGCTCTGATCGATCGGCCACCGATCATTATCGGCCGATATTAAATCTGAACCGATGGATCGGAGCTCTCAAAAACGGCCGATCAGATGATGCAAAATACAAAAGACTTTTCTGGGTGCGTGGCAACAAAAATATCCAATGTGTGTTAACCAGAAATGCCGGCAGCACTGCTGAGAGCTACTGGTAAATACTGATAGATCATATTGAACTGCCCGTAAGAAGAACCAACATGTAGGAATCTGTTTTCGCTGTCTACCTTCCTGTTTTAGAGCACTCCATGTGAATTGACTCTGACTGTTTCTCTCTCCACGTGTCTCTACGCGCGCGCGCGTGTGTGTGTGTGTGTGTGTAATCTGTTCGCTCACTGACTGCAGCGATTTGATTGGTTGAGTAGCGTCACGTGAGATGATTTGATCTCTTGGCAGTAGTTTGAAAGCAGTCAGAAAAAAACCCATATATAAGTTGCATCAGAATAAGATTGCAATTTATATATTAATTTTTTCTGCGGGACCAGCCAGACAGCTAAAAAAGCGCAACATATAGTCTGGAAACAACGGTAGTGATTGTAGTCTGACCAGTGCCTGAGCTAGCTGTTTGTTGCTCTGATGCTAGTAATAATGAAAACACAGAGCAAAACAGTAGTTTCTTTGGACAATATTTCATCAAAGGTAAGTGTGAGAGCACACCAAAGATTTATTACCAAAGACACCAACCTTTTTATAATACTCACACAAGAATATGTGCAGAATGGATCGAACAGCATGGACGGATCGGGCACCTACAGAACCAATTATTCACCTAGCGGCCATCACTTACTGGGTGGGCCAACTATTCAACCAGTGGTCATCTTCGTTGTTAGTTGAATAATTGAACACGATGAACAGATGAATAAATGAACAAGGCCCATTGCTGGTGGGGCTGACTGTAGGACAACCACCACCACCAAGATGTTGAGAGGTACTTGAGAGTGAGTTTACCTGGAAAGCTGGAGGTGAGATGCTCCTCCAGGGCCTCCCGGGTGACAGGCTTGTGGGCTGAGTTCATGGAGGATACGGCCAGACACAAGATCTCCCCCAGCGGGATGAACTGCGACTGGCTGACCGGTGACATGTTGATCGGAGATACATCACCTACACATGCGGAGGCAAAAGCATGCGGAGACAAACAAACATTACTAAACAGGCTTCTAACTTGGGTGGTGAGGACTGTACTCCAGTATATTGTAGTCTCAGTGCCTTAGTAGTACTATATTTCAGCATGCAGTAAGAGCAGGTACGAAGGATATTTGGTTGCATTTATACAGTTTGCATGAATGCAACTCAAGTTTACTCAAGTTTGTAGCTGTAATATGAACTGATACAGGAGATTTCAGATAGAGATTTCAGATAACTTTCTTACCATCTTGAAACACAAAAATGTAAATCTTGAAACCCTGAAACAGCTTGGACCTTACAGCCTTCATCATATATCTCTCAACATTTCCTAATAGTATTTAATCTCTGTGAACAAGGGGAAAGCTTGTATGGTGGTTTACCCAACCAGCGATCCTATGCCGATCTTCCACCACTGTGTCTGTCTTTCAACTCCCCTGCGTTTGCGTTTGCGATGCACAACGCGTCCATTAGATGCAGCTAGCCCTTGCCAACCCGAGATTACATCATCGCTATCGCTAGCATCTCCTGCAACGTTTAACAGACTCACACAAAATGAACGGCCTCAGAAACTTTGAACGGCGCTTCCCTTCTTACAACTCTGTGGATGCTGTCAGTCCCGGGGCTTTAACGTTGCCATGGTGACGCCATGCACTCCACACCACACTTGCTCCACGCAGTGGAGCTTTGTTGAAGGGACTATATGGATCAGCCTAGGTAGCATCTGGGATGTGTCTTACATGGTGTGAATATCCCATAATAACCGCTAGCACCACGTGATTTTCTGATCATAAACAATGACTTTCACTGCTAAGTATTCACGACACACATAATATGACTGACACTACGGTTTTAGTTTAATCCTAATATATAATGTTAGGTTAGCCCAGAGTATTGTCACATGATGGATTGTGGAGTATATATAGTAGGCCAAACCAACGCACAGATCAAAGATATTTGATTGAGCCAATGTCACCAAGTACTACAGTCCTTGAGCAGTTCACGAGCATAGTGAGTGTATAAACTCATACTCATTCATTCATTCATTCATTCCAAACCTTAAGAAAAATAAATAAATGCAACACCAATTAAATACAACTCAAACATATCTCAAGTGCACCCTGCTACATATCATGCGTCGCTATAAACGACTACCGTTACGTCAAAAACAGAAAAAGGTGACGCTTCCATACACACCGTTCCGATCAACATTCCTTCTACAACTCCACACATCCGCGCTGCCCCCCCTCCCTCTTTGCACTCGTATTTCAGAGCGTTAGCATCTGAGGCCCAGCAGTTAGCATCGGCACGGAGACGCGGCCGCCATGGGAACCATACAGGGATACGGTCGGTAGGGGGTAAAGGGGGGAGGGGGTGACGGGGAGGTGCAGGTAGGGGGGGTGGGTTCACACTCACCTGCCGCACGGTAGCCCGGCGGGGACGGAGAGAAGTGGGGGGGAGGAGGGGGAGGGAGGTGCTGCTTGGGTGCCCGGGTGTCTTTCTCGCCGCGGGAGGAGAGGTTGCGCTCGGCCGGCCGCTCCGACGGGTCGGCGCCGGCCCAGGCCCGCCTCGCGCCGGCCCCGGCCACACCGCCCATTCCCCCGCCGCCGCCACCGCCGATGCCGCCGATGCCGCCGATGCCGCCGCCGCCGCCGCTGCGGTTCTTCTTCATGGTAAAACCCCCCTCCCACCCCACCTACCCGGCCGGGAGTCCAGCAGGAGGAGGAGCGGCGGGAGGAGGAGGAGGAGGTAGAGGAGACGGAGGAAGAGGTGGGCTACCGGGACCGGGAGCGGAGCGCGAGCGTGGGGAGGGGGGAGGGGGGGAGGGAAGAGGGGAAGGGGGGTGCGGGGGGAGGTCGACCAACCTCGGGCTCAGTGCCTCCCCCGCATCGGCAGATGAAACGTCCCGCTAGAGCGCTCACACGCCGGACATGGCAGGAACCGGTGCGCACGTTCGCACACACGCGCGCGCGTGTCTCATTCACATCCGCCGGTGCGTGACATTGGACGCGGAGCCGAGCGCCGCGGCGGCTTGGCATGGAAAGCTGGGGGCAGATCTCCCCTGGGGCCGGTCTGGATCGCTGGCCGTGGCAGCGGTGGCAGTTGTGACGGTGGTGACGGCGGTGGTGACAGTGGTGGTGGTGGTGCCAGCGGCGGCAGTGGTGGTGGTGGTGGCGGCGAGGGTGGAGGTGAATGCGTGCGGCATCACCCTGTCATCGGCATCAGTCCCAGCCACCATTTGTAGCATCCCCATTTGCATGCGTAGGGAGGCACATTACGTAGCCACTCCGGTGCGGGAGGAGGGAGCAGGAGAGAGGAGGAGGAGGAGGAGGAGGAGGAGGAGGAGGAGGAGGAGGAGGAGGAGGAGGAGGAGGAGGAGGAGGAGGTGGGGGGGCAGGGGTAGGGATGAGGGAAATGGAGCATTGGTTAGCAAGGAGGACAGCGAGGAGGGCTGAGGGATCCTCGTAGAGGTGTAAAAGATCCCCCGTTTTTTTTTTTTTTTAACTGAAAGGTAACGAGAGGGTGGGAGGGAAGGAGGGAGGGAGGGACAGCGTGAGGGAGGAATGGGGGGAGGGAGGAGGCAAAAGAGGGGGTGAGAGGAGGAGGAGGAGGAGGAGGAAGAGAGGAACAGAATGGAGGGATTAAGGATAAAAGGCCCCGGTCTTTTTCACCAGTAGCTCAATTCACCACAGGAGAGCTCGGCCCGAGCCCTGCAAAACAAAAGGGGCTGCTTAAAATAAAAATAAAAGAGAGAGAGAGAGAGAGAGAGAGAGAGAGAGAGAGAGAGAGAGAGAGAGAGAGAGAGAGAGAGAGAGAGAGAGAGAGAGAGAGAGAGAGAGAGAGAGAGAGAGAGAGAGAGAGAGAGAGAGAGAAATGCTCTATTCACCCCGACGGGCAGCGAAAGCTCAGGAGAACACGGAGGACCGCTTTGGCCACCCTCGCCTTCATCTTTATCCGATCACACGCGCCAGGCGACCGCCGTCCGCTGTCCCCACGACAGCTCAGCAGGATGGGGGGAAAAAATGGAGAGCCTCCGAAAATAAATAAATAAATTCAAGAATAGATATCCACTGTGCGCCGCAATCCATAGGAGTAAGACGAAGGATGAGAACGAGGTGGTGGTGGTGGTGGTGGTGGAGGAGGAGGAGGAGGAGGAGGAGGAGCAGCAGGAGGAGGACACGCAGAAGAAGAAAAAGCAGAAGAAGAAGAAGAGGGAGCTCCGCTGTCGTTCGTTGTGGTGGCCATTCATTAAACAGGGGAGCCACAAACTCCAGTCAACGGCCAATCTCTTTCACCGCTATTGCTGCAGCTGCTCACAGCACCTCAAGGAAGGGTGTGAGAGTGTGTGCGTGTGTGTGTGTGTGTGTGTGTGTGTGTGTGTGTGTGTGTGTGTGTGTGTGTGTGTGTGTGTGTGTGTGCGGTACGTATGTGTGTCTGCGTGTGTGTGAGTGTGTGTGCGTGTGTGTGTGTGTGTGTGTGTGTGTGTGTGTGTGTGTGTGTGTGTGTGTGTGTGTGTGTGTGTGTGTGTGTGTGTGTGTGTGTGTGTGTGTGTGTGTGTGTGTGTGTGTAAATGCGCGTGTCCGCCCGCTGTGCGTGATCCTGCGTGAGCATGCATGCGTCTGTGTCTGGATGATTGAGGCTGAAGGGGAGGGGAGAGAGAGAGAAAGAGAGAGAGAGCGCACGCGTGAGAGAGAGAGCATGCGCGCGAGAGAGAGAGAGAGAGAGAGAGAGAGAGAGAGAGAGAGAGAGAGAGAGAGAGAGAGAGAGAGAGAGAGAGAGAGAGAGAGAGAGAGAGAGAGAGAGAGAGAGAGAGAGAGAGAGAGAGAGAGAGAGAGATGGAGAGAGAGAGAGAGAGAGAGAGAGAGAGAGAGAGAGAGAGAGAGAGAGAGAGAGAGAGAGAGAGAGAGAGAGAGAGAGAGAGAGAGAGAGATGGAGAGAGAGAGAGAGAGAGAGAGAGAGAGAGAGAGAGAGAGAGAGAGAGAGAGAGAGAGAGAGAGAGAGAGAGAGAGGATGTGAACGATCGAGGACATACATAAAGGCAAAAAGCGAAGAGCAAATATGGGCAACAGCCTTTTTATTTTTTTAGTTCCATGAAAACCAGCCATGTCCAGGATCACAGTAGCTCTGCTTTGCCTACTGTGTATTTAAAAAAAACCACCCTGTCCTCACATACTATAAGCTGTGTTGTGCACACATTACAAACCACCTCTCTACCTTCACTGATAAAGAATCATCCTCCTTTTTTTTGTGGCACTATCCCTGATAACAATCATCACTTGACAAGTGGGAGGAACATACAATGCTATGACTCTTTAGTGATCTATAGGATGTGGCTCATATCTGCCCTCCGCACACACGCACGCACGCACACGCACGCACACGCACGCACGCACGCACACGCACACACACACACCAGCCATTCTCCCAGACCCATGCAGTCAAGAATTACGCAGATAGAGAGAGAGGGGTGGATAGATATACATAGGTAGATATTCCTGAAAAACAGCAGATTTGGCCGCACAAACTGGATCACCATCAACCTCATTAGCCCACTCTACCCAAACACTCTCCCACTCTCCAATTTTGCTAGGGCTAATCTCGCTGACTCACATGTGCGTGTGTGTGAATGGCCGGTCGGAGAAACGGCCTGAAGAGAGAGAGAGAGAGAGAGAGAGAGAGAGAGAGAGAGAGAGAGAGAGAGAGAGAGAGAGAGAGAGAGAGAGAGAGCAATGGGGGGGGGGGGGGGGGGTGAGAGGGGCAGGACAGAGGGGGTGAGGGGGGGACAGAGCGTCACCACCAATCTGCCTCACTTCAGTAGTACCAAAGGGAAAGAGGTGAGGTGGAGGAGGGGGGAGAGACACACCACACCAGCCATCTTATTTCACAGTAGTGCTGCTGCTGCTGCAACAGCCTTTGTTGCTATGACGACCCAAGCCGATGAGCTCATAGCTTGATGCCCTCCGAGTGGCGTTTCCTTAAAGAGGCAGACACGCGAGATATGTCGGCGGAGGGTGGGGGGCAGACACGAGGCAGATCAGAGCGTCTGATATGTAATAGTACGGCGCGTGCTACTCATTTGCGTGCGTGTTTTTCTACAACGCCGCTGAGACACGATGATAGGGAGGACGAACGCTGGGGGGGTTGTGTGTATGTGTTGTGGATGATACGGTAGCCTAGTTATATTTCACATCTACATCTAGACGATATGTACAGACAGCAATTATGAGTCCGTGCTTGATAAAATGCGTCATTTAGGTCTATTCGGTATGATTTAATTGTCTACACAATAAACGTGTACCCATTTTGGGTTTAAGGTGTTAAAATATAACTGTTTCAGTAGGTTGTACACAAACATATCAAATGTCATTAGTACATATTCACATTTAAATGACAACACACTTGAAAAGCAACAGATTGCATCCAAATGGTCTCTTTGTCAGTACATAGTAAATGTGTACTACACGCTGCGGATTTCATTCCATCTCACCTTCGACCCACTTTCATTCAAACGGTGATCCTGTCTGCCCTCTAGTGGGCCAGAACCGGCACCTGCCGTCCCAGAGACGAACCAGCTGAATAGACAAATACGTGACTTGTGGGAGTGCTAGTGTGCCCCGTACAACACAAACTACTATTCTGCCATTAAAGACTATAGCACCACCTCTCCCGGTTGCCTTCAGTTTCCACCAATTCTCTAATAGAACCCTCCTTTTCCTTCCTATGGCTTGTATCTCGCTATGCTTCCCCCCACCCCTGCATATTTCCTCCTTCCTGTAGAGGCAAACGCCAAAAGTATCTCACTATTTATTCAGTAAGAGTTGAGTCAAAGCCTATATGACCTATAGACAGTTAGACATTTTATCAACGCTGACAAAGCATATACTTCTCTCTTTTCAGTCTAGAAAATAAGCAAATTAGTCTGGGATAAACATCCATACAAATAATACTAATAATTATAATAATAATAACAATACATAATATCCTTAAATATAATACCATTTTAAAATATCCATCCTTATTGATGAGTCAACCCCATGTTTTTAACATGATTTTGACACAAAAATATTTCACATGCAAATGTTTCATATGTATACACATGTATAATAGATGACCTATTATGTGGCGTGGTGAGCTATTAGCTAAAAGACAAACATTCCAGTGCTTATCGGTCTCAGCTTCACTGCCGAGACACTTCTTCTTCTCCCCAGCTGCTGGTGTGAGACTATACCAGCCAAACAATAGCTTTAGCTTATCACAAGCTTACACCTAAAGTCTATGTTTGATTGCTGTATAATATCATATCATAATAATGCCAAGTCTTTAAGCCAAGACCAGACTCAGACAAACTTAATTATATGTTAAGAAAGATAGTGTTGAAAGCAATTTGATAGACTAGGCCTATACGCATTATTGATGCTTTACATTCACTTGTGTGTAGTCTGAACAAATTAGAAGGCATTTTGTTCGGATCGGAGATGTAGTATCTACTGTTGCAGATTTCTCTTTGTGGGGGCACGTGCATGGGCACACCACACACACACACACACACACACACACACACACACACACACACACACACACACACACACACACACACACACACACACACACACACACACACACACACACACACACACACACACACACACACACACACACAGGGTATCTGCTTCAGTTATGACAAGTTATTGCTGACACAATAATTTGTCCAAGCTTGTCATCCAACCACATGTTTGAATATTTCATTGTCAAAAGCACAATATAAAACTAGATTATGAGAACCTTAACTGCACCAGGTCAGAAACAAACTTAGAAAAATGAACCTGGGGTTCAGTGATGCCCTTTGTTCAACTCGTCTAATAGGAGTATTTCAGACTAGTTTGTATACATTTACAGCGTGAACCACAGAACTGTGCTTTGTTACAGTTAGCCTCAAAATCAATTTACCATGTTTATATAATCTTCTTTCATTTAACTAATTTAACTATGCTATAGGAATAGAGATGACAGTTATGATGAAAGTTGACTGTTATGATTTCAGAACATGAATACCATACATAAGCCTTATTAATATAATCCCCTTTGTAATTGAACATGGCCGACCATCTAAATGATAATCTTATCAGATACAAGATGTTGTGATATGACCTATAGAAAGCCCTTGTTATAGTGGTAGCATAAACTGTTGTATTGTTTCCATAACACAAGCAAACAGGGATGCTATTATTCCAGAGGCAGAGATGAGTAGCGTTTCGTTCATGCTTATAGGAACCTTGGAGAACCTTTATCCTTCCTCTTGCCAACTCTCATTCCATTCCTACATCATAAGTCAGGTTTTTGCCTACTTGCTGGTCTCTGCATTTCATGGCCTGACTTATGGCGTGATTTTTCTAATAAAGCAATACACTGTTATTTATATCTAGTCATATACTGTCATTATTTTTGTTTTACAGAATTTGACTGACCACTTTTTCAGTTCATACTATACTGTTGTTTTTTGTTTTCAGGGTGAGAAGAGTACTTTTATGTATGACATACATTTAACTGAAGACCGGTAGGCCTACCTAGACACTTGATGCGGAACCCTGGAGGTGAGTTGAGAACCCGTCGGGACCACGCGTTCCTGAGGACGTCAAGGTGCTCTTCCTTCCCTTGGACGAGAAGCACACGCTGGTCCACCCACCCCAGGAAGAAGAGCTCCGATACGGCGTGTATCATGGTCTTATTCCAGAAGTTCTGCATGTTTGCAGCTTTGAAATTCGCAAATATCTCATAGCCCGCATGATGCTCTAACTTTCCCCAAGGGTTGGATGTTGCGTCCTCTCGATCCCTGCGAACGCGCGACAGCACCAGGGCTATGGCATGGGGTGCGATCTGGATACACTTCGCCATGGGGAGATACTATACACACACTGCTGAAAGTCGTTAAGATGTTAACTTTATTGCGCGATGAGTCCCCAAATAGTGGCTGATCTGCAGCCAACGTCGCGCATTTCCAGTTTACCGTGCTGCCAAAGGAAAGTGAATATACTTCGTCGATACGTTTAACGCGTTAAAATCTGAGAAACACTGTTTCGATATGCATGACAAGAAATCACATGAAAAAAAACAGAGCAAAAATAACCGTCCTTCCGCTATACTCTCAAGAGAGAAGTAGGCATATTGTTGCCGAAGTGATGACCTCATCCATGCCTGCAGCCAGCCTGCCTGTTAACAGTCATCAAATCATCAGCGGAAATTGGTGTACTGGTATATTAACGTGTACTAGTGATCATATAATTCAGTCCGACTCTGACAATCAGGTCTACTGATGGAAGCCGAAGTCATGGAGGTCGAGTCAGCAAGTCCAGTAGATTATGGCATCATTCGTTTACACACGTAGGCCTTACCCGTTATACTGACGTTAGAAACATAGGCTATATAAAAAAACATGTTATCAGGCTATCATTATAGCTATACCACCGTAAGTTCCAGTGTGCAATACGAACACGTTTGTGTCTTTGAGGCCCAACTTAATGAAATCTGGGTTAAAGCAGGAATTTTGTAGATACAATTACTTTAAATAAATACACATAACACAAATCAATGAAATGGTCTCACTTTATTCTAAGCCTGGGCCAAACGGCCGAATGTCCAACAGCATAAGAAACCCTGAGCAAATAAATACACCAATACAGTCATATATGTAAAAATGACTTAAATATTACATGTAATACATGCATACAAGATAGTCATATATGACGTTAATTGCCGCGGACAATTGAAATAAACAGTTGTCGAGACGTTAAACCTGAATAGTCACGGGTAAATAGCACCACCATCAGGTAGGCACAGAGTGGTTATTAGTGGGTACCATGTTCAGGGAGGTACCTGATCAAAAAACACATCGTCTCCTGAAAATATTCAACTTTAGACGAACTTCATGATTGTCTACTGGCTACGTGGAAATATAGGACACCGATTCAATCTACTGAATCTGATTGTGCAATGGAATACAATGAAACAAGGAGTGATTTATAGAGGGCCTACATGAAGTAGATCACATGAGGGCAGACGGGCCGGCTTCATCAGACCAGAGTGAGGGGCAACTTAACGGAGTTTGGCTTATTCTGCTCATTTCGGTTGCTTTGCCAACATCCCTA
This sequence comes from Muraenolepis orangiensis, assembly GCA_027704905.1. Classification (NCBI taxonomy): domain Eukaryota; kingdom Metazoa; phylum Chordata; class Actinopteri; order Gadiformes; family Muraenolepididae; genus Muraenolepis; species Muraenolepis orangiensis. Next base: position 28,136,185 of record CM051003.1, read on the forward strand.
TAGCTTCCTTATAGCTTTGACTATGTCAAATAAAAAAATAATTCAACAATGCCCAAAAAATTGATGACATGATCCCTTTGTAAGAAACAATGTTATGTGTAATTTAGCATTGTAGAAAAAAAATTAAAACGGCCACAGCAGTACACTTCCAAAACACATGCAATAGTAAATGGCTATGAGGTATCCATTTGGAAGATACATGTTGTACACGTATAGCTATGTATCCCAAACATCGACCAGTTTCGAGAAAATGGTCTGCTCTTCAAACATAATTAAAAATGAATAATTAACAGAAATTTTAACACCATAAACATGTCACAGAGCCGTTAACCGTCACATTTACACGAAATGTGTTGTGAACATGTCTGGATAACAATATCAGGGGGTAAAATACATCTCCTTGGTCAACATCGACACAACGCAGGGAATTTGTTTCTTCGCGTCAAAGCCTGGTGAGTTGGAAATAGACTCGAACTCTACCGCCACCTTGTGGTTCACCCGTGTCAGGATGTGAAGCAGCTCTAACTCCTTTCCGTATCTTCCGACCATCTCACACAGTGACTGCATAAACCAGGAGCCGCTTGTAGTATTTCTCCACGAATAGTAACCTGTGGAAAAAAAATGTGTGGCAGAATGAGCATTGCTGTTCAAAAACCAAGGGATGGTAGGGGCCGTTTGCTTATCCTTCTTACGGCCAGACACCTTATTCAAGTTTCAATAACTTTATTTGTCCAATAGACATACAGGATATGCAGGGAAATTGTGCAAAATACAATATAAAAACAGCAATAAACGATGTATATACAAATATATCAATGTCAATGTATATATGTGTGTATATATGTCAATAGTATGGAGCCCCTAAAGTCCCAAAAGGTAATATGTTTTTATCTTGTGCGCACAAGATACAAACTTGTGCGCACAAGATACAAACTTGTGCGCACAAGATACAAACTTGTGCGCACAAGATACAAACTTGTGCGCACAAGATACAAACTTGTGCGCACAAGATACTTACTTGTGCACAAACAAATCAATAACTTGTGCGCAAAAGATTATCTTGTGGAAACAAAGTGGTTTTGTGTTGTGATTACAAGGTAATTTCTGCTTTGAGGACCACCGCATTTATGAGTCTGTTGCTTTCTCAAATAGGCTGTTTGAATTATGGCGGCATTCATTGCTTTATTGTGACAGTCAATTAGCTATTTGTGCATTCTTTTTGAAATTCATGCTGTATATGTTGACAAAACATTACAGACAGACAACCTCATAAAGCAGCAAGTAAAGTGGTCAAAGTTGAAAGTAAGTGTTGAACCATTAAAGCTATTTTTTGTAGACTGTTCTTTATATATGTGCACAAGTAAGTATTAAAAGAAACTTAAGGGACTCCGTACAATAGTATTTACAATGAGTTGGGATAAATATGAATGTAAGTATACGGTCTGGAACCTAGAAAAGAAACGATAGTCACACATAAATGTATTATTATTATTATGCTTACCAAAGCATAAGTGAAGTATGCTTCTAGACAAGTCCATGTAAATTACAATCAACTCAATCATTAAATGTACATATTCCCTTAGTGTCTTTGTATTTGGCGGGATGTGAAGACAAATGTCACCCCTAGCACATGAATACCTTTGGCTAAAAAGCTGGTTATGAGCAAGTTTAGGTCAAAGTTCCTAGTTCAGTCAAATGGTTTTACCTCATTGTTTGCAGTCTCGACCAGAAATGTAGGCTCCCTATTAACAAACTTGGTGTCTTGCATAATAGTACGCCATTTATAAAACAAGCAAGCACATTACTAGTATAGTCTACGTATGCCTTCACTTTTACTTTTCACTTCACTTTTAGGTTTTAAAGGGAGTTTTGTTCAACAAACACGGTCTGTCATTCAAACAGTGTTATGCTCATGTATAAGGGGATACTTAACCTTAACTACTGGCAATGTTGCAACCCCAAGGGATGATTCATTCTAAGTGAGTGTGGGAATTATGAGCCTCACCTCGAACAATACAAAGCCACCATCACTATTTTAATTATAATTACGTTACTATTTACTAAATTCATTACTAATCAGCAGGTAGGGGTTATGCATGTTGCTCAAGGGTCCCTTACAGGTAGGCTCTGGACATGGGCATCAAACATTTTGACTGAGAGTGGAACACTCCCACCCAATAGTGACTAGACTCTCAGGACCCTACCTGGGGCTGTGGAGTAGGCATAGAGGAAGTCAGCCTCCACAGGGATCTTTGTTGTGCCGTAATCTGGCCCACTGTCGGTTTCGATCCCCCCATCGAGGTCTGTCCCTCGGCAAGCCTGCCCAGCAACAGTAGTACAATAACACACAATAAGATGCCACGTTGCAATGGTCAAGTAAGTAAGTCAGTGCGTCTGTACGCAGCCATCATTCACTAGTTAGAACACCTGTTGTAATATGCAAGTGACGGATTCCTAGCCTATATGTTATATATAAACTAGCTTTATATATCCGATTTTTGAGACATTAACACATTACAATGGATGATCTACTGAATGAACTATGCAGGGGGGGGGGGGAAGCATCGCCATACCTGAATGAAGAAGAGTTTGGGTTTCCCCACCAGCGACATGCAGCGGTCGCCCCGGAAGAGAGACGTGAGGCTCTTGAGTTCGATAGAGCCGTCGGTGCCGAAGAACACGCCTTCATCGCCGTGGCTCAACAAGACACAAACGAAGGATGCTGAACAGCTGTGATCCTCCCTCGACACTGAAAGACAAAATGGTTAACTTATTTTGGCGCTTTTATCCAAAAAGAGGCTTACAACTTACAGCATTATAAGTTACAGGTCATTAAGGAGCACATAGGGTTAGGGGGCATCTTGCTTGAGGACACTTACAGGTAGGCTGCATACCTTGGGGATCGAACACCGTACCTTTCAGCTGGAAGTCAAACACCCTAAGCAGTAGGCACTACACTAATCTGCCCCAAATGAGCAGTACATCCTGGCCAATGGGTCATCCTGGCCAATGAAATACTTAAGACAATGTCAGCTCATGTCAGCATAACACAACAACAGCAGCATTACTGACACGATAAACAATATGTACAAGAAATGTAATAGATGCATTCAGTTGTAAGCAGGCGTATTCATTTAAAATTATTTAATTGGTCACAGAAAAGCCACACACAGTACATTTGTTTCTCTGCCTTTAACCCATCCTAGTGTTAGGAACAGTGGGCAGCTATTGTATATACAGCGCCCGGGGAGCCGTGTCGCGGTCTGGTGCCTTGCTCAAGGGCCCCTCGGCAGTGCCCAGGGAGCGAACTGGCCCCTTTTTCCCACGACTTGAAATGGTGACCCTCCCGTTACCAAGCCCCAACAGACTGAGATACTGCTACCCTGAGAGAAAACCCAAAATTGCTAGGTGATTGTACCAAGGTTCCTACCGTGAATGTACAACACTTGCTTACCAGCATTAAGAACCTGTTTGATCTGATCAACTGTCTGATCATTGAACACCTTCACTTTGTAGCCCAACTTTCCAAACACCTGCATTGCATTGCCGGCATCCATGTCGGTACCATTACGTTGATTCATGCCTATAGACAGAGAAAAAAATTCAAATGAACAAAAATATGAATTATGTATATTGTAAATACTTTAAATACACTTGGAACATGCACATGTACTGTAAGCCTTAAAAATACATCAATACAAAAAACATTTATGTATTTTGTAAATATTTGCTAAGAAAAAAACAAGACAAAAGTTGACACAATAGTGACGCATGTAATTGTAGCCTGGCTTGTGGGTTGTGCTTGAATTATGCAAGAAATAGACACTAGTCGGCCGCAGACTCCATGCGAAGTTGCAACACATGCACTCCTGTCATAATAGTGAGGCCGGATGGGTACCAGTTCTTCTGTCGAAGTTCTTGTTGTTGATGATGATACACTGGCCCAGGCAGTGGTAATCGAGACTGTATCTGAAGCTGCGGGAGCTCGAATCAACATCCACTGTCGCAGGCCTGACCGAAGACGCATCTGAGCTGAATAAATATAACACAAAATACAAATGCATAAATATTATTGTTTAAATGCAAAAGCAGTAGTAGCAGTTAAAATGAGTTAGTAATTAATTAGTTAGAAATGCGGTATCTATACGTTTTTATGGTTTTGCGGTTTATAATCAAATATTAAGTAGCCTATTTAAAATAGCGTCAACTATAGGATTTCACGGAAGGCATACACATAATAAATAAAGACATTTTATTCCAGTAGCTTTAGGAAAATACGTGCAGGAAACACAATTATAACGAAGAACTGTGTAATGTACTTACTCTTGTACCTCGCCCTTCTTTGCATCTGTGCAATCTGCACTCCCTTTTCCATTTACAGACATTGTTTTCGATATATGAACAACAATCGGCAATTTGAAAGAGTAGAAAATAACGTGTAGCGTTATGTTCTCAGACGTGTGCCCGTTTATTCTTCCTGGTTGGACTTTGTTTGTTGTATCAGCCCCGGCGTAAACAAGCCACGCCGTCGTCACTGTAGCTCTCGCTGCTCTCTCGTGCACGCGGTTGTCTCGGTCATGCGCGAGACATGCACGCGGTTGTCTCGGTCACGTGCGAAACATGCACGCTGTTGTCTCAGTCACGCGAGACGTGCACGTATATGTAACACGTCCTTGTGAGACGTGAGCTGTGTAGTTAGAGTATTTGTTTGCTTCCATGTGTTACGGTCATATCCATCTATTAACGTGTGCGTGTCACAAGACTGAAAGAGACATACCATGCGGTGAATATGCACAAGACGTCTCAATGAACAAACAAACAAATATTGCATTTATGTTCCGCTTGTCAAGCCACTCGGAGTCAGTTGGATGGTCCGTGTGTTTCAATTTCAATAAAATAATACGCAAAGTTATATATAAAATAAACACTTCACAAAACACGTAACTGATTTGTAAAGTAATCATATTTTAGTTTGGGCATACATTGAAAGACAAATGTAGGGAAGCTAAACAGATCCCAGATACTAGACACATTGATAGAGCAATAATGTGAAGGAACAAACTAAAACATGCCTGTAAGACTTACAAATGGGTTCACAAGATAATTTATATAGAAAAAGAAACAAATGAACAGGACATTTAACAAAAAAACATGTTCACACAACTAATCCTTAATTTTAAAGCGCTAGACCAGCTAGTAGTTAATTTGTTTAATTCTCCATTAGTAAACCAGATCAATATCCATCATTCTTGTCTTGTAGAACTTATTTTTTCCAAAATGTGTTTAAGTACACTTAATATAAAACAGCTTTTAAATCATCAATCAAACATCATTGCAAACAAAGTGAAAACAGTGAAAACTATACTATGCACACATCAGACCAAGTATTCCCATTCAAATGTATGCATTTCACTTGGATATAAGAGAATAACAATCTGAATCTAATGATCTTGTATAAATAAATAAAATTAGGTGTAACATGTGTAATGAAAAATTATATATATGTATATATATATATATAATTATTTCAAATGTTACATTTACCATCCTGAAAACACATACACACTTCCAAATGAACAAATACAATTTCCCTCGGGACTTCCTATTATAGTGCTATAGTTTTCAACTACAAATCATTGAATTTTTGAATACAGACTGAGCCAAGATTGAAATGTGTGCAGTCAGGAGAGAGGCAGGTCCAAAGCATAGTTGTGCAAAACGTGTAAAGGCCTCGATGTACTTCTAACAAACAAACAAACAAAAAAATCGCTACTGCTCCGATCACAGGCCAAATGCTTTATTTGTGACCAAATCATTTTATTGGGCTTGGATCGTGGCAGGGCGTTTCCAGGGTACTCCGCCCAAATTTTCCACACAGTGACTATATTGTACCCTGTTGAGATCTGTGTGTTGGACAACAGTCCAGCAGCCTAAGCAAACACGTGCATTTCAATTTTGTTTCACATACTTTCGGGGCCTCAACTGCCACAGAGTGTTGAGTGTGTGTTTCTTTGTCAGAAGGATGCCCCTACTCATCTATAAGCCATCGTATTCTCATTAATGTTGCGCTGTCCCAAATTGCTCTGTTAAACTCCGACGATAGTCTCTTCCTACTTTCATATTGTATTTTAAACATCAATTACAAACGGGCTGTTATACATTGATGATTAAAAAGGTACGGCTGCCATTTGTATTGTCAACAGTCAGTAAGCAATCATTTTGATTTTCAAGCGTGAAAATCGATTCTACACTTTCACTTCCCCATTGAAATAAACAGGGGAGTGAGATCACAAAAAGGAAACTAATTGTGCTTTATTCAGAGGGAATACCACCCTGAATGTATCAACTGGTTATGCCTCTTTTACAATCTCATCTGGTGTGTGCACTGTATCTGGGAGTAGGTGTTCAGGGCTGCTGGTTGGCTTCCTCCATCAGAAGATGTCAGGGCACATGTCCCAGGAACCCTCTTCCTTGGCGTCCCAGTAGCCCCCTTTGTAGACGTGCAAGCTCTCTCCCGAGACGGGGTCGTCTATCTTCTTGAACCAAAGGGCTTCGTGGTTATCGATGTGGGCACCTGGGGGGGGGGGGGGGGAAACACAAAACACAACAAAAATAAATTGGAAACCCTGCATCCTAACGGAGTTTGAGAGGAAAGGAGCCAGATATCACTTAGGATCAATGGAGGTGGGGTTCATGGATGGGTTCAATCCAGTCAGTGGATTCGATATATTACATTCCTCCTCAATGTATTCTTTTAATATAGCTGAGATCGCTGTCATTTCAGGCCATGCAGAATCCTATAGATTTGCAGAAAGGCAAACTGGTTTTGGCTACAGCCTGTAGCTGGTGCATGGTCATCCACAATAGTGCTGCTGTAATGTGATTGTATCCTGTTGGATTAAATTGGATCAGTGTTCAATTACTGGCACGCTGGCCAGTTGTGTGTTAGCCCGTCACAGGTTTATAGGAGCGGGAGAGGATAACTTATATTATTTGAAAGCCTTGAGCCTATCAACACTGACATGGGCTCATGTGTGATTCTAGCATCAGGCAGATTATAGATAAACACCACGTTAACTCTAATGTCTATGACTACTTGGCCTGCTCCTAAAGAACAGATGGAGGACTGGAGAGGTAAGGGGCGGTCTGGTGTTACTTGCTTTTGACTGGCGCACCGTAGGGACCTTCCAAGCCTTCGGCTACAGAACAACAATATGGAGAAAGGTTTCACAACAGAGGCAACGACAGAGAAGACGGCTGGTGACAACCTTCTAATGACGCTTGAGCTTGCACACCTCCAGTCGTTTTTTACTATTTGGGTATTGTTTTGTGTAATACCCATCAATCTATTTGATCTAACTGCAGTATTATAGCATAATGTTTTAACCTTTATTATATCTATATACAGTATAATATTTTTGTATGGTCAGTATTGTCATTATTGTTAAAGTATAGCGTTGTTTATAATATAGTTTATAGTAGGTAATAGGTAATATAAGTAATATATTATACTGCAGAGGTTATGACGTCAAAGATATGTGATGTTCAGCTGGTAGGTGATGAATGGTAGAGTGAGCTTGTTAGTGAGCAACTTCACTGCGTTGAAATGTCCTGTCAGATCAGTGTACCCGGAGACACTACAAACATTCCATGTTTAAACAGCAGCAGTTACACAAACCGGTTGAGGCAGGGACTATATGAAAACCCCTATCGATTTCTAACAAAGGAATCTGTTTGAGGGAATACCATGAATAGCCAAATCATGAATCAGTTTCACAGCTGTCTTATAACAGAAACGGATGGGTGCCACGGCGTTATCTATGTCAAGAGAGGAATACTTGCATAGATAGGACAGGCGGGGTCCTTGAGAAGCTGCCAGATAGAAGAGTTTGGAAGGAGGACATGTTTGGTAAAAAAAGAATTAAAAAAAAAAAAGATTGTGAGCGATGTGACAAAATAAATAAAAAAAACACGACAATGAGAGAAGGAAAGTTTAAGACAAAATAGGGGAATCATGAGATGGTACTTGCATGCAGGAGGCGTGTTAGGTGGAGAATCCTCTGGGTTTGCTGTACGTGTGAGAGAAGCAAATAATTAATGCAGAAAAGAAAAGGAAAAAAAAAAAAAAAAAATGCTACCTACGCCCACAAAGAAAAGAAAAATAGAGAAAAATGCAATGTCATCTTGGATTACATGAGGCATTGATCGTATTCCTCGCCCAACAGACCGCAGCACACACATCAAGACACAAACAGAATTGCACATGTTTCTGTGTTTTTTTTATGGGATACTTGCTTTCATTTGAAATCTCACTTGCTTCCGTGCAGTCGTCTGTGTCGGCTATATGGGATACGGACAGAAGGACAACAACAAGACCAAAGGGAATTTAGCGCCTACCTTATACATGAAGATTAGTGTTAGATATATTTGTAATAAGACTAATAGATTAGGATTGGAGGACTACAAAGGGGGGGGGGGGCATACTTGCTTTTCAAAGTTGGGTTAGTAACACCATCCTCATTGACAGCTTAAGGTAAAGACAGACAGACAGACGGACAGACGGACAGACGTGTGAAACAGACAGACCGACACACACACACAGTTCACAGGAGAACGAACAAGGACAGACATTGTGCATGTAGCAAACACTCATGTACGTTGTCCCTATTAATGAACAAATGATAATGAATCACATTCATGTAAGACTTTTCAAGGCAATCAGCGGTGTGGTTCTAGAACCAGACTTCCACCCTTCCCCTCTTTCTCACCCAGCATCCATCACTCCTCCTCCTTTCCTCACCTTCCTCTGTGGGGCTGGTGACCTTGGCAGCCTCTCTCTCCCTTTCCCTCTCACGCCGGCTGATGCGCTGCTTCTCCTCCAGCCGCTGCTTCTCGGCATTGGCCTCGTCCCAGCGGCCCGCCTCCATCAGCCGCTGGTCGGGCCTCTGCCGGCTGTCTGTCGGTGCCACGCCCTCCTCGGGCTCGTTGAGCGTCAGTGCCAGACAGGAGAAGTAGTACATGGTCTCCGCTGCGTCCCTGTGTGTGAATATACACACACACACACACACACACACACACACACACACACACACACACACACACACACACACACACACATACAAACAGTATATAAATATATATAAATATGTATATAAATAACAAAATAATTATTATAGGAATGTGTGGAAGGTGATGCACTAATGTACGTTGGCCACCATCAACTCTGCCACTATCAACTGTGCTAATTCATAAAAAATAAAAATGCCCAATGCAGCAGAGTTTGCAAAAACAACCACTGAAAATATTTGTAAAAGCCGGTGGTGGTAGCTCCTGTGGCGAGGGCCAAACTCACGGCAGAGGGTTCTTCTTCCAGATCTCTTTTGACTTCAGCGTCTGGTAGACGGTCGTCTGCTTGCCTTCAGTGCCGTTCTCCCCTTTACTGCTCTGCATCACTCTGGAGAACTCCATCTTCTCATCCCACGTCCCGGACAGAACAAAGTGGGCCTCGCCGTCCTTGTCCGTGACCACACCCGTTACCTGGCCATCAACAACAGGTTGGAGGTGGACTTTTTCATCAGGAATGTCTACCATTTAGAAATATTAATTAAGTAGTAAAGACTTTGTGCAAGTTGATCACATTGTATATCACACACTACTACAATAATAACAACGTGTAACTTCACGTAATTATGTGTGGTTACCATAACAAATCTAAAATAGACCACGCTACAGACCTCAACAACAATTATGTGTTGCTGCCAAGTGAAATGAATGCCAATGTACATGTTTTTTTATTTATTAATTTAGATAGAGTAGAGAAAATAGTATTGATAATGTCAGAAATAAAAATCACAAACTAATCTTTCCAGGTGAATAAAGACATTGTGATGTGATAGCCTTATATTGGAACATGTTCAAATTAATATACAAAACGGAATAGTTCCATAAAGCAATAGGACACAAGAAGTAGCCTACCTTCCTGGCTACATCTCTGGAGAAGTAGCTGTAGGGGGCGAATTTGAGGTGGCAGCGATCTCCAGTCTGGTGGTTCACCACATCGATCTCTCCAGACTGACAAGGTGAGAGGCAACAATGAATTTCTACATACAGTATAAAGGCATATGCAATGCACAAAATGACAGCTGGGTGTTGTGTGCTGTATAATGTGATGCATGAGCATCAGCAGTGACGAAAAGAGAAAAAATACTTATTTGTAATTATTGTCATTTAATTTCAAGATAAATAAATAACGAGTGTTTAATTATTGCATCACTTTCCTTCTTTCCTTCCCTTATCCATTAGAAACACTGTCATTCAAATCACTACCAACCTGGTCAATCCACAGCTTCCCCACAATGATGTTATGCACCGTTGTGGTAACCTTCTTCCAAGAGTAATGATTCTTCTCAAATATGCACTGGATGGAACCTGTGGGGACACAAACAGGCCCATTTAGAGAGGTTTAGACGGGTCATAAAAGGAGAGTCTTTAACTTCATACTACATGCATACTATCCTCACTCACTTACCCAAAGGCATGATGGAGAGGTATTTCCCTCTGAACTTGCTGGCTAGGGAGATCTCCTGTCTGAGGGTCCAGCCCCGATCTGAGACAGCATGGTGGGCCGCAGCAGGGGGATGGTGACTCACCTTGGATGGGCAGAGAAATGCATATAGCAACTTTGCCATTTAGTAACTACTACTCATTTAGTTATTTTAAAAGACTTATCCACAGCATCTCACTCTACAGGTGGACATGGGGTGAAACCAGAACCTTTTCACTGGGAGTCAAACACCCTAACCCAGACGTGTTTACAGGGACCCCTTGGTGGAATGAGAAACAGCACAGGGACCCCTTATATATTTTAAAATAAAATCCTGATGCATTTGATCCCAGGCCTATAGGCCTAATAATATATTTATAATGCCTTATTAAGTTCTTAATATATCCAGCTTTGATGCTTAGTTATAAGCCATAACCATAATAAGCCATAGTCGACATAACTCAAATCAATGCACCAGGCTCAAACTTTTACATTGAACGATGACCTGGTGTGTGGTAGGATAAATATGATTCAGAGACCATTGTCTATCTATGCCGATGACCTGGACCTCCCTGTGGAGCAAACACTGACTTGAAGGTGGAATTTGAGTGAAAAGTTGGGCTAACGTGACAGCAAGCATTGCATTAATCATCGTTGCGGACCCCCTGCAGTACCCCTGGTTGAAGACCACTGCCACTATATTACCCTTGGATCATTTGTGTGAGATTTTTTAATTAGTGAATAATCTGACACGATAGTGACACTCAAAATATACATTATAACCAGGGCTTGACATTAACCTTTTGGCTAACCAGCCACTGTGGCCAGTGGTTTTCCAGCTTCTTACCGGCCCAAATCCCCCCCCTCCTTGGAAGTGGATGGGCCAATGGAATGAGCACGATGATGAAGTATCAACTTAAATTGACGTAATTATTTCAATGATGACAATGATTTGACTGAGTTGTAGGCCACTGCCGAAATTTAACAGAATTTGGCCAGTGTCTGGGGTTAATGCGAAGCCCTGATATAACAAATATTAAAATAATATATGCAGAATAAAATATGCAGATAGCAAGACACATTTTCCGGTGTCGTCGTTTATGTCCCCATGACAGACGTTATCCAACCAAATACAAAGCTCACCTGTTCACACAGGGAGCGGTAGCCACACTCCTTCAGCCGGTCCAGCTCGTAAGTCTCTCCCAGCAGGGGGTTGAAGGGCTTCCCCGTGCGGTGCACTGTGGTGGAGTACGAGGAGACGGTGAACGCCGCCACGTAGCACAGCTGCTCCAGGGAGCTCTGGCATTTGGCGGCCTTGTCGAGGAGCTCGTAGTACTCCAGGTCCTCTGACAGACGTTGCAGCATGGATAAAGGTTCGTTGAAATTTACCTAGAATAAAAAATAATAATAATAAAAATGTAATTTTCCTGCCATAACAAGGGGACAGCATAGAGTAGTGGTAATTGATATGTATTGTATTTAACCTTTATTTATTCAGGAAGTCTCATTTGTCTCTTTTGCAGGAGAGACCAAATAGCTACCCAAGAATCATAGCCGAATGGTTCTGGGTGCGAACCCCAATGTTCACAGTCTACATCATGCGCTAGAAGGCCTACCTGCTAGTGCTTATTAATGACATGTGTCTAAAATAAATTCACTGCAATTAAAATGTCTGCTTAATGACATACTACATAGTAAACAGTTAATAACAACTGGTTTGCGGCAATGTCAAGTGATCAGACAGGAATGTCAATGCATCAAAATATGTGGCTTACAGGCATCGGTATCTTTGAGAGCTCTTTGCCAATGCAGTTCTTCATAATGCTCCACAGGTTGAGGGAGTAATTGGGCTTGTCAGGAACACGGGTCCGCCTCTGTCTGACTGGCTCCACCTCCAGAGGCTGGGGAGACTCGGGATTTGATGCCAGAGAATGTTCATCCAACTGGTAGAATAAATGCATGTGGTGAGGTGGTTTCACTGGCTTAGATAGTATCTACTATCTAAATAAGGTACAACGGGAAGAGAGAAATGAATGCCGTAATGGCAGAACTGTTTTTCTGAGTACATGATAAATCAGCCCAATGTCAATTCATGAATTTAATGTTATATTTAGTATGATGCATTTCACTCCTTGTAATATTCAAACTCATATTATAGCTCATAGTAAATGTAGCCACTTCAAAGATAGTTTTTCAATCAAAGTACCGTTCAACCGCCCAAAAACGTTTTTGTAAAGGGATATACATAATGTTGGGATATACATAATGTTGAATGTGCATATTATTCGGTGACCGTGGACATAAAATGGGTTTTTAGTGAAAATCAGTACGGCCTAGGCTTACGATGTATGATGTTGTTCGTTGGAAAGATTTCCAGAAAGTGTACGTTAGTATTCAGAGACACGTAATATTTTCGTAACAAGTAACCCCTGCAGTCCCTCAAAGTAATCCCATTTGGAAACCACTGCCCTAGACTAACAGCAGTATACTATAAATTATCCTTACACACAGACAGACATACAAAATGACCATCTTAACATCCACTTACCGACTGATCGTCCATTCCATGGTCACTGCAACTTATCCCACTAGCATTGCTGCCGGACCTCCTGACAAGACAACAAAGGTATACCATGTGATGAAACAAAACAGTTAAAGGTAAATTTAAGGAGATTCCAACAACAGAAGACACCAGTGGGGCGGCAGTCTGTTGGGACTTGGCTTGGGAAACGGAAGGTCGCCGATTGAAGTCCCCGAAACATCTGGGCACTGCCGAGGTGCACTTGAGCAAGGCACCAGACCCCTACACTGCTTCCCGGGCGCTTTATATAAATAGCTGCCTACTGCTCCTAATACTAGGATGGGCTGAATTGCAGAAAAACACATTTTACTGTGTGTGAACATGTATGTGACCAATAAGAGGATTCAATCATTCAGATTTAAATTTAGACCAGTGTTAGGCGGAGAGGTTCTGACCGGTGGTATTTGGGGTCGGCGGGGACAGTGATGAACGCTGCAGGGTCCTCCATGGCGTCAAAGAACTGGTTCTCGTCATCCTCGTCACTGGCGTCCCCCTTCCCTGAGTCGCTAGACCCTGAGGACCATGGGGGAGGGACAGGTGAATGAGCAACTTCCAAAACATTGTTTCAACCAATAACTAAACTACAGAGCAATTGTCAATTGTTGCCGTTTCATTTACAGCCGTTTCTCTGCAATAGGTCAACATTTCAGCATTTCACTGAGTTTACGCCTAGGTTATACACCGCAGGTTGTTGTACGCGTAGGTTGTACACACTCAACATACAACATACAATACCGTTAACATCCAATATACAAACTAGAGTTTGTATATTGAGATAAAAAATAGGGAATAAGAGACGACAATAAAGCCAGAGATGCATGGTCAGAGCTGTACCCTTGTTGTCCATGGCTGGGTTGCTGAGCGAAAGGGGCCCAACCGTGGCACCTCTGAAGGCTCTCTCCAGGTGGTTATGCTGCTTGGCCAGCTGCTCCAGCGTCTCCTCCAGTCGTACCCTCTGGTCCCGCTCCACCTGCAGGGCCTTCTGCCAGCGCTTGCTGTGGGTCTGGGCCAGGCCCAGAAAGTCTCTACACGCCTGCAGGACAGGGGGGGGGGGGGGGGGGGGAGAAACAGTGTAATTGTTAGGATGTTTGATTAAGACTCCCAGTGGAAAGGTACTAGGTTTGGATGTTCGCAGCCTAACCTGTAGCTATGCTTGAGCAAGAGGCCTAACCATTATCTGCTCCTTAATGACGTGTGTATCCAAATTCACTGTACAGTAATAGTATATATATTTATAGTAAATAGGACAGCAGCGGACACAAAACAATATGGAATAAAGTTTCATTGGGAATGCACTCGCTCCAAGTAACTCACGTTGATCATGGCGTCGGAGGTGATGCGGAACAGCGTGGCTCTCTCTGTCACCTGTTTTATCTTGTCGCCCATGGGCCCCTGTATGCTGAGCCCCTCCAGCTCTGACAACGACCTAGAAGAAGCATCATCACACATCCGCTTACCTGCTGTTTGAGCAGTTTCTAGTCAGTTTAAAGTCAGTTGTTAAAGTTAAAGTTGTTAAAACAGCTTTACATTCCACAATGCTGACAATACTGATCAGACAGACAGATCCCTCAATGTATCCTACAATGCATCATAAAAAGTTGTGTACACCGATGGTCACTACCATAAACACATTTAGACCAACATGCATTACACTAATATAGGTTATTGAATATATATATATATATATATATATATATATAATTATAATATTATATAAATTTTATACATTTGGGAAACATGCTAATCAATATCAATGTATTATCACATAATGCATGTCAGTATTTATTGGTAAGTAGTATTATTATTATCTTATCGGAATATTTGTTGGTCCACAAGCCATAGCCAACGTAGATCTGGCACACTTAATTATGCGATAGCAATGATTCATTAAAGGCGACTGGAGTAGTGTCCGAAAGTGTTTTTTCATTTAGCAGATGAGCTCACTTTATAGTGCCCTACATTGGGAATCATTTTTCACAGCCAGACAGACAGACAGGGTTCCTGACCTTTGCAGAGCAGTGCCATGCTTGGTGATGAGGTCGTTGCAGGTGCAGAGATCCTCCACCTTACAGCCCAGAGTGCGAAGCGTCGACTGGACCTCTGAGGTGCGGCCGCCTCCGCCCGGTGCTGATGTAGGAGACGATGAGGGGCCTTCGTCACCAGAGTCATCTGTGGAGATAAGAGGTGTGACCACAGTCGTTCACAATGGCTGTGTCTAAAATCCCTACTCCCTCCATAGAGAGTTCAATGTAGGGCACTATATAGTTTGCTCATCTTCAAAAACACTTTCAGACGCTACTGGAGTTGCAATTAAAGACGATATTGCTGTCGCATAATAAAACGTGCCAGATCTACGTTGGCTAGGGCTGGTGGGCCAACAAATATGATGACTGACATGCATAAACAGTATCAAGTGCCGTACAAATAGACTCCGATAGCTTCCACATTTATTTTTATAACTGCTGTCTGTCGTCGGGTATTGCACACAAGATTTTCACTCACTGCTTTATACTTGTGTAAACTGTGAAGTGACAATAAACTTGACTTGACTAAAATGAACTACAATAATAAAATACAACACAATCGTAGGGTAATAAACACAACTTTTCATGATACATTGAGGGCCCTATATAGGGTAAAACAATTCTTACTTAACATTCTGACAGCACAACAAAATGGCAAACGCACTATGTAGTGCACTATGTAGGGAGTGATTTTGGACACAGTCAATGGGTATCATTTGCGTATAAGTGATTGATTATTCAATTCAGATGTGTTTGTCCTGTTACTCTCACCAGACTCTGCCTGCATGTGGACAGCTTTAGCCTTGGCCAGCTCCAGTGCAGTGATCCAGCGCTGCCTCTCCACCTCAGTGCTGGCCTTCAGGTGGTAGGTCTGTGCCCCACCATTGGAAATGACAAAGTTACAGGAGTCCTCCACAGCAATGTTGGCCGTGGCCAAGTTGATGGTCCCTCTACATGTGTGGCCCATCTCTGCCTGGGTTCTGTGGACAGTTGTTATAATGGACACTTAGAAGTATACACTTATTTAACAATAGCCCACTAAAGCCTGTACTACAACATTCATTTGTGATACAAATGCAGTAATAGGCTGCTGGAGTAATGCATAATCAAAACTGTTTGGCCATATGAGCACATGAATTGTGTTAAATATAGGACTACTGCAAATAATACTTATGCCCATGCACAAATGAAAACCTTCACAGAATGATGCAAGACAAGTATACTATTATAAAAAGGGTATGTTGGTACTGGTCTTCAAAGTCCAATGTTACTACACAATATGTTGTACAATTTCCCTTGACCTTTATATATATCATTGCCAAAGAGTACGATGAGATGTGCGAAAGAGATGCACTGGGTTAACACACCTGTAATAAGACAGAAGACCGTTACTCAAAACAAACCACCGCCGCTGGTAACCTTTTATGTAGTTGGTCCATTTAAAAAGCCAACCCTTGTACGTGTCCCCAGGGGTTGGGGTAGGCGGTTTAGGTTCCGACATCTCTAAAAGCCCTGACGTTATTTTGTGGTGTTGGACGCCCTGTGGAGATTAAAAGCACCCATATTTTCACCACGAATAGGAAAGTTGGATTGAAATAGACCGTGGTCTTAGAGATTGTGCCAATTGTTAGCCAGTGATGTGTTTAAAATAACAATATGATTATTAGCAGTGTGTACTCGTCTTCATGGTTATATTATTACACCAAAGCAAACATTCGCGTAAAAATTGGTTTACAAAAGCGACATTCATCACAAATAACACATGTTCGTTGCTTTATTGACGCCGTATTATACTATACTACTAGAAGCAATAGTACTACATGGTAACAGGTTGTGAACAGGTGTATTTCTGTTTCAACATAAACATTAGTCCCGCTAGCGCGTTTTACAGAAATGTAATCTGAAACACACGCAAACTGTGCTTAGTGGAAGTCTATGTTTAATGGACGAAAACAATATCATGTGTTGTGTCTTGGTCGTTTAGCGAGTAATTTAATAGTAGAGCCTAGCTAACCTGGCTAACCTAGACTATCGGCTAGTCCAAGTTAATCTGTTTAACGGACTCCAGATCACACAACACCGATTTAATGCTGAAACATCGGGTAATCCGAGTTGCATTGACTAAAAATCTACAATCCTTATAGTAAACGATTAGCCGCCGTCATGAGTTGTGAACTTACCGGGATAGATGGCAACTACTAAGCGGTTCCCAGTTAGCTTTTCGTAAATTACAACTATTACCATTAGCAATTAGATATCCTGGAATAGACTGAAGCAATACAATAGAAGCGGGTCAGTTGAACTGCACTGTTTGTGTAGTATTGCCACAGACGGACCGGTTTCAATAGTTACCCTAGAGCTCTGCCATTAAACGCGCACAGATCTTGTTTTCAGCTGATGCTAACGTTAGCTTTGTACCTACCACATTGAGGACACTGCAACAGCAAGCCGCCTCAGTCAGTTCCGTTACAGAGCAACATTTAAAAAAATATCCCTGAAAAAAATGCATTTTATTGTATGCCCTTTACTAATAAGTATTTATTTGTTATGCAAGTTAGAATTATTGTTGACATTTTAATGTATGCCCTTTACTAATAAAACTATTTATTTATTAGTTATCAACTATTGTTGACATTTTTGAACAGCATACACATTTTTACTGTAATATTCTTGCGTTATGTATAGCAAGACTGCAATTATGAACCCCTATGTTACCGAAAAATACATTTTGATTTAACTTAAACTGAAAAATGATATATTGGCAACAGATTAGAAAACGGCTATTAATTTTATGATCGTTGATTTGCATTTTAACACAGGTCTTTACTTTCTGCTGGTCACATCCCTCTGCACTTAATTTGTGTTTTATCATTCTCATTTACACAACAATGAACCTACCATGTAAGAATTTAATTAATTGGTATAACTGATACTTAACACTGAAATCACGAAATGACATAACATACATGGCATGTTTAACTATGTGTATACTAACATTTTCTTAGGCAATAAGACAACCTTACGAGTTATAATAATTCAGCAGAAAAAACCCCAATTTGATTATATGCTTTAATGAACAATTTTAGCAATGCACTTGTTACAACTGAATGTTCTAACAGAATTCTACTTAAATGACCTTAAGTTGCTATTAAAAAAAAAATGTAAAAAAAAAAAAAAAGGCTTTGCATGCACCATAGCCTACTTTGTAATGGTGTTTGCATTCATACTTTTACCACTCCCACTAAGAACAATGTATGGAGTTTTCTGGGACTTTTGTTTTTCTTGAAGCAGGGCCACAGTTCCAAGTGGAGTGTCACTGCTGCTCATCTTCTTTAGCAATGCCTCCTCCTCTAATTTCTTCATCCTTCTCTCAGTTTTCATCTTGCCAGACCCCTTTCCATGGAATCGATGAGAAAGCTGTCTAAACGCTTCTTTTGGTGTGAGCTTCCGCCCAGACTCGTCCACATACTCTATCTTGACATCAGGTCTGTAGAGGTCCTTCTCCTTGAAATCTTGCGTAAACCCTCTATACTCTTCTCTCCGGCTGTATTTGTCATCAATGGTCATCTTGTCTTCGATGCAGTAGTTATCGTTGGGCAGGGCTCCTTTGGCAGTTTTGACACGAGCAATTTTTTGCATTTGAGTGTCCAGCAGACCTTTGTTTTTGCACAGCAGCAAGGCAGCTGCAAGACCAGAGCTGACTATGGGCTCCTCGTCCAGAATGGTGCTCGAGGCAGTCGAGAAATCTGGCTGCTTCTGCTCCTCGTCCAGGTTGACCGTGCTCCACCCAATGTTCTCATCCATGTCAGAGTCCACCTCCCCTGCATCGTCTCGCTCAGCCTCCTGCTCAAAGTCTATGATATCTTCCTGGTCCTCTCTGTTGCCTGAAAGGCCATATGTGGGAATTTCCCCCAGAGTTCTGCAGAACTCTGAGGTTGCGTTGAATGTTATGTTGCTTCTTTTGTCTGGATCGTCGTCGTCGCCCTGTTCAAGCAGTTTCACCTGCTGTGCCACCTTCTCCCCAGAGTCCTTGAGAAGCTTCTTTTGTCTTAGCTTTCTTTGCTTCTCCAGTTGTTTCTGCAGTTCCTGCTCTGCCTCATCCTCCTCATTTACAGCAGACTCGGGAGGAGTGAAGTCCTCGCCGTCGCTCATCTCCATCTCTGCCATGCGGATGTCGTCAGACATTTGGGGAACCACGTTAGCGGGCGCATCTACAGGTTTGTCCTCTGTCTGCACGTCCTGGATATCCCCGTCGGCCTGCTTTCGTCCGCGACCACGTGCCCTGGAGCCGAAATCAGTGTTGCGTGTGTCGTCGAGAGGCTCCTCTAAAATCTTTGTCCTGATCTTTTTCACACGCCGCTTGGTTTTCTTAAAGCCCACCATTTCCTGAGATGTGTAGTACTCTGAGGCGATGGAGAGAGAAGGCATTTGCAGGGACTGGGCTTGGCTACGTAGAGTCTCTCTAATAGCCTGGAGTTCTCGCTCCCGATCCCCTTCAGCTACACCACCTGTACTCAGCCGGAAACTCTTTTTCTTCTCCCCGTCGATCTCTTCGTCGTATTTTGACAGTACAGTGCGGGACTTTAATGTGGCCATGTCATCTATACTCTCATCTTCTTCATATGGCTTGTAATCTGGCTTTTTCTTCTTTAGCTCAACATTTTTCTCAGCTTTCTCCTTATCTATCATATTCACGTTCACCAGCACATCTTCCTCTTCTTCCAGCACACCTTTGTCTTGTAGTGTGAGGATGACGGTCTGGCCTTCATTAAACGACTCAATTTTGTGCTGTACTTTCAGTCCTTTTAGATTCCGAGATGAATATGCATCATGTTTCTTTTGTCCAAATTCTTCCTCTACAAGACTGCTCACGCCAAACTCCTGATCCATCTCCTCCAGGAGTTTGGCTCTTTTCTCCGCTAGTTCTTTTTCTTTTTCTGCTTTGCGATTTTTCTCAACCCAAGCAGCGGTGTCATCCAACCAATCATCCTCTGCCAAGGTCTTCACCTTGCCTAGCTTTTGATTAAGAATGCGTTTTTCTTTCAATGCTGCAAGTTTCTCTCTCATCTCTTTCTGTTTTTTGATATGGATCGGATTGATAGTCACTGCGACAAGCGGTTCCTCTTTCGTGCCTAGCTCCTTTTTGTTTTCGTTAAACTCTAGAGGTTTCAGACCCAGCTTGGCTCTGAGTTTGTTTGTCTCCTCGATGCTGAGGGACGCGTCACCGCTGGCAGACTGTGGCTCAATGACTGCACTCTGTTGAACCTTTTCTTTCTTTAAACGGGGCTCTCCGCTGCTCTTCTCACCCTTGCTCCTGCTGTCCCGGCCACTTCTTTCCCTGGATTTGGAACGCTTTCTCTTCTCCTTGTCTCGACCTCCATCGCGTTCCGCGTCTCTGTCTCTCTCCTTGTGGCGTTTCTTGTGTTCGCGGCGTCGCTCCTCGGTGTCCTTGTCGCGACTCTTTTCCTTGTGCTTTTTAGAAGACCCCATGGCTCCTCTTTTAGGTAAGGGCTATTACTAAGTGGACGTCTAAACAATTATACTGTCTTGGAAAAAAAAATTGTTGTGATCCACGCTGGCGTGCTAAGTAGCTAGCTTCAGCCTACTTCAAAAAAGCAACCGGCGGATTATCTCAAAAATAAAATAGCTTTCAAATGTCTGTTGTGATGTTATATTTACGATACCCGGTGTTAAATCCGTGAAAAATAAAGTATCCGTTGAGTATTGCGTATGCTCCCCAAAACGATGTTGCTTCCGATTAAACAGGAACGTTTATAATACGCTGCGTGACCCTGCTTGGCTGCTTCCGGTTACAAAACATTTCCGGTCAGGGTTCATAAAGCGGGAGAACCCGCACTGCCACCTTGCGCCTTCGAGGAGAAACGACGCCCGGTTGGCTGCGTGTCATCACAGGTGACGGATGGGACGTTTATGTTGGTGCATGTTTGTTGGCGTCAATGTGTAGTATGTTTATAGTTTGTCAATGAATATAACAAACAACCTTTATTTTTCAGGCACTCTGCCTTAACCCACCGCAGGGTGCCATCGTTTCTTTGCGAAAACAAGTAAATGTAAACGGCCATAGCGTCTTTGTTTTGATGGTTAGCTAATGTAAAGGAATGTTTGGACAACAAACATAACGAACAACTTTCGTTTGCCTCATGGTTGACCGCTGTAAGAGTATATAGGTCTGCTCAGCTCATATTATAAAAGTTACGTTTGTCGTCAACGTAGCAAGTTTATTGATAACACTTGCGCTATGGGCTAGCTACGCTAGCTTGCTCTGTTTGTTGAACTTATTGGGTATGTTTTGCTGCGTGGTCGACGTTAGCAACCTCCAGTTGGCTAGCTAACAGGTGCATATGCCGCGTTTTGGTTTGCAGTCGGGTGCCATGGGAATGCATGTATTCGTGGGGGTAATGGTTACTTAATGGTGACATTAGTATATCTTGCTTAACTGCTCGTCACATTTTATTTTCGTGGCGTTCGTTATTCAGCCCGCCTCACAAGGCCACCGAGTTGCCATGGCGATTGCGGAGAACCAAACCGTTGCGAACGTAAGGTAGCTCACCAGTTGGCCGGTTAATAACGGTAAGGCATTACCCCAACCGATCTCTGATAATGCGTGTCACGGTGGCGTGGTATTTCTTTAACTTTAAGTCTCGATAGTAGCAGCGGATGCTTCTACAGTTTTCATAAACCCCTGCAGGATCACAGGGACAACACACTTCATTAGCTCCCTAGCTAGACTAGCGCCAGGCGCTGCGCAAGTCCTGCTTGCTTTCCCGGGAAGAGCAGCGGGCCCACAACTTTCACTTGTCCACATTGTATATTGTCTGACTGTGGACCAAATAGAGACGAGCCGACATCCAAATCTAATCGGCGCTTAGCAAAACATTGGCGATAGAGCTCGACGGTAAGACATTGGGAGTATGGATATGTTGTTGCTGATTTCCTGGATACGATTGAGTTGATTCCGTCCGTCGCAACTGCTCTTTACCGTTTGATAGTTACTTTACTCTGTATTATGATAGCTGTCTGTTATTGCGTGTTCTGTATATTCTTGCATTTTTTCCTATTGACCGGATAATCCGTTGATTTGGCAGAACATGTGATTCCTGGAGATACTTAAATTGTTATAACTAAAATGTATATTATTAATTCCTACAGGCTGTAAGCTTTTAAAATGGCAACAGGGGGGGCTCCTTTGGATGATGCAGAAGAGCAGGAGCTGCACAACTGGGCCAATGGCAGCCTTGAGGACAGACTTAATAACATGGTACATGCCCTACTGAGCTTCACTTTACTTACAATCACACATAATAAGGCTGCTACTGCCCTTTTAATACTGATAGTTTGACCCAGTATGTAGCCTTTTAGTAAGTGAATGTGTAGTGAAGAAGACAAATGGGCCTAGCTTGTATGAATGGTGAACATATTACTTTTGTATACATTTATATTTTTAATTTCACACTTTAAATGTATTAAAACATCCCAGTTTCTAATTCTGTACCTTTTCTGTGGACTCTTAATGCTTGGTGATCATCAATATTTGTGTCAGGACTGGGGTGTCCAGCAGAAAAAGGCCAATCGTTCCTCAGAGAAAAACAGGAAGGAGTTCTCTGCGGCTGTGGCAGAGAGCAGACTGACCAATGACATCTCTCCGGAATCGACCCCGGGGGCGGGCCGCAGAAGGGCTCGCATACCCCACTCCTTTCCCCAGGTCAAATACACCACACAAATGTCTGTGCCGGAGCAGGCCGACCTGGAGAGACTACGCCAGCAAATAAACTTCATTGACTTGGATGAGGTGAGCAGCCAGACATAAAGACTGTTGTCGCTGCATATTCTCACATCATTTACACATCACTTTTATAAACCTATTATATCTTTGTTTTCATTTTGATCACGTTAATTGTGTCACATAGTTAAAATGTACTTGCATTTTTCATCTGGTATCAAGTATCTTGCATGTATGGCATGACTTATAAGCTTACAAAACTGTTTTTTTTCCACTGCTTTTAATAAATATGTTGTATCATCATGCTCTTTATCCTTCAGATAAGTGTCGGCAGTGACTCCCAGGGGCGTGTCACTGCCGCCAACAACCAGCGGCAGTTGCCAGGGGAAAACAAGAAGCCCTACAACTTCCTCCCGATCCACTTCAACACCAACAAAAGCAAGGGTCAGCTTGCCTCCCCTGGCTCCACCTCCACCCCCCCTACCCCGGCCAGTGCCAAGAAGGCCAAGAAGCAGAGCCCCGTGGTCAGGGAACCCTTAGGCGTGCTCTTTCCCGGCGCTTTTTCTCCTGGGCTGCTGGGTAGTACTGCAGCCGAGCACAGCCCCCTGGCTCACAGGCAGTTTGGGAGGGAAGAGCCCTGCGTCGACAGCAGCCAGGTAATGTTAAGTATGGCATTTTGTAGTAAAGTAGTAAATTATATATTTCAGTTTAAACTGTTAAGTCCAAGCATAACTTACATGATTTGATGAGGGACAATTTTTCATCATTCATTTCTTATTGGTACAAATAAGATACAATATTCAAAGATTTCACTTCCGATGATCTTCTATAAATTAAGATTTCTACTCGCTCCGCATTTCGAAAGAGCAGGGCGATGTGCAATAATAGTGAAGGTGATTTAATAATAGTGATGACCGGCAAGGAGACATTCCATATTTTTCTTGGCTGTAACATTCTCATAAGAGCAGAAAATGGCACCCTGTTTCTAAGACAAAACAAAGTAGCTAGATGGCAACAAAACGAAATGCCACAAAATGTATTGATGCATTATTAGTAATGTGACTATGATGACTAAGCAAGTAGAGACATGCATTATTTATAACTAGATGAGGATAATGTTCTGCAGATCATTATATCCCCTAGATATACAGATGTATTAATAACTACATTATTATTAATATTACTACAACATACATATTGCATCACACTGGTACAATAACTTTTTGCTATCACCATCCATATATGGATGGTGAATACTACTATTAATCAGATCAAGTTTTATTTTGGAGAAAGATCATGCAAAATATGAGGTTGCTTATTTTCCGTTGATACGTCAAATATTTTTGTCTTCACTTCACAAATTATTTATTTATTTACATATTTTTTTCAATATGCTTGTTTTCAACTGAGAAAATAACTGCACTATTGGAAACTAGAACAAGAAGATTAGCGACTGCTGCACCCACTCTGTATGTAGGGCGACTTATAAATACGCTATCCTGGGCGCCTAGTGAGTTCTGTACCCACCCTCCCCCTCTCCTGTCCTCTCCTTCCTTCTTTCGTCTGAGCATTCATAAAAGAGACCCAACCGTCTCCTCATTTCCCCTCCTTATCAGACACACCTGCTGTCGAGTCACACCCCCTTTCCCACTCAAGCCCCACCCACACCCCCTCTCGTCTCCGTCTCTGTGTTGTCTCAGGTGGTTGGCAAGCTGGTGCAGATCCGCGAGTTCATCGGCAAAGCAAGCTCCATGAGGGATGACCTGCTGGAGAAAAAGGATGTGGCAGCCAACGTGGAGCGGCTCTCCAACCTCATCCAGCACCTTAAGGAGAAAGAGAAGTCATACCTGCGCTTCCTGCAGCAAATGCTGGTGTGTGCGTGTGTGTGTGTGAAGCCTTTTCTTTTGCCCCCGTGGACTGGTCTAGTGTCATCTTCCTTGTAATGGGAAAGAAAGTTTGTTTTGTTTGTTTTCAAACAGGAAGTTTTAGATTGTTTTGTGTCCTGTGGTTCTTTAGTTTGTTTTAATTGGTACAACCTTTTGTGGCTTTAAAGAAAAGTACTCTCACCATTTAGGTTTCTAGATCTAGGTCAAACAGTCGGTGGACAGTTTGCATTGGCTAATATGGCGCCTTTCTTGCTTCAGTTGGCTGAATGTCTGGATGTTCACTCTTACAGGCTCGGGAGAACGAGCAGGACAATGCGGGCACCCTGGACTCTGCTGTGGGCTCCAGCTCCCTAGCAGAGAGCACCTCCCTCAACATGGAGGTACTTCATGATACTTTCAGTTTGATAATTCTTATGACTAATCATGTTGATTTGTGTACCGGTAATAAACTTGGATCTAGCCTTTATTTAGTCAGGCTTGTCTGCTTGATGTTGAGCACCTCTTTAGCAAGGTTTAAGTGATGGCTAAAAAAACAGTGCAAGACATGCACATATACAATGAAACGGGACAGAGGACAAGAGAATACAATCAAGCAGTGTAGGTTAATTGTTTCGGGGCTCCGCTTACTCCTACAGAGCAGCGTTGGGCCAGTCGCTGAGCAGGGGGACAAGAAGGAAGAGCTGGAGAACATGCACAAGCAGCGTGAGCTCATGAAGAAGATGATTGGGCACCAGGAGCAGCTGCGTAGCCTGCAGAGCAGACAGGCGGCCCTGCTGGCTATGCAGCGCACCGCCGAACAGGCCATCGCCGCAATGGACGACACCGGTGAGTGAGAGAGACCGTACTAGCGTGGTGTTCTTAATGGCTGGGGGAAAATCAAACATCTTTTTTTGATCTAGTCCCCGCCACTGTCATATTATAAATGTTTTTGCTCTCTTGCGCATGGCACTCCCACTGGGTTTGTTTGATTGATGTTACCTGGCAACCCAAAATGGCCAATGCAATAGCATATGTTTAACCCATAGAGGGCAGTTTGAGTCCATAATCGTATCTAAAGCTTTTTTTGTGCATTTAAGTCTAGATTTGGACCACTTTCAATCCATTGAGCACTACAATGTGACCCATCACTTTTCATCTAAAAGTAGTTTTTTCTGTAAAAGCTGTTGGGAAAATGTAGCAAATCAACAAACAAAACATGGCAAATGTTTTTGTTTTTAAATGACTAGTTATAGCTTATGATGTATACATATGAGTAAGTGTGCCTTGCCCAAATAGCTTTTCTAAAAATAATAATTGTTAAGAATTAGTTAGACTAGCCAAGACATGACTTGAATATTAGTTACTACATTACACAATGCTGTTGGTTGCTTAGCACATGTAGTACGCCTCTGTTGCTAGTCAACATGCAAAACCAAGCAGCTAGCCAAACCGCTCTGCTCTCACATGATAGTTTTCTGTGGAATAGAAGTTGTTTGGCATGCGCCCAAAGACCATGGCAACGGACCCAGATCTCTCGCATTTTGTTTCGTTGTCATAGAAGGCGTTACAGAACCCACTGGCAGTGTGTCAGGAGTGAGTATCACCTCAGAGCTGAATGACGAGTTGAACGACTTGATCCAGAGGTTCCACAACCAGCTCCACGACTCTCAGGTACGCTACACTGCCCCTGTGCTCGCAAAGAGTCCTCTCATAGAACCGGCTATGCAAGAACTTTGATATTCATAACAAAAGTAACCTGGGGACACCAGGGACATGGGTGCTATTTTTATTCCCTTAATGTGTGTTGACTGTTGGTGTAGTCGCTGTTGTTTATTAAGCAAATGCAAAACTCTTCCTCCTTCGAACGCAAACCTTCCATATCTGGACTGCAGGTGGAAGCCGTCCCAGACAATCGTCGTCGGGCAGAGTGCCTGTCCCTCTCCAGAGAGGTGTTCCGCTCCAGGGCTCCGTTGTTGGCCGTGGGACCTCCTACACACAGGCCCCTGCTGCACTCCGCCTCGGGGCCTCATGTGGGCCTAGCAAGAGGCGCAGCGGCCGCCTTGAGCGGCGGCACCAAGCCCACCAAGCTCCAGGAGCTGAAAGACAAGAAGCAGACCATGGACAAGATCCTGCAGGAGCTGCACTCTCTCCGGGACCAGACCCTCAACAACTCTTGTAAAGAGCTCTGCTGGGCGTGTTCATTTATTTTATGAGGCACTGGGCAATGGGCATATCTTCTGCCACTTAAATTGTTTCATACATTTTTTAGATAGTGTAATAGGATATGCATGATATTCATCCTGTAGTCGATCAGTTTATGTAAAGTGTTTGATTTCAAAACGCTTTCATATAAATGTTTATATTATAAATGTTTTTGTATTTGCTAAATCGTTCTTGTGTTCTCTGCAGGCCACCGTATGTCTACCCAGCGCA
This sequence comes from Muraenolepis orangiensis, assembly GCA_027704905.1. Lineage (NCBI taxonomy): Eukaryota > Metazoa > Chordata > Actinopteri > Gadiformes > Muraenolepididae > Muraenolepis > Muraenolepis orangiensis. The sequence continues at coordinate 28,163,372 of CM051003.1, forward strand.
GTCCGAGCATGGGGAGCTCCACAGACTACACCTCTGCCCTCTCCACCAACGCGGCCTCCACCTCCTTCCAGCCCCCACTCCCACAGCACCAGGAAGCCCCTAACTCAACAGACAAGCTCCGGTACCATGAGACGCCATGTTTTAAATGATGTGGCAATATGGCATAACAAATCCACACATTATTCAATGTTTATACAATAAAATGTTTTTAAATTGATGGGTTTTATTTATTGTTCCGTTGCTTAAATAAACGTGTCATCCTGTTCCTCTCACAGGAAGCTGAAGGAGTTCCACAAGCGGTTGAATGCGCTGCGGGAGCTGGTGCAGTACTATGAGCAGACCTCAGACATGATTGTGGACACGGTGAACGAGAACGTAAAGGAGGACGATGAGGAAGATGGAACGGAGGACGGCTCTCTGTTTGACACCATGTTTGATTCTGATCTGGAGAACCGCCGCCAAGTTGCCAACATGGGGTACAATACCTTTTTTTGAGTGCTTTTAGATGTTAAACTATGTTGTGTAGCAAAACCACATGTCTACGCCCTTTTGCTATCCTCATCCTAAAGCTACATAGACACAGTAATGTAAATGTTTTTTTATCCTTCCCCTTCACATTGTGTATTGTAAACAAAGATGACTTCCTGTATAAATAAGGGTTCAGGAATATACCAGGAGATTGCCAAATCACACATAACCAAGTTTTAGTTGATGTTCTGTTCCAGTGATGGTTAACTATTAAGGTACTCTCTCATCCTGTAAACTCTCTCCCGTCCTGTGGTCAGTGGCAACTGGGCAGACCTGAACACTCTGACCGCCAATGTCCGCGTGGCCCAAGGCAGCGGCGGCGCCAACAACCGCGACGGCAGACTGAACACTGAGTGTGAGATAAACAACCGTTCGGCAGCTAACCTGCGTAGCCTCAACATCTCCTCGGCTATAGGTACATAGTCACACACCTCTCTCCCTCCTGGGCTTTTACAGTGTCTGTGTCATCCTGCATATCTCACTACAGTACTGTGTCCCCCTGTCTGTTCAGAGTGTCAGTACAACCAAGCGAAAGACGACACAGACGAGGACGAAGATGACGAGGACGGCGGTCTGAGGCCGGGGGCCAGGATGCAGGCCCTGGATTTGGAGAGTGAGGTGTCAGAGTCCAGTCGCAGGAGCAGCCTGGGGGGCGATGCAGAGTTTGCGCAGAAGGTCCACCGGCTTCAGTCCGCGAAGCAGAAGCTACAGCAGCTGCAGGAGCTGGTGGCCATGGTGCAGGTGCAGCGAGACGACACCAAACACTAGATGCGGTTTTTTGAAAGGATTTTAAGATAACGATGTGAACATTTAGTAGTTATTTGACATTTTCTAATATAATTTTTGTAAATGTTTTTTTCTTAAACAATTTCAGAAAAATAACAATCCTAACGACCAGCGTTCCCCTCGTCTCTCCCACAGAGCGACGACACTGACGGCACCACAGCCAACGAGGACGAAGCCCTCCATCAGCAGCCCAACGGCACCAGAGATCATGTCGTGTTCAGGACCGGAGCAAACAAGAAGCCAGGAGAACTTGCGCTGTCAGAGAACGACAGGTGGGGTTTTTTATTCAAGTTATTTATTCAAGATAACTTTATTTATCCCGAGGGAAATTAAGGTGCAACAGTTGAACAGGGGGAATAAATGCACACAAAATATACTAATACCTAAACTAAAAATGAAATAACAACAAATTAAACTAAGCTAAACTAGTATCAACAAAATATAACAAAATTAACTGTAAATGAAATCTAAATGTATTGATAGATGAATTGCACAATTGACAGTATTATTACAGTAGGTATATACAATACACAACAATACGTATAGTGCAAATTGGCAGTAATAAAATACTAAGAAATAACTCGGATGAATACTGAAAAAGTGACATGTGAAAAGTGAATTGAATTTACAGTGCAAAAATTACAGTGAGAGGATTTACAGTGCGTTGACCAAACATTTTTTATATAACCGTGCGTTGACCTCAGGTCACTGAGTCTCCACTGTCCCTCTCACGACCCGAGATAGCTGAATTATAGAGTCTGATGGCCACAGGAAGAAAGGACTTCCTGTGGCATTCTGTAGTACACCTGGGTGGAATTGGTCATTCAAGCAGGATCATAGCGAGAGTGACTATACCGCCGACGTCTAGGAGAGCCCACGAGGTATAGTTTGTCAAGAGGTTTTTAGACCTCTAGATACATTTTTTTTTTTATTAGGGGTTCATCCCTCTATTTTTGTTAGAGCTACAAGAGAACTAAACACTGCAGTCCATACAGGGTCACATATTGCAAAGTTAAACAGAGGTTGGTAGCCCCCCCCATGTTGACCAGTGACTGTTTTGTTGATGCCAGGGAGAAGCTGTATGAGGAGAAGCTCCATCAGCAACAGCAGGAGTTGAAGCAGCTCCACGAGGAGCGCCAGAGACTCATTGACATCCATGGAAAGATCCAGGACCTGGACTGGGCGTGCCCGGACCTCCAGGTCTGTCTGCCTGTCACATTTAGCATGCTAGATACCAGAATAGCATCTGATGCTAGGGCTGCACGATTATGACAAATTATAATTGTGATTATTCATTGACATTAACAGATTATGGATTAAATTAATATTCTGTGGCACCTATTTCAATTAATACTAATGATTAATTGTGCAGCCCCATTCGACACTGTATGATCTGCCAGTGGAGTCATTATATTGTGGAACCATCATCACTCTTTCGTCTCTACATTAGTCCTCCTTGCCGAGTGTTCCCAGTCAGCGGGGGCCGACAAAGAAACTCACAGCTGCCACTTCGACTTCAGTCCTCACAAAACCCCCCCCATCTTCCAGCTCCCACACCACCTCAGCCGTGCTCAAGGCCACGGCTCCAGAAGCTGCAAATGCTTCTGTCACTGACAAGGAGGTAAAAGACTCCACTAAACACCTTGACTTGACTTTGTGTCGTATCCTTTGTACTTGGTAGTCATTTAGCAGATGGTTTGGTTCAAAGCGACTTGTTGCTAATTCGGCAACATTCTGTGCCGGGAGCCGGAACACCCTAGCCACTTAGCCCTAACCACTAGACCATCCTGTGACCATAATCCTCTGCTCTACGGGCAGCTGTGGTCGGAGATGCGGGGGCACCAGATCGGGCGGGAGGAGCTGCGGGACCGCAGGAAGCACCTGGAGGCCCTGATGGCGGAGCACCTGAGACTCATTGACCCTGGCCACACCTCCTGCAGGACGGACCGCCCACAGGAGCAGCCCCTCAGCCCCAGCAGGGATCGGAGGTAATTTGGAGACTACCTGGCCATGGGGCCGCTTGGCCCTAAAACGTAGATCGCAGGCAGAACCCTGCAGCCCTTTCACAACCAATAGAGTATTGTTTCTGGTTGATTCAGTCGAATGAGGGTCACCTTTCGTCAACAACTTCATAGTGTTTGCGGTCTTATCTCTAATCTATCCACCCTAATCTGTCACTTAGGACTATGGCCACATGGGGAAGCTCCACTCCAGGCCACCTAGACGAAGACTACTGCTTGGAGAGTGCTGGAGCTGATGACGAAGATGGAGCGGAGAGCATCTCTAGTAGTGACATCCACATCTATCCAACCAACCGGAACCTGCGCTCCTTCAAGAACCAGGGAAGGTCAGTCTCGAGGAGGGGCTACTGTAGAGTCTCAGATTTGGCGATTCAGCCTTCTCCTCCCAATGAACCTCCTCCTGCATAACCACACACTGTCTCTCGCTCTTTTTGTCCCCGACTCTCTGTCTGTCCGTCTCTGACTCCGACTCAGTCTCTCAAAGTCTGTCTCTCTCTGTCCCCGACTCTCTCCCAGTCACTCTCTTGGTCCCTGACCCTCTCTCACTCTGTCCTTGAAGCTCTCCTAATGTGTCAGTCTGACTCTCAATTAAATTCAATTGAATGTGTTTCATTGCCATGGAAACATAAATATACACAAATATACTTAGGAAATTAAATAGTAACAATCTCACTCTCTGACTCTCTTCCCCCTCCCTCTCCCTAGTAACCTGAAGCCCCCGGCTGCCTTTTCCGGTAGCGAGGTCAGTGCCCCCGTCACGGTCCGGCCCAAGACCAGGGCCAACCACACTGTCCCTACCCCCAGGCAGATCAAGGTGGCCAACCAGTCAGGCAGCCAGGCCGGGGGGATGCGGCGCCAGGAGAACCTGTGCTGGGCCTCGGAGCTCTCTGTGAGTGAGGCTGCTCCTCCTCCGCCCCCTCCCCCACCTCCTCCTCCTCCTCCTGCTCTTCACGCCCACCACAACCTCTGGCAGGAGCAGATCAGCCAGCTGCAGAAGCAGCTGGACCTCAGCAGCAGCATGTATCAGACGCTCCTCCACGACCAGCAGGTTAGCTCTAATCCACCACATGGCTATCGTTAACGGTAATGGTTGAACAAAAGGTGTCTTGGCCCACTAATGCACTAGCTAATACTCCTTGTAGGGACCCTGGTTTGATTCCGAAGTGTGGCCATATGCTACATGTCTTTGAACACACTCAATACTGTCAATAAGGGAACGAAGACCATAACAATGTCTTTGAAAAGTATAGATGACAAGCTATTATAAATGACTGTACTATCCTTTTTATCTGGGGATTTAATAAGTGGTCTTCTAATGCAGTGATTTTCAACCACTGTGTGCGAGAGATCGTCAGGTGTGCCTTGAGAAAGGATCACATTTCACTTAGTCCAAAAAATATGATTTAGTTACTGCAAATCATTTGCCATGGTTGAGCATCTTTTCCTGAAATGTAGTGACTGGTGGAGTAATTAAATACTGTATTTTTTTCGGAACTATAAGTCACTTTCTTTGGCTGTCTGGCTGGTCCTGCGACTTATACTCCAAAGTGACTTGTATTTTGTAGGGATGCTCCGATTATTGGCCGACATTCACTCTGAGCCGATCAGATAATGCAAAATACAGGAGACTTTTTTCAGTGGGCCAAAATAAATTTCTGTGAAGCACAAATGCCGGCAGCACTGCCGAAAGCTACCAGTATATACAGACAGATCATATTTGGCTCCTAGATCATTTTATTTTGGGTGCGTGTGATTTCTCAAAAGATGTGCACTTTATCTCATAGTTCATATTTCTGCTTTTAATAATCTCCACGGAACAAATGAGACGTATTGGGTTTGAACTGCCCGTGGGCAGAACCAATATGTTGGAGTTTTCTACCTAAGTTATCAATTTATACTTTATCAGGTCTTAATTATATTTCTGCAATGCAGCAGGATTTTTTTTTAATGTAAAAAAAATGTGCCTTGGCTCAAAAGGTTTGCAACGGCTCTTCTCTCTGGGACGTGTGTTTCCCCCAGAACCAGTCCAACATGTTGCAGGGCATGCTGGTGGGTCAGAACAACCCCTTGCCGAACAACCTGGCATGTCCCCAGCTCCACCTCGTCGTGCACCAGTTGAACCAGGGCTACACCCAGCTGGCCTGGCAGCACAACCACGTCCAATGGTGAGACTGTACACTAATGTGCACACCATTGGCTTTTGCTTTGCACCATTGGCACACTTATTTCCGTTGGCTGTAGATTGTTGTAGAGTGTTTAATGTATACACCTTAATCACATCTTGGTTCCTGTATGAATTATCGAATTTCCAATATAGAGATCTGAGTCACAGCAGTTGTGTTTACGTGACAACTTCTGATCCTCTACGTGTAACTTCTCAGGCTGAAGCAGGTCCTGAACGAGCTACTCCAGCAGCAGCAGCGGACATCCTCCTCCTCATCCACCACCTCCTTCCCCGGGGCTCAGCAAGCCAAGTCCTCCTCCTTCCAGGAGACGAGCACCTTTTTCACACAAGGCATGCCGTTTTTGTCGTTCCCCGCTCCCCTGCAGCCTCCAGGAAGTGGCTTCAACCTGCCAGGTATGTCAGACCCCCAAGGACTCTTCTGTGTTTAGGTCATAGAGTTCAGCTGAAGATAAAGAAAGCATGAACTGCATGACATCCTATGTCTGACATAGTGGAAGACATAGCATACCAGACATAGCCTTTCTAAACTCCACTATGTACTGAAAAATGTATGGCTTTCTGTGTATATATTCATTTTTACATTATTAACCCCTTCCACGCCCATGTGCAGGCTTCAACTTAAACCCTCTGTTCCCGACCGTGACGCCCATGATGGGTGGTGGTTCCCAGGGTGCAGCAGCTCCTGCCCGCCCCCACAGTGCAGCGGCCCCCGCCGGCCATGAGCAGCACCACATGCTGGACCCAAACACCTCGGTCAAGACTGAATATATGAGCTTCCCTCCACCCGTGCAACGCTCCCCTCTGGAGTCGACCAAGGACAGGCGGTAGGTCGTCAGTGAAACTTTCTGGTCCATTGCGTCTGTTTACCCGCTGTTGTTGTTGTGGTCGGTTGACCTGCTTGTCTGGACCTTTATTTTGGCACCATGATCTCATTAATATCAATGAGTTTTCCTCTTGTGTTCACCCCCAATTGGTCCTGGGTGTTCGACAGCTCTCAAGCCACAAACACCGTCCACCACCACCACCACCACCACCCCCCATGCCCCACAGAGTTTGACCAGGCTTCCCAGGAGAACTTCAGCAGCGTGGACCCCACCACGTTCACCAAGACCTTCAGGGCCGGGTGCAAGGCCTCAGCCCAGGCCAGCCTGGCCTCGCGGGACAAGACACCCAACCCTAAGACCCGCTCCCGCAGGAACAAGAGCCACAACAAGTCCACTGGAGGTATTGTTGTCCAATCCTAACAGAGTAGGCTAATCAGTGGCAAAGTTTACAAATCTAGTGTAGTTTTTGTATAATCATTATGAACTGTATTTTCCTAAGCTATATTGTTTACAATTATTCCAGAACTAGCTAAATAAAAAGTGTTCAAGCAAAAAGTGCATTGTGATTTAACTAGGTGTGTAGTATTGCTACGATACAGTATTGTAGTTAAACACAGTCAAACAGTACAGTTGGTTGGTGGTTAAACAGAACGGTCACTGATGGTGTTCAGTTCTCATATGGCACTGAGGTAGAAACTGTTCATTAGTCCGTGATTTGATAGACCTGAAGCATCTCTCAGAGGGCAGCAGGTTCAACAGGTGATGTCCCGGGTGGGACAGTCTTGCTCTGTAGTAGACTTGGGTGTGGGTCCTCACCATACTTCCGGGAGTCAATGAATTCTTACTTTTTGTGGAGTTTAAAGCAAGGTTGTTTTCTAAACACCACATCGCCTTTGGACTCTATCTCGTCTCCATTGTAGACGAGTCTAACCACAGTTGTCGCCCGCAAACTTCATGATGGTATTCGTAGACTGGGTGCAATTGTGGGTGTCAAGGTTGTAGAGGAGTGGGTTCAACACACTACAACTCTTCACTACAACTTCAAATGTTTATGATGTATATAATCTCCTACATTCCTGGTTAGCCATTTTAGATCAATTGTCTTTGTTTTCCTACATTCTTCAGACCAGGAGAGTGACAGTGCAAGCAGCACTGCCAAGTTTGTCCAGCAGAGGACACTGCAGCCCCGTCAGAGGGACCCGAACCAGAGTCTTCTGGACACCAAGACAAAGCCCAATGACCTCTCCTCTGGTATGGTGCCCTCTGTTAGAGGTGCAAGGACCTAATTCCGACACTAAAACATTTTTATACATATATTTTTTTACGTTTTGATAATGTGTCCATTTATATATAATTGGAATATTGTTATCCCTTTATTTGATTCATATTGCTTAACAATGCTTTTTATAACTCTACGTTCATTTCCTTATGTGTCACTGGGTTGATGCACATTCTATGCTTGGAGAACTCTATTCCTCTAACATAGTTGCATGCACTAAAGGCCAAGCTATACAACACACCAGGCATCCACCATTCCTTATTTGTTTGTAGAAGAGAGCAGCGACTTCTCCCTGTTCGATGCCCTGAGGGAGACCATCTACTCGGAGGTGGCCACGCTCATCTCCCAGAACGAGTCGCGGCCCCACTTCCTCATCGAGCTGTTCCACGAGCTGCAGCTGCTGAACACGGACTACCTGCGCCAGAGGGTTCTCTACTCCCTCCAGGTCTGCAGGGGAACCTGAGGGGGGGGGGGTGCACAATATAGTTTTTTACAGTGCAGCCACTCCTCAGGTTACCTAGAAAGGAAACGATGTCCTAGAACAGATGTATCTTTTGAATCCAGTGTACCCTCTTTTTCTTCTGTGAAAAGTCTTTCTATGTTTTATGAAGGGCAAGAAAAAACTCCCTTAATTACAGACGAAATCTTGAAGGAACGAGGAGGGGGGACCCCTCCCAATCTTAGAGTGCAATGGGTGCCATAAGTGACCTATATAATGGTAGCACTATCTATCTTGAGAGTGTTTGTTCATGTTGTTTCTGTTTCCAGGAAATAGTCACCAGACAACTGACTGAGGCAAGCATGTCTGTGGACCAGCCGTCCTCCCCCCGGCCCGCCGCTTGGGCCACAGGCTCCCAGTCTGAGCTCACGCCCAGCGAGAGCATGGCCACCTGCTACAATGTAAGACACGCACGCATGCTAGCCACTGTGTCGCTTTTCACTGATTGCGTGTGCATCACTACGGGTGGCAGTATAGCTCAGGCGGTAGAGCGCCTGAGGTATACTGTACAGCTATACATATTATATGTACAGCTATACATACTATACTCCCCGGCTCCTCCTAGCAAAAAAAACTCTGTCCTTGAGGAAGACCCTAACCCTAACTGCTCCCCGGGCGCTGTATAAATTGCTGACCGCTGCTCCTAATACTAGGATGTTAAATGCAGAGAATCTATTTCACTGTACAGTAGTGCTGTACAGTGACACATTTGAATAATTAATGAATTACATCATTATGAGTTTTCCCTTTTTTTTTTTTTCATCGGTCTGTCCCTCCTTTATTTAAATGTTTTATATCTTACTCTGTTGCTCTCGCTCTCTTGCTCTCCACATGTGTTCTTTGTTCTCAGGCCCCCTGGGGCTCTGCTAATTTGAAGCCAGCTTTTTTTTGTCTTTGCGAATGACACCTTTTGTTCCGGAATGATGGATGTAAATGTCTGCTAGTTCTCAATGTCTACAGAGAATGACTGGATGAGCCGCTATTGTTCTCGCTGCTGATAATTCCTCCAGTCTACCCTGCGCCGGCTGGGAAGGATTCATTAATGGATTTCTTTATTTATTTTTGTTGAAGACATCTAGGGAATATACTAATTTGATGTGTGTGTGTTGGGGAAATATTGGTGGTGTCATTGTCTTTGGACTCACGGCCACACGCTTTTTTTAGGAGTCTGAGAGGAACGCAAGGGTGAAGCGGGACGCTGCCAAGAGACTAGATGAGGGCCAGTCTCTGGGTAACAGCACCATATCCACCTCGTCTAACCTGGAGCTGTTCACTACGGATGACCTTGGTATGCACGCAGACACCCATCCATTCATCAATGTATTCATCCAGTTGTCTTTCCGGTTATTTATCAGTCTTTGTATGTATTCATTTATTTATCCATCCATCCACCTGAAACATTTTTTATTTTGCTGTTATTATAAGCCACCATTCAAGTGATATGCTTTGCGGATCCATTGTGCTTGTAATACCGCCTGTATTGTTATTCGCCCTAATTTAAAAAATATATAAAATGCAGGGTCAACTCGGGCATGCAATTGAAAGTACATTTGAATAGCAATAGATAAAAACCAACCATGACCACATGGATGCCTATTTTGCAGATGATTGTATTATCCTGGTCAACGAAACAACAAAGACAACATTTTAATATGTGACTCTTGGCTGGCCCCGTTTGACCCTCTAGCTTTAAATGAGGTGGCAGGTGTGTTTATCTCTCCGGTGGGCTGTCTCTCTCCCCCTCTCCTAGTTTGCTGCTTCATATCTCGGTGGCTCATCCAATTTCCCTTCCTGCCGTGCCGCCTGCCCCCTTCTGTCTCTCTGCTCTGCTTTAATAGGCGACATAGTGATTTATTTGAACAAAGCTTTGGCCTGGATAAGGGAGTTTGTGCACAGGAAGCGTATGCCGTTGGAGTTTAACCTCCGCCACGCCAATGCCAAATCTGCAGGGAACTCTGACACCTCGAGGCGGAGCTGGCTCTTCGTGCCTCTAGTGCCCACAGCTTTGCATCACCACCTCGATTTTAAATGAAAAGCACGTCCTAGGCTCCTTTTTTGGGCCACCGTAAAGATGTTTTTTTCCCTCCAGGCGGAGCGTCCGGTGGCGTCAGATGCCCACGGATCGACCACCAACAGCTGGATCGACAGATCAAGGACGTCATGAAGGAAGTCATCCCCTTCCTGAAGGTAGTCCACGTGTCTTGAGTGACTGCTGCATGACACACCTGACTTTTAAGATCACCCCAGAGGGGCAGATGTTTCAGCCTGTAATGTGTATGTGTGTGTGTGTGCTGGCTCCAGGAGCATATGGAGGGGGTTTGCTCCCACCAGATGCTGACGACCCTGTGTCGCATGGTGCTCTCCCTCACCCTCCAGAACGATGAGAGCAAGGAGTTTGTCCGCCTCTTTCACAAGCAGCTAGGGGGCATACTGCAGGTAAGGCCCTCATGCTGCTCGCCTGGGAATTGTCCAGAATATTTTTTTCTTTCACTTCATGATTCAGATGCAAGTTTCTGCCAACCCAAGATGTTTTCAGAGACTGGGCAGTGTGGCCTGAACCAATGACAAAGCGAATAACTATTCTGCAAGTGACATTGCGCTTTTTTTGCCAATATTTCTGGATGTTTTTTTTCTAAACGGCTTTAATAGCAGAATCCATAAAACTAAAAAAAATACCCTGAAGGCAAAACTTTTAGCCGGAATGTTTTCTGTTCCGGTCGCTGGTCACACCGATTCAGTCAGCACTTTTTTTTTTCCAAGTCCCGCCGATTCAGGTCGCTGGAGCCAGGCAAGCATTACTGCAGCCCCTTATCTTTGAAAACTGTTTTGGGGAGGGGGGGGGGGGGGGGGGAAACGACTCTTCTCACCATGCTCTGCACCCCCCCCCCCCCCTCCCCACTCCAGGACTCGTTGACTAAGTTCGTTGGCCGCACCCTGAAGGACTGCGGAGAGGACCTCCTGGTGGAGACCTCCGAGATCCTATACAACGAGCTGGCCTTCTTCAGCCTTATGCAGGACGTCGACCACAACGGCGGGAGCGCTGCCGCCAAGCTGCAGAACGGGACCAAGCCGGAGCAGAGACGAGAGGTAACGCCTCTGGTCTCTGCTCCGGCCTGTAGTTGGGTTCCCATCACCATATTTCGATTAGCATTTTGAAGGATAGATAGATAGATACTTTATTAATCCCGAGGGAAATTTAGTCTTCCAGCAGCTTATACAAATAGCAAACAAACACTTATTCAGTTATAAAAACTTAAAAAACTAAGGGACTTATCTAAAACACAATTAGAATTAGTATGGCATTATGTATGGCATCCTTATCCCAAGTGAAGGAGTTCAAGTATCTCGGGGTCTTGTTCTCGAGTGAGGGGAGGATGGAGCGTGAGATTGACAGGAGAATAGGTGCAGCGGGAGCGGTATTGGGTGCACTTTGGCGCACCGTTGTAACCAAAAGAGAGCTGAGCCAGAAGGCAAAGCTCTCGATCTACCGATCAGTCTTCGTTCCTACCCTCACCTATGGCCATGAGCAATGTAATGACCGAAAGGACGAGATCACGAATACAAGCGGCCAAAATGAGTTTCCTCAGGAGGGTGGCTGGTATCTCCCTGAGGGATAGAGTGAGAAGCTCAGTCACTCGTGAGAGACTGAGTAGAGCCGCTGCTCCTTCGCGTAGAAAGGAGCCAGTTGAGGTAGTTCGGGCATCTAGTAAGGATGCTTCCTGGTCGCCTCCCGAGGGAGGTTTTCCAGGCACATCCAACTGGGAAGAGACCACGGGGCAGACCGAGGTACAGGTGGGGTGATTACATCTCCACACTGGCCTGGGAACGCCTCGGGATCCCCCAGTCAGAGCTAGTCGATGTTGCCAGGGAGAGGGAAGTATGGAGACCCCTGCGGAAGCTGCTACCTCCGCGACCCGATTACGGATAAGCGGGAGAGGATGGAAGTATGGCATTAGAAAATGTCTTCCTCTGATTTGCGTAAACATTGATAAGTTCGCTTGAGGTGGTTTTTGACTGATTTGAAACGGTTTCATTCAAAGGCGGAGATTAAACTTTGTTGAATAAATTCTGACGTAGCGAACTTTGAACTTGCGTGACTAACGCTGTCGGCGTCTTCTTCTCAAGTGTTCCTATGACCCGAAAACATGGCTTATGTCACTGCCAAATATGTCATCGCTGATGTAGTTGATGGAAACAAAACTAATTTGCATTTCCTCCTTTTTGTTGTGCAATCCAAAAGTTTTCTTAAAATTTGCTTTGACTGTTTGATGGAAAGGAGCTGAGTACTCATGTGGAGTTCTGTCCCCTATTGGGAAGAAAAAAAGTTGGAAGGTGCAAAGTGCTTTTCTGTCCAGTACTTGGATGAAGTCATTCTGACAGTGATTACATTCTCTGACCTTTTTTTTTTTTTTTTTTGTACAGCTATATTTAATGAAACACTCGCCCTCCCATCTGTCCCTCTTGCTCTTTCTTAAAATAATTGTCTACCCTTTCTGCTTCTCTCCTCGACTGTACTCCAGGAGTACAGTGGAAGCACCGACACTTCAGAGGATCAGGAGGACCAAGAGTCTCCCTTGCCTCTGTCAATTAGTAAGCAACACGTTTATTATCTATTCCCACGTTGAAGTCGTGTAAACGGCCCCGAAATGCATAAATGCTTGTGGCTATTTGTTTATTTGATCTGCTTTCACTAAAGGTCTTTCTAAAGCCGAGACACAGGCCCTAACCAACTACGGTAGCGGGGAAGATGACAACGAGGAGGAGTTGGAGGAGTTTGAGTCTGGACCTGTGGAGGTCCAGACCTCCTTACAGGCCACTGCTGGCCGGGTGGAGCAGCCGGTAAATTCCCACCACTCGCAGGGTCTCTCTAGTCTACGTAGATTTGATAATTTTTTGGGTTGTCATACATCGTATGAAACTACTAATGTTCTCTCACAGGGAGTGTCGGCCACTGGTAGCCAGGTGGAAGATCCTGAACACGACAGCTTTAAGAACAACGACGGTACGGACAACTCGGCACCACACCTTTTAAAAAAAAATTTTTTTTAACCCAGTTAAATTTTTTTAACTGGGTTTACATTTGGCAGACTTTTACTCAAAGCCACGTACAAGTTGGCCTGAGAGCAGACAAAAAGATGCTAATGTTCATCAACCATTTATACTCTTTCACAACTCTCCCCCTACGTTCGTCTTCAACCCCTCCATCCATCCATAGACAAAAGCCGTGGGTCTGGTGGTGAGACCCCAGAGGTGGGAGACTCCACAGCAGAAGACGACACTCTGCTGGCCTGCGAAACGGAGGAAGTGGCGGAGGTGGAGGCGGAGGTGGCGGTGGCGGAGGCAGTGGTGGAGGCGGTGGCGGATGCCAACACTGCCGCCTCCCACCACCACCAGGAGGATTCCAAGGCTTCCAGCATCACCAGCAGTGCTGACACAGACTCCCCAGTCATGGTCAGCGTGGATGTAAGGTCCCAGTAGGACACAGACTCATTCACTTGAAGTGTATAGGGCAGGGAATAACACATGTTTTTAAATGGGGCTTTTTGAAGTCTTATCATAATTTGCATCAATGCCAATAATACAAATCCTCAATAGTAGCAATGTTCAATGTTTTTAGTTTTTTAAAGTAATAAATAATAATAATAGTTAAATCTTTGAAACCAGGAGATGGGTTCGGGGAACACCAGTCAGAAGTCAGACGAGGAGGACTTTGTGAAGGTGGAGGAGCTGCCGCTACAGCTCAGTGTCATGTGTGAGGTCAGCGTCCCCGCAACGCACCACATGGTTTAGGCCTCAATAATGTAATGTACGGCACCCTGGTGAAAATATTTTTTATTTAAACTAAAGTCTCGTTCCCCGTGTCCTCAGGAGGAGCTCCAGAAGAGGATTGTGGACGAGCAGCAGAGCAACCGGCTGTCCACTGAGCTGGTGGACAACACTGAGGCACTCACTGGGCTGGTGGGCAATGCACAGGCTCTCAAAGAACCAGGTAGGCAGGCGTCCAATAGGCTTCCAATCAATTACTATGCCGTCCTTTTGTTTTAACGCCGCTTCTCTTTTTCTTTCCAGAAACGGGTGGCACGCAAAGTGCATGAAGGAGTTAGTTTAACCAACCATCTTTCTTTGTTTTGGGTTATTTTGCAACATGCTATGTATAATTAGTATTTTTTGTTTTGTTTTGGTATGTATAGAAGAGCACTGGCGCAAACACACAGTAGCAGTGACAACATGACACCAACGCTTGCTCTGTAGCCTGTTCATTAATATTATACATGAGGTTTTTTTTACATGCATGTTGTTTTGTTGCTTGTTTGGATTTTCAGCCACCTAATGCTGCTCGGTAGTTTGTAAGAATCGGTTTGAATCGTTATAGTATTGACTGTTATGGGATCACAACTGAAATGTTTTTTTTTTGTATTTTTCTTGTTGCCGTCTCCATGGCCTTATGATTCTACAGCTCTTGAGCCATCTGTGCACTTTTCCAGAACTTCAGCTACAACATGGTGGCAGTGCACTGCTATGACCAGCTTTGCTGCTCGCTTCTGTGCCTCCTCCTGTATTAGTTGCTTGTGCCCCAAACATTCTCCCTCAAGTCCTTAATCTTTAGAAACATCTATTTTTGTCGTCTGTGAGTTGAAGTCGGAGTTCCATTCAAGTAAAGCTGTACAAGGTTTCACTAAGTAAAGAATTTTGAAGCGCAATGTTGTTGTTTTTTATGTGAATATCGTTAGTTGTCTGCTCCGGTGTGACAGCTAAATTCTTTGCTTCTGTGGTAATGTCTGAACAGCTTTGAAGTTGAATCCATATGTGGTAGGGAACACAATAGACTCCTATTTGATGGACACTCTTCCAGCAGTTTGACTGCTCAAACTGGCCTGATGCTTACTTAACAGGTCTGGAACTAATGCAGTACTTTGGCTAAACCAGCTTCCACTTCCCAAGGAAGGCAGTAAAACTATTCTTCAGGTTGTTGTATGTATGGATCACATTTCATGTTTGTAAAAGTTATGCATGCCTGACCCAGCAGGGCCTCTAGGTCAAGGGTTCTCCAACTTATTTGTGGCCAAGGACCCTTTACACTGTCAACTTTATTACAGTGTAAACTGTGGACCCTTATCCCTATAAAATTGACAGGGATAATTTCCAAGGTTTTGATCGTAATGTATTTAAACTTGCGCTAAAAATGAGCAGCAAAGTGACTTAAGTGATATGAACATCTGACCCTCTGGATGGCTTTCTTGTCCAGTGCAGTGGTGTTGCCGTACCACACAGTGACGCCACCCGCCAGGACACTCGACAGTGCCACGGTAGAAGTTCACTAGCCACCTCTGGCCTATACCGCTTTTTCTGAGGCACCGCCGAGCATAGAGGCGCTGGTGTGCCTTCTTCAGCATGACCTGCGTGTCCATGCCAGGTCATCGGAAATCTGTAGTCCCAGGAAACGGATGCAGCTGACGACTTCCACCGGTGTCCCGTCCAGGCTGATGGTGGAGTGGGTGCCCCGGTGGCTCCTTGGTCTTGCTGACATTCAGTGCGAGGCTGTTGTCCTCACACCATCCCGTCAGCTGGGCCACCTCATCTATGTACTCCGTTTCATCGCCCTCGCTTATCAAGCCGGTGACTGTGGTGTCGTCTGCAAACTTGATAAACCGATGTGGTTTTGCTGTGCGTGGCAGTACAGTCATGTGAGTACAGCCGGGGACTGAGGCAGCAGCCTTGGGGTGCTCCGGTGTTGAGGACCAGAGTGGATGAGATGTTTCCAATCTTCACCACTTGAGGATTGCCCGTCAGGAAGTCCATAATCCAGTTGCAGATGGGGGCGCACAGACCTAGGTCCCTCAGTTTCAGGACCAACTTGGAGGGAGCAATGGTTTTGAATGCCGAGCTGTAGTCAATGAACAGAAGTCTGAGGTAGGTGTCCCTCCTGTCTAGGTGCTGCAGGGCCGTGTGTAGTGCCTGGGAAATGGCATCGTCTACAGACCTGTTTGGTCTGTATGCAAACTGGAGTGGGTCTAGGGACTCGGGGATGGACAAGTTTATATGCAACATTACAAGTTTCTCCAGGCACTTCATGGCTATGGGTGTTAAAGCCACTGGATGGTAATCATTGAGGCTTTTTACTTTGGTCTTTTTGGGTAACGGCACAATGGTTGTTGCTTTGAAGCACGCTGGGACGGCAGACTGTTGCAGTGATGCGTTGTAGATGTCGGTGAACACAGGAGCCTGCTGGTCAGCGCAGGTCCAGTAGCTCAGTGGATAAGGACTTGGCTTGGGAGCCGGTTCAAGACCCGGAAACACCAGGTTACTGCCTAAGTGCCCTTGAGCAAGGCACCCCCTACACTGCTCCCCGGGCGCTGTACTAATGGCTGCCCACTGCTCCTAACACTAGGATGGGTCAAATGCAGAGAACTAATTTCCCTCGGGATAAAATAAGTAGTTAAAAAAAAAAAATAATAATAAAAAAGACACGGGATGGAACTCCGTCTGGGCCGGCTGCCTTCCCTGCCTTCATCCTCCTGAAGATTCTGCAGACCTCGGACTCCGCAACAGTTGTAGAACGTAGTCCTCTGGGCTGATCTTCAAGTTGTTGGTCGGCTCATGGTCCCTTTCAATGTGAGCGAAAAACTTGTTTATCTCGTCTGGTAGGGTAGGGTCGTTGTTGGTGACTGCCCCTGAGCTCCCCTTGTAGTTGGAGAGGATTGTCAGACCTTGCTACATATGTTTGTCAGAGCCCCTGAACTGTAATTCCAATTTGTTTTGTAATCCAATTTACCCTTCTTGATGGCTTTTCTGAGTTCGTACTTGGCCTTCTTGTAGAGATCGGAGTCGCCTGTTGTGAAAGCGGTACTACTATGTCATTATTCAGCCATGGTTTGCAGTTCGGAAATGAGCGAACAGACCTGGTCGGGATGCATTCTTCCACTAGCCTGTTAATGTATGCTGTGACATGATCTGCATACACATCAAGGTCAGTGGTCTTGAATACACTCCAGTCAGTGATTTCTAGCCCCCCCTGCAGGTGTAATCTGTATTGTCTGTCCAGCGACGCACGTTCTTTACAACTGTGGGCGTGGACTTCAAGCGGGAAGTAGAAGCACGGAGGCGTGGTCTGATTTGCCGAATGGATGCCATTGTAACTATGTATTCTAAAACTTTTCTACCTAAATATTTCAGACTATTTTCATAGTAATAAACACATTCAATTTGTATAGTTTTAAATAGGTCATTTTATTCAAATTGCATTTTGACTGTACTTGACAGCATTTATACTTAATTCATTTAGTTTTGTCTTTATATTATATATAATTATATTCCGGGTTCTTTTTGATCAGATGTCGCTTTAGCTTGGCTGGCTTCATGGCTTTGTTAGCACTTGAAGACCCATGACGAACTTCGGTCTCCCGTCGCTGTTGTCAATAAAAGCAAACTACAAAATTGTCATATTTTCTCAATTTTGCTTGTTTGGGATTAAAGTAAAGGGGTTAAGCGCAAACAATATGCTGTTGACTTCAGTTTAGGATGCAAATACAGTTTGGCAAGGAAGTAGCCTACCATAGGGCCATATACAAATATATCCATTAACTAGCAAAGTAGCCCAATTTGGAGCTGAACTTTTTCATTTGCATTTCTATGGGGTCTCAAGAGCAACATACTCAAAGTCCTAAGAAATCCTAGCTGAGGGAATATGTTTGCATAAATCCAAGATGGCCACTAATTATCGATAAAAGGCCATCATTTTGCTCCATAGAGATATTTAAATGATTTTCATTCTGAAGCTGGATTTTTGGACACATAAAACATTTTTCAAATAGGTTGCACTTTGATTGGATAGATATTTATTTCCAATATTATACAATATAGAGGCCAAATGTATACATTTAGTGATTAATGTGCATATTCAAAGGCATTAGGCATATTAACCTGCGTCCGACAGGGCTGTGTGCTAAGCCCTCTCCTCGACTCCCTCTTCACTCACGACTGCACTCCTGTACATGGTACAAACACCATCAAGTTTGCAGACGACAACAGTGATGGGCCTCATCAAAAACAACGATGAGGCAGCCAACGCATTCTCATGAACCCGGTTCGTAGGATTCTCTACGAAAAAACTGCACTTTGTTTCGTAGGAATCGGACATACAGCAATCAGTGCGCATGCGCGTCAATTTAGTTTTCGCCCCTTTCAGTCGGCGAACAGTGCATCTGAAATCATGTCATGTGTGCTTGACATTATAGCTGCAGAAGTTTGTGCATGCGCATCGGGTTGCATGATTTCCTACGAAACGGTGCACTATTTTTTCGTATGGAATCCTACATATCGTTTATGAACAGCCGGACAGGGAGGAGGTCCAGCACCTGGTGGCGTGATGCGTCATCAACAACCTGGCCCTCAACACCAAGAAGACCAAGGAGCTCATTGTGAACTTCAGAAAGACCAGAGCTGGTGCACAGGCCCCAATCCTCTTCAACGTACAGAGGACTAGCGTGTCTCCAGCTTCAAATTCCTGGGGGTCCACATCTCTGAGGACCCTCAACATAGCCTTACTGGTCAAGAAGGCTCACCAGTGTCTCTTCTTCCTATGGAGACTGAAAAAACCCGACCTGTCCCCTCAGATTCTGGTGAACTTTTACCGGTGTGCCATCGAAAATATACTCCCCAACTGCATTACATTGTGGTACGGCAACTGCACTGTCTCAGACCGGAAAGCGCTTCAGAGGTTATTAGAAACTGCCCAACGCATCGTTGGATTACCCCTCACTGCAATAAAGACTACCCACCACAAACAGTGTCTGAGGAAGGCAAATTGTCAACGACACCTCTCACCCAAACCATGGACTGTTTGCTACAGGAACCTTTCTTCCAAGTCAAGCAGGCTCAGGAACAGCTTCTTCCCCTCAGCTTTCATCTCTGTAAACTCTGTACCACAATGATTTTTTTGCTGTACTGTACTTTTGCTGTGCAATGACAATAAAGTTGAATCAAATCTATTATTTCCGCTACTCAGATAATTCTTTTTTTTTTTTTTTTTTTTTGAATTTCATTTAAAAAAGTTGGGCTCCTAATTGGGCTTCTTTTACTTTTGGCAACTGAGAATTTGTATAGCTTGTGCCACGACATTGTCTGCATATGGCAGTGCAAGGGAGTCCATGTTTTTGGAATGTTTATTTCTTTCTGTTGCAGTCTTTCTTGCCATTACAGTGGACTACGTTCAATCATTCTGGTGGTGCAGCAGGCTGATTGGTCATGATTCACATACATCTTTCACCCAAAATGTGCTATCCCCAATCTTACGGGTTCATGTTTTCACTTCTCTCCTTCCACTCCATCATTTGGCAAAACACATGAAGACTATGGGACGTTGCAGCTGCTGATGTTGGCGGTAGTGTTTGTGGTTCCACCAGAGATGTGGTCTTAGATCGCTTATCACAGAATGTGTCTCAGCATAAAATGCCCCCATACAATGATACTAGAGCTTTAGAGCATGATTTAGAGCATAATCTGTGATGTTCTCAGCCCTCTCGATGAACTAAGAAGCGCTGTTTTTTTTCCCTTATTGTTAAGAATAAATGTCCTTTTTGGATTGGATGTGTAAGGCTGTTGTCCTTGCACCATCGTGTCAGCCGGAGTACCTCGTCTCTGCACTCTTTCGTCTCTTTTTTGCTGTCATTTAAGTTTCAAGATTCAATAATTGGTTTTCTGTTTGCACAATGGAATGCTACAATGTACAATGGAATGATAACTCCCTCCCGCAGTATGACACAATACACAATACTATGAGAATACTTTACAAAATAAAATACAGTTATACCAGGACAAACACCTGTTTGTTGCAGTTGTGTGGTGTCTTTTACTGTTGGTTCATCCTTGTAGCCATCAAAGACGACAGTAGCAGCGCCATATTTCTGTGCGACGTATCTGCCATACATCTGACACACATTGTCATATGTAGAACCTTATGGTATACCAAATGATGGAGTGGGAAAGGGGGAAGTGAAAACAGGAATCTGGAAGATTGGGGATTGCCCATTGTGGATGGAAGATATGCGAATCATGAATGATCAGCCTGCTGCACCACCAGAATCATTGTAAGTAGTCTGCTGTACTGGCAAAAGAAAGACTGCAACACAAAGAAATAAACATGCCAAAAAACATGGACTCCCTTGCACTGCCATTAGCAGAGAATGTTGTCTGACGACTATGAACCAGTCAATTGAGCTATCTAAAGCCCCGTTCACACATGGCATTAACGTGGTATTTTGAAGGTGTATTTCGGAGGTGGTTTCAAGTGGTCAAGGCCACATTTGACCACATTACTTTTTGCACTGTGAATGCAAATGTGTTTTTAATGTGTCACATTGAGGATCGCCCACTCAACAGACATTGTCTGTGTAAGCGGAAGTAGTATTCTGATATTAAACAAGCAGTAATTATGAAGAAGAAGAAGAACAGGCTAAATGGATCTCTGAGGAGGGTTTACTCCGGAGACACGCTGCCTCATCACCATTTGGGCTGAATAGTCATTTTGTGCGTTTTATGAATGATTATGAATTTATTAAAATGGTCGTTGCAAGCAGAAATGATGTTCGTGCTTATTTACATATAGAGCGGGGAAGTGAGATGGATGTCATCAGACCACATTCTTTTTGTGAACACACCTTCTGCCGCTGTCCACTTGCGATCTGATCTCTCAAACGAATCCCCGAATGAACATTTGGTCAATTGTCGTTCATTGAAGTTGCAAGTCAAATTGTCCCTACAAATAAGCTGCAACAATCGAACAACAACTAATGCAACAACTAATCTAAATTAACCAAATTAACAAATCTAAATCTGGAGGATTGTAATCCTCTTTATTGGTCACATACAAGTACACACACAGAGAAATTTGTTTCTCTGAATTGAACCCATCCTAGTATTTAGGAGCAGTGGGCGGCTAGTGTATATATACAGCGCACACAGGACTCTGGTGCCTTGCTCAAGGGCATATCGGCAGTGCCCAGGAGGCGAACTGGCACGTTTTTCCAAGTACAAGTTCTCTCACTCTGTATGTGTCCGTTTCTGGGACATGAACCCGAGTTCCTTCCAAAGCCGAGTTCCTTCCAAAGCCCAGGTTCAGGGAACCTTCGTAAAGTCAGATAACCTGAGTTACAATCTCCCCCTCTAAACTGCATGCGTCTCTGAATGCAACCTAGTAGTATTAGGCACATGTAAATGCAGCGGTGCAGATTGGGAAAATGCAGTTCCTAAGCTCTGAAGGAATGTACTAAGGGCCAAAATCAAAGGCTCTCCCAACTCATCATAAGTAAATCTGTCTCTGCCAGAACTTCTCAGGTTTCAGGTTCTGCGTTGTCAGTTACTACAACTAAGGGATCTGTAGTGACATGAGTTGTGTCGTTCCCAACAGTTGATATGCGTGTCATGTCAGGATCAGGGATGTCAATTAAAATATAGTCTGGGTCTATACAGTGTGTAGAGGTTTGTGGCACCAGAGCATGGATTTGAGGGTTCAATAACCTTGTTGCTGGTTGAGGTTCATTAGAGTCTGCATCCATTTGCGTGAAAGGAACCCTGGCAATAATCACTGGCAAATGCGTGTTTGAGTACAGTTCATCCTCATCACTATACATCTCATCCTCCTGATCATCTGTATCTACTGGTGTGTCTGTTACTGGTTTGTCTCTCAGTCTCATTTTCCTTGGTGCGACAGTGTTGGAAGTGTTTCCCTTGATTTCTTCTACAGGCAGGAACCCACACGGCAGAAAAGATCTCTGTGCAGCGTTCGATGTGGTCCTTCACCTGTTTCAGGTTTCACAACATATACTGGGCTTTCTTTTAATATGTTTGATAACAATATGGATCTTCTGTTCCCATCTATCTGCGAGTTTGTGTTTACCTCTGATTTTCACATTTCTCACCAAGACTCTATCGCCTCCAATGAGCTCTGCTGCTCTGACTTGTCAATCCTTCAAGATTCAAGATAACTTTATTTATCCCGAGGGAAATTAAGGTGCAACAGTTGAAACAGGGGGAATAAATGCACACAAAAATATACTTATACCTAAAAACTAAAAACTAAATAACAACAAACTAACTAAACAAAACTAGTATAAACAAAATCTAACTAAATTAACTCTAAATGAAATCTAAATGTATTGATAGATGCACAATTTAATTGCACAATTTACAGTATTATTACAGTAATACGTAGGTATATACAATACACAACAATACGTATAGTGCAAATTGGCAGTAATAAAATACTAATAAATAACTCAGATCAATACTGAAAAAGTGACATGTGAAAAGTGAAAAGTGAAATTGAATCGACAGTGCAAAATTACAGTGAGAGGATTTACAGTGCGTTGACCAAAAAAGACTTATAACGTGCGTTGGCCTCAGGTCACTGAGTCTCCACTGTCATTCTCACGACCCGAGGTAGATGAATTATAGAGACTGATGGCCACAGGAAGAAAGGACTTCCTGTGGCGTTCTGTGGTACACCTGGGTGGAATAAGTCTGTTGCTGAAGGTGCTTCTGTATGAGGTCAGCACCTGATGGAGAGGGTGAGAGTTGTTGTCAAGGATACTACGCAGCTTGCGCAGCATCCTCCTTTCAGACACCACCAACAAGGAGTCCAGCTGGACCCCCAGGACAGCGCCAGCCTTCCTGACGATCCTGCTGATCTTGTTGGCATCTGCTGACCTCAACCTGCTTCCCCAGCACACGACACCGGAGAAGATGGCACTGGCTACCACCGACTGGTAGAACATCTTCTTGTTTTGTTCTTTTCTCCCATTGTTTTGGAATTGATAGCAGCAAGTGTGTAGCTTTCTTGGAGGCGTTGACGAAGGCCTTTGACGTACTCGAGTGGGTCTTGTGGTTCGTATCAGGGTAAATACCCAAGATGAGATCAATAGGCAGTCTGGGCTGCCTCCCAAACATCAGTTCGTAGGGGGAGTAGCCTGTAGTATCGTTTCTGGTGCAGTTGTATGCAAGAGGCTTTACAAAGTATCTCCAGTGATACTTCTCCCTCTCCTCCAGGGTACCTGGAGTGTCCTGTTCAATTGCTCCACTGGGTTCAGGGTTGTGTGAATTTTGTCAGTTCCCATCAATGTGCATAGTTCTTTAATGGTTAGAGATTCAAAGTCTCTGCCCTGGTCGCTGAGCAACCGACGAATCCGTAGTGGAGAATGAAGTTCTCCCACAAAGCTTTTGCAACGGTTCTTGCTTTTTGGTCTTTAGTCGGCACTGCCACAGCATATTTTATGAAATGGTCAGTGATGACTAATAGGTTTCTGGTGTCTTGATTTTCTGGCTCAACTGACAGATAGTCCATAGAGACAAGTTCAAGTGGGTAGGTGGAAGAAATGTTTTTCAAAGGTGCAGCTTTTGGGGCAAAGCCTTCCTCCTGAAACAACGTTCACACTTCTTGCACTTTTCCTCAACTGCTTAGGCCATTCTTGGCCAGTAGAACCTGGCACGTGCAAGATGCAATGCACAGTCAAAACCAAGGTGGCCAACTTCTTCATGGACACCCTGTAATGCTCTTTCTCTGAACTGCTCAGGTATGACTAACTGGTAGACCATGCTGCCCCATTCTCAAAGAAGTGGATTATACGTGAAATGGAGGGATCCTCTTCTTCAGCCCTGCACCAGTCAGAGCTCATCATCGATGGCAAGGTGTCCTCACCAAAACAATCTGACACTGATGAGGGGCTCACCGCAAGGGATTCTGTGACGAAAGGCTGCTCCACATCGTGGTCATGTTCTCCTTGAAATGTCACATGATGACAATGACAGACAGCTGAAAGAACTTCATGACAGATTTCATTTTCCACATCCATGAGCCGTCTTTTCATGTCATCAATTCTCTCTTTTTCCTTGATGAAGGCTTCATCCTCACAAGGTGGGTCTTAAGGTCGTCGGGATAACCCGTCTGCATCACCGTTGGCCTTTCCTGCTCTGTACTTGATGGCAAACTGGTAAGTAGACAGGGCAGCTAACCAGCGATGTCCTGCAGCATCTAGCTTGGCTGATGTTAACACATATGTAAGGGGATTGTTGTCAGTAAGTACTGTAAAGCTAGTGCCATTAAGGTAGTCACTTTAGAACTAGAACTTTTCACAAACAGCCCGCTTAAGAGCCCAGAACTCAAGCTTGTGAGTGGGGTAGTTTCTTTCGCTTTTCGAAAGCCCTCGGCTAGCATAAGCAATTCTTCATTCTTGCTCTTGGTATGGCATGCATCGGTATGCAAGACGTATGGTAGATCGGTATGCAAGACGTGGGTCTGCAAAGGCAAGGATGGGTGCAGATGTCAACTTGACGATTAGAGTCTTGAATGCAGTTTCACATTCTTCAGTCCACTCTTGTCCAAAAGGTAAGTTGGGACTCACAGGAGATCTGGAGTGGTCTCTCTTGTTACCTCTTGTTATCTCTTACCCCTTTTCTTTGGTGGGCAGAAGCCTGCTGTCAGGTTGTTAAGAGGTTTGGCGACCTGAGAGAATCCCTCAACAAAACGTTGATAGTATCCGGCAAAGCCTAGGAAACATTTAAACTCTTTTCTGTTCGCAGGACGTGGCCAGTCTGGGATATTTTCCCAGGGTCTGTGTGAACTCCTTGAGCATCCACCACATGACCAAGGTACTTCACTGAGGTATTAAAGAAATTACATTTACCTGGGGACAGCTTTAAGCCATAGTCTTTCAGACGTGTCAACACTTTCATGAGCCTTGCTTCATGTTCTTCCAACGTGTCTGAGAACACGATTAAGTCATCAAGGAACACAAGTACTTCATTAAAGTGAAGGTCACCCACACACTTCTCCATGAGGCGTTGAAAGGTGCTTGGAGCATTTGTTACACCCTGTGGCATGCGAATGAATTCATAAAAGCCTAGGGGACACACAAAAGCAGTTTTGGGCTTATCCTCTTCAGCCATCTCAACCTGATAATAGCCAGATTTCAAATCCATGACAGAAAACCATTTCATACCACTGAGGGCTGCAAATGTTTCCTCAATGTTTGGAAGGGCATAGGCATCTCTGATGGTTCTTGCATTTAACTTCCTGTAGTCGATGCATAGCCTGATGGCCCCACTCTTCTTTCATACCAAAACGATTGGTGAAGCAAAGGGGCTTTCTGATTCTTTGATGACTCCTGCATCAAGCAGCTCTTTGAGATGTTACTTGACTGCTTATCTGTCACAAGGATGAATAGGTCTTGACCTCTCCTTAAAAGGTGTCTCATCCTGTAGCCTGATGTGATGTTTAACAGCAGTCGTGTGACCATATGACAGGTCATCTAAAGCAAAGACTTCGGGAATGGACTCTTGTGTCGCTGTAATGCGCCGCTTCCATTCTTCAGGGATTGGTGAATCATCAAGGCCGAACTTGAGGTCGTCACCGTCAGGCTTGTCTTCACAAGAGGTATGTTGTTCAGACCCAAGGGGAGTGATGTGTTGGACTGCACATATTTGAGCAACGATACACCTTGGCTGCAAAGTGACACTGTGTCCACTCAAGTTTTGCAAGACAACAACAACAACAACAACAAATCGTGAGGATTGAATCCTCTTTATTGGTCACATATATGAAGACATACAGTGAAATGTGTTCTCCGCATTTAACCCATCCTAGTATTAGGAGCAGCAGACAACAGGAATCTTACTACTGGCTCTGAAGGGAATGTCTATCAAAGCAGCTTCAAGGAAAAGGCCACCAGGCAACCGGTGGTGTTCATGTGGTTCAAGAACAATTGATGTGTTCTGGTTGGTCTTCCCCAGTCTGACATCACCCATAACACAGCACTTCTGGTTTGCAGGAATGGTTATGGGGTGTGTTCCATGTAACTTGACAGGACACGTGTGGTGGTCATTTTCATGTGTTCGGGCAATGTGTTGGAACATCAGTGGATAGTCTCTGGAACAGAGTTTGTGGATGAACCATCTCGTTCAAGCAATCGTTTGTAAAGTACCTGTTACCAGGGAGATGGCGTAGTTTACAGACAGGTCTGTATGCAAACTGGAGTGGGTCTAGGGAGTCGGGGATGGAAAGGTTAATGTGTGTGTGATATTTAATGTATGATATTTTTCCAGGCATGGTGTTTTTGAGATTTATACTGCGGGATGGAACGGGGAGTATGCATTCCTATGTACTTGTTACAAATGGCCAATAAAAAATATTGTATCTTGTATGGCTTTGGGTGTTAAAGCCACTGGATGATAATCACTGAGGCTTTTTGCCATGGTCTTTTTTGGTAACGGCACAATGGTTGTCTCTTTGAAGCACGTTGTAGATGTCCGAAACATCTGGTGGAAGCCATGCATAATCAAGGTATTTGTGTGTCATATGACTGCTTCAGCACAGTCAGGGTTCAGTGATCAATCACTGGGAGCAGATTGGTGTGGTCATCCCACCTCAAGCTGTCAAGGGTATCTTCACCAATGGTGGTTTTGATAACATTGACCACAACCCATCTTCGACAACGGCAACATCAGCCCTCCATGGGACATGCATCAGCATTCAGCAGCCAACAATGTCAAGCATGTGAAAACCTTGCCAGCTTGCTGCACAACCATGGATCTTGATGTTTAACTGCCAACTGATAAGGTTTCCGCCAAACAACTATCTAACTCCAAGACAACAGTCATGGTAGCTGTTAAACCACTGTTCACACTGGCCAAGAGACTTCATTGGAAGTTCCCCCAGATAGAGCTTGGTGAGGTGAAGAGAGGTGAAGGACATTGGATTGAAGAGATTCACAGCCAGGGGTGACAAGCGAGTCAAGTCACATGAAAGGCCTTCACCGCTCCAATACTAAACACCCAGCTGAATTTGCTCAAGTCTTCACTTTGCAAACCAAGCAACAACCCCAATCAGAGGTGGCTGTAGTCAAGGACCTGACTCTCAATACTCAGTAGCCTACCTTGCATCCACATTACTTATAAAAAACTTTTTTTATGGATTTAGCTTATTTAACCCCCTATTGTAATGGTAAGGGTAAACCCCATTGTTAGCCATGAAACCAATTTAATTGGATTCCTTGACCAACAATGTATACTTTGACACCAATTGTGTCATTAAAGCTATACCAGTAGCACAAATATATGGGGTGTGGTCTATTGGCTATGGTGTATTATTGGCGGCCATAGGGCCGAAAGTACTTTTGGGCCGAAAAAATACATATCTAACTTGTCTTGTCTTTGGAGAACAGTTTTTCTATGGCCTTAAAGTACTTTCCATGCTAAAGGGGACCTTTGCATCATGAACTGAAGTCAAAAGTCACTTAACCTCTCTACTATTAGCGTGACTTGACGATGTGGACTGACCGGACTAACTGAAATGTTGATCTGTATTTAGCTTTCCAACTAGCGGGATAGCTAATAAGTCAAGCTACGAGCAGCAGAAGCGGTTCGTTGTGAGTGAAGCGAGTGTGTCATGATTGACGTGACGTGTCACAATCATATCCAAATTTCTGGCACTGCCACTTCAATTTCACTGCATATCCAGTATGTGTATGTGACAAATAAAATTCTTAAATCTTCTATCGGTCCTAACATGGGTATGAGTAATGAACTGCTTGTTTCATTGGCGCAAATGCTCCCTGTCTGTTTTAACGATACAGCGCAATTTTATATTGTAGCGACCACAGGGTCGGCTTTGTAGGGGAATGCTCGGTTAAAGTGAGTAAAGTGAAGGAGATGTTGCATGTTTGTTTATTTGGTTAATGAGTATGTTCTTCTTCTTTCACCTATCGGCATCAGAGGGCCAACTCGGTGTCATGCAGCCACACCCTCATCTCTGGTCCCACTCGGAGGAGGCCACCCTCTGAAGGAGGTCTATACAGGCGACAGGGGGGGATTATTTGGCACCACCATAATGGTGGGGGTCGGGGCGGTGGGTCTTGTCCGGCCGAGAGTATTCATTTGGTTAAGATTCAAGATGTTTAATTGCCATTTGCAACAAGTACAATGGAATGCCTACTACCCATTCCCTCCTGCAGTATGAATTCCTACAACAATGTTAAACTATACAATACTATAGTGTAAACACACTATCAAATACAAAAACACTCTATACACTACCCATTATACACTATATACTATAACAATACTGTAAAAAGAACAATAAAGTGACTGATGGATGATATATACATATGGTGAATTGTTTGAAAAGCATTTTAAAGTGCCAGTAGTGCAGCAGCATCGTGAATACATTGCAGAAACTTTGAGTCCAGTAAGTCCAGTTGGCGCTGTTAATAAACATTGATCCTGGAGTTGTGGTAAATGGGGTACAGGGACAACTAAACTACTACTCAAGTCTCTGACTTTATACATGATGCACATAGTGAGGCCAGTAGCTATAACCCTATAAACACAAAACAAAAAAGGCTGCATTCAAATTTGAGAAATTATTTTATTCGCAAACACAATTGAACAGAGGTAATCACATTTAGTTACATGGTTAAGGGGCTACTTAGATTAGACAGTTGCAACAACATGAGTGTCAAAAATCACAATTTTGTATCAAGCATAGAAGTATTAAAACAAATGCACTTTAGATTTGAATATTCCTTAGTGGCAGTTCCAGAAGAACCAAACTACGCTAGACTTAAATCTTGACTACTGCATACATAAACTACCAGAGGTCTGATTTACTGAACACATTTATTGCTGCAAAGAAAAAATGCATCTCTGAAGGATTCATTGTTCTGTTGAAGCAGTAAACTTGCATTGTTTTAAAAAATATATATAAAAAAAACAACAATTTAAAGGTTCAAACTATTATTTGTGCAAATAGAACATGTTTTATCACCAGTAACTGCTCATCATTGCTGATCCTGGCTCAGGTAAAGCATTTGCTCAGCGGATATGGGTTCAGATAATTGGTGGTCAGATGGTTTTACCAGGGCATGCAGGGGTTGGGACAGTCACGGATAAAGGACTCCAGATTCCCTGTCGATACGTCCATTAGTGTGGTGTAGGTCGTCAGCTGGGGGAGGGACAAAACAAACTATGCCGATGCCTGCAGACTGGAACAATCTTCAGCCAAAGTCCATCTTTAGAAATATGTATAAAACACTCACCTTGTTCAGGACTGGTTTGGTGGACAGCATATCATACATGGTTTTCAGTGTGATGTTCTGTAAACCGATAACGGGTCAGAAGGGATATATAAACGGACAGAAAAATAGACAGACCGAGACCCGTTCGAGTCACCGTGTGCGTCTCTGACTCACCGTCTGCATGGTCTTGTTCATACACTTCATGGCAGGGGTCCGTCGGTTGTCCAGGAACAGAGGGGCCTTCCAGTGGTCGTAGTTGGTCTCCAGGACGTACCAGCGGCCAAGCTTCAGGTCAATCCTTTACAAGGTCACAAATAAAAACCCTGCTCTATTAACGGGTAGGTGAGGAGGCAGCCTATTTGGACTCTACTCAATATTTCCTAGTTGGTAATTTAGGAACATAACAGCAGTGATCTTTTAAAAATATATATATGCTCAGGGTTGCCTACTAAAGGCACACTACAGACATAGTTTGCAGAACCATAAACCTTTTGGGCAAGAGTCAGACACCCCTCACCCTACCACTGGACTCTTCTTGCTACTTACTCTAAGATGTCCAGGCTGAGCAGCCTGGATCTGGTGATGATGCAGCCCTGGCCGCTCTGATTCCCTCCCAGGATGAAGTAGGCCGGAGCCAGCAGCTTTGTCTGGGCCAGATGATTCTTGGCCACTTCGTAACTGTTGGTCAGAGGAGAGAGAACATGCGCTCTTTTACAGTTGCCCACCACTTGCTCGACTACAGGAGTGTGTTGTAGTAGAGGTTGCTGGTGCTCGATGTTTGCAAATGTGTGTACGTATGTGAATTGGCCCAAGCAATCGACACACCTCGTGATTTAGTCATTCAGGCACAGTGGTTCTCAGCAGGTCTCACCTTGAGACTCATATTTTCCCATGGTCATCAAGTCCTGACACACTTTTATAGTGCACAATGGAGCACACTGCCGTGTCCACCGCTGTGGAATAGTCCCGTACCCTAAGGAAGCTATACCTCCTTTCTTAAATGTTCTTTTCCTTCCATGCTACTCTGACTTTTAATGAACGTATGAAAAGTGTGCAGTGAATTCAAATGTTTTACGATGACGTCCAACGATCCGCAACGCTAGAGGTGTAAAGCAGACATTGCTATGGTGATATGCGTCGAGTCCCACCATCTCACCTCTTGCCAAATACACAAGAGTACCCGAGCAGCGTACTTGGGATCATTATGTGCGAAAACAATTACCTGGTGGCGTTTTCCAGGACGGAACGCATCAGGAAGCTCATCCACATGCCCTCCCTCTTCCCCAAGACCCATTCAAGGATTCCTGATAAGGAGAACAGTGATGCGTGAAAGGTGCAGCAATTACATCAGTTCTACAGGAGGTCATTTAAAAAAAAAAGTTCAATGGTAATGTACCAAATGAAAAAGACACATGTGTACCAGACCGTGTCATCATCACACCACTAATGACAAAACGATTTAGACAGGAACGGAACACAACTCACCGATGTAACCTCCATCCAGGCTGAAGCGTTCATTAATCGTCAAAGTGAACACATTCTGCGAAAACAAAAAACAAAAACGTTTGTTTGAATCCTGGCAGAACGGCAAATGGCAAAACTACAACTTCCGGAGATTCTAAAAACAATTTGACACAAGTTGATATTTTGATAGGGGCGGCAGAAGCTCAGTCTGTTGGGACTTGGCTTAGGAACCGGAGGGCCGCCAGTTTAAGTCCCCTCGATGGACCAAGTAAGGAATAAAAATAAAAGGTGCCGGGGCCCTTGAGCAAGGCACCAGACCTCTACACACACACTGTATATACAAAATAGCTGCCCACTGCTTCCAATACAAGGATGGGTTAAATGCAGAGAAACAAATTTCACTGTGTGTACATGTATGTGGCCAATAAAGAGGATTCAATCCTCCAGATTAAGATATACCTTTTTGGTTATTTTTAATACACATTGAACTAGGTCCCATATAAAAAGTGTAAATTAGTCGTAGATATATGGTTCACCGGCTTCATCCCGGTCAGCATGCCAACATATCCTGCGAAGGTGGTCGACTTGAAGACCGTCTGGTTGTTCCTCCGGAAGTCCACGTTGACCACGAGGGGCTTGAGCTGCTCACTCACAATCCAGGAGTGGTTCTTAATGTCCCACCTAGACACACACACACACACACACACTATTGCCCCCAATTCGGACAGAGTTCAATAATAGAAATGTAAAAATAAACACTTACCCCATAAATAACCCAAAATCTAGATTTCTACCATGGAAAATGTTACCTGTAAGAAACAAAAAACAAAAGTTTTTTTTTTGGTCTGAAATTGTACAAATCCATAAGAGTCCATTTGTTTACCTTTGGTGTCTTCTGCTACGACGGAGGTGCACACAGTAAACACCTCATAGAAGATGTTGAACAACACAACTTCTCCTGAAAGCCAATACAAACAAGAATCCATCAGATCAATGGCTCAACGAAGATATGGTACATTCAGGCCTCCTTCATTTAGCGGAGGATGACGAGGTTCACTTCCTTACCGAGGGGGAGGCCTGAGGCAGCTGCCACACCCCTCAATTCATCACCGAATGGATATGGCAGTGTGTCCACCAGGAAGGGCTGTGTACATATGTTAGAATAGCAAATTATAGCTATGGCACACATGGACATATGGCATAAAACCTTAAAAATACCAAAAAGGAGTTTTAAAGTATAGCAGCAATTAGGGCTGGGAGATAATATTTTTAACCAAATGCTTCGATATTGCAACAATATTGTTATTGATTATTTTGATAAACAATCATCAGTAATGGGGATATAATGACCATGTGGGTAAAGAAAATCCCCCAAAAAATACTTTTATGCAGCCTTTAAAACCCATCTCCAAAATTGAAGACAATATCTCATATCCCAATATTGATATAATATCAATACATTGCCAGTTTTTAAGTTTGACATTGTGCTTGAAAGGATAATTTGGACAAACGAATACTCACCAAAGAAATGTCAACTATCTCTACTAATTTCCCACTTGGTACAAAAGCATTGGCCAACTCTTTCATGGTCTCAATCACTCTGGCCAGCTAGGAGAAACAGGTTAGTTTAAGATGAGATAATCATATTATAATCATATTGTTTGTTTGTGTAGTGCAGTGACGTTGTACTAATGAACCAGAAGAGGCGGAGCCTAGGGGGCAGGTGACAGGTCAGTGGAGCGCAGTGACGTAGTACTAATTACCAGAAGAGATGGAGACTAGGGGGCAGGTGACAGGTCAGTGGAGCGCAGTGACATAGTACTAATTACCAGAAGAGATGGAGACTAGGGGGCAGGTGACAGGTCAGTGGAGCGCAGTGACATAGTACTAATTACCAGAAGAGATGGAGACTAGGGGGCAGGTGACAGGTCAGTGGAGCGCAGTGACGTAGTACTAATTACCAGAAGAGATGGAGACTAGGGGGCAGGTGACAGGTCAGTGGAGCGCAGTGACGTAGTACTAATTACCAGAAGAGATGGAGACTAGGGGGCAGGTGACAGGTCAATGGAGCGCAGTGACATAGTACTAATTACTAGAAGAGATGGAGACTAGGGGGCAGGTGACAGGTCAGTGGAGCGCAGTGACGTAGTACTAATTACCAGAAGAGATGGAGACTAGGGGGCAGGTCACAGGTCAGTGGAGTGACGTAGTACTAATTACCAGAAGAGATGGAGACTAGGGGGCAGGTGACAGGTCAGCGGAGTTGGATGCGGTCTTACCTCAGTCTTTTTTTCAGTTATCAAAGGCATCCACCTCTTACTTGGGTGTAGGTCAAGGTCCACTGTGTACCAAGTCACAGGTCCCTTGAACCTGATCAGACAGCAATTATGTATTAGTCAAGTACACTGTTCAAACATTTCAACTCCCAACTCTTTGGTAAGCTTAGGTTTGAAAAGATTGTAAAAAGCTAACTTTTCACACAAAAATCCTACTTACGTTGGACCCCTTGGAGGATACATGTCTGTTCGACAATCTTCCGTGTACTGAGGAACAATACCGGCAAACAGCACAACATAAATTACACATTTTGGATTCAACTCCGTGCACTCTTGACATCAATAACCTCAAGTAAACATAATTTGTGACACGTGGGACACACACCAAAACAAACCACAATAAAACATACCTACCGGTGGTATAAATTGTGCCGATGCAACTGTAATCACTGAAACAAAAGCTACAAAACTAAACGAAGCCATGTTTGTGTTGGTCCGGTGTCCACCGCCGTGTTTAGCTGTAAGAAGTTCAGCTGTCTAAACACGGAAGTGTTTTATAGCTCATGACTTGCGGTCTACCGTCCACGAGGGGCATTTTTAAGTTACAATCACTAAGACGCAATAACAACGCAATACATTACGTGCCCCAGTTACTATCATTTTTTATCTGAGAAAATATGTTTGAATGTTTTTTGTAAATAAATTACATAAACAAAGAAGTTATGTCCACCCCCTAGAAACGATAGTGGTTTGTTCCAAGACGCCTACTTTTAAGGAAATGAAAGCGACTGCATGTGACAGTCACTTGATGAGTTGGCAAACATGGGTTGCATAATGTTAAAAATCAACAAAGCCCATGATTTATTATCAAGTTGAAAGAAAAGCACATATGTAATTATTTCAAGCTCATAGCGCAGCTAGTCCAAAGACATGAAGTAATTAAGTGGTAATTAAAAGTGACAACTCTGGCTACACCCTTTACATGATGCCAAACAATCTGTTTGGAGGTAGATAAAGACATAACATTCTTGTTTTAATTTAAGTCTTATTTTGTGCACATGTAACGGGTAACGGATGCCAGAAGTGCTGTGCAGTGAGCAAACCTCACTCCTCGACACCTTAGAGACGTTCTAGCGATGACGCTGCAGTGGAGTTTAGCCTCTTATGTTAGAGCCTCTCATGCCGGGGGTTGAGTTCGAGCCCAGTGTGGAACATTCACTGTTTTACACATACCACAACCTTACTTACACTCGGCCCACAGGGAGCGAAAGACAATGAACAGTTTAATTGACAAGTCTGACATTGTTATATTAAAAACAAAATTCAATAAAACATATTTTATTTGAATTCTCAATCAAAATAGGGAAACAAGTGTAAAAAAAACCATTCAGCTCAAATAGCATCATGTACAACAACAATTTATTAAGAAGAAGCCTTGGAAAAGGAGGAAGCTTCACTTGCAGTATCTGTCTGCTTTCATTTTGCTTCTCCTGTCAATCACACAAATAAATAGACATGTTCAGTATATTTTATAAAAATAAATATATACATCACAATCACATATGCAACATGTTTGTATGGAATTTAGATAACAGTGGTTATAAATGCCCCAACTGACTAATACATTATAGTTTAGATTATTTAGCATTATATTTCATAATTAAGCGTTAGTAATAGTTATATTACATGCTGGAGGCTTGATCCAGTAAATCATATTCCAGCATAATTCATACATTCAGACAGTCCCCACTTATCCTCACCAGTCCCACTGAAACACTGCCATGTAAGTAGCCGTCATTATACCTGTCTAGCAGAGCTTCATGGAACTTTCCGTCTGTCCGGGCTCTCTTCAGATTGGAGTTGTCCTCCTCATTCACCCGGAGCCTCCGGTCTTGAAAGCTCTGGAACTTCTTCCTGTGAATGACAAGCTAGCATCAGGCTACCAGGTATATACACACACACACACACACACACACAATGTGTGTAAACGGCAGTGCTTTCACAAAGTAATGAGTTTTTGCATTGACCACATTTTTCTTTTGCTATAACATTTTGCTCAAACTTCTTTTTTTAAGTATCGTTTGCCTTCGTTCCTCGTTCCATATAAAAAGTTTAATTAAAAAACATTCCATTACCTTGTCATTACAGGATGCTGTGTGTACTGTGTGAATGAGTACATTTATTGAATCCATTGTGGTTAAAGTGTAGGGGTGTACTTTCTAAATGCACTGTATATACACACACACATATTTACAAAACACTGGCTGAAACTGTATTGTATCTCACATACACACCCAGTGTCCGAACCAGCTGCCTATAAAGCCTTTCCTTTGGAAATGTATCCGAGGGAAACAGATGTTGCTGGGAATAAACTCATTCCTCGAAGGAAATTACCCCACAAAGAACAATGTTTCCCAAGCATAATTGTGTCTTCAACCACACCGCAAACAATCTCCACGACGAGCCCCCAACAGTAAACACTCCTGATAGAATATCTTCTTCTCTTTTTATTTATTTATTTTCTAAAGGGTGGAATGACACCGGAATATTCTGCAGCATTTGTGAGCGTTGAACAATGATCCGTCCTTATCCGACACCTTAATGACCACCCAGGTACACTTAAAGCAGAGGGGGCACTCAATCCTGGAACACATTTGAGATGCTAAGCGCTCCATCAAGACACCGGCTCAAGGGCAGCCATTACTATCATGGCAACATGAAGACTCCATTTGCCCGGCGTTCCGCAGGTAAAAAAGTTAAAAACGAAAAGAAGAAGGCCTGCCAAGCGGAAACGCGCTGAAGACATATTGCCTGGGACGTAATAGGCCACAGACTGGCTGTAAAAAAAAAAAAAAAAACACTCGCTGCACATGGGGACTTAAATGTGGCATTTCCCTCTTTTTCACTTGGGCCCTAAAGCAGCCCATCAATTGTGTCTTAAAAGCAGTGGATTGATGAGCCGATGGCTCCCATGTGCCCCCCCCCCCACCCCCACCCCAACCCCTCCCCTACCCGCTAACAAGTGATTTAGTTGTCAAAATCTTGCGGGCGGGGCAGACGAAAAACGACAGCAGAACAGGAGAGAAATCTCTGTCTAATAAGGTCAGCCAGTGCACCTATCTGCTCGTTCAAATGACATCACTCAATAGCTGAAAGAACTCTTTTAAGGCCTCTCTAGGGCCTACACACTGCGTGTGCAAAAGAAAAATATATAAGAACGTATTTTGTAAAAATAAAATAAAAACATTGTAAAGGACAAGGAACAGTTCATAGGAAATTTGACTACAACCCAAAACAAAATTTGACCCCATTCTGAAAGTGGGTCCAATATACCACTTCATGCACACACAAACGTTTAGGTTTTATTCTACAGGCTTGACTGTTGACCGTCTAAATATGGTATGATATCACTCCCATTTCGTTCGACAATTTGCACTATTAGACATGTATACAATTTGCATTAGAGATGTGAATGGTTCAACAAAAATCATCAACACAGGGTAACTGAAACTAATAAATAAATATATTTATCTAAGTAATCCACCTGGGACTAATACCCACACATAGTTGACTTCACACGAGCTGATGTTGCCCCTGTCCTCGTCCACGAGGTCATCTTTTTTCTTCACCTCCTTCTCTGCACACGAGCGGATCTGCGCACACACACACACACACACACACACACACACACACACACACACACACACACACACACACACACACACACACACACACACACACACACACACACACACACCACACACACACACACACACACACACACACACACACACACACACACACACACACACACACACACACACACACACACACACACACACACGTGAGACCAGAACACCGGCCCCCAGGTCCCCGCAGAGAAAAGCTTTCACTCAGCAAGGGCCTTTAAAGTGCAGCTGTGTAAGGTAATAAATACATTGAAAAAAATAATATATATATATAAATATGGCCTCACCTTCAACATCTCGCCGTCCCCCGCTGCTTTGCTCTTGGCTTCGATGTCGCCATCCTCGCTGTAGGATATGAAGCAGGTGTTGGCAGCCATAAGCGCCATCTTGCCCTGGAGCGGCACGGACAGACGGGGGATATGGTGATGATGTACAGAGAAGACACTGTGCTGCTGCCAAGGATCTCAAAAAGTGGAATTTCGCAGGAATTTATTATATATATATATATAATGTATTTATTTATTAACTGCATGTTGACCATTTATTTCAGACACTTCTGCTAGGAGTTTAGGAAGTTATTTATTGTTGCTTTTTGCTCACTGCAACAAGGCTTCAGCCAGCCAGTCTCCTGTGTATAACAGTGCCCCGACACAGTGAGTCTAGGGTGATTTATGGCATTGCTTACCTCCTGGAAAACAGGTTCCCACTGTTCCCTGGAGCCAATGGCATCAGCGCGCCCCACCACCAGGCCTTCTGAGGTGATACCCAGGTACTTGCCGTAGCCCGACTTCAAGGCTAATCTGCCAAAGAAATAACACAAAAAAACAAACTAGGATTCAGACCAGGTTCTACAAAAACAGGACTGGAGCAGGTTCTAAATTAAACAGATTTTGTCCAAAAAAATAAAAAAATAGCTAAATTGGCCAATTTCAAATCAAATACTGTTTTAGCTCCAGTATAATGGCCAGTGGGTTTACATAGATGTACTTAAGAGATGGAGGCATTTCTCCTGCGTATGACACTCACCTACTGTCTGACAGCTTGACGGCAGTGAACTGCTCTGGGGGATCTGGCCCTTCGTCCTCTACAACACACGTTTACAGACAGGCATTCAATGACACTTCAGTTTCACCATGTTGACTATACTTCCTCACTCTCAACTATGCAAATCTCTACTTTCTCAGTAGATATTTTAAAAGACCATTTGAATGTCGAGGTTGCAAACGGCACACTTTTTAAATGAATTCAATAATTATGTTAATGTGATACATTGTACATAACATATGAAATAAACTACTATTTATTCTATGGGCTCGGTCATGAGTTTCTGTTTTCCACTTTTAAAGTGGCATATGGTCCCCTTCTTAATGGTCAATACAGTTGGCCAGTAATGGGGTATTCATTATGCTGCAGTGACATGTAAATTATGTTTTTATTAAAGGCTGTTGCAGCATCATCTTGTCCCCTTTGATGCACAAGATGAAATCAAATCATTTTCCTTCTCCTAAAAAGGGGCACTTTTATCCTCCTGGTTCATGAACGTCCCCCATGCAAAGTGTGTGGGCTCTACCAAGGGATCAATCCGTCAGGCATTTTCACAGCTTGTAATGGCACATTGGGATGAATCAATTTCTTCCAACACACGTCTCTCTCTCTCTCTCTCTCTCTCTCTCTCTCTCTCTCTCTCTCTCTCTCTCTCTCTCTCTCTCTCTCTCTCTCTCTCTCTCTCTCTCTCTCTCTCTCTCTCTCTCTCTCTCTCTCTCTCTCTCTCTCCTCTCTCTCTCTCTCTCTCTCTCTCTCTCTCTCTCTCTCTCTCTCTCTCTCTCTCTCTCTCTCTCTCTCTCTCTCTCTCTCTCTCTCTCTCTCTCTCTCTCTCTCTCTCTCTCTCTCTCTCTCTCTCTCTCTCTCTCTCTCTCTAATCCAAGTCCAGTTTTTTCCTGATGTCTGGATTCATTGCACTTTGTGGTCTGACATATTTTAGTGAGCACATTTTTTTTCTGTATGTCCACAGTCAAAATATGGCTCAGTGGAACTGGAGTTGAAAGTAAACAGAAACGGAGCAGTCCAGTAAAGCAACAGAGTTTGTTTTGCAGCGTAATAAGTAAGTAGTTGCATTTTTTCAGACACATCAGATACGACATCGGAAAGAAGTTTAAAAGGCCGGCGTAGTTCCGGCTCCAGCAAACTGCTGTGGGAGTCACAAGGTGAACCCTGTAGCAAGAGGTGTGTTCACACTGAGCTCACGGTCACATATAGGGCTGGGGTCAAGGGTGACTCGGCACAGTACAGTCGGTGGAAGAGCAGTCTGGAGTGTAAGACAAAGCCTATTAAGTAAGGGTTGATATAAATATGGACTCCTTACCATTGTGCGGTGCGCCAAGTGTGAAGAGGCCCGAATCCAGGGCATGGATGTACGCGTTGTTCTGCATCTCTATGGCAACCGTTCCACTCATTTCCCCAAAGCTAGTGACAACCCACCAACCCCCTGTTGAGCACAACATCAGAGCTTTTGATCACACATACGATTACAATATGGTGATGGTATGTTTCTCCCCTGTTGGAAAGTATTTAGCTAGCACAATCATTTTTCCAAAGCAACATAAATGTCCAATGTAATCTAGGGGCATATGCCTACAGGTAGGTTGACTGTGGACAATGGGGATCGAACCCAGTACCTTTTGGCTGAGAGTGTAACACTATCCTGCCCCTTTCATCTTCAGTAGTTCTTCTGCCCCCCCCCCCCCCCACACACACACACACACACACACACACACTTTACATGACTTGGCTGTATAGTGGTAGGCAGTAATACTTTGATGAGCAGCACAGACAATCGTTTTAGGCAGAGATCACAGCACGGGCTTGCTGTTGAGTTTGTACTGGATTTGTGTTACCAGACTTTACAGAAAAATATTTAATTTATTTGAAACTTACTTTCTGAGTAAACAAGAGAGAACAGTCTCCCACGTGCCTACTTAAATGTGTGGAACATAGATGTAAGACCCATGTAGAGCTGTAGGTCCCCGCTCATAACAGCAGCAGATATGCATAAACAGGCTGCTCGTAATATTTAACTCTTTTTCCCTGTCCTCGTTTTTGCGATTCGGCTTTTTCTTCCTACAGTCGCATTACTTTGACATGTCTCCTTATATCCTCCCTTCTCGCATGTCACCATTGGTCGATCATGCAACCTACAACTTAAGGCCTTCACGCAAACATTGGTCCAACTGCATCCCCCTGGTGGTCCGTCGGCCCCATGCCCCTATCCTGTCCCGAGTGTTTTCTTTTTTGAAAAACCCAACTTTGGTCCTATATAGACTGTCTCGATACTGGCTTCGGATGGATGGGATCGCTGAACATACCGACGATGTCGGGTTTCTCTTCTTCTGTTTCCAGTTTCCTCTTCTTGTCTTTATTCTTCTTTTTCTTTCTGTAAAACAACATGCAGAGCATGCAGACGTTTCAATGTAACTTGTTGCTACGCCGTCTTCTAACAACAACAAATATAGCCTCATAAACAATGTTGCATGCACAATGAGTTGTATTAAAACATGCAATGAATAACAGCTTTAAATGGCACAATATAACAATCTATGACTAGCCTTAAAAAGACCATAGCTAATTGTAGTTAGAACATATTTAACGTTGACTCGTCTGCTTGCAATTACCGTGATTCGTACCGCTTTAATTTAATATTACGTACCCCTTGTTGAACCCTTTCAAAACTAATTTAGTTGATTTGACACGAGAATAGTCAGCCATGGCTACAGCTATCTACGGCTACCCAGCGACGCTGCTATCCGTAAACACTATTGTGAGATATACGGTGTCCGTAGAGGCACAAACTTAACGAAAACGCGCCACTGATTTTTTTTTTTTGGGGTTGTGGCAAACTCTACACATGTCGATATATTGCTGATGACAGATAAATACTGATATAAATGGTGTTTAAAATCAATGCAAGTCAGGAAAAATGTATAATATATGCTGTATAAAGGTATAATATATGCTGTATCATACAGCTAAATGTCAAGGAAAACTAAGTAAAAACTATCAAATTTTACCCCCACTTGTATGTCTGACTTACATATTGCATTGTATTAAAGCCTATATTAGATTAGATTAGATTTACATTTATTGTCATTGCACAGCACAAGTACAGTATAGCGAAAATAATTTAGCATCTAACCAGAGTGCAAATGTTGCAGTAAAGTGCATGGTAATATAATTGACAGTTTAAATGTACAGGTTAAAAGACAGTCTAGGTATTAAATGGGATATGAGCAGCAGAGGGGGGGGGGGCAGCAGAGGTGCAGCAACAGGGGGGACGATGACAGCAGAGGCGTGGCGGCAGGGGGGGGGGGGCAGCAGGGGTTGGGGGGTGGGGGGGGCTGTCTTTGTGGTGCAGAGTTCAGAGAGATGACAGCTGAGGGGAAAAAAGCTGTTCCTAAGCCTGCCTGACTTGGAACAGAGGTTTCTATAGCGCCTCCCGGAGGGGAGGAGGTCAAACAGTCCATGGTTGGGGTGAGAGGGGTCACCACTATTGTTTGTGCCTTCCTCAGACACCGTTTGTGGTGGGTAGTGTTTATTGCAGGGAGGGGTAGTCCAACGATGCGTTGGGCGGTTTTCATCACCCTCTGCTTTCTGGTCTGAGACAGTGCAGTTGCCGTACCACACTGTGATGCAGTTGGTGAGGATGCTTTCAATAGCACACCGGTAAAAGTTCACCAGAATCTGAGGTGATAGTTGGGCTTTCCTCAGTCTCCTCAGGAAGACGAGACGCTGGTGAGCCTTCTTTACCAGTGAGGCAGTATTGAGAGACCAGGAGAGGTCCTCGGAGATGTGGACCCCCAGGAATTTGATTTCACGCTTGAGTTCCTCCGCTCCGTTGATGAGGATGGGGGCGTGTGCGCCAGCTCTGGTCTTCTTGAAGTCGACGATGAGCTCCTTAGTCTTCTTGGTGTTGAGGGCCAGGTTGTTGTCAGCGCACCACGCCACCAGGTGCTGGACCTCCTCCCTGTAGGCTGCCTCATCGTTGTTTTTGATGAGGCCCACCACCGTTGTGTCGTCGGTAAACTTGATGATGGTGTTTGTACCATGTACAGGAGTGCAGTCGTGGGTGAAGAGGGAGTAGAGGAGAGGGCTCAGCACACAGCCTTGTTGAACGCCGGTGTTTAGGGTGAGGGTGGAGGAGGTGAGATGGTCTAACCTGACTGACCGGGGTCTGTTGGTTAGGAAGTCTAATAACCAGTAACAAACTGAGGGGTTGATGTCAAGGTTCTTGGTTTTCTTGAGGTCACCAAGTTTGAAGATGAGTTTGGAGGGGATGATGGTGTTAAATGCTGAGCTGAAGTCTATGAACAGCATGCTCACGTGAGTGTTGCTCCAGGTGGGAAAGAGCGGAGTGAAGAGCTGAGTAAATGGCGTCCCCCGTGCTCCTGTTCTCACAGTAGGCAAAATGGTGTATCCAGTGAGGGTGACAGGCCAGATTTGAGGTGAGCCAGGACCAACCTCTCGAAGCACTTCATGATGATGGGGGTGAGTGCAACAGGGCGGAAGTCGTTGAGGGTCGCTTCACAGGAGTGTTTTGGCACTGGCCCAATGGCAGTGGTTTTAAAGCACACTGGGACAACTGCCTGAGCTAGTGACAAGTTGAAAATGTCAGCTGCTCAGCGCAGTTCCTGATGCGACCGGGGATGCCGTCAGGACCAGCTGCCTTATGCGCATTTGTTCTGCTCAGTGCAGCACGCACGTCTGTAGGGGATAGGGTGAGGGGTTGGTGGTCAACGGGGAGAGTAGCCCTGGT
Organism: Muraenolepis orangiensis; assembly: GCA_027704905.1. Classification (NCBI taxonomy): domain Eukaryota; kingdom Metazoa; phylum Chordata; class Actinopteri; order Gadiformes; family Muraenolepididae; genus Muraenolepis; species Muraenolepis orangiensis. Next base: position 28,205,791 of record CM051003.1, read on the forward strand.
GGACAGTGCAGGGTTTTTCCGGTCGTAGCGAGCAAAAAAAGATTGAGTTTGTCAGGGAGGGATGAGTCAGTGGTTGGGGGGGAGTTGTTGGAGGGTTTATAATCCGTGATGGCCTGGATGCCTTGCCACATTCGTCGGGGATCAGAGTTGTTGAAGTGGTCTTCAACCCTTCAACCCTTATAGCTCTTTATTTTACATTTGGATTGGTTATAGCTATTCAACCAACCATGACAATAATAAGTCATTGCAATGCTTTATTTAATGTAATGCCAAAATGGAAAGATCTAAATGTATTTTATGCAAATACACCTCCTCGACATGAAAATGGTACACAGTACACAAGCCCTAGTAGCTGGAAAAATACACGCTCAGTGCCTAGTATTGTGATCGCTAATGTCCTGTGTGTCTTTTATGTCCTTGTGAGAATGCCTACCTCTCAATGCCTGCCTATCAATTTTATCTGCTCCATTAGCTTACCTTTCTTCCAAGAAAAGCATCCTCCTTCTTGTGTTTTCAACCCACTAGCGTGACAAAAATAAGAAGAAATGCACTCAACCTTGTTAATGCAATGTTTTCCCACATTTCCATACCTGCATACCTTATTTTTTTGTGTACTGGCATAAATCATAGATGAGAAGGTGTTTTTATGAGGTTAATTCTCATCATAATCAAAGTAACCTTGATTTGGAGGTAACTTCCTCTCAAGCAGGTAACCTGCATTCAATCATCTCTTCTCCCTCCTGCGGTCCAGTCGCCAGTTCCGCAGCATCCAAAGGACTACCAGGTTTAAGGTTTTTATCCACAGGCAGTGCACCTACTAAACTGCCTACCTACTGAATGCTGCCACTATCATAACATTGTCACTCATATAACATTACCTTGTCATACTTTTGCTGGACTTTCTGGACAGTTACTACACTGTACTGCACTGTACTGCACTGTATTAATGATGCTGCTGCACTACTGGCACTTTAAAACGCTTTTTGCACAATTCACCATATGTATATATCATCCATCAGTCACTTTATTGCTATTTTTATTGTGTACAGTATTGTTATGGTATAGTTTGTTTATAGTATATCGTATAGCATATCATAGGCAGATTATAGTGTTGTTTATAGTATTGTATAGTTTAGTATAGCATTGTTGTAGGAAATTCATATAGTGGGTGGGAATGGGGTGTAAGTATTCCATTGAACTTGTTTCGAATAGCA
>CM051003.1:28214504-28279504 GCA_027704905.1 Muraenolepis orangiensis
TCAACGTCAAACCAAATTAAATGTTGTTATTTTTTGGTGTAGTGTGGGAGAGGGGGGGGGGGAGGGGGGGGGGGGGGCAAAACAAAACAACACCACAACAAAATAACCAGATGTTGGCGACTGCTTACTTTTATTTGCAGTGTCCCGATGAGAATATTTTAAGGATTATTCCAAAAAGCCTTTTTTTTTTTGGATTGCAGTCAAGAGACAGAGACACACACATTACACCAGTGAGTTGATACATAGCACATTGTCTCCCTTCTACGCAGCGCTACAGTCATACAGCAAACGCATACATTAACAACCAGGATATATGCGTGCCGTAGGCCTTAAAGTCGAGCCCACTCACTGCCACATTCGCGGTTGTGTTCTCAAATGCATCCAAACCGTTACTGCCATTTTTAATATAATAAACATATAAATTTGAAAGGAAAAAATAAATGGCGCTCGACACAGCCATATATTGATTTCTACTTTATGAGATCATTCACTGCCTGTTTTCTTTTTTACAACCTTCTATTAACATAGAAGAGGGTCCTCTGGGATATGGTGATGGTTTGTATGCGAAACGCACGCTGCGCTCCCATATTGAACAGCCAGACACATGACGTCTCCATTCCATAAATACATGTTTTTACATGTTATTTCACACAACGAGATGCACATTGCGTTGTTTATGTGTGATATAATGTGTGATATGGCTACAGTGGATGAGCTTATTAACGTAGGCAGTGAATCAGTATAAAGACTCGCATTGTACACTATATTTAGTCAAGAAAAGATCCAGACTCAAACTTTACCCGTTCATACACATGTCAACATTGGCTACTGAGTCAGTGTTTGCCTTTTGTTACAATAAAACTATGTCAACATGTCAACATTGGCTACTAAGTCAGTGTTTGCCTTTTGTTACAATAAAACTATGTCAACATGTCAACATTGGCTACTAAGTCAGTGTTTGCCTTTTGTTACAATAAAACTATGTCAACATGTCAACATTGGCTACTAAGTCAGTGTTTGCCTTTTGTTACAATAAAACTATGTCAACATGTCAACATTGGCTACTAAGTCAGTGTTTGCCTTTTGTTACAATAAAACTATGTCAACATGTCAACATTGGCTACTAAGTCAGTGTTTGCCTTTTAATAAAACGATCGGTTTCCGTTTCGAGATTGTAATGTAAAATCCTGGACAATATTCACAAAATGTATTATGAAGAAGAAAATGACGGCATTAGACAATTATCGACTTGCAACCACGTGACTAAAAATGCAACGTCACGAGTGTCCTCCATGTTGGTGGGTATACAAACATCAAATATGCCTGCCGTCGTAAGGACTCTCACAACAAACATCCAAATATTCTGGGGTGCGTTTCCCGAAGCCTTCTTAACGCTACGTCATTCGTAAGTTCCACCTTAAGTTCCACCTTAACTTCTCGCCGTGTTTCCCGAAACGTTCTTAGCTAAGTATACCTTCCGTAAGTAACACTTTCGTAGGGCAGGTCTGGAGCTCTCTTAACTCCACCTTAGCGATGTTGTCAGCTCTCTCCGCTAGTGGCCACCACTGTTCCGACCCGCAAGCCTCTGAAATCAGCTGTTGGCCTAGTTTTATTTCAATCTGTGAATCAATATGTAGTTCATAACGGTAATAATATACAACAAAAATACCACATTAATGGGAATGTTTTCATGCCGAAATTGTACATTACGGTGGATACATTTTGCACTTTATTGAACATGAAATCGCCTCTTAAACTCCTAAAACTCGAAAACAGTGCTCGAAAACAGTCTTCACGATTCAGCGCCACCTCATCCAGCATGACCTCCATCTCCACATTGGTGACGCTGGCGGACCGCTTTTTGCGATGTTTTTGCCCTGACATCAGTGGCGTAGCGGAGGCCCCCGCAGAGGGAGGGAGCCCCGGAGTTTAGGAGGCCCCCACCCCCCCCGTTGGACTTCATGACCTGCGGGGGAGCCCCGAAATATTGCGCAACACCACTGCCTGACATATCTAATGTTACATATCTAATGTTCATTTCTTGTTGGTGCGCTTTTATTGAAATTGTCAGCCAATCAGAGAGAATTGTGAACTACACCAGTTATGTGATGGGGCTGCTGGTTAATCAACCCTAATTGCAAAGTTATTTAAGGCACCATGACAATGATATAAAAAATATTTAAATCAACCTTTTCTTGCCAAATAAGGTGTACTGGTAGGTGGCGTAATTTGCTGAGGTGGTGTAGCGGGAAGAGGCTTGATATCACAATCTGAGGTGGCGGGCTCGTGCCACCTGTAGGCAATCATTAGATTTACGGTTTGATAATTGAGTTTGTAAGTTTTAAATTCTATGAATATGTTCTCAGTCATGATAAATGCAATGTTCTTTAGTATTCCTGCAGTGTTTTATTGATAAAACTCTCATAACGCGGTGAAACAGTCGCTACCTGGAGTGAAAAGTCGATTCTCGAGTCATCGATTTCAGCGCAACGTTGGACGTAAGAAGGTATACCTTAAGCAGCCGCCTGAGGGATAGTTCGTGGAACACACGTAGAACAGTAAACAACTTTAGTAAGGTATACCTTTCAAGTCTTCGTAACACGCTAAGAGACAACGTTATCGGGAAACCCACCCCTGATCATTACGCCAATTGGAGTGGGCCAGAAAAGGTCAGATACAAGAAAAAGGTTGATATATGTGGTTTCAACCCATACAGTTTGGAAAAGATTTTAGTTATTTACCGTCTGTTGAGTATCCAGATATAGTGAATTATCTGGTGCTATAGACAATAGGGCAACAATGCAACATTATATTAATTCATTCAACTTTATTTTTCTTGTCCTATTAATAACCTGATAATTTTGATAAAAGCAGCTGAAGCATCAATGTTAACCCTTGCTGAAATGGACCCATGTTTTGAGTAGGCGCCCAGTCAGGATTGTTTCTGTCATACAACCTCAATGACGCTCTTAAATGATAAAACACAATCAACACACAGTCAACTCTTCGCCGAATTGTTGGCATAACACGAACAAAATTGGTTTAATTGTTTAATTGTTTAACGAAATTGGCCACTTTCACGAGTGCTATTGTGGCCACAATTGAACACTGCGCAAAGATATTGCATGACTGATAGAGTGCTCAAAAAGAACGAAACAAAGAGTCTTAAACGCCTGACTAATAGTGAGTCTGTAGCTGATAGCAGATTGTATATCCACCAACATGGCCGACTTCCGGTTCTCTGGTCGTATTTCAATTAGATTTGACGTCACTTGCAAGTCATCAATAGGGTGGATTTACACAGGCAATTTAAGGGCTGCCAGAAAGACTGGTATATGATATGTCTATTTCACTATCCTATTAGTAAGGCATCACACACTCCATTCATCATGGTCTATAGGTAAAAACACCCTAATAATTGTTATTATTTTTGTCTTCTCTAATTGGCATGGGGGGGCGGGGGGAGGATCGCCGATTATGCTGGCATCAGCCAATGAGATTTGAGATCAAGAAGGGCAAATGGGGTTCAACAACAACTGCTACCGTTTTTACAATTTCTTCAAGTTCCTACAAACGATGGGATAGTGGGAAAAAAAGAGAGTGGTGGTTACAAAAAAGGATTTTGTATCTTGAAGAATATTATTCAGGTCGGGTTCATAGGAACACAGGTAGCTATGACGGGCTGCGATGAGTGTATGGAACCGGTCTTTTCTAAATAATAGTCTAAATAAAAACCCTTCTTCTGTGTTGTTTTTGTCCTCGGCAGGTAGCACTTAAAGCCCCTCCCCCCTCACACAGCCCTGGGTTATTTTAAACAAATCAATCTTTTTCAAACGTACAACCTCATGCATATTCCACTCAGGTTCAGACCAGTGGTTGGCCGAGGCCTCGCTCAGAGGACACCCAGAGGGCTCGACGGGAGCCAATCGAATCCCAGTGTGAGGGTCACTGGTCATTACGATGCAGAGCATATTTCTGATTACCATTCTCTGTGGCAAGGCAGAAAGCACCGGTTGGAGCTCAACTCCCCTTTTGAAACCTGCTCTCCCTCTCGACTGCTGTCCACTGGGGATTTATGTTCTTCAAGCGTTGTAACGGGTACTAGAAGAGGATGGCATGCTATAAAGTATAAACTGAACTGTTGTAAACTGTGAATTAATTGTAATATTATTGTATATAATTTCTTCCCCTTTCTCTTCATATCTCAACAATTGATTTTATTGCAACTCATTTGTATGACATGAGGGGTAGAAAATATTGCGGCCTGTTCAATCACTTTACTCCATATTTTCACATTTCTTGTTGTTCTTCTTTATGTCGCCACCTCTGGTGGAGAGTGTTTTTAGAGAGTCAACAGCACACCCATCACATCTGAATAAATTAGCAAGCAGCCGCCATATGGTGGTTGGAGAGCGAGAGAGCGAGAAAGCGAGAGAGCGAGAGAGCGAGAGAGAGAGAGAGAGAGAGAGAGAGAGAGAGAGAGAGAGAGAGAGAGAGAGAGAGAGCGAGAGAGAGAGAGAGAGAGAGAAAGCGAGAGAGAGAGAGAGAGAGAGAAAGCGAGAGAGCGAGAGAGAGAGAGAGAGAGAGAGAGAGGCTCTTCCGGCATGCTATTGGTGCTGCCAATGTGTGATAGATGCAGGACAACAAAGTTAAAAAAGGGGAAATTGATTAGGAATACAGATCAAAAGCTTGGATTCGTTGGGAATACAAACAAATGTACATACAGTGTAAGGGATACACGTATCCCTTTTGTACCCCACATATCCCCTTATAGGCCATGTAGGCCTACACACGTCCGCCATGCTAGGGGACAATTACGATGGCTACCAGGGTTGTGCCAAAGGTCATATTCAGAATTGAACCGGATGAATCACCATACATAATCATGACTCTTGCGTACACACACACACACACACACACACACACACACACACACACACACACACACACACACACACACACACACACACACACACACACACACACACACACACACACACACACACACACACACACACACACACACACACACACACCCCCCAAAGATATCCGTCTTCTGTTTTGGACCTGAAACCCAAACAAACAATCTAAGACTAGTTTGAGAAATGTACAAGCCAATCAAGTTTTATTTTGGATCTTACTGTGATCTCAAGAGTTTATTATTTCAGACAAAATAAAGATCAGTGCAGTGAGATAAATCATTGATCTTAAATTGGGATTGGAGTGAGACAAGAAGAAGTCAATTTCTTAGAAGCTGAATTGAAGAAATAACAAATCTCATCCTGAACAAAATTGTTTTGTCTAGGATAAATAGGCTAGACAAAAATAAGATATTCCTCTGGGAGTAAGCACTGATTAAAGCTTGCTAGAGTTTAAGTAGGTAACTTAGCGTTGGGGGTATGTGGAGTGTGTGTGGTTGGTGGCTGGTTTAAGCAGCCTCACCTGGCCTGAGTTAGACCGATTACTCTTTGGCTGGTGAGGCTGCACACCTGTGGGTCCTTGTTAATCAAGGCCCACAGGTTAAAACAGCCACCACCACACACACTCGAGGAATAGCTCTAGCATGCACCATTTGTTCTGTTCACAATGATTCAAACTCTTGCAATAAATCGGATTCAACCGGATCACCCTGTGTCCTTGTCTTCGGTAGGAGCCCTAAAGTAGCCATTTCAATGGCTTGTGGATTGTCATAAAGCTTTTCAGGTCCACTGTCTGCAGATGGCGCTGCACATGTAGATGTTACCTGTGCAGGTGAGTAACCTGTGCAGGTGAGCCTCTATAGGCAGGCTGGTCTGGAAGAAGGGTTTCACCAGTCTCTGCCGCAGGCTGTCTCAAAAACTTTGTGAACTAAAATAGATAAACTACAGTATTCACTACAACATAATATTTTTAAACCACACTATTAATGCCAGTACTACAGTATAATAGTAGTTTAACAACACCTTAACACCTTACTCAGCTAACACTTTTCTGTGATTTGTCATTCGACTTCCTGGAAATGATAGGAGAAGGTGTGGCTTTCCCTGCAGGCGGAGTCAAGTTATTTCTGGATTACAAATATAGGCCAATAGGATTACAAATTTAGTTTAGATGTTAGGTTAGAGATGGTTAGTTTAGGTTACGCTACTTGAGTGGACATCAGCCTAAGCCCAGATGTCGTCCTCCACCCCGCAATCCAGGGTTGGTTGTCCTGCGGTTGCCATGCAAGATGTCCGTGTAGATGGGGATGTTCCGGGACCAACAGATGAAGGCCGGGACACACCAAGTCCACACGACTCACAGTTCCTGGCATGACAAGCGATGCTCTAACACAAGAAGCTAAAATCCACGGGTTTTAGCTTCATTGCTAGAATGTGTTTTAGATGTCAGGAGTGAGGTTTACACACCACACAGCACCACCGGCTGGCATCAGTTACACTTGCTTTGTCACTTCCGTTGCTCTTCTCACACACTAATCTTCTACCTGAAGAGAACACTTATGGGGATGTAATACAGACCAAATATTTCTGAAATTGTTTTTCTAAATGGAGGATTGAATCCTCTTTATTGGTCACATACGTGTGTACACACACAGTGAAATTTGTTTCTCTGCATTAAACCCATCCTAGTATTAGCAGCAGTGGGCAGCTATTCTTTATACAGTGCCCAGGGAGCAGTGTAGGGTTCTGGTGCCTTGCTCAAAGGCACCTCGGCAGTGCCCAGGTGTTTCGGGGACATTTCCGGTTCCAAGTCTTAACCCACTGAGCCATCCTGCCACCCAAATTTAGAAATTCTGTACCCTAATGTCAAATAACTATATTGTGACATAAACTTAATAATATTCCTTATTGTGACATACAGTATGTCACAATAACACAATGGTAATGAGCTGCTTAATACATAAGCTGATTTAATTAATTTAGAATAAATATATGTTACTGTTGTTGAAATATTTAAGAAAATGTATTATGAACAATCTCTGTATCAGAAAGGTATTTCAGAAAGGAAAGGCTTGAGTTACTGAAGGAAAAAACACATTTGTACAGTGTACAAAAATAAGATGTATGTAGTACCTATTTGTAGATATATATCGTAGTTGTATGTAGATATATGTAGTACTTGTTTGTGTATATATAGTACTTATATGTAGTACTTTTATGTAGATATATGTATTGCTTGTATGTATATATATGTAGTACTTGCATGTAGATGTATTTGTCTGTAAATATATGAAGTACCTCTCTGTAGATATCGGAGTACCTGTCTGTAGATATACAGTATGCAGCTCCTATCTGTAGATATTTGTAGCCCCAGTCTTTAAATATATGTTGTACCTTATTTAGATTTGTAGTACCTGTCTGTAGATATATGTAGCACATGTCCTTGTTTGTACAATGGAATGCTTTCTCCCCATTCACTGTCGCAGTATGCAGTATGCAATGACTCCGCCGTTGGTGGTTGGATGTGTGTATGAATGGGTGTATGTGAGGTATGACTTGTAAAGCTAAATAACATTGAAGTGACTGATGGATGACATATACATGTGTTAAAGTGTGCAAATACAAGCATTGCATAGCAACTGGTAGTGCAGCAGCATCCTGAATACAGTGCAGTACAGTGCAGAAAAGTGCAGTAACTGTAATGACTCCAGAAAGTGTAACAAAAGTATGATAGTGTAATGTAATATGGATGGCAATGTTATGATAGTGGCAGCACTCCTTAATATAAAACTGTATATATAAAACTAAAACTAATTTAAAACTAATATAAAAACTTTCCTTGAATCTTTTTTCCTTGTATTGATGCTGCGGAACCAGTGACCGGACTGTAGAGGGGAGAAGAAATGGTGGACAGGTGGGGGCACCATTTGTGATGGAGATGGCCTTTTTCTGACATCTGGTCCTAAAGATCTCCTCAATGCATGGAAGTGCACACCCGATGATATTTTCCGCCATCCTCACGACTGTCTGGATGGCTCTCTTGTCCTGTGCAATGGTGTTGCTGTACCACAAAGTCACGCCACTTGTCAGGACGCTCTCTACAGTGCCACGTTAGAAGTTCACCAGCCATCGTTAGCCTATGCCGCTTCTCCTGAGGCACCGCAGGGCATAGAGACTCTGGTGTGCCTTCTTCAGCATGACCTCCCAGTTGGGGGTCCATGCCAGGTCGTCGGAGATCTGTAGTCCCAGGAAACGGAAGCAGCTGACGATTTCCACTGGTGTCCCGTCCAGGCTGATGGTGGAGTGATATGGTGGAGATATATGAAGTACCTGATTGACCTTAGATATATGTAGTATATATGCTACAAATAGCCCATGTATGTAGATATATGTAGTCCCGTATTTTCTGGACTATGTATAAGTTGCATTTACCAGCCAGAAGACATAACTGCACCTGCGTAACTGGAGACGTCACTGTACTATTGATAGTAGGGATGCTCCGACTGCTGCACTGCTGAAAGCAGTAAATACAGATAGATTATATTGGGCTATTGAGTGCAGCTTTACATTGCCACTTTTAATAAAGCAGCTCTGCTAAAGTGGAATACCTAATGGTTAAATGTAGACCCTTTTACCAACCCAGGGAAATTACATTTACCATTATAACTGTGGCTTACATTCCTCCAGATGCTTATGCTAAGCTAGCTATGAAGCAACTTTACTCTGCTATTAACAAACAGCAGAACTCCCACCCAGAGGCAGCCTTTATTATTGGAGGCGATTTCAATCATGCCAACTTAAAGACTGTGCTCCCCAAATTACACCAGCAGGTCTCCTCCTCCTCCTGTCATGTTTACACAAACATGGCTGATGCTTACAAAGCCATCCCCCTCCCCCACCTTGGACAGAGAGATCATGTTGATCACAGATTGGTTCATGCAGCCTAAGTACATGCCACTCATCAAGCATTTGAAGCTCACAATAAGGACAGTCAAAGTGTAGCCTGAGAGAGCAGACTCAGTTCCTCGGTAAACACCAATTTGCCTTCCGTGAGAACAGGAACACGATGGATGACTCATGAACACGACTTCAGCTCATCATTCAACACCATCATCCCCTCCAAACTCATCCTCAAACTTGGTGACCTTATGGAAACCAAGAACCTTAACATACCCCTCTGTTTGTAACTGGTTATTGGATTCCAAACCAACAGACCCTAGTCAGTCAGGTTAGAATCTCACCTCCTCCACCCCCTTCACCCACAACTGCACTCCTGTACATGGTACAAACACCATCATCAAGTTTGCAGACGACACTACTGTGGTTGGCCTCATTAGAAAAAACGATGAGGCAGCCTACAGGGAGGAGGTCCAGCACCTGGTGCCGTGGTGCGCTGACAACAACCTGGCCCTCAACACCAAGAAAACCAAGGAGCTCATCGTGGACTTCAGGAAGACCAGAGCTGGCGCGCACGCCCCCCCCTACAAATTCCTGGGGGTCCACATCTCCGAGGACCACTCTTGGACCCCTAACACTGCCTCACTGGTCAAGAAGGCTCACCAGCGTCTCTTCTTCCTGAGAGGACAGAGGAACGTTTTAGCGGTGTGCCATTGAAAGCATCCTCAGCATCTGCATCACAGTGTGGTATGGCAAACTGCACTTTCTCAGACCGGAAAGCGCTGCATAGTGTGGTAAACCGCCCAGAGCATCGTTGGACTACCCCTCCCTGCAATAAACACTACCAACCACAAACGGTGTCTGAGGAAGGCACTTAAAATTGTCAAAGATGAAATGTATTGTTTACATACCTGTATGATAGCCATGTACATTTTGTACTTTTTTACTGTACTAACCGTATATATATATATATATATATATATATATATATATATATATATATATTTATCTTCAACTGTTAATACAACTGCATATCCCTGCTCATGCCTGCTGTATATACATCTATATAAATGTATGGAGTATGGCGCCGTACGAGATGGCTGCCGTGTCGCGAGCTCCCGCACGACGACGCAGTTTTTTGTTATTTATTCTTTTTATCCCAAGTATTTTAGTTCAGGATGTTAGCAGCAAGTTCACTTATAACTTCTGCACACTTTGGGAGATCAGATCGACAGTCGCTCGCCGCCTACCGGAGTTTTTTCATTCTTTCGGCTCGGACGTCCCGCCCGAAGTCACAGCTGGATTATCTCCGTCCATTTTGGGCACGATTACGCGCAAACGTCGCCGGAGGAAGCGAGGGAAGCGAGCCGGCGTGCTAGTCAGGCTGAGATGTCGATCCGATCGCCCCCCACTACCCACCATTCTACTGGCTAATGTACAGTCTCTGGACAATAAGTTAAGCGAACTACAGGCTCGTATTCAATTCCACCGGGAAACTAGGGACAATTGTATTATCTGCCTTACGGAGACATGGATGTCGGAGGGGGTTACCGACGCAGCTATCGAGCCGACGGGATTTTCCGTACACCGGGCGGACAGAACAAAGGCTCTCTCCGGTAAAGATCGCGGAGGGGGGGTATGTCTCATGATAAACAGATCTTGGTGCAACCAAAGTCATGTACATCCCCTCAAGTCTTTCTGTTCCCCGGACCTGGAGTACCTGATGCTTATGTGCCGTCCATACTGGCTACCTCGGGAGTTTACAGCGGTAACCGTGACCGCTGTTTACATTCCCCCACAAGCCAACACGGACACAGCGCTGAAGGAACTGTACGGGGCTATCAGCGAACAGGAGTCGGCACACCCCGAGGCTGCTCTCATCGTGGCGGGGGACTTCAACAAGGCGAACCTGAAGAAGGTTCTCCCGAAGTTCTACCAACACATAAAGAGCAACACACGGGGCGAGCGGATCCTCGACCACTGCTACACTCCCTTCCGTGATGGCTACAAGGCCCTCCTCCGCCCACCGTTCGGCAAATCAGATCACCGCTCTATCCAGCTACTCCCCGCCTATAGGCAGAGACTGAAGCAGCAACCGATCGCTGTGAGGGAGGTCTGTAATGGAAAAATCATATGTTGTCCCTTCTATCACTCTGTTTCTTTGACCTTGTGACCCCCCTATGTAATTCTCCCTATCACCCTTTTGTCCTATTGTCCTGAGGGGTTCTTATCCTTATCCTTATCCTCATCCTGCTTGACCAACTGTAATGTTTATCTCATAGCGGGGGACAGTGGCTATTACAGTCTACAGCTGTTGAGGGGGGTTGGCATACAACTATTGAGCTGGATCAAAGGCTTGGCCGCTCCTGGTCCAACACCTCTGGCTTCCTCTGCCTGCACGAGAGTTCCTCCGTTCCCGTGCTGGGGATGGGGCTGGTGGAGCCAGGTGGTCAAGACTTGCATCATTGGGGTGAAAGACAGTATCTTAGGGGCAGTCCTAAGGAGGGATAAATACTGAGTGTTGCCAGCATTGCGGCGGACTTCCCTATCCTCACCTCATAGGATTCGGGGCTCCCGACAAAGCTTTGTCTGTCTGTTGTCTGTCTGTTGTCTGACTGTCTGTCTATATGTCTGTTTTGCTACTTGACTACTTGACTACTTGACCACTTGACTACTTGTCTACTTGTCTATTTGGATATGTTCATTGTGTTTCTGCTTGCTTGATAAATCTTCAAACTTAATTGAGTTCATGCGTGACAGTTCTTATTGATTGATAATTTGCCTTCTTATTCACGTAAATTTCCACCACAATTTGGTGTCAGAAGTGGGATCGTCACTCTCATCGCGGTAGGATACCCGGACGCAGACCGCGGCTGGTTAATCACCCCTTCGGGCTTCACAGGGAGGAGTCGACTGTTTGGTCCGTGGAGACGCCGGTTGAGGTCGACGATCTTTTGGTTACGGTGAGAAATACGCGTGAATACTTAATGGCCAGCCGTTAGAGGTGAATTGCATACATCATTTGGAGCTTTTTTTAGCCAAGGTTTAGTAGAAACCTGGGTTAGCGCAGACGTGTGTTAATACTCCGTGAGTGCCGGCTGTCAGGGACAGCCAGGTTGTCAGGGACAATCGCGAGTGTCCGGGACACTCAGTGAATGCGTGTGAGTGTTAGAGGTACCTGGTGAGTGAGTACCTGTGTACTGTGTGAGTGAAGGTCACAGGCCGAGTGTCCAGGGACACTGGATGAATGTAGTGTCCGGGACACTGACTGAAAGGGGGTACAGACTGAAAGAGTGACTGATTTGTCCGTATTCAGGGAATACGTGTAAAGTGCACCACGGGTGCGTATTCAGGGAATACGTTGTTTCGTTCCGTATTCAGGGAATACATTGATGGAACGAGATAAGTCCTTTAATGTGTGCAATGTACACCTGGCGGTGGATAAAATAGTATAACTTTTAAGAGCTGTCACTGAGGTAAATGAACGCAATTTAAATAAAATTAGAGATCTGAAAGATATTGGAAACAATTATTATTTGTTAAAACGATTATTTGTTAAAAAAGATTAATTTTGCAGGGCGCAACACGGTGATCTATCTATCTATCGATCCACACTCTCTCTCTCTCTCTCTCTCTCTCTCTCTCTCTCTCTCTCTCTCTCTCTCTCTCTCTCTCTCTCTCTCTCTCTCTCTCTCTCTTGGGAATACAACGTTGAATTAAAGCATTTTATTTTGTTGATTATAACATAGAACTGAAGTTCATAAACCTATTATATAAAATAATGAGAATAAGAATAATTAAATAATAACATTTGGGTTCGCAGGGATCGAGGGAGGATGGCAAGGCAGAGGTTGCATCAAGTGTTAAAATGCATTTACATGAGAAGGCATTTTGGGGGGGAGGTTTTACACTCTGTACTAGGATGGAGGGCCCCGGGGGGGCCCATAGGGTGTCTAGGTGTAACTCAGTTAGCTCATTTCAGTATATAAGGGACAAATAGGCAGGGCCATAATGACTGTTCTCTTGAGTCAACTACCCAGGCTAAGGTGGACCTGGACCTTGACTGCCCTCCCCCAGCGACCCTACCAGCGGCCCAGCCAACCTGCTACTACCACTGCAGCAAGCCACGAGTGAAGCTGACCGATGTCATGACAAGAGACATGACCATAAGCAAGGCGCACAGAGTTGGCCAGCAACCGAACCAACACGGAGGCAAGAACTTTACTCTGAAAAGCGGTTACACTGGCTCCGGCACAAACGGCAGCTTCGAGTGTATAACCGCAATAAAGAAGGACACTTTGCAAGAGATTGCCCGGAGGAAAGCCGATTCAACCAGAGGCGTGGCCACAGTGATGATCATGATTCCAAACGCAACCAGCGCAGAGGGTCCAGCTGACTGGCGGGGAGGAGCAGGAGGGCGACGGGTCCACCACAGCTGGAGTCAACAAACAGGGAAGTGACACACGTAGACATGCAACACACACACACACATGTGAGGGAAGTCATGGGCATTAGAAGCACGAAACACACCACAACCAGGCACATACGTACTGTATATCTAGAACATATTGATCCAAAGGATGTTGCCTTTTCTATAATTGATTAATACTACAATTGGTAATGGTAATGCAATGGTATTTAATTTGGGAAAATACAACTTGTCAATAACCTGACCCTAACCCTGACTCCAACCACTAACCCTAAAAAGAGCAATGTTGATATCAATCATGTTAATGAGGTTAATATGTTGATGTTGAAGGATCCGTATGATACTGAGGGGATTGCTCATTTTGTACATGAGTACAAGTAGAATACGTTCGTATTGCACATGAGCTGATATACAACCAAAGAGTATAATAAAATAACAGCTATATAAAATGATAATGTTACTTGCATTGGAGTCAATGCTGTGTTGCTGTTGACAAAGTGGTTAAACCTTAAATGGTTCAAATTGACCGGAACCTTTTATGAAACTTAAATTAAAAACCTACTAACCTAATATGATTGCTTTGAATAGGACAGCGCCAATCAGAATGTTAAGTAAGACTGTTTATTTCTAAAATATGTAAACAAAGGTGTGACATTTTACTTAGGAAAAAGAAAAGAAAAGTGGAGGCCAGGATAAACCTATACAATTATTTCACTGAGAACACCCTTTAACTAATCTGGATTCATGTTATCAGGTTCTATAAGAACTGTTTTAATAATGTTATGATAAAACTTTAAGGTTTGCTATTTTAAGATAAAATTTCGCACAATTGGGAAAAGTTTTTTATAATTTCATTTCTTAATACTTGGTCAGTGCGTGCTAGCAGACATTTAGGAGGTAATCACTTAAGGTGCTCGTCTAACTGGGACAGGGGGAACCAAGCGGTCCCTGCTTATCAGTTGTCAAGTGAAGATTCCCTTCCCCCGTCCTTTCCTCCCCTTGCAGTGATCTCTAGCTTCTCCTTGGTGTCTGGCGAGAGGCAGGCTGACTGGTTTCTTTATGCACAAGATAAAGCTCCTCTTGTGTTTTCTTCAAGGGATAACTCACAAAATATGAGCACATGTTTTGTTTGTTTTGTATTATTTTTGGTTTGTTTTTGTTTTTGTCATTCCTAGATTCGACATCTCAGCAGAAAAACTGAGTTCAGACGGTCAAGCGGTAGCCGTTGTGTCAGTTACATAGACAATTCTATCATCACAAACTTGGAGGTAGTATCGACTCAACACATGTTGTAATGATGTCCCATTCATGGTTTATACGGGTGCGAGATAAAGGAGGGGGTGTGAATGGCCCTAGACAGGAGGCTTTGCCTCCCAGCATGGTAGTTTCCGTATTATGATAAGTTGACACATGGGAAGGACCATGTGTCAAGAGGAGGGAGGAAGACTGCCCTACACCAATATATTCAAAGGACGTCTCAAATTACTCACAAATTTTTCTCACACACATTTTTGGAGTAATAATGATTACCATAAAGAAGGTCAAAGTGCAATGAATACTGTGTAAGGAACAACTTTTTTCATCACAAACTGATTGTGGTTTTCTTGAACGCTTTGCTATTTCCTAGGCCACTGGCAGCTGTAAAAAGTGGATTTCATGTGAGGAATCAAGATGATGTGTCTAAAGGAAATGATAGAGTAGACATTAAGACAGGAAATGCATAGTACTAACGTGCACACTCCACTGGAAGTACCTCCTCTCTCCCTACAGGAGGTCCAACAATAGGCGGATGCTAATGAGAAGAACCACTGGACAAAGGGTGGTTCTACCGAAAGGGAGGGGGTGTGGTTTGGACCATTCCAAATCCTCATTACTCATGCGGCAGTGAAGGTGGAGGGACGAGCCACGTGGGTTCACGAGTACCACAGCAAATGTTCACCATCACCAGCAGGAGACCACAGGCCTCTAAGCCAGGAAGAGAAGTAGCTCAATACACTAGATGATGGATGTGGCTCTAACTTTATACACGATACACATACATATTGGAACTGTGCTAACCATCCTTATTGTAGGTCCTATCCTAGGGGGGGAGAGGCAAAACCTCCCTAGAACAGACGACCTGACTTACGAGAGCACGTCGCCCTAACACACATAACATATATCATCCTGATCCACACGTACGCCGCCAATATGTGGTGGAGAAATGCTAATAATACAAGATCAACTGATAAATTGAATTGTAATGTCTGTTCCACAATGCCAACGTCATCTCATGCACCCCCAATCATGTCTAGGAAGATGACTCACAGTGTGGCCGGGTGTCTAATGATGATGGGGACAGCATTACCGAGTAATGATTTTGCAAAGTTTGACCCGATAATATCGCTAAATAACATAGACTCCGACTGCACAAATTTAACCGTACATGTGGCCCCACAGGAGGCGCATCCTAGTTCCCTCGTGACGGTAACAATAGATCCAGAGATGACCTTTGACATGTGTGTAGTAGCAGTTGGGTTCCAACCGCTTGGAGATATACACGTGGATAAATATATGAAGATATTTTCCTTTTGCATGTTTAAAGGCACGACTAAAACAACACAGATGGCGTCAAGCGAGTACGATACGCGCATGGTAATACCGATACCCCCAGGCACCAGCAGTTCTCAGTGTGCGTTAATGGTACCAGGCCCACGAGGAACCAGGGTCGTAGAGGGTCTGTGGTGGCTGACTGGATCTAGGGTCTATCACAGCCTCCCGAACGACTGGTCTGGTCTTTGCGCACCAATATCAATTACAGACCAGACATACATTATTACGGCAACCCCGGTATTAAAAGTTTGGCGAGAAAAGCAAGCGGTATATTTTAAAAAGCATGATGGAATGTGGGGAACCGACGTCCCCAACGATTTCAAAATATAGACCGCACGACATTTTCGGTCTTGCACTATTTCCACAACTAGGCGTGGGTAAGCTTCTTCTTATGGCAGAGACAACTAACTATCGACTTCAATCGTTTGCAGCACACTAGCCTCCGTTGGGGCAATCAAGGAGGAACTAACTAGCTTACGGTTGGTTGTAATGCAAAATAGACTGGTCTTGGACCAGCTGACAGCGTCTTCAGGAGGGGTTTGTGTTGTTGTGGGTTCATCATGTTGCACATATATTCCAGACAACGATGCGGATGGCAAGGAGATAGACCAAGCAATGCAGAACCTGACAGCCCTTCGCGACGCCATGAGCGAGGACAATATCACTGCAGACGATGACTGGCTACGGGGCATACTTTCGTCTTGGAAACACTGGCTAGTAATGATAGGTATTTGGGTAGGGGGACTCTTGGTGTTACTTTGCATATGTTCAATGTGTGGGATTCCCTGCATGCGGAATCTGGTAGATAAGGCCATAAACAAAAGGGAGGCACACGTCCTCATGAAGTGGAATGCTGATAGCGACGACTGGACTCCACCATTCGTGGACGTTAACTTGGCACATCTGAATGAATAGGGATCCTGAACCTTTCCCCTAATCTATGATCATTGAGGAGGGACGGTGGGGGGAAGTTCCCCCTAAGGTCCCAAGTCGCAGAACCGTGATCATGAAGGTGGGGTAAGAGGAGGCATTGCTATTCACTAAGATGGGGACCTCACTGGTGTGTGCCAAACGGAATCCCCTACCGCATATGAAATGTGTTTAATGGATTGAATATGTGTTCTGTTTTTTTCCTTCCCCTAAATGGATGGGATGAACTTTATTTGTAACTAATTATTTTACTGTGATGCACAGTTGATGCCTGGCTATGCAAATGTATTAAATTGTTATGAATCATTCAAATCATCAATGAAGGTTTTTCCATTTAAGATTGTTGTAATAATTATGATGATAATAATCAAAAGGGAGGAAATGTAATGGAAAAATCATATGTTGTCCCTTCTATCACTCTGTTTCTTTGACCTTGTGACCCCCCTATGTAATTCTCCCTATCACCCTTTTGTCCTATTGTCCTGAGGGGTTCTTATCCTTATCCTTATCCTCATCCTGCTTGACCAACTGTAATGTTTATCTCATAGCGGGGGACAGTGGCTATTACAGTCTACAGCTGTTGAGGGGGGTTGGCATACAACTATTGAGCTGGATCAAAGGCTTGGCCGCTCCTGGTCCAACACCTCTGGCTTCCTCTGCCTGCACGAGAGTTCCTCCGTTCCCGTGCTGGGGATGGGGCTGGTGGAGCCAGGTGGTCAAGACTTGCATCATTGGGGTGAAAGACAGTATCTTAGGGGCAGTCCTAAGGAGGGATAAATACTGAGTGTTGCCAGCATTGCGGCGGACTTCCCTATCCTCACCTCATAGGATTCGGGGCTCCCGACAAAGCTTTGTCTGTCTGTTGTCTGTCTGTTGTCTGACTGTCTGTCTATATGTCTGTTTTGCTACTTGACTACTTGACTACTTGACCACTTGACTACTTGTCTACTTGTCTATTTGGATATGTTCATTGTGTTTCTGCTTGCTTGATAAATCTTCAAACTTAATTGAGTTCATGCGTGACAGTTCTTATTGATTGATAATTTGCCTTCTTATTCACGTAAATTTCCACCACAGGTCCAATGCTGGTCGGACCAATCAGATTCTACGCTGCAGGATTGTTTTGATCACGCTGACTGGCACATGTTCCGCGTTGCCTCGGACAATAACATCAACGAGTACGCGTCGTCGGTCACCGGGTTCATCAAGAAGTGCATAGATGACGTTGTTCCGACCAAGTCGGTTTGGATATATCCCAACCAGAAACCGTGGATTAACGGCGATGTTCGCGCTGCCCTACATGCGCGTAACGCCGCCTTTGGTTCCGGGAATACGGAGGAATATACGAGAGCCCGTTACGACCTCCGTAAGACCATCGTCACTGCCAAGCGGGAGTATAAGGACAGAGTGGAAGATAAATTCAAGAAACACGATGCGAGGGGTATGTGGCAGGGGCTGCAGAAGATAACGAACTTCAGAGGGAGAACCAGTTGTGTAGAGAACTCCTCTACCTCCCTCCCAGGAGAGCTAAATACATTTTTTGCTCGGTTCGACGTAAACGGCAGCCCGCCGAAGCCAGCACCGACTGGGGAGACCAGCCAGCTGCGCATCTCGGAGGCGGATGTGCGCCGCACCTTTAAGCGGCTGAACATCCGTAAGGCGGCAGGCCCCGACGACATCCCGGGCCGCGTCCTCAGAGCATGCGCAGACCAGTTGGCAGGAGTCTTTGCAGACATCTTCAACCTCTCCCTGTCCCAGGCTGTTGTCCCCGCGGTCTTCAAGATATCCACCATCGTGCCTGTCCCAAAACAAACCAAGGTAACATGCCTGAATGACTACAGACCTGTGGCCCTCACCTCGATCGTTAGCAAATGCTTCGAGAGGTTGGTCAAGGACTTTATTTGCTCCATGTTACCTACCACGCTGGACCCATGGCAATTTGCATATCGTCAAAATAGATCCACGGACGACGCAATTGCCATGGCCCTCCACACTGCCCTTTCCCACCTGGAGGGGAAGAACTGTTATGTGCGAATGCTGTTTGTGGACTACAGCTCAGCATTCAACACAATAGTTCCTGCCAAGCTCGACACCAAGCTGAGAGGTCTAGGCGTACCCCCATCCATGTGCAGCTGGATACTGAATCTCCTGTCGGACCGCCGCCAGGTGGTGAGGATGGGCAGCACCACATCAGAGCCACTGACCCTCAACACGGGAGCCCCCCAGGGATGCGTGCTGAGCCCTCTCCTCTACTCCCTCTACACCCACGACTGCATGGCTATGCACAGCTCCAACGTCATCGTCAAGTTTGCTGACGACACGACAGTGATGGGCCTGATCGCCGGCGACGACGAGACAGCCTACAGGGGGAGGTCGGATCGCTGGAGCAGTGGTGCCAGGAGAACAGCCTCGCCCTCAACGTCAAGAAGACCAAGGAGCTGATCGTGGACTTCAGGAGGCAGAGGGGAGAGCACAGCCCTATCTCCATCGACGGCGTTGCAGTAGAGAGGGTCAGCAGCTTCAAGTTCCTCGGCGTGCACATCTCCGAGGACCTCACATGGTCCACGCACACCACACACGTGGTGAAAAGGGCCCAACAACGCCTGTATTTTCTCAGGCGTCTGAAGAAATTCAGCATGGGCCCCCGCATCCTGAGAACATTCTACAACGGCACCATCGAGAGTGTTCTGACAGGGTGTATCACCGCCTGGTACGGGAACTGCACGGCACTCGAGCGCAGAGCGCTTCAAAGGGTGGTGCGGACGGCCCAGTATATCGTTGGAGGTGAGCTCCCCTCCCTCCTGGACATTTACAACCAGCGGTGCGTGGCCAAGGCCAAAATAATTATAAAAGACATTGCCCACCCCAGCCATGAACTGTACTCACTATTACCGTCAGGCAGGCGATACCGCAGTATCAAGTGTCGTACAAATAGGCTTAGAGATAGCTTCCACAGTCAGGCCATCAGGCTGCTGAACAAGGGCGTATAACATATAACAATGTATATTTTATTACATTGATTTATATATATATATTGCTCTTTTCTGTGCTGATTTTTGCATTTTATAAATTGCATTTTTTATTTTTATTTTATATTCTTTATTCTATTTTTTATTCTATTTTTTATCTATTTTTATTTTATCTTATTTTATAACTGCTGTCTGTCGTCGGGTATTGCACACAAGAATTTCACATCACTGCTTTATACTAAACTGTAAACTGTGAAGTGACAATAAACTTGACTTGACTTGACTTGACTGTTGATATAATTGCATACCCCTGCTGCATACCCCACTACCTGTTGAATACATGTATACTTACCTGTATATATACCTATAATTCTGCACATATCTCATACATACTCTATAAGTAATTATATACCTGTTTTTATAACTAGTAGACTGTCTTTACATCTCATTTAACCACTGTAAATGATATATTACCATGCACTTTACTGCAACATTTGCACTCTGGTTAGATGCCAAATTATTTTCGCTGTACAGTACTTGTGCTGTGCGATGACAAAATATTTGAATCCAACGATATACTGGGCCGTCCGCACCACCCTTTGAAGCGCTCTGCGCTCGAGTGTGGTGCAGTTCCCGTACCAGGCGGTGATACACCCTGTAGGAACACTCTCGATGGTGCCGTTATAGAATGTTCTCAGGATGCGGGGGCCCATGCTGAATTTCTTCAGACGCCTGAGGAAATACAGGCGTTGTTGGGCCCTTTTCACCATGTGTGTGGTGTGCATGGACCATGTGAGGTCCTCGGAGATGTGTACACCGAGGAACTTGAAGCTGCTGACCCTCTCTACTGAAACACCGTCGATGGAGATAGGGCTGTGCTCTCCCCTCTGCTTCCTGAAGTCCGCGATCAGCTCCTCGGTCTTCTTGACGTTGAGGGCGAGGCTGTTCTCCTGGTACCACTGCTCCAGCGATCCGACCTCCTCCCTGTAGGCTGTCTCGTCGTCACCGGCGATCAGGCCCATCACTGTCGTGTCGTCAGCAGACTTCATGATGACGTTGGAGCTGTGCATAGCCATGCAGTCGTGGGTGTAGAGGGAGTAGAGGAGAGGGCTCAGCACGCATCCCTGGGGGGCTCCCGTGTTGAGGGTCAGTGGCTCTGAGGTGGTGCTGCCCATCCTCACCACCTGGTGGCGGTCCGACAGGAGGTCCAGTATCCAGTTGCACGTGGATAGGGGCACGCCTAGACCTCTAAGCTTGGTGTCGAGCTTGGCAGGGACTATCGTGTTGAACGCTGAGCTGTAGTCCACAAACAGCATTCGCACATAACAGTTCTTTCCCTCCAGGTGGGAAAGGGCAGTGTGGAGGGCCATGGCAATTGCGTCGTCCGTCGATCTGTTTTGACGATATGCAAATTGCCATGGGTCCAGCGTGGCAGGTAACACGGAGCAAATAAAGTCCTTGACCAACCTCTTGAAGCATTTGCTGACAATCGAGGTGAGGGCTACAGGTCTATAGTCATTCAGGCATGTTACTTTGGGTTGTTTAGGGACAGGCACGATGGTGGACATCTTGAAGACCTGGGACAGCCTGGGACAGGGAGAGGTTGAAGATGTCTGCAAAGACTCCTGCCAACTGGTCTGCGCATGCTCTGAGGACACGGCCCGGGATGTCGTCGGGGCCTGCCGCCTTACGGATGTTCAGCCGCTTGAAGGTGCGGCGCACATCCGCCTCCGTGATGCTCAGCAGCGTGATACTTCCACTCTGTCCTTATACTTCCGCTTGGCAGTGACGATGGTCTTGCGGAGGTCGTAACGGGCTCTCGTATATTCCTCCGTATTCCCGGAGCCAAAGGCGGCGTTACGCGCGTGTAGGGCAGCGGGAACATCGCCGTTAATCCACGGTTTCTGGTTGGGATATATCTGAACCGACTTGGTCGGAACAACGTCATCTATGCACTTCTTCATGAAACTGGTGACCGACGACGCGTACTCGTTGATGTTATTGTCCGAGGCAACGCGGAACATGTGCCAGTCAGCGCAATCAAAACAATCCCGCAGCATAGAGTCCAATTGGTCCGACCAGCCCCCTCACAGCGATCGGTTGCTGCTTCAGTCTCTGCCTATAGGCGGGGAGTAGCTGGATAGAGCGGTGGTCTGATTGGCCGAACGGTGGGCGGAGGAGGGCCTTGTAGCCATCACGGAAGGGGATGTAGCAGTGGTCGAGGATCCGCTTGCCCCGTGTGTTGCTCGTTATGTGTTGGTAGAACTTCGGGAGAACCTTCTTCAGGTTCGCCTTGTTGAAGTCCCCCGCCATGATGAGAGCAGCCTCGGGGTGTGCCGACTCCTGTTCGCTGATAGCCCCATACAGTTCCTTCAGCGCTGTGTCCGTGCTTGTGGGGGAATGTAAACATCGGTCACGGTTACCGCTGTAAACTCCCGAGGTAGCCAGTGTTGACGGCACATAAGCATCAGGTACTCCAGGTCCGGGGAACAGAAAGACTTGAGGGGATGTACATGACTTTGGTTGCACCAAGATCTATTTATCATGAGACATACCCCCCCTCCACGATCTTTGGGACGTCCGAGTCGAAAGAATGAAAAAACTCCGGTAGGCGGTGAGCGATTGTCGATCTGATCTCCAGAAGTGTGCAAAAGTTATAAATGAACGTGCTGCTAACTCCCTGAACTAAAATAGTTGCGATAAAAACAATAAATAACAAAAAACTGCGTCGTCGTGCGGGAGCTCACGACACGGCAGCCATCTCATTAATAATTATGAGATACTATGTGACTATTTTTTTTTCAAGTGGCGGAAACGGGCTTCCATAAACGACCTTTATAAGACCTTATATTCACTAAACATTTTAACGAAATAGAAGTCAGATGTATGCTGGGTAGTCATGCACCTGGAACACTGAGTTCGTAACTCGAAAGTTTCAAGTCGGAAATATATGAGTTGTCTTGAACATGGAATTATTAAATGACACAAGATAGATCCTTGCATGATGACGACGCTTTCCCCCAAACTCTGATTGGGTATTCACCAGCACAGTGAGCTCTGCTGATTGGTTCACAGAGCCTCTGGCTAGACCCGCCCTAAGAGAGAATTGTCCTCCCTTACTGCCATACACACTCATGTTAAAAGCCAGGATTCCCCGGCCGCTGGGGTTCAGCCTTTTATAATTTACATCGATAGGGGAGCACGGACCTCCGTACAGTAATTTTCATTTGCGGTAGGGGGTGGTATTTTGACACGGGGACATGATAGTTATAACTTTGAGGTGTTAAACTAGTAATATTATCAGTAATGTATCAGTAACAGATGTATCTGTTAAATGTATGTGTATTTATTTTTCTCCTGCAAGTTTAAATTTCGCTGGAATTTTAGGGAGGATGGTCCTCCTTTTCCTCGATGGACGAGGCTCCTCTGACACACACACAGCCACTAAGTTCGTAGTAGGCACAAGATTCAGGCAAACCCAGTGCATGCACACACACACAATCTCGTGTGCTCTGAGAACAACAACCATAAGCGAACAGGCTCCTCATTCTGATCCCTCTAATGCGCTCCAAGGAAAGGCTACCATGCTTAGTCTGTAAGGACACATGCTCCGTAATTGATGCGGTGCTGTTCGTGTGTCGCTAATTGCTCCGGCTTCCCCGGTGCTCTACCACCAACGCTACCTGTACAGAGATGTTTTGACAGTTCCCTCACGAGAGAGAGAGAGAGAGAGGCCACTTTGTATTTCTGTCAACATAACGATGCAGTGCTTTGTCTTTTCCTCTGCGAGACACAGGGAAACAAGGACAAAATTCCTCTCTCCCTGTAGCTCCATTCTCTCCCCCTCTGCATGCTGTATGCAGAGAGGAAGTTGTCGACGGGAGAGAGCACTGAGATGAGAGACGGCTCGCGGATGACAGCGCAGAAATTGAAATTGAGCTAAGCCGCGGATTTCACTACATTCTAGACAAGCTATCGAGTGAAACGACTTTGATACCTTTATCAATCCAGATTCATCCCGTCGCCACTCTCCCACGGGTGCAATGAGAAGGCAGGAGCGTTCAGGTTTTTACCCTGGGAAAGTGAAAGTAAACATGTAAAGTTATTGCGAATATTTGCACACACACACACAAATAATATGGGCTTTCGTATTGATTGTGCAGTGTTTGTAGCAGGCCATATTTTCTCCAGGTTATTTATTGTCTTTGCGACCGTCGTCGATGGCAGTAAAAGGAGTAATCGGCAGAATCAATAAACGCCGAGAGCACCAGACCTCGGGTCAATATGCTCAAGAAAACCCAAAAGCAAAAGTCTTTTGTTGTGCATTTTGAGTCGACACATTGTCCAAGGAAAACATGCTTGCTTTGAGGGCCACCGAATGGAGAAATGTTCTTATTGGTTAGGGTAAGACTAGGAGAAATCATGTCTATGTACGTATATACATTTGAATGGAAGGCACTATCTGTGTTCTTGTGTTTGTGTGTAACTTTGATTTCCACAGATTTATCACGGATCTCGAACTCACGGTTCCCGGCATGAGAGGCGACGCTCTAACGTGAGAAGCTAAAACCCACAGGTTCTAGCTTTATTGCTAGAACGTCTTTTAGGTGTCGGGAGTGAGGTTTACTTTACTGCCCAGCACTACTGGCTGGCGTCACATGTGTTCCAACCAGTTCAAACACATTGCAACTTTGTGCTAGTCATTCACAATATCAGAAAGCTCCCATTTTAAATATCAGTTAACCCATCCAATGTTTACATCTTTTAAACAAACTGAGCTGGGGAATGGGGGCCATCTTGGGACGGCGGACAAAAACATCAAACAAACAAACAGGACAATCCCAAATCAAATGATAATGATAATTTTAACATTTTACTGCCTGAAATTAGCCATACAGTACCAGGGGTCAGAAGTTGGCTTAAGGAGGTGTGGGGGAGCCACACTTTTAAAAATAATTTGCCATGAAATGCAGAGCAACTTTAGTGTATGTCCATGTTCTTTTTTAAGAGGACGTGGGGATGTAACGTAATCTGCTTTGTACAACATTATGTGAAAAATGTCTTTATGAGGCTACTTAATTAGTTCAAAGATTGATATCACCAAAGAACAGAATGGTGTCATTAACATTATGATTAAAACAAATGATCCACAACGAAGCATAATTACTCCAGATACATTTTTTACTCAGGATACAAGATTAATTGAAAGAGTGGAGAAAGTGCATAGATGATGGGGTACATAAGGCATATTTCCCTCAATTGAAGCCCCCCTTCTTGTAAGGGAAATGTTATTGGTCTTGCTGTACAAGGAAGTGTGTTCAAATAACGTTATTACGAGCATGGATGCACTCTCTGTGCATTTATCATCAACAGTTATTTTCCAGGTGGACGTTGCCCGTACACTGAGAAAGACCGAGGTTCTGGTGAGAACTCAAGCATTGTGAATGGAGGCACGGAAGGGTTCCTGCAACTCATCATTATTAATTTGTAATCAATCATTAACTTAACATTTTTTTTAGTTTGAGCTGAAGTGTCCTGAGTTCTCCGATGTCCGCAGTTTTCCCAGGAGGCATCCTTGAGCAAGACGCCACAACCCTCACACGCTACTTCACGACATTCATCCAAATCCCTTTGGATAAAAGTGTCTTCTCACTAAACAACTAAATAGTAATATTATATCGTACATGTTGTTCAATCCTCTGCTAAAAAAAACGCACGTTTTTTTTCCTTGCTGCAACCTCCCCACTGACCCCTACTTCCTCCCTCATACCCGCACCTGCACCCACTTTATGTTCCCATTTGACAACTGGGTGTGTCTGCCCGAAGACCTTTGTGATTGCGCAATTGTGAATATTCCTCCTGCCTAATGGATGAGGGCTGCATTAACAACCACCCCGACACCACCACCACCACCACCACCACCCCCACCACCACCCCCACCACAAGCACCACAAGCACCAGCTTGGTGCGAGGACACTTTTGCCCTAAAAGGCACATCATCAGAATGACTGACGTCACCACCTGCCTCCATACCAGGTGTGCTTGTTAGTGCTGCTCCTCGATAGCAGCACTAACTATTGTGCTGAGCTGAATAAAAAACAAAGACCCCACAGCTTATTCAAAACAGCGCTAATGCTACAAACAATAACATTGAGAGTGACACATTCTTAATTGGGAACACATGTAAATGCTCCCACTATTAGCCAGGTCAGGCTTTGCCCGGTAATGAGGTATTCTGCATTATCACACTCCACCAAGAAACCATAGTGTGACGAGGTGAGGGATTTCATAAATGCCGGCTGTAATGGACATTTTCCCTCAAAATGGCTGCCCCCGCAGATAAGATTCTCAATAATTTCGCCCCTATCCGTTTTTCATTTTCTCACTCGGACCATATTTAACATCCCTCCCGTCTAATTTGCATTGTAATGATTAAACTGTGTGCATGCAAAGCAGCCCCTTTAAAAAAAATGGATTTACGGTCCTCAATATATTCATGAGATTCCCCCCCCGGGAGAGTCGGGAAGGACCGGAGGAGGAGGAGGGGGAAGAGGAGGAGGAGGAGGAAGAAGAGGAGGAAGAGGAGGAGGAAGAAGAGGAGGAGGAGGAGTAGGAGGGGGAGGAGGAACAGCCGGCAACAGGCAGAGAAAGAACTGCGTGAGCTCTTCATGTGTTGTTCATTCACCACCCCCAGCAGGGTTCGGGAGCGCAGCGTCCCAACGTCTTCATAGCAGCTCTGAACCCTGAGTGTACCCCGGGTGAGCGAGAATGATGTATGTGCTGAACCCAGTACGGAGGTGGGGGGAGGGGAGGGTGGCTGTCGGTGGTGTGGTGGCACAAAGGAAGCCACCTGTGATGTGTCTGCGTTGTCATTTAAAAAGAAGAACATTTTACGTTCAGAGAGGGAGAGAACAAATTGAAAGGCCGCTTGAGGCTTTGGAGTGGAAGAGGTAATAATGTTGGAAAACATATTGTCGAGAGAGGCACACAATAGACACACACATAAACACATCCTTGCATGTGCATGCATGCACGCACGCACACACACACACACACACACACACACACACACACACACACACACACACACGCGCACACACACACACACACACACACACACACACACACACACACACACACACACACACACACACACACACACACACACACACACACACACACACACACACACACACGCTCCCACTCTCACCCCCCCCTCTTTCTCCCTCCCCCATTCCTCTCTCTCTCTCTCTCTCTCTCTCTCTCTCTCTCTCTCTCTCTCTCTCTCTCTCTCTCTCTCTCTCTCTCTCTCTCTCTCTCTCTCTCTCTCTCTCTCTTCTACCCTTCCCTCCCCTCCCCTCCCCTCCTCTCTCTCTCTCTCTCTCTCTCTCTCTCTCTCTCTCTCTCTCTCTCTCTCTCTCTCTCTCTCTCTCTCTCTCTCTCTCTCTCTCTCTCTCTCTTCTACCCTTCCCTCCCCTCCTCTCTCTCTCTCTCTCTCTCTCTCTCTCTCTCTCTCTCTCTCTCTCTCTCTCTCTCTCTCTCTCTCTCTCTCTCTCTCTCTCTCTCTCTCTCTCTCTCTCTCTCTCCTCTCTCTCTCTCTCTCTCTTCTACCCTTCCCTCCCCTCCCCTCCCCTCCTCTCTTTCTCTCTCTCTCTCTCTCTCTCTCTCTCTCTCTCTCTCTCTCTCTCTCTCTCTCTCTCTCTCTCTCTCTCTCTCTCTCTCTCTCTCTCTCTCTCTCTCTCTCTCTCTCCTCTCTCCCCCCCCCCCTCTCTCTCTCTCTCTCTCTCTCTCTCTCTCTCTCTCTCTCTCTCTCTCTCTCTCTCTCTCTCTCTCTCTCTCTCTCTCTCTCTCTCTCTCTCCCCCCCCCCCCCCCCCAACGGGCAGTATAGAAAATAATGGATCCATAAATCGATGTGCAATAAAACCCCACATGTTTTTACCACCGCTATAGGAAGCCATAGGGTAATCTATATGTTCTACATCTATTCAACAGCAGAGGTGTTGCAGAACATTTAGGAGCCGCGGTGGAGGTGTGTGTGTGTGTGTGGGCGGTGGAGGGGCTTTGTGGTTAATTAAAGCTCTGATAATGTCATTGTGTGCCATAAAAGGCATTCAGTTCAGACCTGCAGGGGGGTGGGGTGGGGAATGGCTGGGGATGGGGATGGCTTTGTGGATTTATAAATCACTTGGACAGGACGTTCAGGTGAACTTACTCTTTACAACTCCCCCCTCCCCTGTATTGAGTACCCCCCCCAAGAAAATAGACATCATCAATTGCACGTAGGTCAAAATTGTACCCCATCCCCCCCTACCCCCCTCTGTGTCAAACACATTATACATGGTTTAGGCCTGTAGTGACACACAACTTTTGAGAATGTTTCTTTTTAGACTCAAACTGAGTATTATTTTAGCAAGTGGGGGGAGGACTGTCAGAATGAAGAAGGATCTGTAGCACAGGGAGATGGATGAAGGAAGAAGGAGACGGGGAAAAGGCGGCAGTGTTTAATTCAGCCAACGAGTCCTAATTGGATTCTTCTTTGATGTCCAACAGAAAAACACCATGGGAACCAAGCGCTGCTCCTTGAGGGAACCTTATCTTCAAGTCCCTTAAACTATTTCATGTATGTACTTTGAAAAGTAGAATTGTAGTAACTAAGAGGAACTGAGGTTATAAAGAAATCTTCTGTTTAAGTACGCCTTTAATTTGGTCCCGAGTTTAACTATGGTTGTGTTGTGTTTTGTTTTTTACTCTTTTAATTGATGCCTTCGCAAAGCAGCAATGTGCACGGGGGGTCTGATTGCACCCGTCTTTTGAAACATATTATGTTTTTTTTTAGAAGATACACTCAAGAAAGTATAGTTTTATACTTTCACTTGTTCCGTTGAGTAGCCACAGTTTCCCAGTAAGTAATGGGTAAATACAATTTGCAAATATATGTGCTCCTATGTCATCAGGTTTATGATAAAGACAAGGAGTAAAATAATGGAAAAATAAATTAATCTGCGGATTCAACGGTACAACAAAAATGTGATACAATTTAACACTGTTACACAAATGCATTGCTAATAAATATGACTTCCAAAGAGAAAACCTCCCCTGTAGCTGTAATTTAGCTGTTTTTCGTACACAACATCTGCTCGTCCATTGAGGAAAGGGAGGACCATCCTCCCTAAAATTTCAGATAAAAATAAACTAGCAAGAGAAGAATAAATACACATACATGTAAAAGATTCAGCTGTGAAAATACGGTAATATTACTATTTGAACACTTCGAAGGCATTCTATTCTATATACTTCTATTCAGATTTTCAGATTTTCGCTAAAATCTGAAAATCGCTAAATAGCTATTTTTCATCAAACAATGCTTCTTCCCCCTCAGATTACAATCGGTTTTAATTCTGTTTGGCTTGCTTGCTAAAATTACCCACAAATACAATGTCAAAATGTATAGTGAGGCACCTTCCTTCCTCCCCTACTGTTACAACCACCAGCCGCCACTGATATACACATATGCAAATACAGCATCTGCAAATATGTTGTATGTATCATGATTGGGGAAATTGCATGCAGAGTGATGACAAAGGAGCCAACACGAGAGCTATTAATTTCCCATCTGCTGTTATTTCTGCCGGCAGCGCTGAAGGAAGAGACACCTGCATGGACCAGACATGCTGCTTCAGGGGTTCACGTTGCTTTGCTCATTTCTTTCTGATCCTTGGCATTTAACTGAACTATATCAAAATGTCAGGTAATTTCTGCGTGGGAAAAGTCAAAAGAGTTCAAGATACAGATACAATAAATAATTCATACTATATATTCATTAATATAAGCAGAGGCCTTCCTTCCCCCCCCCCCCTCTCTCTCTCTCTCTCTCTCTCTCTCTCTCTCTCTCTCTCTCTCTCTCTCCCTCTCTATCCGTGAATTCTTTGTTATTTAGTATTGCTACATAAAAAATAAATAAAAAAGTGCCCCAAGAGGTATTTTTTTCATTGTGTTTATTGTATACAATCCAGTGAAATGATGTGTGTGGGAAGATATGCCATAGGCTTGTGACATTTCCTTGTGGAACGGCACAACACATGGCTTTAGGGAGTGACATTCTGGAAATACTGTTTGTAAGCTCAAATATTACCTGAACAATAGAAGTGTAAATGTCTTAACTCAGCCTACCTTCGACTTTCCTGATCTTTCGTAGTATGGAATATTTACTTAATATATGATTTGTATTTGCATATTAAAATATGCAATGGGATATTTTATACTACCTTTCTAACAGTGGCATTTAATGATTTCTATTTTGCACGATTAATCTTCTGGATTAGCTACGTATAAATGTGATCCCGACTGTACTGTAAACTGGTCTCTCGTCAGAAATAACAATAATACATTCTGTATTGCACCGTAGAGGGCAATAGCAAAAATGTATGGGATTAGATAACAATAATTAGAAATTTAAAAAAGAATTACAGACTCTCTCTTGTCATTCCATCCCTCTCTCTCTCTCTCTCTCTCTCTCTCTCTCTCTCTCTCTCTCTCTCTCTCTCTCTCTCTCTCTCTCTCCTCTCTCTCTCTCTCTCTCTCTCTCTCTCTCTCTCTCTCTCTCTCTCTCTCTTCCCTAAATGTTTGTCCGAAGTAAAACGTAAAGCTTTGAGCAAATTTACTTTAAAAAGAAGCAGATATGAAGTAAGCACTTTTAAAGTAAAGAGGAGCCTAAAATAAGAAGTAAGCTCTTTAAAAGTGTGCGTGTAGAGCAGGGATTTAAGAGTTGCACAGTAATACCTTGTCACATAGTTTTCACTTTTGTGTTAAATGTCTCAACACTATTCCTAATAACCGCATGATTCGACCAAGATGGCAGCGTGTACACATTGCGACGCCCAGCGTCTGACCAGTTTTTGCAAACTAGCGGTAATATACCATACAATTATAAGTTTGTTCAGACAGAACAGTCTTGCTTTTAAAACAAGACCCGACAAGATATTTTTAAAACTGGATTACAACATTCTGGCAACTTAATACAAACACCACCATCATGTTTGCAGACGACATTATGGTGGTGGGCCTCATCCACATCTCCGAGGACCTCTCCTGGTCCCTCAATACTGCCGCACTGGTAAAGAAGGCTCACCAGCGTCTCTTCTTCCTGAGGAGACTGAGGAAAGCCCACCTGTCCCCTCAGATTCTGGTGAACTTTTACCGGTGTGCCATTGAATGCATCCTCACCAACTGCATCACAGTGTGGTACGGCAACTGCACCGTTTCCGACCGGAAAGCGTAGCAAAGGATGGTGAAAACCACCCAACGCATCGTTGGATTACCACTCCCTGCAATAAAGACTACCCACCACAAACGGTGTCTGAGGAAGGCACAACAAATAGTCACAGACACCTCTTACCCCAACCATGGACTGTTTGTGCTACAGGAACCTTTGTTTCAAGTCAAGCAGGCTCAGGAACAGCTTCTTCCCCTCAGCTGTCATCTCTCTGAACTCTGTACCACGATGACAGACCCCCCCCCCCCCCCCCCCCCCCACCCCCCTGCACACACACATTGCCACCCCGGCTCTGCTCTCCACCGTACACTGCCTTGCACTGTAATCATAACTCCCTACCTATACATATATTTTACATATTTATTGTTTACATACCTGTTTGATAGCATGTACATTTTTTATGTACTGACCGTATATATATAAATATATATATATAAATATATATATATAAATATATATAAATATATATATAAATAAATATATATAAATCTTTAACTGTTGATAAAACTGCATATCCCTGCTCACTACCTGCTGTATATTTGTTTATATATATATTTATCTTGTACATATAATTGCATACCCTACTCACTACCTGTTGAATACTTGTATACTTACCTGTATATCTATATATATATATATAAATATACCTATAATTCTGCACATATCTCACATACTCTATAAGTTATTTTGTACCAGTTTTTATACCTAGTAGACTGTCTTTACATCTTACTAAACCACTGTAAATTATATTTTAATAATTGAATTGCTAAATTGTTTTTAAACTGTTTCAAGGTTTTTGTTCCTGTCAATACACACCCATTCATACATGTCCTCTCTCTCATCTGTCATTTGTATTTTAAAGGCAGATAAAGTGAACACAATTAGGCTTATTTGGATTTTGTGTGCTTGTATACACTATACAAGTTACGCTAAACCCTGTGGGATATCAAGATATCCCACGGATATCATAAGCCAAAGACATTTTTCATAATTTTTCATGAACAACATATTAATGATGCCCTGAAAATATCCAAAACTCTCCTACTTTTTCACACTCACACAGAGACACAGTGGCTAATTTAGATTTTAAAGCCAAATAAATATAAGTGATTGCAATAATTTTTTAGATTTCTTACATACAAAATGAAAATAAAATGAGTGTGTAAAAGTGTGTAACTGATTCAAGTAGAGATACTTTGACCTTTGGGCCCATGGGGGCTTAGTTTGAGAAGAGAAACCAGCACACACTGCTCTACAGAGGACTGGTATCATGAATGACGTATAAGTAAGAGGAACTATGTGGTTTTTGATTGGAGATATTGAGTATTCATGTGGTTAGATTGGGGGCAGTAGCTCAGTCTGTTGGAGCTTGGTTTGGGAACCGGAATGTTGCCGGTTCGAGTCCCGAAAACACCTGGGCAAAACACCTGCTCTTATTACTAAGAGCGGTTAAATGCAGAGAAACAAATTTCACTGTGTTTGTGTACATGTGTGTGACCAATAAAGACGATTCAATCATCCAGATTTAGATTTAAATGTCACAGGGCAGAGTACGAGTACCGAGTACGGATATAGTCTGTCTAAGAAGGTTAGAAATTGTGCATGATGGTTTGGTTAGTGCTTTGAAAAAAGCAGACTATGAGTCAGAATGAGCCAGAACTGACAAACATTGTAAAAAATAGATACGATTCTGAATAGAGAAAACTTATTCCAGCTTGTTGCGATAGAGGTGCTTTTGTATGTGTTGAGGACCAGTATTATTTATCCCAAAAAACTGTTGAAAAGTTTATTCCTTAGCAACACAGATAACCCCTTGAACCATCAGCTGTAATTCAAGTTATATCCAGCACTGTGTGCGTGTGTGTGAGTGTGAGTGTGAGTGTGAGTGTGAGTGTGAGTGTGTGTGTGTGTGTGTATGTGTGTGTACACACGTGTTTGTTTGCTCTGGTGTGATAACGTGGGCCAACTGGGAGCAGGCCTGGTGTTCAGTCACTGGGCCATGCCTGCAATGTGCAGATTAAAGCTGAATTATCTGGAGAGAGAGAGCCTGACCCTTCTCAATCACAGGACTTGTGGTCTGATGTTCCTGAGGAGGAGGAGGAGGAGGAGGAGAAGAGGAAGGAGACAGAGGAGGAGGAGGAGGGTGAGAAGGAGGAGAAGAAGGAGGAATGTGGAAAGGTAGAAAAAAAGGAGCAAAATTATGAGGAGGAGAAGGAGGAGGAGAAGCAGAAGGTAGAGGACAGAAGGACAGCTCAGTGAAATGTAGTTCTGTTAAACTAAGGACACAAATTTGCCAGAAATGATCGGAGTATGACACGAACACTGAGTAAAACAATGTAACAAGCATTTGCTAATTGTTGGAAATGATAATGGATGAGATTAAATGATCCACCATGTGCTATCAGTGCCAGGTTTTTCATCATCTGACTGGAGCAATCCTTCACTAAGATTCCTTTTGTTCCTAAAGTGGAAGCCACCCAGCCAGTTAGCATGCAATGAGTTAACTATATAATTAATTGTTGTTTTTTGGATGCCATACAAAGTCATTAGTTAAAAGGATGCTTTTCGTCATCTTGCATGATTAGAAGATCATTATTAATTTCTTTGCACAACATGGTTGGATCTTGGTGTATAATTACAGTAGCAGCTGTTGGATAGGGTTTCGTTCTCATGATTTGTGATGTCCTTTTCAATTTTGAAGCACTTCTCTTGCACTGATGCACCAGTTTACTACTGGTGTTTAGATGCCCAAGCCTCTGCAATTCAAGCACCATTTAAAAGAAAATATTAAAGATTCAAAGACTTCACTCGTCACATGCTCATCAAATGGCGTAGCTGGCTCCACAGGCGGTGCAACATGCATATTAAAGGCAAGAACGTATAAAATATAGGGAAATACATACAAAATATGTGTGCAAGTATAGTGTGCACAAATGATTGTTTCTCTCTGCCCTCTATATCAGGTAAGTGGGCCATAAGCTCTATACTAATACTGGAATCAGTTCCAGTGAACTTGATTATAATGAATTTTGTCCTGAAAACATGCACATTTTGTTTGCATTTATAAACTTCCTTTTCAAGGCAATCAATATGATAGCCACATTGGT
Organism: Muraenolepis orangiensis; assembly: GCA_027704905.1. Classification (NCBI taxonomy): domain Eukaryota; kingdom Metazoa; phylum Chordata; class Actinopteri; order Gadiformes; family Muraenolepididae; genus Muraenolepis; species Muraenolepis orangiensis. The sequence continues at coordinate 28,248,621 of CM051003.1, forward strand.
CTGGAATATGACATATATTTTTGCAGTTTTGGTCTTGGTCTTGAATCACACTCGATTCACCAATGACTGGATCCAGACTTGGACGACGAGGTGGTCTTGACTGACGTGGCCTCGACAACAACGCTGTTCAGAAGTGGAGATCAATATAGATATGAAGGACATGGATGGCAAGGAAGGCCTGCTGTCAGCCCCCCTGTGCTGACCCTGTCTGTGTTTTGTACCTGGAGGTTCCTCCCTCCCTGAGCAGCTAATTTGAGCTCCAATGTGGAGTCAGAGCGGGCGTGGAGTTATCGTCTCCATGATGTTTTTTTATTTTCAGTGAGATGAGATGGTGTATTAATTAAATTATTTAATTATTAAACTCCAGAACGATCGGTAGACAAGGCGCAGGGAATGGGCTCATGTCCCAGTGGACCCTGGACTCCACCGCCTACAGCCAGACACAGGATGACTGGCTGACTGACTGACAGGCACCTTAGATGGATGAATAGCTGGATGGATGGATGAATAATTTGATAGAAGTGCAATTAAATTACATAGCTACCACACACATAGCACAAGGTATTACCTTCATAAGCCGAAGTCCGTTTCTCACAATATTGCTTATCTATGGTAAATAGGCAGAACTCCATGACTCCGAAACTAATAATGAGAGCTCTTTGGCTTCTGTGAATGCAATTTCCCAAATTCATTTTCTATTATCCTATCCATTATCCTGGATTTCCTGTGACTTTCTTCATAGGAATGAACTCTTGGTGCCGTATGCAAAATGGTAAGATATTCCAGACAGTAGATGGATGGGAAATATTTAGAGATATGTCACGTTTCCAATACCTCCAACCAATAATGTGTCAACCTTTTTCTTACCTTTCATGTGACAATGCAGTGGTTTTTTTCTATCGAATTTAACGGGGAAACATAATTTTAATGCCTAACAGTTGGCTTCTATTCATCCACATTTAAACACCCATTCCTCCAGGGGAGCATTTTAAATTGTAATATTGGCTGTTTTCAGTTCTTCAGACCTGGGAAAGACCTCCATTAAAACACCCACTCTGAGGTTCAGCATTCATAATGCAAACATTCATAACACATTTTCCTGGTTTCAGTGTTGACAGCTCCTGAAAGCCACCCATTAAATACCATTTCGTCTTAGACAGACAATAAGACATTTTGCTGTGACCTGCATACTGAGAGGATGACGGTCAGACTTTCTAAGCCTTTTTTCCCAGTTTTTTCTCTCTAATAATGTACATTTCCGTCCCTTCACATTTCTGTTGTATTTAGAATGAATCAAATGTGTCCGACCAGGGAAAGAGCATCAAGGGGGGGGGGGGGGGGGCAATCTGTCTGTCTGTGGATTGACACATTAATGGGGGTCCTGCTTTTGGAACTTATATTCCTTTTACAGCTGTCGAAATGGGTTCATACTTGAGAAAGATGCAAGCGCAATCATTTGCATAGGCAAAGTCCATTCAACCCACCACATTAGTCAGCCTACATTAGCATAGATAAAGTCCTCTCCATAAGAGAACTTGCATTAAAACATCAGCTCCCTGCTAGCTTTCAGTTTCTAAATTATAGCTTGGCTACAGTATATGCCTTTATATTACATATATTACATTATGAGTATATATGTATCTATATATATCTATATATATCTCTATATATCTATATATACATATATATGCTATTTTGTATTATATTCTCTCTGACACACACACACACACACACACACACACACACACACACACACACACACACACACACACACACACACACACACACACACACACACACACACACACACACACACACACACACACACACACACACACACCACACACACACACACACACACACACACACACACACACACACACACACACACACACACACACACACACACACACACACACACACACACACACACACACACACACACACAGCAGTTTTGCACATGTCTTGATATTTTCCCCTATTTATCATTTGTGCTGCTTTTTATTTTCTCCCACATTTTTTGAACCGCGTGTGACACATTTGAAAGTATGCGAGGCACCACACAGGGACACCCGACCGCCACCTGGACACCCGAAAGCACATAGTGTTAACCACACTGTGCACATTCCAACCAGACTCATCCGGAGGAGATGCTCATGTTCCTCACAGTGCATTACATTTGTGTTATTAGTTGCACTCCAGTCATGGAGTCGATGCTAAATGTATGCACGCATAAGCATGAGGGGTGTCGACGGGTATTGTACAGCCGTTGTGTGGTTTGTTTGATGGAATTATAGTGTTGTATGTTGTATGTTCATCGAGATGTGCCAAGGATTAGGTGAGGGGATGGCACAAAATCACAACGTGTCACTTTTACTTTTCCGTTCACCGTGAAGTGATGAATTATGCATGCGCAATTTTATTTTGTATTAAAAATGCGGACTGACTTTTTCGATAAATGTGTGCAAATGTATTTCTGAAGGCCACCGACTCTAAAATTAATCACTTACTGTATGTTGTTTTATTTGCAAGCAGGTCTTCCCTCTCAGTGACACGATTATACATTCATAGCTTTGGAATACATGCTTGATATATCGATATGGCTTTTTAAATACAATAATATATACCACGCAATAAATAAAACACCCAATTTGTTTGGAGGAAAAGGCAGCTGTGGATTCCAATTTCGGTTATCTTACATTTGCCTTTCGCTGCCTTTTCTCCTTGTGTGAAAGCCAAGTGTGTTATTCTGGCGTCACAAGCCTTCATTGTCTGTAGCCATTTAAAGCTTAGCAAAAAAAGCCAATTCCAACTGTGAAAATTGTCCTGAAGAGCAATAGATGGCTGATGATACACGCCTCTAAATTGTTCAATTCCATTTCCTGTGACACTTGAATTCAACTTGAGGCCAGGAAAGCCTGGATGAGCTAAAAACAATGTCACACCATCTCATTCTTCCAGAATCTCATAAGGCGGGCCGACTACACGATATACGCTGCCGAACACGACGAGGACCTCGGGACTATTACTGCGCTCCTTCCTTGATTGCACTCAGAGACGGCGGGTTGTGCTTTTACAAAAAGAGCCTTTTGCCTTCTGCAGAGCGAGGACCACTGGAACACAACAGACAGCAGGATGCAAAGCGCTGTACTTCTGGGCCCTGCTTGGCAATGTGATCACAGACTAATAGAACATAATGACAATTACGTGGAATCAATCCTCATTAATAATGGAATTAGAATCCATTAGAGCAATTGTATGAGTGAGTGAGTGTGTGGTTGTGTGTGTGTGTGTGTGTGTGTGTGTGTGTGTGTGTGTGTTTCCAACATTTTTAAGTTGAGTATGGATTTGGAGGTGGAATGGAATTGAGTGCAAGCTGTTCTTGGGGTGATTCAGAGGTTTCTCATCCGCGGAATGAGGTGCAACATCAGCACTAAGCCACCGCACTGTACACTTCACAGATGATTTAACCGGCTGCTCTTAGGACCAGCCATGGGTTAGCGGATACTGACAAAAAGCCCTGGCTTTATCGCTGGCTCTCTTTCTCTCTCTCTCCCTCCCTCTCCCTCTCTCTCTCTCTCTCTCTCTCTCTCTCTCTCTCTCTCTCTCTCTCTCTCTCTCTCTCTCTCTCTCTTTCTCTCTTTCTCTCTCTCTCTCTCTCTCTCTCTCTGTCTTTGAGCTTATGGAGGAACTTTAAGAGTTGCGTTAGCACGATGCTAATATAATTGACATTACAGTTCGTTCACCCCCCCCCCCCCCCCACACTTCCTCAACCGTGGACACTGACTATCATTGCCGTGGTTTGATTAAAGGTCCATTTGCGTGTCGCTCCGGGGATTAGCGTGAAGAAGCCGTGGCGCCAATAAAAGTGGAGCTTCTGTGACTGATGTTTCTGTCTCGCCATCGTTATCCTTAAGGGAAGCGTTAGCTGCTGCTGTATCACGGGCTTAAGAGAGCTTTAGGAGCCAAGGCCAGCCATGCGTTTCCCTCCTCATATCATAATCGTTGCATTTATTCTTTTACCTTCCACCGCGATGGCTTCCGTCTGTTATCTGTGTGAATTCATAATGAAGTCAATTGGAGTCAGTGTCGTCGTGCTGTTCTTGATACATGTTTTTCTTCTTTTTAGTTTATTGTTTGTAACATTGGGTAAACTCGGGAAAATAACGTTCTAGCTTGCGTTGGGATCTGTGGTGCGTCCGTGATTGGTGGCTGGTTTAAGCGGCCTCACCTGGCCCCAGTCAGACTGATTAGACTGGGGCTGGTGGGTAAGGCTGCACACCTGTGGTGAATCAGGTGATCAAGGAACACAGGATAAGGCGGGGCAGTCTTCCCTGCCACACATAAACTAAGGCCACCTACACACTAACGAGGGGGGGGTGGGGGGGGTCACGCATGCAAGTCTGTCTGGTCTACAAAAGTCTGTCTGATCTCGTAAAAAACCAATCAATCATGGATTTCCATGAGAAGCTGCCGATCCAAGTTGTGTATGTGTGCTGATTTGCAGCGAAAATACAAGGTATAAAGAATAATAAATAATCAAATATGGACGCGACGTTGAGGAGACACCCGCTTCTCTGCAGAGAGTGAGGGAAATAATATATGTCATATATATAAATAAATAAATAAATATATATATATATATATAAATATATAAAATTACCCATAAGTCACTTTATGGTTCTTTATTGTGCACAGCATTCAGTATACTCTTGTTGTATATAGTAGCACCTTTTTCAGCCCAGGTAACCCTTGATGGATTGAGAACCCCCCTATATATAGTATATTGCTGTTGCAAATTATAATATAATATAATAATATAATATATATATATATATATATATATATATATATAATATATTTATCATGCTTTATTAACTTCTAAATACATCCAGGTTTGATGCTTAGCTATAAGCCATGTCAACATTATTAAAATCAATCCATCAGGCTCAAACTTTTACATTGAACGATGACCTGGTGTGTGGCAGGATAAAAATTATTGTCTATCTATGCCGATGACCTGGACCTCCCTGTGGAGCAAACACTGACTTGAAGGTGGAATTTGTTGTGGTAAGGTGACGGCATTTCTGCATTAATCACTTTTTCGGCCACTGTAGCATGAACTCTGCATTTGTGGATTTACTGGACTCCTCTGACGCACACTACATGGGTAGAAGTTGGTGCAATGTCATAGGCAGAGCAGGCGCTACATGCTGAGATTCTAGAGCTCTTATTCTCTCGTTCTCTCGTTCTCTCTGTCTCTCTCTCTCTCTTTCTCTCTCTCCCTTCTCTCTCGTGTGTGGGGTGATGGCTGGTTTATCGTGTGGGCCTTGATTACTCTATGCACCACAGGTGGGCAGCCTCACCCAGCTCCAGAGTCTAATCAGTCTGACTCAGGCCGGGTAAGGCTACTTCAACCAGCCATCAACCACACACACTGTGTCCTAGCAAGTATGCTACCTCATCTTTAAAAGGCCATCCCATTATGAAGTTATGATGTTTGAAAACAGTACTTTCTGAAAGAGAGCAAGAGATTGAATGGAGAGAGATTGGGTAACAGTTGTCTAGTAGTGACAGTCTATCCAGAGCTACTACATCTTTGGTCGTTCTATGAACGTTTCCACCTGCAGGGGTCACTCAAGCAAATCTATTCTTTAATTTATGAGTTGGGGAAGGTAAACAAATACTGATGATGACATCGGTGACATAGAATGAATCAATCATCTCTTGGCAAACAAATGCTGAAATTGCTAATGTTCTTGCTCTGTGGTAAACAAAGCAATAATTCTGTATTTACTCACCAACGTAGCACTGGAGGAATAACCAACATCCTCAAACTTTAAACCTGCACAATGGAACTTTTCTGCTGCAGCTATTTAATCCATTAAAATATCTGAACTAGAACGTTTCTCAAGGATAAACTGCCCCCTTCCACATGTCAATCCACCCAGGAAATATTTCTCTCTAAATTGCTTTATTGTAGTCCTCCCCCTCCTCCTCCCTACCATGGGGAAATGGATACTCAAGCCACTAGAGGTTAGTAATGACAACATTACGTAATACAGATTTAACTATACTCCAGTCAAAATGCCAGTTGGTACTTACTCATCTATCTACTGTTTACTTGCCTCTACAGTTTAATGTTGACTGTCTTTTTATTTATTATTTGTTTAGCTAGAAAATTTGTCATGGAGGTGTGAGGAAAATGACAAGCACCACTTCTCCGCTAATCCAGAGACGTAGTCGAGCTGAGATCAAAGTATAAACTGACAGCCATGTTTAATGTAATAATTTGTCTCACAAAGCTGCAGCGCAGCGAGTCTGCCTGTTCTGTTCACGAGAGGGTGCGCGAGAGGGTCCCTCAGACCGTCTGCCCGACGGAAGCGTATTGCTCACTGCTGGGGGGACAAGCTGACTTCCGACCATTTAGGGCGGAATAATTTTTTTTTTTAAGAATAGCATAGGATGCTGTTGCATGCATTTGAAATCTTACAAATCCTGCCACTAATAAAAAGGATGCAAAAGTTAGACCACGTAGCCTAAAATGCAATATTGCACATCAAACAGCGATGGTATGATTTTCTTTAATATATTTTCTTAGCTCTTACTGTGTCTCTCTTATTCAGCAACCTCACAAGTGTAACCAGAGCTGTTTAGTTTTTTTCATACATTAATATTTTAAAGGATGTGTTAGAGAACATATATTATGCATTCCCCTTTTCATGGTGTCTCCCGAAGACGCATGCAGGTAGCCTACGCTGCAATGCTATCCTCTCCATTTGATTATTTCACATATGATTAAGAGAATGTGTTGAACTGAACCGAACTGAACTTAATGAGGTCAGAAAGAGTGACTGCTTTACATTCCAGTCTATCAGCAGAAAACATCCATGACTGTCATCTGGCTCAGCCTCTGAGAGTTATAGTTTTTCACAATTGCTAAGACAGATTTTTTTTTAAAGTTCTTGAAACGTTCTCAAAACTTTGAACACAAAACAAATCATCAAACTACATTCTCAAAACCTCTCTTCTGGCAAAATTCAACATTCACCTCAAAACCATTTTAAATCCAACATTGCTTTGAGATCATACACACAGCCAGTCAATATAGAAACACTACAGAGCGTTCATGAGTCCCTACATCTAACAATTCAGAACACCACGTCCAGGGCATGTACAGAATTTACAGATTTTATTTTTTCATTATATGTACTGTTTTTTTTTTGCATTTTGCAATAACAAAAAATGTGTAGTAACCACACCTTAGTACAGTGAATATATAGTATAATAATAATAATTATTATTCAAATTTGTCAGTGTACAGCACAAGTACTGTACAGTGAAATAGATGATCTGTATTTAACCCATCCTAGTATTAGGAGCAGCAGTCAGCTATTTATACAGCACCCGGGGAGCAGTTAGGGTTAAGGTCTTCCTCAAGGACACCTCAACAACAGAGGAGCCGGGGACCGAACCAGCAACCTTTGTTGTGGTTTGCTCTGGTTGTGAGGTGAATGCTCTACCTCCTGAGCTATACTGCCATCCATACTGTATACTGTATGTACTGCAAGTAATACAGTATTGAATGTCTATCTATTTAGCACTTAAAGTGTCAAAATACAGTAAGCCCAAATAGTAAAGAAAACGCTAAATGAAAAGAACATTACAGTACACTCCAAAGTGTTGGGCAACTGCAAAATCTGTTCAATGAGAGCTTGGTTCTGCCTCAGCGTCACATCTTTGTACCAGGGCAGGCCAGAGGACTTCCTCCACATCACATGCAGCGTTGTTGGCTAAAAGCCCTCTGGTGTGCCGGGTCAAGTACATAGGAATGCTTACTTACGAGATTGGTTCCCATCACGGACGGTTGGGTCAAGGGCTGCAGGCCATGATGGACCAGCTTGGGGACCTGGCAACCACCGTTGCTTCCCTCATCAGAGGGGTCCCCGGCGCCGCTCTGTGCCCGTCTGCCGACGTCGCGCCGTACCCGCCTGACGACGTCGCGCTGCTCCCGCCTGCCGATGTTGCGCGGCCCCCGTCTGCCGACGCTGCCGACGTCACGATGTCCCCGTCTGACAGCGCCGCTCCTCCCCCATCTGACAGCGCCGCGTTGCCCGATGCTGCGCTGCCCGACGTTGCGCTTCCCCCGCCTGCCGACACTGCTGACGTTGCGCGGTCCCCGCCTGCCGACGTCGCGCCGTATCCGCCTGACGACGTCGCTCTTCTCCCGTCTAACAGCGCCGATCTTTCCCCGTCTGACGACGCTGCGCTGCTCAACGTTGTGTTGTGTGCTGCCAACGTTGAGGGCTTGGGTCGCCGCCACTTCATGCCATGGACGTTTCGAGGGGGATGGTGGTTTTTGTTTTGTTATTGTTTTGGGGATGTCAGGAGCCATCCCCAGAGAGGTCCAGAGAGATCCAGAGAGGTCCAGAGCAGACCTCAGAGGACCTCCAGGACCTCCAGGGCCTCCACGTGCAGCTGGATACTGGACCTCCTGTCGGACTGCCGCTAGGTGGTGAGGATGGGCAGCACCACCTCAGAGCCACTGACCCTCAACACGGGAGCCCCCCAGGGATGCGTGCTGAGCCCTCTCCTCTACTCCCTCTACACCCACGACTGCATGGCTATGCACAGCTCCAACGTCATCATCAAGTTTGCTGACGACACGACAGTGATGGGCCTGATCACCGGTGATGACGAGACAGCCTACAGGAGGTCGGATCGCTGGAGCAGTGGTGCCAAGAGAACCGCCTCAGCCTCAACGTGAAGACTAAGCTGATTGTGGACTTCAGGAAGCAGAGAGGAGAGCACAGCCCTATCTCCATCGTCGGTGTTGCAGTAGAGAAGGTCAGCAGCTTCAAGTTCCTCGGCGTGCACATCTCCGAGGACCTCGCATGGTCCACGCACACTACACACGTGGTGAAAAGGGCCCAACAATGCCTGTATTTCCTCAGGCATCTGAGGAAATTCAGCATGGGCACCCGCATCCTGAGAACATTCTATACCGGCACCATCGAGAGTGTTCTTACAGGGTGTATCACCGCCTGGTACGGGAACTGCACCACACTCGAGCGCAGAGCGCTTCAAATGGTGGTGCGGACGGCCCAGTATATCGTTGGAGGTGGGTATTGCACATAAGATTTTCACTCACTGCTTTATACTTGTGTAAACTGTGAAGTGACAATAAACTTGACTTGACTTGAGGAGGCCCCAGAGGAGGCCCCAGAGGAGACCCCAGAGGAGACCCCGGAGAGGCCCAGAGAGGTCCAGAGAAGACCTCAGAGGGGAGGCCCCCAGAGGAGACCTCAGAGGAGACCCCAGAGGAGACCCCCAGAGGAGTTCCCCAGAGGAGGCCCCAGAGGAGACCCCCAGAGGAGGCCCCAGAGGAGACCCCCAGAGGAGGTTCCAGAGGAGACTCTGCAGTCAGGGAGGACATGGACGGGTACTACCGTCCTACCTGGGCAGAAGGGGTGGCTCTCTTCCCGCAATGCTCAGTGCTCCCTTGCCGGTTAGGAGGGCTTGGGGGGAGCAGACCGCGGCGATTCCAGGCCGATGTGGGGATGCGGGAGAATGTTTTTACCACGTGCGGTTTGGGGCCAAGGCGAAGAAGTGCATTGCTCCCTGCAGCTACAAGCCTCCGGGAAACGAGAGGGCCGGCGCTCGGTAGTGGTACTGCTCTTCGTTAGCGACAGTGTCTCGGGAAGCCGGTTTCTCTGTGACACGGGCGCTCAGCGGAGCGTGTTTCCTGCGTCGAGGGAGGACGTCGCTCGAGGGGGGAACGGACCGCAGTTTACGACAGCTAATGGCAGCTCCATCCGCACTTATGGCGTGAGGCCGATGTGTTTATGTGTTGGGGGGCAGTGGTTCAACTTGGATTTCGTCAAAGCAGACATTTATTTTCCCCTCCTCGGGGCAGATTTTTTATGTGTTCACGGGCTCCTGGTGGACGTTGGAAACAAACGCTTGGTTGATGCCTTGACGTTTTCCTCCCTTGTGTGTACGCTTGGCAAAGCGGTGTACAACGGGCTGTCGGGTTCGCTGTCGAGTGCGGACAAGTACCTCAGGTTGTTGGCCGAGGTCCCGGACCTGACGCAGCCCACTTTCTCTGTGCCCACCACCAAGCATGGGGTGGAGCACCACGTCACCACTGAGGGACCCCCGGTCTACGCCAGGGCCCGGCGGTTGAACCCTTCTAAACTCGCAGTAGCGAAGGCAGAGTTCTCAACCATGAAACGCCTGGGTATCATCCGCCGGTCTGACAGTCCTTGGGCGTCTCCTCTGCACATCGTCCCCAAGCCTAATGGCGGTTGGCGCTCGTGTGGGGACTACCGCCGCCTCAACGACGCTACGACACCCGACCGCTACCCGGTGCCGCACATTCAGGACTTTTCGGTGCACCTGGCGGGTAGGCTGGTGTTTTCTAAGGTGGACCTAGTGCGTGGATACCACCAGGTGCCCATGCATCCCCTGGACATTCCCAAAACGGCGTTGATAACGCCATTTGGGTTGTTTGAGTTCCTGCGGATGCCTTTTGGGCTCAAGAACGCCGCTCAAACATTCCAGCGCCTGATGGATTCGGTGCTGCAGGACTTACCGTTTGTGTTCGTCTACCTTGACGACATACTCGTCGCCATCACTTCTGAGGAGGAACACCTGTCTCACCTCACGTGAGATTTCACGAGGCTCAGCCAACACGGGTTGATAATCAACCCTCCAAAGTGTCTGTTCGGGGTGTTTGGCATTGACTTCCTTGGGCACTGCATCACCAAAGGCAGAGCATCACCCCTGCCGGTGAAGGTTGAGGCTGTCGCGGCGTTTCCCCGCCGCACGGACTTTGTGTATGGGTGAATTCTGGGGGGCTTGTGTGGTGGAACGTTATGGGAACATAATTCACTGTTTGTGTTTAGTGTGTGTTGCACCACGGCTAGCTGGACATTAGCAGGTAGCAGATGTGTTTCCCCTTTTGGTGAAACCTAATGGAAAATAAAGTGTGGAGTTCCATACTAAACTGGTTTTACTATGTGATAGGATGTCTTATTTTAATTAAATACAGGTAAATCTACTTTGCACATAAAACACTTCTCCCTTAAATCTCACTTTTTGGTAGAACTTGCAAAGTAATTCTATTCCGATTTTTCAGATTTTCTTCATTAATGGAGTCGCTAAATAGCTTTTTATTTTTTATTTTTTTCAATCAAAACAATGCTTCTTCCCACTCAAATCAGTTCAATTTTGTTTGGCTTGTCTGCTAAAATTACCCACTAATACACTGTCAACATTGATAGTGAGGCACCTTCCTTTCTTCCCTACTTTTACAACCACCAGCTGCCACTGGTGTGTGCATATGGTAAGGCATTTTGGTTAGGATTTTCAAAGCAAAGGCTCACCCACAAATACACTAGGACTTGGGGTCCCAGAGCAGAGAATTTTGCCGCTCTCCATTGTGCCACCGTGGAGCCAACTCTGAACCACTAGGAGTTTATCATTTACATTACAATTCACATGACATTGAACAATTCTAAAACCTCAAGAAGATATTAGGTGCCCAAAGAGAGAACATTCAGCAGAACTTGAACCCAGATACCCAGCACTGAGCATTGGAGATCACTCCATTGTAGCACAGACACCTGCTATGACCTCACCTGAGTTCATGATTGAGGTCTTCCAGAGAGCTTGGTTAACTGCTCTGGAGAAGTTGGTTCAAGTCCCATTAATAAGGCTCTCCTTGGAAACCCAACAACTTTTTGGAAACCGTCATGTGAATTTTAATGTCATAAACAGATGCAACAGATATTCTGTGAATACCTAATCTATACAAAATGCCGGTATAGGTGTTTGCAATCCAATATAATAATGATAAGATGAAGAAGTTTGTATCAGAATCTCAACCATGGTTGAGAGCGCCACCATCACACCCCTTGATGAAGAAGACAAACAAACACTTCCGGTGTCTGCTGACCAGGGAAGGGAAACACAACATGGCTGCCCGCTTCACCTTTGAAGCTGTACAAATAGCAGGTTTCTGGCCCATCATCTGTGGTTCGGCTGCAGCCGATGTGGGTCACAGCCTTTGAACAAAAACGACGAAGTGACAAAGCAAGTCTATCAGACTACTGCCACCTGCTGGTGAGGAGAGTCATTTCCTCTCATGGAGGTGCAGAACGTATGTGCTAGTCAGCCATCTGTGCGGTAAAAAATTTATACTGCAAGAAATTTTTATCTGAACACAAGTCTTTACTTTATTACCCACTGAAAAAGCAGTATAATGGATAAGTAACTCTTGACATTACTGATTCCCTGGACAGCCAATCAGAGTGATCTCTCTTTCTCTGATGGCAAGCACTGGAGTCGACCGAAAAGCTGCCGCTGACTGTCCGACTACTACCTCCAGCAATAACTCCAATAACTTATCCATCTGAAATGCATGGATCGGGAGAGAGTTTAGCCTCCAGGGAAAGGTTCTTCTGTCGAGGGCTCAAGGGATTTTTCATGCATCTTTTTTCTTTTCATCAGTTGCCGTTCCTAAGTCAAACCTACCTGTAATGTCCTATACTGTTCCTCACCAATTTGTCTTTGTTGGCTTTACATGTTTTAGATTTACTGTGTGCAACCATATGCTAAAGGTAAACTGATATACTGCATCTTAAACATCACAGCTTTGGAATATTGTAACTTTGGTAAGCTTATGCAACTGGAATCCTTTCTTAAGCAGGCCTCCATGCAATGGACTGTAATGTGTACATAACTTCTCACCTCAAGTGGTTTACGTGGAACAGAGCTATAGTTTACATAAATATGTCAATGTTTGTTTGCAAGTTATATCCTTTTGGGTAGTTAAGTGATTGCACGGTAGCTTCTATACACTAGTAGTGGCAGTGTACCAGTAGTTCTGTTTTGTGTGTGTGTGGGGGGGTGCCCCAAGGGGGTATCCTTGGGGCACTCCTCGTCCCGCACTATAGTATCCAGTTGATCATTGAGATCAGTACTAGTCTTCCTTTCCTTATAGTCTGCCTCTCTTGGCTTGTAACCCACCACCACCAAGTGTCAGACATGCATTTTCGCAGCTCCATCCTGCGGCCGGTTCTTGCCCCAAACCTGAAGCTTTCATCGTGTACTTACAGATTTCATGACATTCACTATATCTAGTCACTATATATAGGTTATTTTTATTTGAATTGACCCTTTTTGATCTTTCGATGTCGGCTCTTCCTATCATTGTGAAGCAGAATTCACCGTGCGTTGGATTGTTCAACCACCATGCGACTGTACCGCTAATAACACCACTTACGAGTTACCAATTACCAGTTTATTTATCAGGGCACGGGAATATAAGTCTACTACTTGTGCCCTACATAAAAGGAACATTATGAGTGACATGTTTGTCCAGGCCTCTGTGAAAAAAGGTTGATTTATTAATGTATCAATTTCGTGTTGTGAAGTCTCTCGAAGTAGAAGTGAAGTCTCTCGAAGTAGAAATGAAGAAATACAATCTGGTCTCAAGCAATCAAACTGAAACCCAGCAGATTAAAGGCTTTACTACAGCACCCGGGTCTGGTACTTCTCCTGTTTTTAGCCATGTCTGTGTAAATTGTAAGTTTAGCAATCACTTTAAGAGAGACTTCCTTAACAATCAATTCCTGCTGCAATATTTCTCTTCAGGATTCAGTTTTTAAAATGAACTGGCAACATGCTTGCCTTGGCCCACTCTAGACAAAGTATAAGACCAAAGTCGTGGTCAGTGGATGGACACGTTTTATGCTTGAGAAACTTTGTAGTTCCAATATTTATATTTGAAGTGAAATGGTGCAGTACAAAGGATACAGTATAGGTTTATAAAAGTGTAGCCGACATTAAATATAAGAATGTAATAAAGATATATAACTACTTCAAAGAAATGCAATTCTTGCTGGTAGGAAACATTTATGCACAATCAAGAAAAACAAATAATAATCTCAATTTTGTTGCATGTAAGAAAAACAGTTTAACAGTTCAAAAAGGTAATTTCTCTCAATCAGCAGAAGGCTGGGAAAGGAAGCGTTTGTATCGCCGGGTTAATTCCTCCAACTTGTCCGCTGAAAAACAAGCACAGAATCTGTAAGAAACCAATTCAATCATTGTTTTAGTAGGTGTGCAGTCACCCATCCTGTCTACTAAATGCAAGGAACATTTTAGCTTACTTGTCATAGCTAAATTCAATGCCCAATGACAAGTAATTTAGGTTGTAGAAAGATATCAATTAAAAGATAAGTATTGTTGCACTTTGCTTTAGGTTGTTACAAGTCAAATGTGGCTGGCTATGCAAAGCTGCCATCATTGATTGACTTTCTTCAACTTACCTGTTATCCAGCAGCCATACAATGTGGTTATAGGAAACCAGAAACTTGTTTCGATATTCTACCAAAGAGAAAGTAATTTGTGCAAGTGGATGAAGCTTTCAGAAAGGGATTGTAATAAGTGTATTCCTATAGAGGCCAGTCTACATGGTGTTGAAGTCTTTACACTTGTTTCATGAAGCGAAAGAAAGTGAATGGCCCCTTCTTCTAGATTAGAAGCCGTTTGCCATCAGACTTTAAATTAAACTACACCAAATGCTCAATATTACATTCATTTGCTACTATATAATATAGATATGTATGCATTCAAACAAGACTTTATTATCATCAATCAAAAAGGCTGTGATATTACACAAATATAAAATTGGCCGACTTTCTGCCTCAGGATTCCAAATGTACTACTCACCCAATGGACGCTTTCCCCCGTAGCTCCAGTAACAACGGCAGGTTTGCGGCTGGCATTTTGTTGCCGCTTCAGTTGCGGAGGCCTGTGCAGCCACCTCTATCTCTTTTAACTTCTGCACAACAATATTACAATCAAAAACACACACACACACACACCCACACCCCCCCCCACACACACACACACACCCACCGTATTGCAAACAAGCAGTAGCCGGTGCACCCTTCGGAAGAGGAGGTGGTCTGTGCGGAGCTGGGGGGCTTTTCTCTGGCAGTAGTCTTTGAAGTCCATTTCATAGATGTGGCTGAAAGCAGCAGTCAGCTGGCGGAGGTCGCTCACTGCCACATGCAGTGCACACGGATAGAAGACGGCAGGGGTCTTACATTCACCGTGTAAGAATTCACACTGGTGAATGAAACAAGGCCAGAAGCTGTTTCACTGGTACCATGTACATCATATTACCTGAAATGTGATGGCCAGGCAGACAGTGCTACATACCTCTGACAGTAGCTCCTTTAGTACTCTCCTAGAAGACTCCAGGAGAGACACTACATTATCAGACTTCACCGGACCTTGTCGGGATTGGTTTTGTTTGCTATAGAAAGTTGAAGAATTGGGATATTAAACCGGGCTGAAAATGACAGACCATACGATGAATGTTTGAGCAATAGTTTGTTGAAATGAATTTATTGTAAGGACTAACTGAGCAAATCTCAAAAGCAAAGTTAAAGTGTATACCTGATGTGTGCAGGCCAGAGATCGAAAGTGGGGCTTAGCATGTTTATGATGTGGGCTCTATTCTTCTCTGCAAAGAGTTTCATCAGCAGTGCCCCGCCATCTACTGGAAGAGAAGCCGTCTCATCCAAACTCTCACAGCCCGGGACATAAGCTAACAGCTCTTTCAGGAACAGTAGCTGTCGCAAGGGCTTTGCATGGCCCTGAGTGGAAAGAAAAGAAAAGTGTGTATTTATAATGAAGATGGAATTTACAATACTTCAGGCGTATGAACAAGGTATCTGATGTTTCAATGTTTGTACTCTCATGTTTCTACTCTGGTGTACCTCACCTGGATAAGTTCCAAGTCATCCATTTTGCACTGCATTAACTCTTGCCCAAGCATTGCCATTTCTGTTGGTAGCACACAGTCTCAGAAAAGCAAATAATACATATGATTTGAAGGGACTTGTAGTGCACAACACAGTGTGTGTGTGTGTGTGTGTGTGTGTGTGTGTGTGTGTGTGTGTGTGTGTGTGTGTGTGTGTGTGTGTGTGTGTGTGTGTGTGTGTGTGTGTGTGTGTGTGTGTGTGTGTGTGTGTGTGTGTGTGTGTGTGTGTGTGTGTGTGTGTGTGTGTGTGTGTGTGTATACATAAGATCTTGCCTTTGTCTAGAACATTCGGGTCATTGGGTTCCATGGCTGACTTCACATTCTTATGGTTTGGCTTGATGCTGCAAAATAACACAAAACGGAATGCGTTATTTGTATTGTGTTGAATGTGTATACATGAGATTGTATTTATACATGAAGCACTTTGTACTATTGTTACGACTGGATACAAGCAATAACATTAAAAAGAGACAATAAAATAAGGGTGCAAAAATAACATTTAAGGAACAAACGGTCTTTGTCTTGTGTGATATGTGTAAAAGTGCACAAGTAAGCGTCAGTGTCATGAATGAAGAACTTGGATAATGTAAATGGTAAAGCACACACAAGTCAAAAACAATAGTGAAATGCATCTGGCGGTAAAGCAAAAAGTCAAAGTGGCCAAAGTGCCAATAGCACATGCAGAACATGCAGCAACCATGGGTGGAAACAGGCTCTCCTTATATCAGGCCTCCCTCAGGTGTGCCATATTATCTTGATTTGACTTGGGGAGTAGGGAGCAAGAGAGAGGAGAGACAAGGAAAAAGGAGTAGCCGTATCACCCCCATCACCAAACTGTAGCCATTGGCTAAAGCATGAAAAATGTTTGGTCCCACATTGTACACAACAATGGCGGAGCAACTAGTCTTCCTTGAGAACAGGACGCTCAATGCCCTCAGAGAGCGGTTTGAGAACAGCACCTGCACCAGAATCACTCATCTACAGCAAGTCAGAAGATATGAGAGCAATATCGGCAGGCAGAACTGACCATCAAGCCACAAAATACAAATACTCTACACATACTTACACTTCCAACTTATATAGCCTTCAACGTTACCCACAAGCGGCACAAGGCAATTTCAAACATCTCACAATATAACAGCAAGCAATCAAATCCCATGACTGTAAAGCCAACACAGCACTGTGTCAAAAATAACAAAACCTGGAGATTACACCAAATAAAACCAGTGAGACAACGTCTACACACACTGAATACACAGCCAAACATCCTGGACAAGGACACCGTGCTACAGGGCAACTAAATCAGCAATGCACAAAAATCGCATGCAGAGCAAAAGGTATATCAAGTAGCAGCGACTAGCTACACAATAGGCCAAGTCATAGAAACGGGGGACAAAAGACTGCCTCAAACATCCAGATCCAAATGCGAAGACTTAAGCTGTAACAACCACACGCTGAAAATTAGCAAACCGCACAATACACAGCAGCAAACGATAACCATATCTAACAAGAGTAGTCATACCAAAATGTCACCTCATTCTGCCCAAACTAATTAACAGGTGGTACCAATTACACTGATAGGTAGAGCTACCATGAGAAGAGCTTCACTGGAACAACAATAGCCATATATTTCCCTAGTCTTCAGTGCGGTGCCGGGCTCGAAACAAACGCTGAGCTTGTGAGTGCTGAACTAATTTATTAGTTCACCACAAGACTCTGAAGCGTACTCCAACCCAGGATTAACACCAAAAACAAAAATAAGTGTAAGCTTAACAGGGTCATGTGATCAATTGTCAAAAACAACCAGCAGGCTCAACTTACCAATGCACCAAGAGAGGGAAAGAGGGCACATTAAGATGGCACACATCCACCAAAACCCACTAACTCAAAAGGCTGTCAAGGTAGCTGCTAACAAAACGGCTAGTAAAACATCCACATCCCAGACGGCCCCCCAATTATGTTACAGCTGTATTCAAGCCATAACATGAAACAGACTACAAATTAAGGGTGCAAAAATACCATTTAAGTTATCAACCATGTGTCTTATGTGAAAGTGTTCATGTAAGTGTTAGTGTCGTGAATGAAGAACTGGAATAATGTAAATTAAATGGTTAAGTACACAGTCTAAACAATGGTGGAATGTGTCTGGCAGCAAAGCCAAAATGAAGTGCCTCAGGTGTGCCACATTATCTTGATTGGATGTGTAGAGGAGGGATCAAGAGAAAAGGAAAAATAAGTAGCCATAACACCTAGCTCTTTTCATTTTATAGGAAACATGAACTAGTGTGTGTCCTACCTGGTGCAGACCCAGGCCAGTATGTTGGTGCGATGCTCAGATGGTGTGGACAATAACTGATGCGCACTCTGGTCTTCTCCAACATGCCCCTTGACTACCAAGGGACAGGATGCAGCCTAACAAGAAAAACACATCAATTACTGTTAATTAATTAATTGTTATTTTAGAATAGTTTGAATTGTTCAAATTGAATTGCAGAATTCATGATGTATTGTGGAGTAAGCCTTCCATTTGTACTTAATACACAAACAAATAAAGAATCTTGAATCTAAATGTGAACCGTAAGATACATACCGAAGGGTGAACATTAATAACACACGGAGAGGATGAACAATGATACCTGTAAGGCAATGTAAAGTTTTTGGGCGAGTAGATGCTCCTCTTTCAAAGCTGCCGCCATTTTCAGTAATCAACAAACACTTCTTCCCCTTCTTCTTTTAAGGACAAGACGGCGCACTGCTGCCACCACAGGTTCCACTAAGCACTCCACCTGCAGTATATATTTAATTATCATTGCTTTCAATGTTTGTCTAGATTTGAGTTCAAGTTCTTTATTGTTAAACACAAAACAATTACAGGAAGCAGTTGTTGAAATTTGCAATGCAATTCGTCTTGCAATGCAAGTCTCCGGCCCCAAAATTATCAATATTAAAATATAAACTAATAGAATAAAAATAAAAATATAAACAATCATACATATCATATAATACAATTCTGTTGAGGTAGGTGTATTTTTTATGATGGTGTCTGTGTGGTAAGTCCAGGTCAGGTCCTCGCTGATGTGGACTCAGAGGAACCTGAAGCACCTGACAAGCTCCTAGTCCCATTGATTGATCTTGTCCATAATCAGCTACTCCTTTCTAAAGGCCAAGCAAACTTTATGATGGTGTTGGAGCTGTGGGTGGCCAGGCAGTGAAGTACAGACGAGCATGTACTGTAGTCAATGAACAGCATTCTCACATATGTGTTCATCGGGTACAGGTGGAAGAGGGCAGTGGGGAGGGTTTGAGCCTTTTTGTCCTACAGGCAAACTTCATGATGGTGGAGGTGTGTGCTACTGGGCGGTAGATCATTCATGATGGTGGAGGTAGGTGCTACTGGGCAGTAGGTCATTCATGATGGTGGAGGTAGGTGCTACTGGGCGGTAGGTCACTTCATGATGGTGGAGGTAGGTGCTACTGGGCGGTAGGTCACTTCATGATGGTGGAGGTAGGTGCTACTGGGCAGTAGGTCACTTCATGATGGTGGAGGTAAGTGCTACTGGGCGGTAGATCATTCATGATGGTGGAGGTAGGTGCTACTGGGCGGTAGGTCATTCATGATGGTGGAGGTAGGTGCTACTGGGCGGTAGGTCACTTCATGATGGTGGAGGTAGGTGCTACTGGGCGGTAGGTCACTTCATGATGGTGGAGGTAGGTGCTACTGGGCAGTAGGTCACTTCATGATGGTGGAGGTAGGTGCTACTGGGCGGTAGGTCACTTCATGATGGTGGAGGTAAGTGCTACTGGGCAGTAGGTCACTTCATGATGGTGGAGGTAAGTGCTACTCGGCGGTAGGTCACTTCATGATGGTGGAGGTAAGTGCTACTGGGCAGTAGGTCACTTCATGATGGTGGAGGTAGGTGCTACTGGGCAGTAGGTCACTTCATGATGGTGGAGGTAGGTGCTACTGGGCGGTAGGTCATTCATGATGGTGGAGGTAGGTGCTACTGGGCGGTAGGTCACTTCATGATGGTTTAGGTAAGTGCTACTGGGCAGTAGGTCATTCATGATGGTGGAGGTAGGTGCTACTGGGCGGTAGGTCACTTCATGATGGTGGAGGTAGGTGCTACTGGGCGGTAGGTCATTCATGATGGTGGAGGTAAGTGCTACTGGGCAGTAGGACACTTCATGATGGTGGAGGTAGGTGCTACTGGGCGGTAGGTCATTCATGATGGTGGAGGTAGGTGCTACTGGGCGGTAGGTCACTTCATGATGGTGGAGGTAGGTGCTACTGGGCGGTAGATCATTCATGATGGTGGAGGTAGGTGCTACTGGGCGGTAGGTCATTCATGATGGTGGAGGTAGGTGCTACTGGGCGGTAGGTCACTTCATGATGGTGGAGGTAGGTGCTACTGGGCGGTAGGTCACTTCATGATGGTGGAGGTAGGTGCTACTGGGCAGTAGGTCACTTCATGATGGTGGAGGTAGGTGCTACTGGGCGGTAGGTCACTTCATGATGGTGGAGGTAAGTGCTACTGGGCAGTAGGTCACTTCATGATGGTGGAGGTAAGTGCTACTCGGCGGTAGGTCACTTCATGATGGTGGAGGTAAGTGCTACTGGGCAGTAGGTCACTTCATGATGGTGGAGGTAGGTGCTACTGGGCAGTAGGTCACTTCATGATGGTGGAGGTAGGTGCTACTGGGCGGTAGGTCATTCATGATGGTGGAGGTAGGTGCTACTGGGCGGTAGGTCACTTCATGATGGTTTAGGTAAGTGCTACTGGGCAGTAGGTCATTCATGATGGTGGAGGTAGGTGCTACTGGGCGGTAGGTCACTTCATGATGGTGGAGGTAGGTGCTACTGGGCGGTAGGTCATTCATGATGGTGGAGGTAAGTGCTACTGGGCAGTAGGACACTTCATGATGGTGGAGGTAGATGCTACTGGGCGGTAGGTCATTCATGATGGTGGAGGTAGGTGCTACTGGGCGGTAGGTCACTTCATGATGGTGGAGGTAGGTGCTACTGGGCGGTAGATCATTCATGATGGTGGAGGTAGGTGCTACTGGGCGGTAGGTCACTTCATGATGGTGGAGGTAAGTGCTACTGGGCAGTAGGTCACTTCATGATGGTGGAGAAGGTGAGGGCTACTGGGCGGTAGGTCACTTCATGATGGTGGAGGTAAGTGCTACTGGGCGGTAGGTCACTTCATGATGGTGGAGGTAGGTGCTTCTGGGCGGTAGGTCATTCATGATGGTGGAGGTAAGTGCTACTGGGCGGTAGGTCACTTCATGATGGTGGAGGTAAGTGCTACTGGGCGGTAGGTCACTTCATGATGGTGGAGGTAAGTGCTACTGGGCGGTAGGTCACTTCATGATGGTGGAGGTAAGTGCTACTGGGCAGTAGGTCACTTCATGATGGTGGAGAAGGTGAGGGCTACTGGGCGGTAGGTCACTTCATGATGGTGGAGAAGGTGAGGGCTACTGGGCTGTAGGACAGTGCTACTGGGCTGTAGGACAGTGCTACTGGGTGAGGTTGGTCACTTTATGACCGTGGAGGTGAGTGCAACTTGTGGTAGGTCATTTCATGATGGTAGAGGAAGTAAATGCTACTGGGCCGTAGGTCACTTCATGATGGTGGAGGTAGGTGCTACTGGACGGTAGGTCACTTCATGATGGTGGACGTAAGTGCTACTGGTCGGTAGGTCACTTCATGATGGTGGAGGTAAGTGCTACTGGGCGGTAGGTCACTTCATGATGGTGGAGGTAGGTGCTACTGGGCAGTAGGTCATTCATTATGGTGGAGGTAAGTGCTACTGGGCGGTAGGTCACTTCATGATGGTGGAGGTAGGTGCTACTGGGCGGTAGGTCACTTCATGATGGTGGAGGTAAGTGCTACTGGGCGGTAGGTCATTCATGATGGTGGAGGTAAGTGCTACTGGGCGGTAGGTCACTTCATAATGGTGGAGGTAGGTGCTACTGGGCAGTAGGTCATTCATGATGGTGGAGGTAAGTGCTACTGGGCAGTAGGTCATTCATGATGATGGAGGTAGGTGCTACTGGGCGGTAGGTCACTTCATGATGATGGAGGTAGGTGCTACTGGGCGGTAGGTCACTTCATGATGGTGGAGGTAGGTGCTACTGGGCAGTAGGTCACTTCATGATGGTGGAAGTAGGTGCTACTGGGCGGCAGGTCATTCATGATGGTGGAGGTAAGTGCTACTGGGCAGTAGGTCACTTCATGATGGTGGAGGTAGGTGCTACTGGGCGGTAGGTCATTCATGATGGTGGAGGTAAGTGCTACTGGGCGGTAGGTCACTTCATGATGGTGGAGGTAGGTGCTACTGGGCGGTAGGTCATTCATGATGGTCGAGGTAAGTGCTACTGGGCGGTAGGTCACTTCATGATGGTGGAGGTAGGTGCTACTGGGCAGTAGGTCACTTCATGATGGTGGAGGTAGGTGCTACTGGGCGGTAGGTCATTCATGATTGTGGAGGTAGGTGCTACTGGGCGGTAGGTCACTTCATGATGGTGGAGGTAAGTGCTACTGGGCAGTAGGTCATTCATGATGGTGGAGGTAGGTGCTACTGGGCAGTAGGTCACTTCATGATGGTGGAGGTAGGTGCTACTGGGCGGTAGGTCATTCATGATGGTGGAGGTAGGTGCTACTGGGCGGTAGGTCACTTCATGATGGTGGAGGTAGGTGCTACTGGGCCGTAGGTCACTTCATGATGGTGGAGGTAAGTGCTACTGGGCGGTAGGTCATTCATGATGGTGGAGGTAGGTGCTACTGGGCGGTAGGTCACTTCATGATGGTGGAGGAAAGTGCTACTGGGCAGTAGGTCATTCATGATGGTGGAGGTAGGTGCTACTGGGCGGTAGGTCACTTCATGATGGTGGAGGTAGGTGCTACTGGGCGGTAGGTCATTCATGATGGTGGAGGTAAGTGCTACTGGGCAGGACACTTCATGATGGTGGAGGTAGGTGCTACTGGGCGGTAGGTCATTCATGATGGTGGAGGTAGGTGCTACTCGGCGGTAGGTCACTTCATGATGGTGGAGGTAGGTGCTACTGGGCGGTAGATCATTCATGATGGTGGAGGTAGGTGCTACTGGGCGGTAGGTCACTTCATGATGGTGGAGGTAAGTGCTACTGGGCAGTAGGTCACTTCATGATGGTGGAGAAGGTGAGGGCTACTGGGCGGTAGGTCACTTCATGATGGTGGAGAAGGTGAGGGCTACTGGGCTGTAGGACAGTGCTACTGGGCTGTAGGACAGTGCTACTGGGTGCGGTTGGTCACTTTATGACCGTGGAGGTGAGTGCAACTTGTGGTAGGTCATTTCATGATGGTAGAGGAAGTAAATGCTACTGGGCCGTAGGTCACTTCATGATGGTGGAGGTATGTGCTACTGGGCGGTAGGTCACTTCATGATGGTGGAGGTAAGTGCTACTGGGCGGTAGGTCACTTCATGATGGTGGAGGTAAGTGCTACTGGGCGGTAGATCACTTCATGATGGTGGAGGTAGGTGCTACTGGGCAGTAGGTCATTCATGATGGTGGAGGTAGGTGCTACTGGGCGGTAGGTCACTTCATGATGATGGAGGTAGGTGCTACTGGGCGGTAGGTCACTTCATGATGGTGGAGGTAGGTGCTACTGGGCAGTAGGTCACTTCATGATGGTGGAGGTAGGTGCTACTGGGCGGTAGGTCATTCATGATGGTGGAGGTAAGTGCTACTGGGCAGTAGGTCACTTCATGATGGTGGAGGTAGGTGCTACTGGGCGGTAGGTCATTCATGATGGTGGAGGTAAGTGCTACTGGGCGGTAGGTCACTTCATGATGGTGGAGGTAGGTGCTACTGGGCGGTAGGTCATTCATGATGGTCGAGGTAGGTGCTACTGGGCGGTAGGTCACTTCATGATGGTGGAGGTAGGTGCTACTCGGCGGTAGGTCACTTCATGATGGTGGAGGTAGGTGCTACTGGGCGGTAGATCATTCATGATGGTGGAGGTAGGTGCTACTGGGCGGTAGGTCACTTCATGATGGTGGAGGTAAGTGCTACTGGGCAGTAGGTCACTTCATGATGGTGGAGAAGGTGAGGGCTACTGGGCTGTAGGTCACTTCATGATGGTGGAGGTAAGTGCTACTGGGCGGTAGGTCACTTCATGATGGTGGAGGTAGGTGCTACTGGGCGGTAGGTCATTCATGATGGTGGAGGTAAGTGCTACTGGGCGGTAGGTCACTTCATGATGGTGGAGGTAAGTGCTACTGGGCGGTAGGTCACTTCATGATGGTGGAGGTAAGTGCTACTGGGCAGTAGGTCACTTCATGATGGTGGAGAAGGTGACGGCTACTGGGCGGTAGGTCACTTCATGATGGTGGAGAAGGTGAGGGCTACTGGGCTGTAGGACAGTGCTACTGGGCTGTAGGACAGTGCTACTGGGTGCGGTTGGTCACTTTATGACCGTGGAGGTGAGTGCAACTTGCGGTAGGTCATTTCATGAAGGTAGAGGAAGTAAATGCTACTGGGCCGTAGGTCACTTCATGATGGTGGAGGTAGGTGCTACTGGGCGGTAGGTCACTTCATGATGGTGGAGGTAAGTGCTACTGGGCGGTAGGTCACTTCATGATGGTGGAGGTAGGTGCTACTGGGCAGTAGGTCATTCATGATGGTGGAGGTAAGTGCTACTGGGCAGTAGGTCACTTCATGATGGTGGAGGTAGGTGCTACTGGGCGGTAGGTCACTTCATGTTGGTGGAGGTAAGTGCTACTGGGCGGTAGGTCATTCATGATGGTGAAGGTAAGTGCTACTGGGCGGTAGGTCACTTCATGATGGTGGAGGTAAGTGCTACTTGGCGGTAGGTCACTTCATGATGGTGGAGGTAGGTGCTACTGGGCAGTAGGTCATTCATGATGGTGGAGGTAAGTGCTACTGGGCAGTAGGTCATTCATGATGATGGAGGTAGATGCTACTGGGCGGTAGGTCACTTCATGATGATGGAGGTAGGTGCTACTGGGCGGTAGGTCACTTCATGATGGTGGAGGTAGGTGCTACTGGGCAGTAGGTCACTTCATGATGGTGGAGGTAGGTGCTACTGGGCGGTAGGTCATTCATGATGGTTTAGGTAAGTGCTACTGGGCAGTAGGTCACTTCATGATGGTGGAGGTAGGTGCTACTGGGCGGTAGGTCATTCATGATGGTGGAGGTAAGTGCTACTGGGCGGTAGGTCACTTCATGATGGTGGAGGTAGGTGCTACTGGGCGGTAGGTCATTCATGATGGTGGAGGTAAGTGCTACTGGGCGGTATGTCACTTCATGATGGTGGAGGTAGGTGCTACTGGGCAGTAGGTCACTTCATGATGGTGGAGGTAGGTGCTACTGGGCGGTAGGTCATTCATGATGGTGGAGGTAGGTGCTACTGGGCGGTAGGTCACTTCATGATGGTGGAGGTAAGTGATACTGGGCGGTAGGTCACTTCATGATGGTGGAGGTAAGTGCTACTGGGCGGTAGGTCACTTCATGATGGTGGAGGTAAGTGCTACTGGGCGGTAGGTCACTTCATGATGGTGGAGGTAAGTGCTACTGGGCAGTAGGTCACTTCATGATGGTGGAGAAGGTGAGGGCTACTGGGCGATAGGTCACTTCATGATGGTGGAGAAGGTGAGGGCTACTGGGCTGTAGGACAGTGCTACTGGGCTGTAGGACAGTGCTACTGGGTGCGGTTGGTCACTTTATGACCGTGGAGGTGAGTGCAACTTGTGGTAGGTCATTTCATGATGGTAGAGGAAGTAAATGCTACTGGGCCGTAGGTCACTTCATGATGGTGGAGGTATGTGCTACTGGGCGGTAGGTCACTTCATGATGGTGGAGGTAAGTGCTACTGGGCGGTAGGTCACTTCATGATGGTGGAGGTAAGTGCTACTGGGCGGTAGATCACTTCATGATGGTGGAGGTAGGTGCTACTGGGCAGTAGGTCATTCATGATGGTGGAGGTAGGTGCTACTGGGCGGTAGGTCACTTCATGATGATGGAGGTAGGTGCTACTGGGCGGTAGGTCACTTCATGATGGTGGAGGTAGGTGCTACTGGGCAGTAGGTCACTTCATGATGGTGGAGGTAGGTGCTACTGGGCGGTAGGTCATTCATGATGGTGGAGGTAAGTGCTACTGGGCAGTAGGTCACTTCATGATGGTGGAGGTAGGTGCTGCTGGGCGGTAGGTCATTCATGATGGTGGAGGTAAGTGCTACTGGGCGGTAGGTCACTTCATGATGGTGGAGGTAGGTGCTACTGGGCGGTAGGTCATTCATGATGGTCGAGGTAGGTGCTACTGGGCGGTAGGTCACTTCATGATGGTGGAGGTAGGTGCTACTGGGCAGTAGGTCACTTCATGATGGTGGAGGTAGGTGCTACTGGGCGGTAGATCATTCATGATTGTGGAGGTAGGTGCTACTGGGCGGTAGGTCACTTCATGATGGTGGAGGTAAGTGCTACTGGGCAGTAGGTCATTCATGATGGTGGAGGTAGGTGCTACTGGGCAGTAGGTCACTTCATGATGGTGGAGGTAGGTGCTACTGGGCGGTAGGTCATTCATGATGGTGGAGGTAGGTGCTACTGGGCGGTAGGTCACTTCATGATGGTGGAGGTAGGTGCTACTGGGCCGTAGGTCACTTCATGATGGTGGAGGTAAGTGCTACTGGGCGGTAGGTCATTCATGATGGTGGAGGTAGGTGCTACTGGGCGGTAGGTCACTTCATGATGGTGGAGGAAAGTGCTACTGGGCAGTAGGTCATTCATGATGGTGGAGGTAGGTGCTACTGGGCGGTAGGTCACTTCATGATGGTGGAGGTAGGTGCTACTGGGCGGTAGGTCATTCATGATGGTGGAGGTAAGTGCTACTGGGCAGGACACTTCATGATGGTGGAGGTAGGTGCTACTGGGCGGTAGGTCATTCATGATGGTGGAGGTAGGTGCTACTGGGCGGTAGGTCACTTCATGATGGTGGAGGTAGGTGCTACTGGGCGGTAGATCATTCATGATGGTGGAGGTAGGTGCTACTGGGCGGTAGGTCACTTCATGATGGTGGAGGTAAGTGCTACTGGGCAGTAGGTCACTTCATGATGGTGGAGAAGGTGAGGGCTACTGGGCGGTAGGTCACTCCATGATGGTGGAGGTAAGTGCTACTGGGCGGTAGGTCACTTCATGATGGTGGAGGTAAGTGCTACTGGGCGGTAGGTCACTTCATGATGGTGGAGGTAGGTGCTACTGGGCGGTAGGTCATTCATGATGGTGGAGGTAAGTGCTACTGGGCGGTAGGTCACTTCATGATGGTGGAGGTAAGTGCTACTGGGCGGTAGGTCACTTCATGATGGTGGAGGTAAGTGCTACTGGGCGGTAGGTCACTTCATGATGGTGGAGGTAAGTGCTACTGGGCAGTAGGTCACTTCATGATGGTGGAGAAGGTGAGGGCTACTGGGCGGTAGGTCACTTCATGATGGTGGAGAAGGTGAGGGCTACTGGGCTGTAGGACAGTGCTACTGGGCTGTAGGACAGTGCTACTGGGTGCGGTTGGTCACTTTATGACCGTGGAGGTGAGTGCAACTTGCGGTAGGTCATTTCATGAAGGTAGAGGAAGTAAATGCTACTGGGCCGTAGGTCACTTCATGATGGTGGAGGTAGGTGCTACTGGGCGGTAGGTCACTTCATGATGGTGGAGGTAAGTGCTACTGGGCGGTAGGTCACTTCATGGTGGTGGAGGTAAGTGCTACTGGGCGGTAGGTCACTTCATGATGGTGGAGGTAGGTGCTACTGGGCAGTAGGTCATTCATGATGGTGGAGGTAAGTGCTACTGGGCGGTAGGTCACTTCATGATGGTGGAGGTAGGTGCTACTGGGCGGTAGGTCACTTCATGATGGTGGATGTAAGTGCTACTGGGCGGTAGGTCATTCATGATGGTGGAGGTAAGTGCTACTGGGCGGTAGGTCACTTCATGATGGTGGAGGTAAGTGCTACTTGGCGGTAGGTCACTTCATGATGGTGGAGGTAGGTGCTACTGGGCAGTAGGTCATTCATGATGGTGGAGGTAAGTGCTACTGGGCAGTAGGTCATTCATGATGATGGAGGTAGGTGCTACTGGGCGGTAGGTCACTTCATGATGATGGAGGTAGGTGCTACTGGGCGGTAGGTCACTTCATGATGGTGGAGGTAGGTGCTACTGGGCAGTAGGTCACTTCATGATGGTGGAGGTAGGTGCTACTGGGCGGTAGGTCATTCATGATGGTGGAGGTAAGTGCTACTGGGCAGTAGGTCACTTCATGATGGTGGAGGTAGGTGCTACTGGGCGGTAGGTCATTCATGATGGTGGAGGTAAGTGCTACTGGGCGGTAGGTCACTTCATGATGGTGGAGGTAGGTGCTACTGGGCGGTAGGTCATTCATGATGGTGGAGGTAAGTGCTACTGGGCGGTAGGTCACTTCATGATGGTGGAGGTAGGTGCTACTGGGCAGTAGGTCACTTCATGATGGTGGAGGTAGGTGCTACTGGGCGGTAGGTCATTCATGATGGTGGAGGTAGGTGCTACTGGGCGGTAGGTCACTTCATGATGGTGGAGGTAAGTGCTACTGGGCAGTAGGTCATTCATGATGGTGGAGGTAGGTGCTACTGGGCAGTAGGTCACTTCATGATGGTGGAGGTAGGTGCTACTGGGCGGTAGGTCATTCATGATGGTGGAGGTAGGTGCTACTGGGCGGTAGGTCACTTCATGATGGTGGAGGTAAGTGCTACTGGGCGGTAGGTCATTCATGATGGTGGAGGTAGGTGCTACTGGGCAGTAGGTCATTCATGATGGTGGAGGTAGGTGCTACTGGGCGGTAGGTCATTCATGATGGTGGAGGTAAGTGCTACTGGGCAGTAGGTCACTTCATGATGGTGGAGAAGGTGAGGGCTACTGGCCTGTAGGACAGTGCTACTGGTCTGTAGGACAGTGCTACTGGGCTGTAGGACAGTGCTACTGGGCGCGGTTGGTCACTTTATGACCGTGGAGGTGAGTGCAACTTGCGGTAGGTCATTTCACGATGGTAGAGGAGGTAAATGCTACTGGGCCGTAGGTCACTTCATGATGGTGGAGGTAGGTGCTACTGGGCGGTAAGTCATTCATGATGGTGGAGGTAAGTGCTACTGGGCAGTAGGTCACTTCATGATGGTGGAGGTAGGTGCTACTGGGCGGTAGATCATTCATGATGGTGGAGGTAGGTGCTACTGGGCGGTAGGTCACTTCATGATGGTGGAGGTAAGTGCTACTGGGCAGTAGGTCACTTCATGATGGTGGAGAAGGTGAGGGCTACTGGGCGGTAGGTCACTTCATGATGGTGGAGGTAAGTGCTACTGGGCGGTAGGTCACTTCATGATGGTGGAGGTAAGTGCTACTGGGCAGTAGGTCACTTCATGATGGTGGAGAAGGTGAGGGCTACTGGGCGGTAGGTCACTTCATGATGGTGGAGAAGGTGAGGGCTACTGGGCTGTAGGACAGTGCTACTGGGCTGTAGGACAGTGCTACTGGGTGCGGTTTGTCACTTTATGACCGTGGAGGTGAGTGCAACTTGCGGTAGGTCATTTCATGAAGGTAGAGGAAGTAAATGCTACTGGGCCGTAGGTCACTTCATGATGGTGGAGGTAGGTGCTACTGGGTGGTAGGTCACTTCATGATGGTGGAGGTAAGTGCTACTGGGCGGTAGGTCACTTCATGATGGTGGAGGTAAGTGCTACTGGGCGGTAGGTCACTTCATGATGGTGGAGGTAGGTGCTACTGGGCAGTAGGTCATTCATGATGGTGGAGGTAAGTGCTACTGGGCGGTAGGTCACTTCATCATGGTGGAGGTAGGTGCTACTGGGCGGTAGGTCACTTCATGATGGTGGAGGTAAGTGCTACTGGGCGGTAGGTCATTCATGATGGTGGAGGTAAGTGCTACTGGGCGTTAGGTCACTTCATGATGGTGGAGGTAAGTGCTACTGGGCGGTAGGTCACTTCATGATGGTGGAGGTAGGTGCTACTGGGCAGTAGGTCATTCATGATGGTGGAGGTAAGTGCTACTGGGCAGTAGGTCATTCATGATGATGGAGGTAGGTGCTACTGGGCGGTAGGTCACTTCATGATGATGGAGGTAGGTGCTACTGGGCGGTAGGTCACTTCATGATGGTGGAGGTAGGTGCTACTGGGCAGTAGGTCACTTCATGATGGTGGAGGTAGGTGCTACTGGGCGGTAGGTCATTCATGATGGTGGAGGTAAGTGCTACTGGGCAGTAGGTCACTTTATGATGGTGGAGGTAGGTGCTACTGGGCGGTAGGTCATTCATGATGGTGGAGGTAAGTGCTACTGGGCGGTAGGTCACTTCATGATGGTGGAGGTAGGTGCTACTGGGCGGTAGATCACTTCATGATGGTGGAGGTAGGTGCTACTGGGCAGTAGGTCACTTCATGATGGTGGAGGTAGGTGCTACTGGGCGGTAGGTCATTCATGATGGTGGAGGTAGGTGCTACTGGGCGGTAGGTCATTCATGATGGTGGAGGTAAGTGCTACTGGGCGGTAGGTCACTTCATGATGGTGGAGGTAGGTGCTACTGGGCAGTAGGTCACTTCATGATGGTGGAGGTAGGTGCTACTGGGCAGTAGGTCATTCATGATGGTGGAGGTAGGTGCTACTGGGCAGTAGGTCACTTCATGATGGTGGAGGTAGGTGCTACTGGGCGGTAGGTCATTCATGATGGTGGAGGTAGGTGCTACTCGGCGGTAGGTCACTTCATGATGGTGGAGGTAAGTGCTACTGGGCGGTAGGTCATTCATGATGGTGGAGGTAGGTGCTACTGGGCAGTAGGTCATTCATGATGGTGGAGGTAGGTGCTACTGGGCGGTAGGTCATTCATGATGG
This sequence comes from Muraenolepis orangiensis, assembly GCA_027704905.1. NCBI lineage: Eukaryota > Metazoa > Chordata > Actinopteri > Gadiformes > Muraenolepididae > Muraenolepis > Muraenolepis orangiensis. The sequence goes on from CM051003.1 coordinate 28,279,377, forward strand.
TGGAGGTAGGTGCTACTCGGCGGTAGGTCACTTCATGATGGTGGAGGTAAGTGCTACTGGGCGGTAGGTCATTCATGATGGTGGAGGTAAGTGCTACTGGACAGTAGGTCACTTCATGATGGTGGAGA
>CM051003.1:28284504-28309504 GCA_027704905.1 Muraenolepis orangiensis
CTCTCTCCCTTATTTTTCTCTCTCAATTCCTCTTTGTCTCCCTCTCTCAATCTCTCTCCCTCTCTCTCAGTCTGTCTCTGTCTCTGTCTCTTTCTCACTCTCTCTCAGAATCTCTCTCCGTCTCTCTCTCTCTCTCTCTCTCTCTCTCTCTCTCTCTCTCTCTCTCTCTCTCTCTCTCTCTCTCTCTCTCTCTCTCTCTCTCTCTCTCTCTTTTGTTGACCTGGTCTCAGTATGTTCTCATTCATATTTAGATGTTTCCGGACTGCCTCACAGAAGAAATAGGCTGTTCTTTCCAGCAGTAAACTCAACATGTCTCTTCGACATTGTCGTGCCTACTTAGCCTGTTCAGAGAATCAGGCGTGACCAATGACATACAGAAACATACAGACACATTCATTACAGATCTTAAGGAGTGGTTGCGCGGCTGGGCTAACTTGAGACTTTGCACATTTTATTTATACATTTTGGAGTTTAATCCAATGCCTCTTACAGTGACTTCAGATACATGGTTTATATCAAGAGCATGTAGGATCTAGGCATCTTTCTCAAGGATGCTTCAGATGGGTTATGTGGTTCGGTGTTAGGTGATATTTGTCAGACTTTACTAGGATATACAATTTGCACTCACACCTATCCGCCGCTGTAGCTAGACACACACACATACACACACCCCACACACACAAACACACACACACACACACACACACACACACACACACACACACACACACACACACACACACACACACAAACACACACACACACACACACACACACACACACACACACACACACACACACACACACACACACACACACACACACACACACACACACACACACACACACACACACACACACACACACACACACACACACACACACACACACAGGTGTGTGTGTGTCTGTCAGACACTGACAGAGGCGCCACTAGCTCAGCTACTGCTGGGGTTCGTACACTTTTCCCCATGGTGGATTTAATCTCAATGTTAATGTTCTGAATTAACGTACTAGTTAAACAGCTGGAAAGCAGCTGGAAATAACCAGTCGCCATCACAACAACAAGCCACTTGGGTTGGGAGAGAGAGAGAGAGAGAGAGAGAGAGAGAGAGAGAGAGAGAGAGAGAGAGAGAGAGAGAGAGAGAGAGAGAGAGAGAGAGAGAGAGAGAGAGAGAGAGAGAGAGAGAGAGAGAGAGAGAGAGAGAGAGAGAGAGAGAGAGAGAGAAGAAGAAGAAGTGAAAAAAGGGAGGGGTAAGAGGGATAGAAAGAGGGAAAGAGATAGAAAAGAGAGAGGTAAGAGGGAGAGAGATAGAAAAGAGAGACGTAAGAGGGAGAGAGATAGAAAAGAGAGAGGTAAGAGGGAGAGGGAGGTAAGAGGAAAGAGTAAGAGGGAGAGAAAGACATAAGAGGGAGAGAGATAGGAAAGTGAGAGGTAAGAGGGAGAGAGAGGTAAGGGGGAGAGGGGGGTAAGAGAGAGAGAGAGGTTAGAGGGAGAGGAAGATGAAGAGGGGAGGTGGAGAGAGAGAGAGTGAGTCCACACTAAATTTTTATGCAAAATTCTGGGACAAAAACAACCATAGGCAGTACCGTACTGCAGAGTTTCAACCATATGCAATTCAAATTTTGATAATAAAATAGTTTTGACCAGACACAGATTTGAACTTAAAAAGCGTTTTAAAGAATCCAAAACAAATCTATGAAATGGAGGGACATTTTCATGAAAAATATATGGTGTATTAATTAGATTTAGAATGTGTTTCTTATTCCGGCATTCTGAATGTTCCTACAATACGCATATGCAATACGCAAGCTGGTCCTGAAACTGAGGGACCTAGGTCTGGGCGCCCCCATCTGTAACTGAATTATGGACTTCCTGACGGGCAGGCCTCAAGTGGTGAAGATTGGGAACAACATCTCATCTACTCTGGTCCTCAACACCGGAGCACCCCAAGGCTGCTGCCTCAGTCCCCGGCTGTACTCGCTGTACACACATGACTGTACTGCCAAGCACAGCAATAATCAGATTATCAAGTTTGCAGACGACACCACAGACGTCATTGGCACACAAGGACAACAGCCTTGCACTGAATGTCAGCAAGACTAAGGAGCTCACTGTGGACTTCAGGTGGCCAGTGAACTTCTACCGTGGCACTGTAGAGAGCGTCCTGACGAGTGGCGTCACTGTGTGGTACAGCAACACCACTGCACAGGACAAAAAAGCCATCCAGAGGGTCTAATCGGGTGTGCACTTCCATGCATTGAGGAGATCTGTAGGATCAGATGTCGGAAGGGGGCCATGTCCATCATAAAGGAATGCAACCACCCTGGCACCATGTCTTCTCCCCCCTACTGTCCAGTCGCCGGTTTCACAGCATCCGTACAAGGACTCCTAGGTTTAAGGATCGTTTTTATCCACAGGCAGTGCACCTACTGAACTGCTAGGAGTGCTGCCACTATCATAACATTGTTATTAACATTACACTTTTATACTTTGCTGGACTTTCTGGAATCATCACAGCTACTGCACTGTACTGCACTTTTCTTGGTGCTGCTGCACTACTGGCACTTTAAATGCTTTTAAATATTTTTGCACAATTCAACAGATCAAACCATCTATCAGTCACTTTGCTGTCCTTTTTTGTTCATTTTTATTGTATATATTATTTTTAAGGTATTATTTTGGAGATGTATACTGCAGGAAGGAATGGGGAGTAAGCATTCCAATGTACAAATGGCCAATAAATATCTTGTATCTTGAATTGATATAATTGATTAATTGTATATCAATTTCAAATATTATTACCTGACCACATAAACACACACGCACGCACGCACGCACACACACACACACACACACACACACACACACACACACACACACACACACACACACACACACACACACACACACACACACACACACACACACACACACACACACACACACACACACACACACACACACACACACACACACACACACACACACACACACACAAAATGAGATGCAGAGCCATTCCACCCACAATAGGGAAAACCTTCTCAATGTGTAGTGGTGTGGGCGGAATGTGATCAGAAGATTCTTCCTTCCTCTCTCTCTCTCTCTCTCTCTCTCTCTCTCTCTCTCTCTCTCTCTCTCTCTCTCTCTCTCTCTCTCTCTCTCTCTCTCTCTCTCTCTCTTCCTCTCTCTCCCTCTTATTCGTCTGTATGTCTGTGTTTGTCTGTCATTTCCTGTGCGAGGCTCCAGAAGTCTGAAAGTCTACTCCTTAAATAGAGCTGACCTTAGTCAAAAGGCCTGCTACTCTCTTTAACCCTGCACACTGGCACTCAAATTACCTCCGGTGTGTGTGTCGTGGGACTTGAGGAGTGGGCGGAATGTCCACATATTGCACGGTTTTCTCTAGTCATATATAAATATTTGTATCCTCCTATATATATATACAGTATAAATAAGTCATTTTCTCCAAAAAATGTATCGTAAAGATCCGAAACAGTGGAAATATATCTATATATATGTAAGTTTCCAAAAGAGCTGTGATGAGATTTTGATGGACTTTGTGTGCTTTGATACGACTCTTGAACTCCAAGATAAATGGTTTCATGTTTAATGTGATGAGTGCGAGATAATGGTTCAAGTGAACATTCTTATAAACCAAAAATGTGCCCGCAGTGGGCATGCAAACTCGCTTGTCCGAGAGATAGCAGCTATCATTTGCATTTGCGTTTGTGCAGCTAACGCTGGAAAGTGGACGGCTCCCTGTTAAATGTAATCCTTTGGAAATACTTTTGGTGGTGGTGGGTTGACACTTTGAACAGTGCTTTTGCATGCGATTGCTCCACAGTCCCCTGGGCTCCATATCTAATGATAGCATATGGATTATGGATGACTGTACTAGTGCAGCCTTTTATTGTTTCGTAATGACATGCAGTGTCAAAGCTAAATATATACAAGTATCGTGTGCATCATATGAATGTCCTAATGAGGCACCCATTGTTGGTGCTCTGCTTTAACCACCAACACATGCAGGGTTTATATCAGAGGTGAGGAAAAAACATGTTCAATACAATGCCCCTCCTGCTGTGACAATACGCTTGTATTGTCACGTCACGGCACGAGGGGCATGTATCAAACATGTTTTTTTTTCTTAAATTATTCAAACTGACAAAGAAAACAGACTTCACCACACTTTCATCTTAAGACTTAATGGGGAGTTGAGCAGATCATGGGAGCCACTTGTATTACAGAATGGGGAGGTAACCTGAGCAGGCCTTATGGAGATGAATTAAAGTGTGGCACCTGCTAACTGGCTATAACTGCAATAGGAGTTTGTTAGGAGGTTAGTTTGTGTTCATGCTTGTTCTTTCTATTCAAAAAACGAATACAGAAAAATAATACTCAATCATTGTGTGAATGTTCACCTTACTGCCATTCTGTATCTGTCGGTGTCTGGGGTGTAGAATAATAAGAAAATATGAATTTAAAACAAAATAAAAGATTTTTCCTCTTTTTTACCCTCCGCCCACCACCACCATCACACGACCGCGAAGACACCAATAATGTGATTCCATGGCAGACAAAAGCTGTTATTTTCCATTCAACTGGTATCACGGTTAAGCGTTGCGCGTGAACAGATATGAGGAGTGTAATACAAGCTGGCGACGGTATTATCATTGTTGCTGTTGTTGCTATTGTTGTCTGTGGTGAAGATAGCACACATTGTGATGGAAATACTAGAATGCTGCAGAATCCCAGGTTCAAATTGAATCCCTCTTGCGGTCCAATTTGGTTGTCAGCTAACTTGGTGCGGTGGATTTATAGGCGGTTGCATTTGATTCCGGGGCGAAAAAGGAAAACAGTCGGGGCCCTCGAGGAGTAATGGATATAAATTTGCAAAAGACACAACAGCAAAAAATGTATTCCAGTGCTTAAACATCTAATCCCATGGATAACCATGGCAAACAAACAGTAGTGGAATATCATTAGGCTGTTGTCCCAAGCTCAGAGTGTTTCCTAATAGCAGGGTTCTCTGAACCCCACATCGCGGCCCGAGTGTGAATCATCCTCGCCTTGTGCTTCTCTTGTTTCAGTATATCTCTAGCTGAGACAGGGAATGGGCATGCATCTAAAAATCATCTTCCTTTCTATTCCCGCCGGGCTAGATGGACTCGTTTTTGCTTTCTGTTCATTTATAAACTGGACGTCTTCTTCTTAATATTTTTTTGTTCTGTTTATATTTGTTTCATTAGTAATCCGGAATGCTCCTGGTAGCTGCACTCTGAGATGGGGAACATAATAGAGGAGTGCTGCTCTAGGGCAGAGGATGGGGCGCTTGTGAGCGTATAGAAACTGTGTCTAAAATCATATTATGAAGCCTCAGACACGACAACAACAAATGGTGAGGACTGAATCCTCTTTATTGGTCACATACATGTAAACATACAGTGAAATGTGTTCTCTGCATTTAACCCATCCTAGTATTAGGAGCAGTGGGCTGCTATTTATACAGAGGGGAGCAGTTAGGGTTAGGGTGTCTTCCTCAAGGACACCTTGACAGTTTTTGCTAGGAGGAGCCGGGGATTGAACCAGCAACCTTCCGGTTGTGAGGTGACCGCTCTACCTCCTGAGCTATACAGCCGCCCAGTCATAAGCCAGTCGAGGAGATGAAGTATTCTCTTACACATGAGTGATGCAAAAGTAAGATTAGCATGATTGCTACTGGGCCAATATGTGGTTGTGACAGTTGAGAATATCTATATGCTAGGCAGGATGACTGTATACTCTCATCATAACACAGAATGTTATCAGAGCTCTTATCCCTCTTTAGCCATGCTGTACAGCCAGTGCTTCAGTGGGATATCTTTTAAATTGCTCAATAGTTCAATAGCCCATTTTATGGAAATCCATTTGGCTACTTTACTGAAGATTAGACCAAATGCAAAGATAAACCAAAGATGTATGCATATATCATCGCTTATAGTCATTCAAAGCAACATAATTCATGCATAGTATGCTGGCCACAGAGGCTTCAACATCATGATACGCTATCTTAATAAATGCAGCTATACAATGCATTACACTTTGTACATTGATACCGTTATAATATCAGACGTGTCCACGCCGGACACCCTATCTTACGCACAGCGTTGAAGCTGACCACGCGTCGATATTCCAAAGGGGACCGTTAATTACTTTTCACAAGTGTTACTGGCCACCTGGGGAGTCTATTGCTCAGCAAACCTTGAAGAGGAGATGGGGAGGGGCTGGGGTGACTTTTAGCCCATCACCTGAGCACCGACGCGGATGGGACTCGCTGGGCTGGAACAGAGTCCGGAGAGCGCGGTGGTGTTAGTAACCGCACGCCCCACCTCTTTGAAATGAAACGATGTCAGCCTTTGTCTTACCACTTGAATGAATTTAATTTGCGTGAACCCCCTCATGTCCTCCAAATGCAGCCAGGCGGTCACGGTCGTAATGCTGACGCACACACACACACACACACACACACACACACACACACACACACACACACACACACACACACACACACACACACACACACACACACACACACACACACACACACACACACACACACAGCATGCACGCACATACACACACACGCACGCATGCACACACGCACGCACACACGCACACGCACACACACACACACACATACAACTACACACACACAACACACATACAACTACACACAAACACACACACACACACACACACACACACACACACACACACACACACACACACACACACACACACACACACACACACACACACACACACACACACACACACACACACACACACACACACACACACACACTGGGGCACACTGGTACTGGCTGCTCACGAGCTGCACAGCACAGTGGGTAAATAAAAGGTAATGAAAGGTAATTTTGCGAGTGGGTTCATTAACAAAAAAAGAAACGGATCATTGACCGAGCTGTAGCATTGACAAACTTAGGGGTGTTTTGTGAATGACTTTTACAATAAATGAACACCTTTACATAAGAGTGGTTGGCAATGTCACCAGAACAAATCGCCACGGTTCAAGGAGAGGGTGGTGACAAGTGTAATTACTCGTTTGGGAAACATCTCATGTTCGTAATTTAACGACCTCAAGATTGATGGTAAATTGGCTCAAATCTGGGTGAATGAGGCATTTCACTTTCTCTCACTTCTTATTTGTTTCGACCAATCATCGTTTCTGGAGGCGAGGATCTGTAAGGCCCCGATCACACAGGACGCGTTTTGCAGGCGGAAAAATGTGTGGCGAACTTTACTGCACTTTACACAGGATGCGGTTGAGGAAGCGATTTTTGTTGCTATGCAACCACCGAATCAGCTGTCAGTCTAAGCATTGTAAACACGGAAGTTAATTTTCTGCTTGCTTCGTGTTAACTTTGTTAGCTGAATACATCAGCATTAAAAACATTTATTTTTATTTTTATAATATTGTGGTAAATCCGATCAGTAAAATCATACAGCTCCGGGTATCCTGCAGTAGCAACGACCAGTCTCTCATCCGTATTTATTTGCGGAGTCACCACGTGAGTCCCGCCTCAAAATTCATCTGATTGGACAATGAAAAAAAGGAGTTTGATGTCGGGCGCCTTTCTGCTTGGAGTTAAAAAAAAGATCTACTCGAGGCGTTCAGCCAAAACAGGTACATCGGGCGCCCTGCAGCGAGGTGCCCAGTGCGCAAAACGCTTACTGGCAATATCAAACCGTTAGAAAAAGACGCCTCCCGCTGCAAAGACCATTTCCTGTGTCTGTAAATGGTGTCTGTAAATGCTTCAAATCAACACCCTGTAGACCAGGGGTCGGAAAATAAGTTTGGCCATGAGCTAGTTTTTTTCTGAGCCAGTAGATGGCGGGCCAGAACATGATCAAAAGCTAATTTAAGAAATTGATTGTTAAAACATGTGACACGTTGTAATGCTTTGACTTTTCTTTTGAAACATTTTAATACATTTCCGCGTTGCACGTCGGAAATGTCGCTAGTCAACTAACAGTTTGTTTTGTAAAGTAGTGTTCCAGTTAACTAGGTAGCAGTGGGGATTACTCACCCACTCCATTGCACTGACTAGCGAGTTTGTGTTGTGATTCTCAACAACGTTGAAACGTATTTCCATGTTTTAAAAGAAAAGTCAGAACACCAAAGCATTAGCACTAGGGCTGTCAAAGTTAACGCGTTAACGCATGTGATTAATCTCGAAAATTTAACGCACACTATTTTCAAATTAATCATAGAATCCGGTTTAGACTGAGGAGATGCTGGGGGGGGGGGAGGGGGGGATGGTGCGCGCGGTGAACGTTGAGGGGGGGGGGGGGGGGGGGGCACGTCGGCCCACGGTATGCCAGATGGCCAGTACAGCCCTAGCGGAAAATGTCACTGCATTCTCGATACGGACATTATAGCCTATATGTGCGACTGTCGGTCCGATATTGTAAAAAAATAATAATAATCTCAAAATAATATTTTATTTTTATTCTCAAAATAATCTTCCGGGCCAAATATTATTGCTGGCGGGCCACTAATGGCCCGCGGGCCACCTGTTGCCGACCCATGCTGTAGACTGGCCACTGTAAAAATACATTAATTTTTTTCCTATAAAGCTTCCTCCACTTGCCAGTTTTCTTTGGTAGAATATCTCCGTAATGAAACAGGATACAACGCTTAACTTAAATCTTAAATCTTAAATCTGGAGGATTTTTAATCCTTTTTATTGGTAACACACATGTAAACAGCAAAACACATGCAGAGTATAATTAGTTTCTCTGCATTTAACCCAGTGGTGGGCCGTCAGGGCCAGCAAGGCCTTCTCTGCTGGCCTAAACATCATCAGAATATCAATGAAATTTTTATATATTTTTTCCACAAATATGTATTAAATTATTCCCCAGAGTCTATTATCATATTATATCATATTTCATAGCTTTCCTCTTGGTTGAGCTGCTTCCAGCATCAGATCGAGATTTGGAGGGCTGGCCTTTATCTTAGAGCTTTTATCCAATCAGTTTCAGCCATAATGTGTTAATATTTTGCTACACTTGTATAGAAACTCATTCACAATGAGAAGACCAATTGTAGTCTGTTAATTTCAATCTATGTCATTTCAGAGGCATGGCTACCCCACAGCTATAGCCCCAGCCGGAGTTAAACTCAGACGCATTATGAAGACGGTGCATATTTCTGCAAGCATTACACAAAAGCATATGGTTGGAGGAAGAAAACGAAACAACTGCCTTTTACATCGTGTTAAAAGCTGAAGTTTGACAGCAAGGCAGTGGCACAGTTTTGAAGATTTAAAACTCACAATTGTTTCCAATTGGTCAAATCTGGTGGCCAATAAATGTATGCATATTGAAAGATTGCACACTTTCATGTAATGACATTCTATGTTTGTTGTTTGAGAAAGTTGCCTCTATGGATTTTTGCCTCATTTAACATCTTCATGATTTTACATTGGTTATGATATCAAATGAACGAGTACAGGTTATAATAATATAATAACATGATAATAGATTCAGTATATCTGCGTACACACACACAACATACTAGCACACACACACACCCCAAACCAGCACACACACACACACACACACACACACACACACACACACACACACACACACACACACCACACACACACACACACACACACACACACACACACACACACACACACACACACACACACACACACACACACACACACACACACACACACACACACACACACACACACACACACATGCACACCACACTAGCACACACACACCTCACTAGCATAGACACACGTACACCACATTAGCACACACGTGCACACCAAACTAGCACACACATATGTGCACACCACAATACCACACACGTACACAACACTAGCACTCACATACAAAAGCAAACCACACTAGCGCACACATGCACACCACTAGCACACACTAGGACACACACACACCAGAATAGCGCACACACAATACACCAGCACACATACACGTACACCACACTAGCACACACACACACCACAATAACATACACACAAACACCACACTAGCACAAACACACACATACCTCATGGTGGGATCATATGGGAATATTATACATTCCCTGAATTATTAAAGTCCTATGAGTATTTCAGTGTTTGTTATTTGTGTCATTGATGTTCCTACATGTCACAATGTTCAAATAAAGAAACTTTGTGGAAAATGAATGTTGTTGATACCTTGAGGAGCCCCTGTGACCTCTATATTTATCAGACAGACTCACAACTGACCTCAGATGAAAGCTATGAATATATCCTTTAAAATTAAACCAAACAAGTCATCACAAACCATGAGTAAAGGTCCTGAAAATGAGCCTAAATTAGTATGTGCATCATTGTCTAGAAGGCAATTAATTGTAGGGGCTGGTTAACTTCATGTGCTGATATCTGTGACAAAGCTACCACATACAAAAGGTTATCATACCAAAATATCATCTATGGACATAATAATAATTCTAAAATGTGATTAGAATTTGCCACCAGTGGTACCGATATGTCAAATTTTGGGCTTTGGCCCTTGAACAAAATGTTTTGATTGTAATATTGTCGGATGCTGCGGAACCGGTGACCGGACCCTAGGGGGGAAAAGAGATGGTGCCCAGGGTTACAGTCCTTTGTGATGGAGATGACCTTATTCCGACATCTGGTCCTAAAGATCTCCTCAATGCATGGACGTGCACACCCAAAGATCTTTTCTGTCGTCCTCAGGACCCTCTGGATGGCTTTCTTGCCCTGTGCAGCAGTGTTGCAGTACGCCACTGAGTGACGCCACTCATCAGGACACTCCACGGTAGAGAGATGGTAGACACACCATACTAGCACACACACACACAAAGGTAGGTAGCACACCACACACAAATACATACATAATACACACCACACTAGCACATACGCGTACCACACTAGCACAAACACACACACACACACACCACACTAGCACACACGTGCACACCACACTAGCACACACACATGCACAAACCACACTAGCAAACACACCACACTAGTACACTTGTGCACACCACACTAGCACATACACATACGCATACCACACACACACACCACACACTCACACACCACACTAGCACACATATACACCACACTAGCACACATGTGCACACCACACTAGCACACACACGCATATCACACCACACTAGCACACACACACACACACACACACACACACACACACACACACACACACACACACACACACACACACACACACACACACACACACACACTAGCACACACACACTAGCACACACACACCACACTAGCGCACAAATACACCACATTCGCACACCGCAAAAGCACATACACACACACCAAACTTCCACACACACATGCACACACACACACACACACCCCACACTTGCACACACGCACACCATGATAATGACATTGATGACACAGTTTTAAATGGGTACTGCAGTTCAAATTCACAATATTTGAGAGAATTGTCTCATGAAGCTCATGTTGCCAGGTTGACGACACTGAATGAACACGAGCGCAAGGTGAGCCAAGCACAATGTTATATGAGTACAAGATTAAGACTTAAGATTAAGATATACCCGTGTTTTTTTTCAGGGATAATCGTCATGGTGCTTTTTTACTCAGAGAATAGTAAACAAACAGATCAACACTAACAGATGTTTCGGCCGGGCATGGATGTTTCAAAGGAACATTACATTTTTAGCAGACGCTTTTGTCCAAAGCGACTTACAATAGTGCGTTCAACAAAGGTAGGTAGCACACCACACACGTTCACACCACATACAAATACATACATACCAGTGGCGAACCGTGTCTATCACAACTGGACTTTCTGTAGACCACTGCCCTCCCCCCCCCCTCCCCATTCGAACATTCGGTTGTTCTAGTCAGACGGACGTCACGGAGGCAGTCACTTTATGCCTTATCTCATATAAGCAGATAAGATTGTCGTAGCCAATTTACAAGTTGACCATAGTTGTCAAAGCACTGTCCATGTGAAGTAACAGCACAACACAGCATCACCACACAGGCTATCGATGAATGGGACAGTCTAACACGTGAAATGGCTTAACTAACTTAAAGTTCCAAAACAGCAATCAATAATCACCGAATGTCTCTGGCATATGTCTTGTCATTAGCACATTCACCTGTCAAAATATCAAAACCTACTAATACGGAAGTTATGTTACATACAAGTGTTTTCCTCTCATAAAGCTGCGTTAAGACTTTTTCTTACTGGCTCAATAGAGAGGAAAACACTTAATGTCACATAACGTCCATAATTGTAGGATTTAAGTTGAAATATTTTGACTGGTGAGTGCTAATGACAAGACATACGCCAGAGACATTTGGTCATTATTGATCGCGGTTTTGTAACTCTTAGCTACGTTAAGTCTTTTCACGTTAAGCGATGCAAAGAAAGTCAAAACTCTCAATTTAAATGCACAACAATGCTTAACAAACTGCCATTAACTAATCATTCAACCAGTGTGTGTAAACAAAATGCAACCAGCTCAACGAGATGCAACACTGAGACAAAACCAGCAAAGACTAATTAGTGTCACTCACCAATGATGTTCACTCAAAGACTAAATCCATTCTCCTGTCGTTCTGGATGAATGTTTTGATAACCCGGTCATAAAGCTAATTTTTACACTGCTTTTTAGATCGAAAATAAGTTGCCTTTCAATAGCTATGGAAGCTAATGCAGTGAGTCGGGATTGTCCTGTTCTGTTCCTCCATAAGTTTTTATAATATTAAAATGTCCTTTCCACAGATGCAGTAGTGACGGGGATCGTTAACTTTTTTATAATGTCCATCTTTTCACTGAATGGTTGTCTTGAAAAGGGTACTAACAACGGACATATTTGACATATTTCCTACTCTAGATTGGGGGGCATGACCCCCCCTTAAGAATGTATGGTTAAGCCCATGTCACGAGAGATCAGAAATGCAGACGCTTTTATCCAAAGCGACTTACAAGGTGTACATTTGTTGAAGCAGACAATAGCATAACGCTGAGGTACGCAAACATTAAAATAGAGCAGTTCACAAGCATTCATATTAACAAGATGAATAACATAATTTCGTACTGCCAGGTCACCTGCTTAAGTAGCTGTGATAAGAGCGTGTTATCAACATTAAGGATATACACTTGCTAGAATATACAACATGCTAAGAGCTATTAATGTCAGGACTTAAGCAAGTTAGGGGTTCACAAAGGAGAAGGAGGGTTCATGGAGAGTCCAGGTGGACTCTGAACAGGTGGGTCTTGAGTCTCTTTGCGGAAGCTGGTGAGGGACTCTGCTGTCCTGACATGAGACGGGAGTTCATTCCACCACTGTGGAGCCAGAGCCGTGAAGAGCTGGGTCTTGGAAGAGCGATGCTTGGTTGTCATCAGTGAAGGTCGAACAAGCCTGGCAAAAGTTGAGCAGAGCGCTCTGGCTGGGATGTAGGGCTTGACCAATGCCTGGAGGTAGGCTGGGGCAGTTCCATTGACTGCCCTAAAGGTCAGCACCAGAGTCTTGAACTTGATGCAAGCATTTACCGGAAGCCAGTGGAGATCGCGGAAGAGAGGGGTCACGTGGGAGAATTTTGGTAGGTTGAATACCAGGCGTGCTGCTGCATTCTGGATGCGTTGGAGGGGCTTGGTAGCAGAGGCGGGGAGTCCCGCCAGGAGAGAGTTGCAGTAGTCGAGCCGGGTGATGACGAGCGCTTGGACCAGGATCTGCGCCGCTTCATGTGTGAGGAAGGGCCGGATCCTGCGGATGTTGTAGAGGGCAATTCTACAAGATCGGGCCACCGCGGTGACGTTGGCATTGCAGGACAGCTGGTCATCTACCACCACACCAAGGTCTCTTGTTGTGGTTGAGGGGGAGCCTTGGGTGTTCTCGATGGTAACCAGTAGGTCCATCTGAGGGCAGTCTTTCCCCGGTATGAAGAGGAGCTCAGTCTTGTCAAGGTTGAGCTTCAGGTGGTTGGCGGCTGTCCATCTGCTGATGTCGGCCAGGCATTTAGAGTGTTGCGATTTGGGTTTCTGAGGGGGGAAAGGAGAGAAACAGTTGAGTGTCATCTGCATAGCAGTGATAGGAGAAGCCTAGATGTGATTACAGAGCCTAGCGATGTAGTGTAAAGAGAAAACAGAAGGGGTCCCAATACTGAACCTTGGGGGACTCCGGTGTCCAGGGTGCAGGGTTTGGACAGGGAACTGTTCCATGTGACCTGATAAGTGCGATCTGCGAGGTAGGAGGTGAACCAGGATAACGCAGTTCCAGCGATTCCAAGCTCGGCGAGAGTAAGCAGGCAAGCAGTTGCCCGCTATCGTGTGCTAGCGTTGATTAATTTTCCAGCACGCGGGCAAACAGGTACAAACAGCTGGTGGATATTGCAGCAGTGTCCTCCTATCTGGTCTTGTGGTATGCTCTGTGTCCCTTCCGACAGTGTGACAGTTTGTTGGCAAAAACAAAAAACTTTGACTTTTGATCACTGAATGAATAGATGTCAGCGTGGTCTAAACAGCAAACTATAAATACACTTATCAGAATCAGAATCAGAATACCTTTATTGTCATTGTACAACAAAATTGTGGAGCAATCCTCATGGTCACTCTTTACACAGCAATTGAAAAATGTATTTGAAAACTAAATTTAACTAAATAAACTGCTTTAAACTGCTATTAACAAACAGCAGAACTCCCACCCAGAGGCAGCCTTTATTATTTCAGGCAATTTCAATCATGCCAACTTAACTGCTCCCCAAATTTCACCAGCATGTCTTCTGCTCTACAAGAGAAGAGAGAACATTAGACCATGTTTACACCAACAAGGCTGATGCTTACAAAGTCATGCCCCTCCCCCACCTTTAACAGAGTGATCAGATGTCACTTCGTTCATGCTGCCCAAGTACACGCTCATCAAGCGTGTGAAGCCCACTGTTAGGACAGTCAAAGTGTGGCCTGAGGGAGCAGACTTGCCACGTGACGCAGCTTTTAGGTCGGGCGATGCACAGGCCTACTGTTTAGCTAGGGTTAACCTGAACAAGGTCATCAAGCTGGCCAAGCACAACCACAAGCATAGGGTTAAAGACCACTTCAACAACTCTGATCCCCAACACATGGGGCAGGGCATCCAGGCCATTACGGACTACAAACCCTCCAACAACTCCCCCCCCACTGACTCATCCCTCCCTGATGAGCTAAATTATTTTTATGCCCGCTTCAACCGGGACAATTACGAACGGCCCACCAGGGCTACTCTCCCCGCTGACTACCAACCCCTCACCCTCTCCCCTACAGATGTGCATGCGCCATTGAGCAGAACAAATGTGCATAAGGCAGCTGATCCTGATGGCATCCCTGGTCGCTTTCTCAGGAACTGCACTGAGCAAAAAAAAACAAAGAGGTCCTTACTGATATTTTCAACATGTCACTAGCTCAGGCAGTTGTCACTAGCTCAGGCAGTTGTCCCAGTGTGCTTTAAAACCACCTCCATTGTGCCAGTTCCAGAACACTCCTCTGCAGCGAGCCGCAACGACTTCCGCCCTGTTGCACTCACCCCCATCATCATGAAGTGCTTTGAGAGGGCACCTCAAATCTGGCCTCTCACCCTCACTAGATAAACATCAATTTACTACCGTGAGAACCAGAGCACGGAGGACGCCATCTCCTCAGCCTTACTCTGCTCTCTCCCACCTGGATGAGAGCAACACCCACGTGAGAATGCTGTTCATCGACTTCAGCTCAGCATTCAATGCATCCTCCCCTCGGCACCAGGGAGGAGGTCCAGCACCTGGTGGCATGGTGCGCTGGCAACAACCTGGCCCTCAACACCAAGAAGACCAAGGACCTCATCGTGGACTTCAGAAAGACCAGAGCTGGTGCACAGGCCCCCACCCTCATCAACGGGGCAGAGGTCGAGCTTAATTATTCCTGGGGTTCAACATCTCCAAGGACCTTGCTTGGTCCCTTAACACTTGGTCTCCGCTTGGTCTCCTCAGTGCTGAGGAGACTGAGGAAAGCCGACCTGTCCCCTCAGATTCTGGTGAACTTTTACCGGTGCGCCATTGAAAGTATCCTCACAAACTGCATCACAGTGTGGTACGCAACTGCAGAGGATGGTGAAAACCGCCCAACGTATTGTTGGATTACCCCTCCCTGCAATAAACACTACCCACCACAAATGTTGTCTGAGGAAGGCACACAAAATTGTCAAAGACACCTCCCACCCCAACCATGGACTACAGAAACCTTTGTTCCAAGTCAAGCAGGCTTAGGAACAGCTTCTTCCCCTCAGCTGTCATCTCTCTGAACTCTATATATATGTATCTTCAACTGTTGATATAACTACACACCCCTGCTCACTACCTGCTGTATATACATTTATATATATTTATCTTGTTGATACAATTGCATACCCCTGCTCACTACCGGTTTATACTTGGAGAGAGAGTCTGAGTAATTTCACATGGAGTGCTCTAAAAACAGAAAGGTAGACAGCGAAAACAGCCTCTTACATGTTCTTTCTTCCCACGGACAGTTCAAACCCAGTACGTCTCATTTGTTCTGTGGCAATTATTAAAAGCGCCAATGTGAAGGAGCACTACGAGATAAAGAACACATCTTTTGAGCAATCATATCCACCCAAAACAAAATAAACTATCTAGGAGCCCACTATGACGATAAGCATTATCTTTTTCCGCGCCCCGAGAAAAGTCTCATGTATTTTGCGCAATCTGATCAGCTCTTCTGATCAGCCATTTTTGAGAGCTCTGATCAATTGGTTTAGAGTTAATATTGGCCAATAATCATTGGCGGCCGATCGATTGGAGTATCGACAAATTTATTTTTCACACCCTTACTTTGTTGTCTTTTATGTTATTGCTTGACTCAGGGGAATCCAGCTGTTACAAATCAGACATTATAGGTTCACACAATTGAAGTTATAAAATATTTATATTTTAACATAGGACCTTTTAACATATGAGTGCCTTTCTCCGTGGTAATGTGGTGATCATTTATTATAAGATATTATAATAAGATATATACACATCCTCTCAAACTGAATGATGAGATGAATATCTCCAATTATTGTAATTTTAATATTAATGAATGTGTAAAATAAATTATAATATGTCAGTGAAAGAGATTAGACCTAGTAATCCTTCTGCTGTATGCCATGTCTGAGTGTGTGTGTGTGTGTGTGTGTGTGTGTGTGTGTGTGTGTGTGTGTGTGTGTGGTGTGTGTGTGTGTGTGTGTGTGTGTGTGTGTGTGTGTGTGTGTGTGTGTGTGTGTGTGTGTGTGTGTGTGTGTGTGTGTGTGTGTGTGTGTGTGTGTGCATCAAGTTTCTCCCATACTCCCCGACAAGCCAGCCCTCCTGGGAAGAGAGCCGACTCACTTTACTTTCTAGGGATGTCCCAGTGGGAGATTTGTGTGTGCGGAATGGATTTTCCTCCCATGTGCTCACTGGAAATTTGCATCAAAGGAGGCTTAAAGGCACATTTGGGGCAGGGCAGTGATGTCTGTTAATATGGCCACTAAGGCAGTCGCCTGTGACAAATACTCTGCAGACAGAGTGTCATTGATGCTGAGAAATGAAAAACTGGCCCTGGCCTATTCTGGAAACTTGTCAACCTGAACGCTCATCCCCATGCTGACAGGGGGTCTGTGAGCCAAGCCTGATCCTTCCCAGGCATTCAATTGTCTGAGGGGCTTGTACGTTATCCTTTAGAAATGTGCACGAAAATACGCAAGACCGTTGCGTTGTTATGGTATGTCGTGTGGCATATACTGTAAGTCCCTGAGCAAGCGAGATAAAAAAAGAGCCTGCGATGAAGTGAGAGCTGTGTATGTGTGTGTGTGTAAACAATCACACAATATCCTGAAGCAGAGTTAACCTTAATGACAACATGCGGACTGCTCCACCGCGTTTCGAAACTGCAACGAAGACACTTGGAGGTTCCCTGTCGAACCTCCTTTCTTGAGCTGCTTCTTCCTCTTTCAAAAGGGATCCAGGGACCGGCTGCCAGGGTCTGATTAATGAGAAGCAGAAAATATGGAGGTCTTATCTCTGACTTTACTCAGCACTCGGCATGGGAAATATTGATATTGAGTGTAATCCCAGTTGGAACTGGCTTCAAAAAGGAGACACAGAAAAATTGTGGAATAAGAAATTACAAATTGAGTTGGCTGGAGGATCGCACTTTTAAAAGAAGGGTATTAGACTCCAATAGACTCGACTAAGCTAGAATATTTACACTTCTCTAAGGCTGGCGAGGAAGGAATACACAAGTGCATTCGCACCAAACCCAAATTGCCCTTCTGTTATTAATAAATCTTATTAGACTCATATTATATAATATTTGGATGGCAGCCATCACACTAGATTTGATAGATAGAAGATGTCTGTTCAATGTACAACTGCTATATTATGCTTTGTCCTTGTTCATTACAATATGGCCTAACCATATTTTATTTTCTCTCCCATATTTTATTTTCTCTTCTCTGTTTACTGGTTTTTCATGAAATTGTATTTGGCCAGCAAACTCATTATTGCGCTCTTGGCTACACACACATTCACACACACACACTCTCACAGACCCCAAATGCACATACACAGACACCTTCACACACACCCAAAGGCATGCCCCCCCCCCCCCCATGTTTTTAATGAAGGTCAGAAACTAACAGCACAAGAACCATAACTTCCAACATTGCTTAAGAAATTGGAGTACAACCTATTATCTTTTCTAATAGCCAGACATAATTATGACTGTTACGCTGCGTAGTGTCTCTCAAAGCGCTGTACGGACCTACAGGGTCAAGAGCTACCAACACATTACCGTTAGAATAAAGAGCCCACTCACTCACACACCGTCCGCCCATTTCATTAAAAAAAACACATAAAGTGGTTGACGTTGACTACTTGCTACAGGGCTGACCGGCTTAATCCTGGATATAATTTGTCTCAATTAACAGATGCAATCCTGGGAGTCGCTGGCGTCTTTCAGGCAGTTTACATGTTTTAAGGGGTTTAAGGGGTGGCAGTAGTCAGTCAGTAGGGACTTGGCTTGAAGGTTACTGAAGTCCCTGAAAAACCTTGAGCAAGGCACCAGACCCCTACACTTCTCCCCTGGCGCTGTATATAAAACGCTCCTAATACTAGAATGGGCAGAGAAACACATTTCATTGTGTGTGTACATTTATGTGACCAATTAAGAGGATTCAATCTTCCAGATTTAATGATTTAATGATGTTATTGGTTAACCTCACAGCACGCCATGTGTGCCCTATTCCCTCAGTTTAGAAACCGTTTTTGCCGGCTCCTATCTCGCCAGCGCTCTCTAACACTCTCCTTCCTTCTTCGTTTGTTTTACCACTTGGGGGAATTTCTTTCTTTCTTCTTTCTTTATTTTATTTCTTGGCCAATTGAAGGTCTCAGTGGCATGAAAAGAGAAAATAGCGAAGGCTCGATGCAGAAGTGGGCTTGATTGCCAACACAAAACACAAATGATATGAATGCTGAAATGGGGAAGCGGGAACAAAGCAAGGATTACATCAGGAATAACAGAGGAGACTTTAGAGACCAAGACAAACAAACAAATCAACCTTGAAGAACTATTAGCACTGCACGTTTTTCTGAAATTGTTTGATGGCAAGATCGCATCTTCTGGCAACACAGATACGGTTGACTAAGTGGAATTGAAAATACGTTTTTTTTTAAATGTATCCTTTTATTGTCAAAATAAGAATTTCAAGACTCTTCGGTTGGTGATTAGGGTGATCCTCTATTAAGGCTAATATAAAAAACGTTAATCCAACAAACAGATACATACACTTATACACCCAAACACACACACACACACACACACACACACACACACACACACACACACACACACACACACACACACACACACACACACACACACACACACACACACAGACCCGAACACACACACATACATCCCTCATCCCCCACTTCCATCTCTGGTGCAGTGCTGCAGGCTGCCTGCTGCCACTCCAAGACGCCCATCAGAGCAGCACTCTGCATCTTCCGGCCGGCCTCTCTGCTGTGGAACACCGGTTCCTTTCATTGCTGGAGGAGGACAGAGTGTGAAGGACGAGACATCAGGGTAGTAATATAACCTGACTATAACCCGGGCCCCTAACTCCCCACAAAACCCCGAGAGGACGTTTTGCGAAGCAACATAATGAAGCAATATCTGGGGGAGATGAGATGACCCCCGGCCTTCCTTCCACCTTGTAAACGCTGTGTCTGTGTCGTTCTGTGTTCCGTAGTGCACACAGAACACGTTGACCCAGTGACGGCTGGAGACCGTGATGTGGGCGACTCTGGAACAGAGGGAGATGAGACAAGCTCCACGTGGTGCTGATATTTTCTGTGAACGAGAGGGTTCTGTTATCCGTTGTGGCGCACTGTTTGCTGTATTGCATCGCAGTGGTCGTTTTCTTTTGTCGGCCAACATAATGAAAAGGCACTTAAAAAGCATATCTACAAAAGTAAGCACACACATAAAAAATTGTCCAAAAAAAAGAGAAGCACATGAAGAAAAACACTTTTAAGTCTGCATCGGAGTGCGAACAGACGCGTTGTTTCACTGGAGCTCAGCCGACGTGCGATAAACATCCACTCTCAAGTGATTCATAAAAAAAAACCAGACCGCTGACGGCAAAAAAAAACAAACAACAAACAAGAACAATAAAGGAGCAGAGAGAGATGATCTCGAGGCTCCCTGTGGTCGGCTGAAGGACTTGTGATGTGGCTGCCACACAAACGCTCCCACCCACCCACCCACCACCACCTCCCCTCTTCTGCCAGCCACTTGTCTCACTGGCAACAGACAACAAGGGTTTTCGTTTCACCGCGGTTCCATACGAATATGACGTGATGTTACAAAGCGGCGGATTAAGATCCATCTCAAAGACATCACTGTCTCCAGGCCTTCTTTGAGGGCATTGCTTTTTAAATGTATTTTTAGTAATATTTGCACAATCATAAATTGGACAGGGCCCCCACCAAGTCCCAGTCCCATCTCATGAACACAAACGCACACAAACGCACACACACACACACACACACACACACACACACACACACACACACACACACACACACACACACACACACACACACACACACACACACACACACACACACACACACACAAACACACACACACACACACACACACACACACACACACACACACACACACACACACACACACACACACACACACACTAGTTTCCGGACAGTATACTTACATTCATATTTATACCAACTAATTGTAAATAGTGTTGCATTGATCTTTATATATTTTATATATTTGTATATACATAGTTTACAGCAGTTTTTTTATATGTGTATGTGACAAATTCAATTATAAAATCTTGTAATGAAATGCCTTATCAAAATCATATAGTGAACTGTGATGTACTCAAATTGCTTATTGTAATCACATAACAAATGTGATTTTTCACAATTACATGGATTTTAAATGCATTTAAACACTCTATAACAGGGCATCTTATTCAGATTCAGATTCAGATTCAGATTACTTTATTAATCCCGAGGGAAATTAAGGTGCAACAGTTGGCACAGGGGGAATAAATGCACACACAAAAATACTAATACCTAAGCTAAACAAAACAACAACTAACTAAATAAAACTATTATAAACAAAAATATAGTTAAAATAATTCTAAATGAAATCTAAATGTATTTATAAATGAAGATAAATTTACAGTATTATTACAGTAATACGTAGGTATATACAATACACAACAATACGTATAGTGCAAATTGGCAGTAATAATATATTAATAAATAACTCAACTGAAAAGTGACATGTGAAAAGTGAAAAGTGAATTAGGATTTGAAATAGAATTTACAGTGCAAAGTTACAATGAGATGATTTACAGTGCGTTGACCAAAAAATAATAATAATAAGTACGTTGGCCTCAGGTCACTGAGTCTCCACTGTCCCTCTCACGACCCGAGGTAGATGAGTTAAAGAGTCTAATGGCCACAGGAAGAAAGGACTTCCTATGGCGTTCTGTGGTGCACCTGGGTGGAATGAGTCTGTTGCTAAAGGTGCTTCTATATGAGGTCAGCACCTGATGGAGAGGGTGAGAGTTGTTGTCAAGGATACTACGCAGCTTGTGCAGCATCCTTCTCTCAGACACCACCAACAAGGAGTCCAGCTGGACCCCCAGGACAGCGCCAGCCTTCCTGACAATCCTGCTGATCTTGTTGGCGTCTGCTGATCTCAACCTGCTTCCCCAGCACACGACACCGGAGAAGATGGCACTGGCTACCACCGACTGGTAGAACACATTCAGCATCTTGTTGCAAACGTTGAAGGACCGGAGCCTCCGCAGGAAGTAGAGACGGCTCTGGCCCTTCTTGTAAACAGCCTCAGAGTTCTTGGCCCAGACCAGTTTGTTGTCCAGATGAACTCCCAGGTATTTATATTCCTGAACAACTTCAGCGGACACACCCTTGATGGAAATGGGTGTGGGTGTGGATTTCCTCCTGCGGAAGTCCACCACCATCTCCTTCGTCTTGTCAGTGTTGAGCTGCATATGGTTCAGCTCACACCACTCAACGAAGGAGTCCACGACGCCCCTGTACTCCTCATCGTTTCCCTCGCTGACACAACCAACAACTGCAGAGTCGTCCGAGAACTTCTGCAGATGGCAGGACACAGAGTTGTACTGGAAGTCTGAGGTGTAAAGGGTGAACAGGAATGGGGAAAGAACAGTTCCCTGTGGAGCACCAGTGCTGCTGACCACAGTGTCAGACACACAGTCCTGCAGTCTGACAAACTGTGGACGACCCGTCAAATAGTCAGTAATCCAGGACACCAGGGAAGAGTCCACCTTCATCGCCGTCAGCTTACTTCCCAGCAGGGCAGGCCGGATGGTGTTGAACGCACTGGAGAAGTCGAAAAACATGATTCTCACAGTGCTCCCGGGTCTGTCCAAGTGGGCGTAGGCACGATGGAGCAGGGAGATGATGGCGTCCTCCACTCCCAGTTTCGGCTGGTAGGCAAACTGAAGAGGGTCCAGCGATGATCTGACCAGGGGCCGAAGAAGCGTCAGGACCAGCCTCTCGAAGGATTTCGCCACGTGGGACGTCAGCGCCACCGGTCTGTAGTCGTTTGAGGTGCTGGGATGTGCCTTCTTCGGAACCGGCACCAGGCAGGATGTCTTCCACAGCACAGGGACCCTCTCCAGTCTCATGCTCAGGTTGAAGATGTACTGCAGGACTCCACTCAGCTGGGCAGCACATGTTTTGAGGACCCTCGGGCTGACGCCGTCAGGACCTGCAGCCTTGCCTGGATGGAGCCTGCACAGCACTTTCCTCACCCGCTCAGCTGTGAAGGTATGTGTGCCGTGTGTGGGGGCAGGAAGAGTCACTGTTGTGTTGATGGGGGAGGGGTGAGGTAGTGGTGGTGGGGGAGAGAGAACAGGTATGTTGATGCTGGAGAGGGACGGTGGGGGAGGGGGGACAGCAGGGCTGGGGGGCTGGAGGGGAATGGTTGTAGAGGGGCTGGGGGAGGGGGGGTAGACCGGAGCCCACTCATTGAATCTATTGAAAAACAAATTCAACTCGTTGGCCCGATCAGGACCCCCCCCTATTGTCTGGCTACCAGGTTGTTTGTAGCCAGTGATGCTCCTCATGCCACTCCACACATCCTTCAGGTTGTTCTGCTGAAGTTTGTGCTCCAGCTTCCTCCTGTAGTTGTCTTTGCCCTGCTGGATCCTCTCCTTCAGCTCCCTCTGAACCCGCCTCATCTGCTCCCTTTCCCCATCTCTGAAGGCCCTCTTCTTCTCATTGAGCAGGACCTTGATGTCTCGGGTGACCCATGGCTTGTTGTTGGGGAAACAGCGTACAGTCTCTATGGGAACAACACTATCCATTATACGGAGACAGATGGGCTTTGGAGTATTTACTGCTGTGAAATCGATGTGCATTATCGCCTGAAAGACACAAAAACATGAATTAGATTCACTTTGATATGTGGCGAACAAGCGGTAGGCCTTACCCCCCCCTGTTGGTCAGCCACCTCTGTCCAGAAATATCAGTTTTCAGAACTCAGTGGGTGTACAAATGTCAAAGGTCTTCCAACAACAACTCAAAAATAAGTTGTTTGAAAATATGTTTAAAAAAGTACCCCCCTGACAGAGATCTGCCATCCAAATGGGTTTTCTTCGCGGTGACACAAAGACATGAACTGACTTTTGTAAACTTGACCTGAAGAGAATGACAATGAACACACTACAATTTTCCCTGAATGGCACATTGTGTTGTCCATCCAAAATACATATTACATTGAAGGCCAATATCAATCGTGCCAGGTACTTTTCAAACTGGGTTTGAAACTGGGTTCCCAACCAAAGTTCTTTTTTGACATACAGATCACACAGGCCACAAGTACAATCATTTCTTCCTCCAAACCACCACTGTCATTTCCCTGCCCGAAGCAGTGACACCAAATAATAAAACGCGCTCAAGGGCTCTCCACAAACAGGTCAGAGGAACCTTGAAATCCAAATGAAACCTCTATTCAAAGCAGCGATCCGACGGCAGAAATCAGTAATTTAATTGTTATGATGTTATAAAGGGTTATCGAGGTATGCACGAAAACCCATTGCAGTATCACGTTATTTCAGTCTATTGTTTTCCTTCTATTAGGGGAAAGTGTCAATTCCATATTAAAACATGCAATACGTTATGCTCACCACCCTTAGCAGTCAAGCCAAGCCAAGCCCTTTTCATACCACAGCTTATTAATATACCTTTTGGACATTTTCCACACAAAATATTGGGTAGGTGTGTATAGTGGATACATTGCTCTGTGATATGGTGTGGCTATAAATGTTTGGCTATAAATGATTCCAATGATAAAGACATCAGT
>CM051003.1:28314504-28347004 GCA_027704905.1 Muraenolepis orangiensis
AGGCTGTGAGCCAGGGGTACCGCTCGTAGTTAGTGATTTGACAGTGGCGGACACACCCTTTTCCTGGCTGTGATAGACTCGCTAGTGTCGGGGTTGGCCGTTCTCTTCTCACAATGTCTAGCTTTTCTTGAAAAGTTTGTCTTGAAAATGGTGTTGTAATTATATCTGCAACCAAATCTATCTCTTCTCCTCCTTCAGCCATTGTGGGTTGAAAAATAAACAGCTTGTAGAAATCTACACAAATTAGCTTGTTCAAGTTCAGTTTGCTAGCTCTGCATAGCTCTGCCTCTCAATAGTGCGTATCCAATCAAAAGACGAGCACGTGCTGACGTTATCGTACGCCTGCTAGCTGGCGCCGGTGTCGCCAACTCAAAATCTGATTGGTTTTGTTTCTGTTCACTTTAAGGTCCAGGCGCCTGCACTGTTGATTCTGAAGGCCTAAGGGCAGATTTCTTGGACCCTGGCAACACATTATGGCTGAAATATGATTGGTTAAAGCTCTAAGATAAAGGCCAGCCCTCCAAATCTCGATCTGAGGCTGGAAGCAGCGCAACCAAGAGGAAAGCTATGAAATGAAGATAATAGACTATGGGGAATAATGTAATACATATTTGTGGAAAAAATATATCAAAATTTAATTGATATTCTGATGATGTTTAGACCAGCAGAGAAGGCCTTGCTGGCCCTGACAGCCCACCACTGCACAAAAGCCTGGGTAGGTGTGAAAATGTCCTGAGAAGTTAAATTCCCCTTTAAATGTATTTTGATGTTTGAATGGGGCTTTCAGCCGTAGCGCAGGAGGAAGTCCATGACAAGGTAATTAACGGGTAAGTTTGACGCTTCTGGGTTAATTTGTGCTGGTCCCTTGCGTCTCTCTGTACCCTGGAAACCAAGTAAACAACAGGAGGTGACTATTACACTATTATCTTAGAACCAAAATGTCTCATTTTAATATTTCCTTTCAGCCAAAACAGCTCACAATGATTTTGTGATGAAGGATGCAGGTTTGGCGTCTTGCTCTAGGAGGCAGACAGGCATGTAGACATTGGGGAATCGAACGCAGTAACTTTTGACTAGCATTGTAACCGCTGCACTGCCATGATCCCTAATAGGATGGACTTACACCGTTGTATATTTTGACAAAGCTTGAAGCATAAAATATTAATCCTATTTAACAAAAGAAGGATGTTGCAGTTGTGTGAAGGTGTTCTGAAGTATTTGACTGTTGCCATGGCGACGCAGTGCATGTGGCATGTAAAACAGTAAAACTACAGATGATTAGTCATGTTCATCAATGACACAATGAGAGTAGGCTTCCTGATTAGTCATGATCCACTTCACCGTAGACCCACTTGCGTTTCAAGGATTGAGTCCGCTGAAAAATCTTTGAAGTTTGCATACACGATTTAACCTGCTGTGAAGTTTCAGCTTTTAAGAATTAGATTCAGTGTTTCTGAGTCCATTTAGAGGAACACACTACGCAGTCTGCCCTTTCTCCACAAACCTCCTTAATGGAGCAACGGATGTGACTAATTGTTGGGGACAGGACAGTTTTGGGTTAACCTGCTTACACTGGAAAATTGAGAAAGAAGAACAAGACTCCTGGAAGAAAGATGTGCGGTCTATTACAATGACGAATGCTCACAGTAAGAGGGGAGAGATACAGGGTTTCCAGTGTACAGCGGATGTAACACTAGGTCGGTATTATGTCCCTATATTCAATTGTGGCTGAAACTATAGGGTTTATATGTGTCTCCCTCTCCTTTGTTGTTTGCAGGTCCGCTTCCTCTGGAGGTTTTGCGTGCGTGACCAGCTGAGAGGAATGAACTAATTAAGACTGGACCGTATAATAATTGCCTGGGGAAGCTCCAGCCGAAAAAAAACCTTAGACTTTGGCGCACTGCTTATGTTGATTTTGTTGTCAGTTAAATTCTTGTATGATTTATTAGGTCCAGGAAAGCCGTTCATGGGGCTGCCTTTAAACCCCAATTCAAGTTTATTTTTTTATTTTTGTTACATTTTTGGTTGTTGTTTTGGCCCAGGCCACCCCGAAGTTAATGGACTTCTATCCTGATTTGTGTTTATTTTATGGATTTCTGTTATATTAAAACACTCATTTTCTGCCTTAATTGGATATTAATTTCTGCTCTTTGCTCTTTTTTCTGCTCTTCTGGACCTTGAAGCCAAGGTCCAGGTATGTGTGACTGTGAAAACAGAAAGCCGGTCAGGAAGAGAGACAGCACAATGATGAGATGAAGCCAGGCAGTAAAAGTGTGGATGGAATACGTGAACACCTTTATAAATAATTACCTGGCCAAGCCCAGTGGAGCCCCCCATGCTCGCTTAGGCGAGCGACGCTTGTCTAACCATGGGGAGACTGAGAGGTCAGGTAGTGGACAAGTATTGGAAAGAGATACTTCAAAGTCAGTCAGAAACAATCCGATGGTGAAAGTAGAGCCTCGATTGACCTCAATTCAAAATTGTCAAGTCAACAATTTCTCAAGTAAAAGTAGTTATTTGCTGTAATGCCTTTTTGATGAGAAGAAACAGAAAAAATATATAAAATACATTGCTATAAAAATAAATCAGTAATAAAAAACAAAGTAATGAATATATATATTTGAAATGCAGTGGAGAAAAAGGAAAAACATTGCTTGGTTCACAAACAGATGTTTTCACAAACCTGCAAGTCAAATAGCAAACAACAGCATATTTACCACATAATTACAAGTGTGTGTGTGTGTGTGTGTGTGTGTGTGTGTGTCTCAGTGTGTGTGTGTGTGTATGTGTGTGTCTCAGTGTGTGTGTGTGTGTGTGTGTGTGTGTGTGTGTGTGTGTGTGTGTGTGTGTGTGTGTGTATGAGTGTCTGATTGTATGTGTATATATATGTATGCACACGCGCATGTGTGTGTGCATTTGTATGTGTCAGTGTGTGTGTGTGTGTGTGTGTGTGTGTGTATGCACATGTGTCTGTATGTACACGCGCATGTGTGTGTTTGTGCATATTTCTGTCTCTGTGTGTATGTGTGTATGTATATGTTGTATTATTAATAATAATAATAATAATAATAATAATAATAATAATAATAATTCATTGCATTTATATAGCGCTTTTCAAGACACCCATGCTTTACATCGAGTGAATGTGACTGTGTGTGCGTGTGTGTGCAATGGTAATGGTAATGGATGCTTTTTTATATATATAAGTCAAGCCTCACATTCACCCATTCATACACACATTCAACCACCGACGGCGGAGTCGGCCATGCAAGGAGACAGACAGCACGTCAGGAGCAGTTAGGGTTAGGGTGTCTTGCTCAAGGACACCTCGACAGCTTTTGCTAGGAGGAGCCGGGGGTTCGAACCAACAACCGTGAGTTGACCGCTCTACCTCCTGAGCTATACTGCCGTATTGTATGTGTATGTATATGTATGCACACGCCTGTGTGTGTGTGTGTGTGGGTGTGCGTTTTTATGTCTTAGTGTGTGTGTGTGTGTGTGTGTGTGTGTGTGTGTGTGTCTCAGTGTGGTTGTCTCAGTGTGTGTATTTGTCTCAGTGTTTGTGTGTGTTCAAGATACAAGATACAAGATATTTATTTGCCATTGTGTGTGTTTGATTGTCAGATTTTATGCAAATGTGTCTGTATGCACACGTGCATATGTATGTGTGCATTTGTCTGTCTCAGTGTGTGTGTGTGTGTGTGTGTGTGTTTGTGTGTGTGTGTGTGTGTGTGTGTGTGTGTGTGTTGTGTGTGTGTCTCAGTGTGTGTGTGTCTCAGTGTGTGTATGTGTGTGTGTAGCACTTTCAGTTTTGTCTACTCAAATGAAAAGCTTATAAATACAATTTATTATTATTATTATTATTATTATTATTATTATTATTATTATTATTATTATTATTATTATTATTATTATTAATTATTACTATGTGTGTGTGTGTGTGTGTGTGTGTGTCTGATTGTATGTGTATGTGTCTGTATGCACACGCGCATGTGTGTGCGCGTGCATATGTCTTTCTCAGTAAGTGTGTATGTGGGTGTGGGTGTGGGTTAGCAGCGAGTCTCTATAGGTAGCAGGTAGAAGGTTAGGGCCACTTCGGGGTCTCATGGACTACAGCGCAGGATAGGATCAAAACAAACAATCCAGCCAGCCAGCCGGCCGGAAGACTGCTGCGCCCTGCTGTTCCATGGCTGATAAGGCGGAAAGTCTGCACGGGTGACGACGGCAGTGTGGGCATCCATCATAGTGGATGTCAGCAGGCTGTGCCGCTGGAGCGATAATGTTCACACAAGCCTCTGTGAACATGCAACTCCTGGAGCAGAGGAGAACTAACTCAAGAGTGGGACACTGTGGCGTATAAACAGTATATATAGTACGCAACTAATCCTGAAAGTTAACTTTAGCCAACGCTGCTAAGTGTCATTTTCCATGGACTCTATTTGAGTGCATGTTTGTTGAGTGATCTTGATCTTGAGTTATTTAAATTCTCCCTCTTTGTTTTTTTTGTTAATGGAAGGGCTTTTATTTTGAAGGGGATTGTTTACCAGGAAGAGGTTTGAATAATGCCAAGTGGTATGTTTACATCATCAATACATACAAGGTGGAATCAAACCTTCTCTCTGAGAGAGCTATATCAAGGGGATCATGGTAGAATTTTTTTCGTCAAGATCCCTGTCAGGCTTTAAACAAAGCCTCCGAATTATACCAAAAACTCTAAAGCTGAGTTAAAAGAGGTTGTCGATGTTCAGAAGCTCAACAAAAGACAGCAGCCTGCCAGTCCAGAGCAGGAAGGGACCCTCTTAATGTTGAAGGACTGTCTGCAACTGAAGAAATGGGAAACTGTCGTATAACCACCCTGCTTCAGAGACACAAAAGAAGAAGAAGCTATCCCAAGTGCACAGCAGCAACGAGGGTTTGAGCCAAAAAACATGCAAAACTACGTATCCCCCATATTATGAAATAATTCAATACAACAATTATGGGGATTTGTGGGTTTCACCATCTTTCTAATTAGATGGATCGTTAATTTCCGGCGGGACAAGATAATGACACAATTACCATAACTATAAATATGTAGCGATGGGGGAGGGGGGGGGGCAGTGGGTGGCACCTCAGACCTGACCCTATAGTTAGACAAGGAACAGACACACTGCCATGCCAAAACCTTTCAGGAAATTCAGGGAGTTATTCTGGATAAAGCCGTGATTATATAACTTTTTTGACATTCATCAATGTTGGCAGGCCCGTTGATTATTTTCCCACTGGCTGAAATTAGATAAATGCTGCAATCTGTCCTGAACACTAGCTAGCCTAAATCCGTATAGCCGTACATCACAACAACAAAAAACACACTGTGGCCAATAGCGCTGACGGGCTAAACTAATTGGTCTAGCATCGAGTTGTGCGCTTGTGTGTACGTATCGAAAGACGACGCACAGGGTGAAATATTATGCCTGTGTTGACACATGTCATAAACTCTCCTGCACCCCCCCCCCTCTATCCCTGCTCCCAAAAATGCCCTGCAGCTTAAATATGGATTATAAACAACAATAGGGGGGGGAAGGCAAAGAGGTCTAAAGAGAGAGAAAAAAACCGGCAACATAATTCCTTCTGTGAACAGTAGACGTGTATTACCGGCGTGAGCCAAACAAGCAGGTGGTGAATTTCTACATTTCCATACCTAATTGTACTGCGCGCTGTGGTGCAATGGGCTTAACCAATCACCTCTAGACACTGCAGGAGGCTTTTATGGAATGGAAATGCACAGACATGGACACATACTGTATGTACACACACACACACACACACACACACACACACACACACACACACACACACACAC
This sequence comes from Muraenolepis orangiensis, assembly GCA_027704905.1. Classification (NCBI taxonomy): domain Eukaryota; kingdom Metazoa; phylum Chordata; class Actinopteri; order Gadiformes; family Muraenolepididae; genus Muraenolepis; species Muraenolepis orangiensis. The sequence goes on from CM051003.1 coordinate 28,320,347, forward strand.
ACACACACACACACATACGCACAAACATGGACAAAGACATGTACATACACACACACACACACATGGACACACACACGCACACACACCTACACACACACACACACACACACACACACACACACACACACACACACACACACACACACACACACACACACACACACACACACACACACACACACACATGAGCGCAGGCACACATACACACAAACATGGACACACACACATCTAGCACATTCATAAGACAAAAAATGTTGCCCATTAAGTAGCCTACCTCAGTCTTTAGTTTCTAGTACCGTGGACCGTGGTCCACACCAAAGAACAAGATTGAAAGACAACCGTCAGACTGCTGAAGACACACACACACACACACACACACACACACACACACACACACACACACACACACACACACACACACACACACACACACACACACACACACACACACACACACACACACACACACACACACACACACACACACACACACACGTACTCTCCATCTCATTGAGTCCACAGGTTTCCTTATCATCTCAACGGCACTTAACAACCTAGCCTCAAATTACCGCAGTACCGTGAGATCAATGTGGAAATGGGGAGAGAAACAAAATAATTGATGACACAAAATATGAAAATTCATCCAAGCCCATCGTGGGGTTTTCCATCTTTTCCTCTTTTTTCCCTCGTTGCTCCGTACAAAAATGGATTCCGTGTCCTCACCTCTGATGCCTTCATTAAAGTAGAGAATCCTAAAGTCTATTTGCTCATCGCCTGGTTGATATTGCAAGCCTCCTCCTAGTGTGAATCACACAGCACTTTAGCACTCGCTTAACAAAAAAAAGTACAGGTTATTATTTTCAGCATGATGCTTGCAGTAGAGCAATGGCCTATATACGTCACTGGGGAAAGAGCCCAGCTGTTGGAAACTAGAGATTTGTTTGGTGAATGGGGTTGGATACAATTTTTTAGCACTTTAAGCACTTTAGTACACTTTAGTTCACTTAAGCACAGTTTAGTCCACTTTGAGTACCTTTAGGAACACTTTTGTTCACTGCTAAGTCTAAGTAATTTTTCGTTTTCTTTGGAGTTTTTTGTTATTATCAAGCCTTTTTGTTCAACCTGTTTTGTGACAATAAACAACATTTTTTTTTTTTTTATTACTCGGAAGTGCATTAGGAATCTACCACTGTTCACTCAATCCACGGCCTTACCTGGAATCTGAAAAAACATTAGAAGGCCACTACACAGCATATACGTGTGTTTCTGTTTGCATAGTTAGTCCTTAGGGGCTATAGGGTGGGCTGCATCGCCTTCATGATAACAGTCCCGCTGACGGGAGGACCACAAGGAGGGCCAGGATTTGGGTCAAAGTGAGATGAGTGAAATCTCTGCCAAAGAAAAAAAAGAAAGGTAGGATGGACTGTCTTACTGGAAGAGCTTTTCTCCTTACTTTCTGCAGCTGTCTAGCAACAACCCTCCACACCTACTACTACCCCTCCCCTCTCTTTCTGGCAGGAGGTTTAAAATTAAGAGGCTTTATGAACCAAAATCATAGCACACAGCATCTACATGTAACAGTGAGTGTCCCGCACTGGGCTCTAACTCAAGACCTCCAGCATGAGAGACAACGCTCTAACGTGAGAATCTAAAGCCAACGGGCCCTAGCTTTATTGCTAGAACGTCTTTTAGGCGTCAGGGAGTGAGAATTACCACCTGCTGCCTTCCTTTACATACACACAGCGTGCCAGAACCAGTGCAATCACATTTTCCACCACAGTGATTGGTGGACTGGACTGGACTTTTATACAGATCTCTTATATATGTCTTTATTTATATTTTATAAAAAATAGACATTTCAAATGTGTCTCCTGTTACATCTCAATCGTGTATGAATATTAACAATGCACCTCAGACTTTCGACGCGTTTTATGTTCACGTAATAAGAAGCCTAATTTATTACGTGATATTGCTTATTGTGACTTAATGACTCTCAGGCCAGTTTGGTGTGTGTGTGTGTGTGTGTGTGTGTGTGTGTGTGTGTGTGTGTGTGTGTGTGCGTGTGTGTGTGTGTGTGTTGTGTGTTGTGTGTGTTTGCAGACCAAAGAGGACGGCCTCTGTAGAGAGCCAGTATCTCCAAGGGACTCTTCTATGCAATATAACCCACCGTAGACTTGCATAGGCAAGTTAGAGTTAATTACTGATTGCATACAGCTTTGCTCCAGTTCAACCAACAGCCCACTTCCTTCTTCTTTATTTACTATTGGGCAGATGCAAATCCAAAGCAAGTTGCATTTAATGTGTACATATTGGTTGTTGGTTAGGGCAGTGGTTCCTAAACTGGGGGTTGCACCCCCTAGGGAGGGCCCATAGTAATGACAGGGAGGCCAAAATATAAATGATGCAATATGGTAAAGGTGACTTGTTCCTATTTAGATTTGCTGTTACAGTTCTGTATTAATTACAGACAATGTTTTAAATCAATTATATAGGAGTGTGCAAACAAAGGCTGTGTCTGAAAGGCTGTGCATGCAAAAAAAGTTTGGGCATCGTCTCAGGGATGCCGACGGGTATACTGTGGACATTGGAGATCGAACCCAATATACCTTTCAGCTGGGAGAGGGAGAACACCTTTAGCCACTACACTGTCTTTTATACTCATATGGTGAAATAGCTAAGTCCCAGGATAAAGACATAAAAATGATGACAATGATGGAAAATAACTACTGTAAAGTTTACATTCTCAGACTGCAATTACAATTGTTTGTGTGAACATTACTCATCATTTCAAAGACAACATGAAATGATAATGTTGCATGATTCAACTTTTCAAATCGCATATCTCCTTTATATTGTTCTATGCTAATATTCTTGTTTTATATGTCACATAATGGAAGTCCAAGCACATGGTGAATGCCATGTCAGAGTTAATTATCTTCTAGGCCCATTATCCCCATTTTGAATTAAACAGACAACATTTAAGTGACATTTAAGTGACCCTTCGTCCATATTAATTAGTCCTTGGCTGGTCAACACAACCACATCTGCATGAGCCATTTAAAGATTTTTAGACAATATTTTTTTCCAGTTTTGTAGAATCCATTGTCGTATTGTAAGGCACACCTTATCTAAGACGGACAGTAGGCCTGGAAAATATCCTTCTATCATCCCGTTCACTTAAATCCATTATCCACTGTTCAATTATTGCCACACATTTATTTGGCTTGTGCAGTGCCCATGAATGATATAACTAGTAGCATTACGCAGTACAACTCTCTTTATTGTTTTTTCACATAAGGCTGTCAGGAGTACCTCCATGTGGAACATTTTCCTACAGTTAGTGACTCACTTTGTCCCTCGTTGTCATGAAAATAGAGTCAAATATAGCAGGAGCACATGTTTATTTCTAACTGCCCAGAGCTAAATACACACATTAGCAGCAGCAGCAGCAGCAACAGCGTTAACTGTGCCGTGACGACGAGGGTTAATGGGACACGGCCGTTGGGACTTGAAGATGCAGTGTCTCATGTAAATGAACAGGAATGGCAGCTTATTCTGGTGGTTTTTGGACTACTAAAGATAGAACTACTAAAGATAATATGTAATGTTTTTTTAATTTTTATATCCAGGGTATTTTCTCCCCTGCAGGAGCGGACCCCAGTGCAGACGTACTTCTATTAAGTGTTGACTCTTTAGCCTCTCAAACAGCGCTGAGAAGTAATTAACTGCCCAATGTTCCCGAAGGCTGGCTGGTTGGTTCAAGTAACGCCACGGCATACAGATCACTTTTGAATATTCTGGTCTTAGAGAGACTGATACACCTTTCAATGTGTGAGACGAAATAATACTTTTATAAATGAAACCAATTGAGGTGAAAGGTGGAGATTATATCATGACAGATGGCCAGAACAATGTTAAATAGGAACAAACGTGATGTTATTCGGATGAATGACATGAATGGATAGTGGTCCTTCAAGGCTACCTTTTAATCAAAGTAGAAAGGATGTTAAAAAATATATATAATAAAAAATATATATATATAGTTGTCCTTGTTCAAATAACAGGGATCAATGTGTTAAACCAGTGATTCTCAACTGGTCGCGAGGGCATTTTGATTGGGTCACAGGACAGGACAGCACAGCATATACCAAACCTTCATTTAGAATTTTTAGAAAGAACTCCATGAATAAACTACTTTTAGCCTTCACCTTTCAATGGCTTACAATTTCATTGAGTTTAGCCCCAATTGTTTTCTTTTTGTTCGCTTTGTTTGTGTATGTTAGTATAGTACAGGGCATTTCATGTACATTTTTTATTTTTGAGTAGTAATTTAATGACTAATGTGGGTCCCAAGGCAAAACCAGTAGAGAACCACTAAACTGAACCATCATGTGTACCAAAACAACTCAATTGTTTGAAGGTGTATTAGTTATGTTAGCTTTCAGAAAAGTCTGAAAATAAAAATGAAGGAAACCTGCCAATTTGTCTTATCTGTGACAATTTGACTGTCTTTTCAAGAATGTATCATATCATAGGTAGTATATAGTGTTATTTTTGGTATAGTATTGTACAGTCTAGTATAGTATAGTATTGTTGCTGTTGTGTCTCGTCAAAAATCAGTTAGTCTAGTCATGTTTCATGTTTTGTTAAGTCATTTTTGTCTTGTCTCCCACTTCCTGTTTTGTGTCTCATTCCAGGTCCCTTGGCTCCCTATCCTTGTGTGTGTGTGTGTGTGTGTGTGTGTGTGTGTGTGTGTGTGTGCCCGCCCTCGTCAGCGTCAGCCCCGCCCCTGATTGTTTCCACCTGTTCCTTGTTACCTCATGTTTAATTTTTCCCCTTGTCTGGTGCCAGTTTGTCTTGTCCTGTCGTGATGTAAGTAGCGTACCAGTGGTTTTCTCTCTTGTTTCAAGCCTGATTCATGCATGAGTTTTTGTTCCAGTAAGTTTTGTTCCTCATTCTGTGAGTGATTTTCCATTGATACTTTCTGACAACCTTAATTGCGGAATTGTTTGTGATTGTTAATTGTTGATCCTCATACTGAGTGAATTTTTGGAATAAAGTATTTTTCTCATACTTTACCTCTGTCTCATTGGGTCGTGCATTTGAGTCCTGCCTTGTGTTTCCAAGTTCGTGACAGTTGCTGAAATTCATACTGCAGGAGGGAATGGGGAGTAAGCATTCCATTGTGCTTGGAAAATTAAAAAACATCTTGAATATTGCATCTTACCGCAACTTACGCAATGTCAAATAGATGTTTTTTGTCGCAGATAAGATGTTCCCCAACGATGCGATATGTTGCAGGTAACCCTGGTTAGATTCCAGCCTGTGGTCCTTTACTACATGTCATTCCCTCTCTCCACCCACGTTCCTCTCAATCTCCACTATCCTGTGCATAAAGGCAAAGATGCTCCAAAAAAATCTATATCTTTATTTTACTGGCCGTAAAATGGAAGGTTACAAATTGAAAACATTTCGGAAACACTAATCATAATAATGATAATACATGAGTGTATCTACATTTACATATTCCTGCTCTGCCATTTTTTTTAAGCAAAACACAAGCAAATCCTTGTACACCAGGTGACTACAAAGCACAATAAAAATTAACTTAAATATAAATTTAACCGGACTACATGCTATTGCCGGTACTCGCAAACAAGTCAAGACTCAAAGGAAGACACAATCGATATAATTCCAACCAAGCCAGATAAACTGCTCCTGCCATTGGCTGATAAGTCCTCATCATGGTAAAAGTTGTGCAGCAAATGAAGGCAATCTACTGCTTTGTGATAACTATAATTTAGATCTTCATAATATTATTAATCATCAATTCCATCAGTGTCGGTTTAGTCAATTAGTGGGGTTCATAAGCAGAAAGAAGTCCAAAAGAAGTGAATGTTATTGGATTCAGCTTACTGGGGGGAAAATTGCCCCCATGCAGAGTATTGAATGTCACAGTTCACATCTACGACAGGGTTAAATGTAATATACTGTGCTGAAATGATTTCACAGTGTGCTGCTCTCACTAAGCCTGCGACGTCTATGCAATTTACCCCCTAGTCATGTATCCAGATAATGTGATTATCCAATAAAACATAGTTTATTACTTGGGTAACAACAATAAGGGAGTAGGGAGGAGGATGAGGAGGAAACCCAGTTTAAAGACAAAAATAATAATGGCCTCATTACAGTTGTATCTGTGATTCAACAGGTATTCATCTTGTATAAGTACGTCTGTTTTTTTTTCTGACTGCATTCAAACTACGGCCAAAAGGTCAAATCAGCTCACGTGACACTACTCTCACACACACACACACACATGGAGAGACGGAGAGAGAAACAGTCGGAGTAATTTCACATGGAGTGCTATAAAAACAGAAAGATAGACAGCGAAACCATACTCTTACATGTTCGTTCTTCCCACAGGCAGTTCAAAAAAGCTTTCGGCAGTGCTTCCGGGATTTCTGCTTCACACACATTCCATTTTTTTGCCGCACACCGAGAAAAGTGTCATGTATTTTGCGTCATCTGATCGGCTTAAAATCGGCGGCCAATCGGAGCATCCCTACTATCAACGGTGCAGTTACATCTCCAGTTACGCAGGTGCGGTTACGTCTTCTGATTGGTAAATGCGACTTATACACCAAAGCGACTTATATATTGTGACGCTTTAGAGGTGGTAGCCATACAGAAGACTGAGACAATGTTCTTATTTGATAGCCGAACTGGCCCAGATGTATTTCCTGCCGTAGCTCACAACTAACCCGGGGGTTGAAATGTCCACTCTTAAAACAACAAACCGGGGTGGCAAGCCCAAATCGATATTCATCCAACAAAAGTAATCTGTCTCTCTCTCTGCCCCACGCTACTTCTCCAAGTCTCACTCACACCCCTCTCCCGTCTTTTCCCCCCCTCCTCTCCAACTCCCGTGTGAGTCTCTCACTCCCGTTCCCACGCAACCTGTTCCCCCTAGCGCTCGCAGCCAATGACCCTCTATAGTGGACACTTCCCCTCAAACACATGCAGGTAAACAAACACACACATACAACACCCAATGAACTCCAAAACCCCCTTTGTCCTGAAGGGAGACCCATAGTGGGCCAGGCCACAGTGTTACAATATGGTTTTTTTCCTTTAACGACACATATTTTGATAAGCTTTGATAAGCGACATATACTCAGGTGCGACTTATAGTCCTGAAAATACAGTACCTGCTTTTGTAGTTTCTTTCTAGTTGGGTATGTTGCCCTGTGGAGAACAGTGAGAACTCTTAAGCTACATGTCTGATGGGCCCAAGGACCTGGCAGCTAATGGGAGACACTAGCAGAAGCTAGTAATGGAAGGCTGTGGAGTGTGTGTGGTTGTTGTTCACAATGATTCAAACTCTTGAAGTAAACCAGATTCCTCATCACCCTGTGTCCTTGCCACCCGCCATTAAAATGGCAGGTGGCAGCGTCGTCTGCTACACTGGCGCCTGTACAGGGACCTCGCTGACCAGGACAAGGCACAGCCACTTCCCAGCGCCGACCCTTTCCCCGCCAGCAGCGACGGCCACTGGTGGGGCCCAACAGAGGACAGCCCGCAATAGCCCAGATCCTGCGGCAACCCCACCGGCCAGCGCAGCAGCCCAAGGCCCCATGCTCCAGGTAGGAGGTGGGGGGGAAGAGGCCTCCACTCCCCGGGTTGTTTTTTCTTGGAACATGTTAACCTGTAGAGTCTGGTTTAGGTTTATTAGTGTGTGTGGCTGGTTTAACAAGCCTCACCTGGCCTGAGTTAGACTGATTACTCTATGCCTGGTGAGGCGGCACACCTGTGGGTCATTGTTTATCAAGGCCCACAGGTTAAAACAGCCACCACACACACACTTGAGCGAGAGCTCTAACATATACCATCTGCTTTGGTCACAGTGACTTAAACTCTTAAACCCTATTCCTCATCACCCTGTGTCCTTGTCTTCGGCAGGAGCCCTCAAGTAGCCATTTTAATGGCTGGTGGCAGCATTGACTGCTACAAAAGCCTTTGTTCCACTTCCTGAGTGAGTCTTGCAAACAAAAGTTAGGTGAGTGTTTGTGAGAAAAGAATGACAGGGGGGCTGTCATTGTGGTGCAGAGTTCAGAGAGATGACAGCTGAGGGGAAGAAGCTGTTCCTAAGTCTGCATGACTTGGAACAGAGGTTTCTATAGCGCCTCCCGGAGGGGAGGAGGGCAAACAGTCCATGGTTGGGGTGAGAGGGGTGTTTGACTATTTTTGCCTTCCTCAGACACCGTTTGTGGCGGGTAGTGTTTATAGCAGGGAGGGGTAATCCAACGATGCGCGTCTGCAGCGCTTTCTGGTCGGAAACAGTGCAGTTGCCGTACCACACTGTGATGCAGTTGGTGAGGATGCTTTCGATGGCACACCGGTAAAAGTTCACCATAATCTGAGGTGACAGGTGGGCTTTCCTCAGTCTCCTCAGGAAGAAGAGACACGGTGAGCCTTCTTTACCAGTGAGGCAGTATTGAGGGACCAAGAAAGGTCCTCGGAGATGTGGAACCCCAGGAATTTGAAGCTGGAGACACGCTCGACCTCCGCTCCCTTGATGAGGATGGGGGTGTGTGCACCAGCTCTGGTCTTCCTGAAGTCGACGATGAGCTCTTGAGGTCTTCTTGGTGTTGAGGGCCAGGTTGTTGTCGGCGTACCACGCCACCAGGTGCTGGACCTCCTCCCCGTAGGCTGCCTCATCGTTGTTTTTGATGAGGCCCACCACCGTTGTCGTCTGCAAGCAACTTAGGACTCTGTAACAACCTACTGAATGCACAGAGTTGCTTGAAGAACCTGTACAATTTACATTTTGAAGACTATGCTACAAAGCCTATAGAAATGCTAATAGAAACACAATTTCATTAACAAGAGGACAGAGATTGTGGTTTTAATATTTTTTATTTAATACACTCATTACAGTCCAATGGCAACTAAAAAAATGCGGCAAGCACTTTTAACACTTAACCTTCAGCATGTGTGTACTACAGTGTTTGGCCTATTGCATTTTCAAAGCTTCAATGCTATGCTTCAAAGTAACAAGTAACAGGAACCTTCATATAAATGTAGTGAAGTCAAATGTACAATATTTCTTTCAAAGTAAAAGGCCAAAGTCCCCAACATTTTTTATATTCAAGTAAAGTGCAGATACTCTGCATAAATGTACTTAAATCAAGTAAATGTACTTTGTTACTGTCCACCCCTGGGGGTAACCTATCCAACCAAACAATCAATAGTGGTGTCTTTGTATTCAAAATGGTGTTTGATTGGGGATTGGTGAATGGTTATTTATTGTGTATTTTAAGTGAAATGTGGGCAGCAACAGAGGAGGAAACAAGAGACACATATAATACATAGAAAGTAATGGCATACATTGTTTGTTTGTTTTTACAAATTCTTTAATGTAATTAACATGATTTTTAATTACAATAAATTGCACTGTATTCTTGCGATGAATGAATATTCGAATGCAATCTCACTTTGAATGCAAACAACACATTTATCATCCGATTTTTTTAAATCACTTCGCTTCTGTTCTAGCCTATCACTGTTTTGTGGTGGTGTTATATTGGTCTTTATTTTTATCCACATACTGGGTGCACTGCTTATGGGGGCGGCAGTAGCTCACTCTGTTAGGACTTGGCTACCGAGGTTCCCTTGAGCAAGGCACCAGACCCCTATCACTGCTCCCTGGGGCGCTGAATAAAACAGCTGCCCACTCCCCCTTATACTAGGATGGGTTAAATGCAGAGAAACACATTTCACTGTGTGTGTACATGTATGTGACCAATAAATCCTCCAAATTTAGATTTAGATATTACTTGTATCTGTAGTGTGTTGTGTATTATCTTTGTGTGTATGTGCTCTGCTCTATCCCCTGGCCCAAGTGTTAAAGTGCTGATTTTGGCTTGGTTTAGTCATGTTCACATCAAATGGTAGAAACTACTGTTGAGTCAAATATTAAATCAATACATCAATTGACAGAGATCTAAACCTTGGTTTGGTGACACTATGCATACCTACTTGCTATACATATTTGCGTTTGTATTAATTTACCAGGATGTGTCATATCTGATTGAAACCTCCACCATGCTGCACCATAGTAACCTCACTGAATAAATATTGCTGTTGAAATCGCTCACACATCTGACATGCTTGCGTTATATAGATATATGTGTGCTTCTGTTCTGGAAGTGTAAATTGACTTTGACGTGATATCGAAAATGTAGAAATATTTGTTTTCACAGATGAATGTCTTCTATGTATACACTGTATATGCCACTGAGTATCTCTGGCATAACTTTTGATGGCAATTAGCAGATCATGATTTAGCAGACTGCATATAGGCTTCAACATTTGCATAGTGCAACTGCAGACTTGTAGATTTGGATAATTAAAATTATACATTGACAATTCTCTCCAAACGATATATTTGATTAATCATTAAATTTATATTTGAACCAGCATTTACAGTGTAATTTAAGCACTAAGTAGCGGTTATTCCGGCCTGCCTCGTTTACTTTCTGCAAAAAGAAAAAAAGGAGGTGAATGGTTGAGTTACTTTTGATTACTAATTCAAAGTATTAAAAAGTTTAACATCTAACTGTTGTATCTAGTTGTAAGATATATTTGATATTTAGGAATGGTGTATGGAATCACAGTATTCTTTGGTTTGGCAGGGATCAGTTGCACAAAAAAACACAAAGGTTGCTGGTTCGATCCCCGGCTCCTCCGAAAAAAGTGTCAAGGTGTCCCTGAGCAAGACACCCTGACCCTTACTGCTCCCAACGCACTGGCTGTCGCCTCGCATGGCCGACTCTTCCGTTGGTGGTTGAATATGTGTATGAATGGGTGAATGTGAGGCATGACATGTAAAGCTTTTTCGCTTTGGATAAAAGCGTTATATAAATGCAGTCCATTTACCATTTACATCACAACAGTACATGTTTTTATATATATATATATATATATATATATATATATATATATACAGTATATACATAAACACACACACACACACGCATCAGCAGTCTATCCTAGTATGCCTTGAGTCAAAAGTAACAACACTGTCAGTGTTAATATCACAATAAAGCCACTTTGAAGAAACTTTGAAATAGCAAAACAGACATGCACATACCTGTGTGCAAGAAGAAATAGGAACACACACATTCAAGATTCAAGATTCAAGATTTTACACAATGAAATGCTAACTCCCCATTCCCTCCCGCAGTATGAATTTAAACAACAATACTATCCTATACTATACTATACTAAACTATGCAATACTTTACTATACTATACAATACTATAAAAAAACACTATATACTATACTATGTACTATGCTATACACTATAAACAACATTATATACTATATATACTTTATGCTATAATATATACAACACTATACTGTAATAATGCTATGCACAATAAAGAACAATAAAGTGACTGATGAATGATATATATGATGGGCTAGGATCAGCTTCCCTCCCTAACCTTAACCATTAGTAAGGAGAAAAAAATAACTTACGTTGGACCAGTGGCAATGAGCAATTCCCCCCAATCCCGTAATATTTGTAAATATAAATGACATCTGCAAAAATGTGATTCATGAATAGAATGTGATTAACAAACGTAAGATTCACAATATCCCCATGGCTTCAGGCTCATATTTCTACATTTGTGTCACAATGCTCAGGTATGGCGAGTGCCATACGCAAACACTGCGCATGGCAGGGATATTCCCTTCCTAACAAAACTGATATTTTTTTCTGCAAACCAAGATGATAGGCATGTGTATGCACAATTTGTTATGTCGTAGTGTCCCCACGGAGATAAAATATTTTTGGGGTAAAGGTTCTGAATATTTTCGCTGGATCTTTTTCAATGGTTAAATATTCATGCAGAAGAATATATTCAGAAATTTTTTATCCATGTTGTTTGTTTGCTTCTTGCTTTACTTGCAAGTATAGAGTGCAGTTGGAAAGGTACCAGAGTGTTTTAACATGGCTGTGGTATCAGGGGAGGGAGAAAAGCAGATTTGTGGGTAGCCAAGATAAAGAATGGCTTTTGTCAATGATTTACAATGGTGCAAATATTAACAATACCTCTGGCACATATTGCAGTTATTGCTCGGATAGTATCTCAAAGTTCATTCATATCACCCTCTTCCGCTGTATTTTCTATCACTATTTGAATCGTATGGGACCAAGTGGGAGGAATTGGTCCCCGGTTCAGACGGTAAAACAATCGACCTAACAACGAGTGATTGGTTAACAGGAATACCGCTTGCTGACAGGCCTCGACCTCACAGCCCTCTCTTCTGTTGTAAACATGTTGAAGAGGATATTGATAAGCATACCAATTGAGTTAAGATGTTAAGCCAAAGGGGATTTCTCGCACATGTGAAATGTGTATTTGACAATGGCAGCATGTGCAGGATATATACAATATACTGTAGTCTGTGCCTTGGGTGAGGTATGGGAATTGCTTATGTGGCACAATAAACAAACTATTACTCACGAGATGAATGCAAATTGCAGTCCCGTTCAACTCGACTGATGGATTTCTACCGATCTAACAATCTTAAGCTATCAGACTGCGAGGCAAGCTGGAAAAGCTATTTGTCAATGGCTAGCGTTTAAAAATAAAACACACCCCTTTAGGAGTTAGTGAAGTGAGTTAGTGAAGTGGGTGTAGCCGGCAAGAGAGATAAGTTCCTGCTTGTTGAGAACTCAGTCATTTCTTCAGATTGTTCCTTGTTTTGGGTGATTGTTTTGTGCGTTTTGTGCTGTGAATTGGCCTGACAACAACAGTTTGGTTCTTTCTGTGGACCCTGTGACCATTCAATTATAAATACAAACGTATGTTTGTATTGTGCTTGTACTCTTGACTGCTCTAGAAAGGGATGCGCTGAGATGTTGCTGTGCCTCGTCTTTGACGAGTTGTTTAATTTAAAGAACCCCTTAAGGAAAACCCAACAGCAATGAGGGGATCACATAAAGTGGGCTGAGCCACATTGAATAATCTCTGGTGTCCAGAGAGAGAGGGAGAGAGAGAAGGAGTGAAAGAGAGAGAGAGAGAGAGAGAGAGAGAGAGAGAGAGAGAGAGAGAGAGAGAGAGAGAGAGAGAGAGAGAGAGAGAGAGAGAGAGAGAGAGAGAGAGAGAGAGAGAGAGAGAGAGAGAGAGAGAGGGGGAGAGAGGGGGAGATTGAGAGAGAGAGAGAGAGACAGAGAGACAGACAGAGAGACAGACAGACAGACAGACAGACAGAGAGACAGACAGACAGACAGACAGACAGACAGAGAGAGTTGTTGGTGGTGAAAGCCGCTGCTGTTTCTAGGTCACAGGGAACGTGTGAATCGCCTGCCGGATCCTTGCGCTGGTCTGAATGATTTATTACACAGTCCAAGTCAAAAGAAGAGTAGCACACAGAGGCTAAGAAGGGCTGTCATGACGGAACCCAAGGAATTGAGCCAAGATCCAACCAAGTCAAATAAAGGCAGACAATACTCTGAATGGTGTGTGTGAGAAAAAGTGTTTTAGATCACTTCCGACTGTGTCCAACACCTTAGGTGAAACAACAACAACAAAATGAATGTATTTTAAACATGAACGGATTGGCATGGACAGGGTCTGTGTGGGATGAGGTGTTTTTGTAAAGATACCCAGAAATAGAATACATTCAGGCATCCGACAGGGGCTGAACCCTTTTACTCTCACAGTATTACCAGATGCCACGGCACTATGTTCCACTCTGGCGTGACATATCACACACAAATAATAAATAAAGACATAAGTCATATGCGTATGTTGCCACAGGCATAGAGCACGACACGTCTTAATATCTGGATGACATATTTCTGGATACAGCACACACTAAGAAACCTTCACCTTAGTGCAGCACATGCAGTCATGTCAAAGCCAGTGTTTTATCGTCAGAAGTGTAAGTATAACATAGCCTGGGGTGTGCGCAGGCCCCCACAAAAATGCGAAAAAGTATTGTGAGAAGTGTAAACGTATTCTTATACGTGCTACTTTTCAGTAGGATGTGTGTTGTGCTCTGGCTGGCCCCCTCCCTGTGCTGTTCCACTAATGGGTCACCTCTTCTCCATGAGTCTGTGAAGGGAAATTCTCGCGGCCAGGCTCATCTACGTACAGCCATGCAGGAAGGAGCGCAGTCTAGATGACCGAGGCTGAGTGGTTCCACCCACAAGCTACCATAATACCGCCCCCTCTCCGGGCTAGTCTTCAGACATAACAGAGGGAGGCCGCAGAGAGCCTGGCTGGACCGCATGGTTCCCATGCTCCCAGAGCCAGGAAGCTAGCAGGGAGCAAGCCATCACCGATTCCTCCTCACCCCGGCGACCACATCTTTCAAGGCCCTCCCACCCAGAATGCACCATAAAGTCCACTGTGCCACAACAACAGAGTGTTAAGGCGCCCCTGGGCTGCTCTAGTTGATAGCTGTCATGTGCTGGTGGTACATAGTGCCGTGCACCTCAGGGCTGATATGATATTGCTGGTAGGTGTGCACGTGCATTATAGGCTCCAGCAAACTCATGGCTTCTCCTTTTCTTCAGGCACAATATGACTGAGAATGATTTTAAGTATGAACGCCTCAGCTGTGATGTAGCCAGAACACTTTTGTTCTTCCTTCTTAGCACTGGACTCATTTATTTTATGATTTATGTTTCATGTCTGATTTTATGAATTTTGGCACATCTGGTTTGCCAAAGTCATTAGTAGTAAAAAATACTTTAGTACTTTTATTGATTTATAGATTTTTTTTTTTATTGTATTTTTTCGATGGTCTTAGCGATGGGTGGGTCATCACCATTATCGTTAAGTTAAATGTTAAAGTCATCAGCTGCACACACATTACTGCACTGCTGTTGCCGGGCAACAACGAGTCAAAACCTTTTTTATTGACACCGCAGTAATTAATAGACATCTGCCACACACTCCCCACGACATAGTGATTTTAAATGAATTGCCCTCATTATTTGTCCGAAAATAGTCAGATTTTGACAAGCGAAGGCAAACTAAAAGTAATGTGTTAAAAAACAACACATAGCTTATATTAGTCGTGGTCTTCCCTCGCAATTAACCTCAAGTTAATTGGAATGTTCCTCTGATGTGAACGGACTCGGGGCTAAGAGGGGCGTGTGCGTGTGCGTGTGCGTGTGCGTGCGTGGGTGATTTTGTAATCACACATACAGGGGCTTCAGCAATACCATGGCTCATTAAAAACAAGGGAATTACCTTGTAAACTATCTCTAACAGTTTAAAGCACTGCCAAAGTGTGTGTGTAGTAAACACAAAAGTAGTGCAGTGCGCTTGTGGTGTGAGCGATTGCAAACGGGACATTGCTGTGTGTTTGTGTGTCTTTGGATGCTGGAACGAAATGAATCAACTCAACTTTCCTCATAAACAATAACGTATGTATTTTCATACTACACGTTGGCTTTTTATACCATCCGTTAAGCCGCAAGTGTATAATGCTTCTCTACTTACAAAAAACTCAATCTAATCCAGGGGTTCTCAAACTTTTTAGGGGCCAGGGGGCCTCAACACTGCCTCACTGGTCACAAAGGCTCACCAGTCTCTCTTCTTCCTGAGGAGACCCCACCTGTCCCCTCAGATTCTGGTGAACGTTTACCGGTGTGCCATTGAATGCATCCTCACCAACTGCACTGTCTCAGACTGGAAAGCACTGTAGAGGGTGGTGAAAACCGCCCAACACCATTGTTGGATTACCACTCCCTGCAATAGAGACTACCCAACACAAACGGTGTCTGAGAAAGGCACATAGCATTGTCAAAAACACCTCTCACCGCAACCATGGACTGTTGGCCCTCCTCCCCTCCGGGAGGCGCTACGGGAACCTCTGTTCCAAGTCAAGCAGGCTCAGGAACAGCTTCTTCCCCTCAGCTGTCATCTCACTCTATCTCTGTACATAAATATACTGTATAGACACCAGTTTTTTATACGTAGTAAACTGTTTTTATACCGGTTTTTATACCTGGTAGACTTTTTTAACTTCCCATTTAACCACTGTACATTGTATATTACTATGCACTTTACTGTAACATTTAGAACTTATTTTTCGCTGTACTGTGCTGTGCAATGACACTAAATTAGAATTGTATCTAATCTAATCTAATTACAGGGAAGACAATTTTCCAAAGACCCCCTCAAAATCGCAACATCAATTTAACATATTATTACTATCTTTTTTCTCTTTGATTTGTATTCTAAAAGGTTTCAACCTAAATGTATTTATGTGTTCAATAAACATGAACACATAAAAAAATTGTTTTGTTAATACCACTTATATACTTTTAAACAGAGGGTAATTTTATTCAAATTGCATTTTAACTCAACTTGACAACATTTATACATTTCAAGTAATTGCTCCTAAATCATTTCAGAACAGTTACAAGTTGAACAGTAACAACAGTAACCAGACATAGTCCTACAACTATGACCAGTAACAATATAAACAGTAACAACAGTAACCAGACATAGTCCTACAACTATGACCAGTAACACACTGTACTGTATTCATGATGCTGCTGCACAACTGGCAGTTAAAAATGCTCTAAAATGCTTTTTGCACAATTCTACACATCCTTCAATCACTTTTATGTTCATTGTTATTATGTATAGTATTTTTTTTTAGTATTGTGTTTTAGAAATTCATACTGTGGGAGGGAATGGGGAGTAAGCATTACATTATACTTGTTGCACATGGCAAATCCAAATCTTGAATCTTGAATCGAAAACAGTAACAAGACATAGTCCTATGACTATGAACAGTAACAAGACTGCATAAACCTAACCAAGACATTCAAAATGACCAGTCTAAAGCTGACTTTCAGTAAGTACGTATTCCTCGCTCTCTAGACAGAAACATTTTTTTGTCCTTATATGAAGTATAATTATATCCCGGGTGCTTTGTAATCATATTTTGCTTCAGCTTGGCTGACTTCATGGCTTCGGTCGCACCTGAAGACACATGACGCACTTCGGTCTCCCGTCGCTGTTTGCTGAATTGAACCAAATTTGACATAATTGTCACCATATTTTCTCAGCGTGATTTGACGATGTGGACTGACCAGACTGACTAAAACATTGATCCATATTTAGACAGGAACTATCTTTTTTCTCTTAGATGCCATTGGAACGATTTGTATTCTAAAAGGTTTCAACCTAAATTCTTTCTTTCATAGTAATAAACATGAACACATCTCAATTTGTTTGTTGTTAATACCACTTATATACTTTTAAACAGAGGGTGATTTTATTCAAATAGCATTTTAACTCAACTTGACAGCATTTATGCATTTTAAATAATTGCTCTTCAATTATTTCAGAACAGTTAACAGTAACAAGGTGAACAGTAACAGCAGTAATCAGACATAGTCCTATGACTATGAACAGTAACAAGATGAACAGTAACAAGACATAGTCCTATGACTATGAACAGTAACAAGATGAACAGTAACAAGACATAGTCCTATGACTATGAACAGTAACAAGATGAACAGTAACAAGACATAGTCCTATGACTATGAACAGTAACAAGATGAACAGTAACAAGACATAGTCCTATGACTATGAACAGTAACAAGATGAACAGTAACAAGACATAGTCCTATGACTATGAACAGTAACAAGATGAACAGTAACAAGACATAGTCCTATGACTATGAACAGTAACAAGATGAACAGTAACCAGACACAGTCCTATGACTATGAACAGTAACAAGATGAACACTAACCAGACATAGTCCTATGACTATGAACAGTAACAAGATGAACAGTAACAAGACATAGTCCTATGACTATGAACAGTAACAATATGAACAGTAACAAGACATAGTCCTATGACTATGAACAGTAACAAGATGAACAGTAACAAGACATAGTCCTATGACTATGAACAGTAACAAGATGAACAGTAACAAGACATAGTCCTATGACTATGAACAGTAACAAGATGAACAGTAACAAGACATAGTCCTATGACTATGAACAGTAACAAGATGAACAGTAACCAGACACAGTCCTATGACTATGAACAGTAACAAGATGAACACTAACCAGACACAGTCCTATGACTATGAACAGTAACAAGTTGAACAGTAACAAGACACAGTCCTATGACTATGAACAGTAACAAGATGAACAGTAACAAGACATAGTCCTATGACTATGAACAGTAACAAGATGAACAGTAACAAGACATAGTCCTATGACTATGAACAGTAACAATATGAACAGTAACAAGACATAGTCCTATGACTATGAACAGTAACAAGATGAACAGTAACAAGACATAGTCCTATGACTATGAACAGTAACAAGATGAACAGTAACAAGACATAGTCCTATGACTATGAACAGTAACAAGATGAACAGTAACAAGACATAGTCCTATGACTATGAACAGTAACAAGATGAACAGTAACAAGACATAGTCCTATGACTATGAACAGTAACAAGATGAACAGTAACCAGACACAGTCCTATGACTATGAACAGTAACAAGATGAACACTAACCAGACACAGTCCTATGACTATGAACAGTAACAAGTTGAACAGTAACAATACATAGTCCTATGACTATGAACAGTAACAAGATGAACAGTAACACGACATAGTCCTATGACTATGAACAGTAACAAGATGAACAGTAACCAGACACAGTCCTATGACTATGAACAGTAACAAGATGAACACTAACCAGACACAGTCCTATGACTATGAACAGTAACAAGTTGAACAGTAACAATACATAGTCCTATGACTATGAACAGTAACAAGATGAACAGTAACACGACATAGTCCTATGACTATGAACAGTAACAAGATGAACAGTAACAAGACATAGTCCTATGACTATGAACAGTAACAAGATGAACAGTAACAAGACATAGTCCTATGACTATGAACAGTAACAAGATGAACAGTAACAAGACATAGTCCTATGACTATGAACAGTAACAAGATGAACAGTAACAAGACATAGTCCTATGACTATGAACAGTAACAAGATGAACAGTAACAAGACATAGTCCTATGACTATGAACAGTAACAAGATGAACAGTAACAAGACATAGTCCTATGACTATGAACAGTAACAAGATGAACAGTAACAAGACATAGTCCTATGACTATGAACAGTAACAAGATGAACAGTAACAAGACATAGTCCTATGACTATGAACAGTAACAAGATGAACAGTAACAAGACATAGTCCTATGACTATGAACAGTAACAAGATGAACAGTAACAAGACATAGTCCTATGACTATGAACAGTAACAAGATGAACAGTAACAAGACATAGTCCTATGACTATGAACAGTAACAAGATGAACAGTAACAAGACATAGTCCTATGACTATGAACAGTAACAAGATGAACAGTAACAAGACATAGTCCTATGACTATGAACAGTAACAAGATGAACAGTAACAAGACATAGTCCTATGACTATGAACAGTAACAAGATGAACAGTAACAAGACATAGTCCTATGACTATGAACAGTAACAAGATGAACAGTAACAAGACATAGTCCTATGACTATGAACAGTAACAAGATGAACAGTAACAAGACATAGTCCTATGACTATGAACAGTAACAAGATGAACAGTAACAAGACATAGTCCTATGACTATGAACAGTAACAAGATGAACAGTAACAAGACATAGTCCTATGACTATGAACAGTAACAAGATGAACAGTAACAAGACATAGTCCTATGACTATGAACAGTAACAAGATGAACAGTAACAAGACATAGTCCTATGACTATGAACAGTAACAAGATGAACAGTAACAAGACATAGTCCTATGACTATGAACAGTAACAAGATGAACAGTAACAAGACATAGTCCTATGACTATGAACAGTAACAAGATGAACAGTAACAAGACATAGTCCTATGACTATGAACAGTAACAAGATGAACAGTAACAAGACACAGTCCTATGACTATGAACAGTAACAAGATGAACAGTAACAAGACACAGTCCTATGACTATGAACAGTAACAAGATGAACACTAACCAGACACAGTCCTATGACTATGAACAGTAACAAGATGAACAGTAACAAGACACAGTCCTATGACTATGAACAGTAACAAGATGAACAGTAACAAGACATAGTCCTATGACTATGAACAGTAACAAGATGAACAGTAACAAGACATAGTCCTATGACTATGAACAGTAACAAGATGAACAGTAACAAGACATAGTCCTATGACTATGAACAGTAACACACTGCACTGTATTATTGATGCTGCTGCACTACTGGCGCTTTAAAATGCTTTAAAATGCTTCAGTCACTTTTATGTTCATTTTTATTGTGTATAGTATTTTTTATAGTATTGTGTTTTAGAAATTCATACTGTGTGAGGGAATGGGGAGTAAGTATTCCATGGTATTCCATATGGTTCTTGGCAAATGGCAAGTACAAATCTTGAACAAGATGAACAGTAACAAGTAATAGTCCTATGACTATGAACAGTAACAAGACTGCATAATCCTAACCCAGACATTTAAAATGACCAGTCTAAAGCTGACATTCAGTAAGTACTTCAACTTTCTAATAATAAATGTTTTGCTTATTAAAATCATTGGCAGAAAGCTCTGAACAATCATGAACGCCCATGCCGGTGTATCTTGGCGGACATATTCCTCGCTCTCTAGATGGAAACATTCTTTCGTTTTGTCCTTATATAATATATTATTATATCCCGGGTGCTTTGTAATCAGATGTCGCTTCAGCTTGGCTGGCTTCATGGCTTCATTCGCACCTGAAGACACGTGACGCACTTCAGTCTCCTGTCGCTGTACTGCACTGTATTAATGATTCTGCTGCACTACTGGCACTACAAATTATTTTAAATATTTTTTAAACAGACTAAAACATTGATCCATATTTAGCTCACCAGCCAGCTGGATGGCTAATGAGCCAACTACGAAGCAGCAGAAATGGTTTGTTGCAAGTGAAGTGAGTGATTCATGATTGACGTGATGTGTCACAATCATATCCGCGGGTCCGAGGACCCCATTTTGAGAACCACTGACTGCCGTGCTTTGCGTTAGCTTTGTTTTTTTTTACTATTATCATTTCTTATTATCTATCATCTTAATTAACTTTTGTTAATCTAGGGGTGGAGCAAAGTTTTTACTCGCATTACTAAACCAAGTGTGTGGCAAGTGTCAAGATCTTTCCGGTCCGCCTGTCATCTGTTTGGCCGAACAGACACAGTAGTGCGATGGCAATAGAAAAGGAGGGGTAGGAGAGATCAAGATGGAGAGCAGAACAAGTCGTGTCTCGTATCACAGGAGCGTTACGAGTCATGACGGCAAATGAGTCGGTTCATAGTGAAGTGGACATCGGTTTATTAAAAGGTCATGACATATATGAAAAATGTATTCACAGATTCTTGGCTCTATTGGTAAAAGTGTAGTGGCGATTTAAGTTGGAAATGTTGATATAAAGCATAATATTGAAGAAAAAAATCAATACCATGAATAATCAGTATTTTATTTAAAGAAAAATGTCTGCCTTTAGGACATACCTTTTTTCTCTAAACAAAATTCCATTTATTTTGATCAAATGCGATTTTCATGAGCTTTAAATCATTTACCATGCTCACACTTAATTCCAACTGATCTGTGTTCCCAGGCCGCAGGCATCAGACCTTGAATTATTTTAAGAGGGTTAAATTATGGAAAACACATCCAGCACTAAGCCATATCTAAGCTCTTTATACTGCTGGGCAGTGTGGTCGGTACAGTTCTCTTAAATGCTAATGAGAGGATCCGAGATGGATTGATCAACCTGTGTAAACCACAGTGACGAGCAAATTTAGTCCAATGCTAATTGTGGGACTATTGAGAGCATTTTTTATATTATTATTCATATACTGTATTAGATATTTCAAGGGTTTAGCATCTAAATACATATATTCTGACTGATCACCGACATTTTGCAGCTGTATTCGTTAAGTTCACCACCTTTTAAAAATGTAATTCAATATCTAGAGGATTTTTAATCATCTTTATTGGTCACACACATGTACACACACTGTGACATTTTTGTTGTTGCATTTAACCCATCCTAGTATTAGGAGCAGTGAGCAGCTATTGTATATACAGCGCCCAGGGAGCAGTGTAGGGGTCTGGTGCCTTGCTCGAGGTCAGCTCAGCAATGGCCAGGAGGCAAACTAACCGGTGACCCTCCGGTTCCCAAGCCAAGTCCAAACAGACTAAGCTACTGCCACCCGAAAAAGCGTTAAAGACACAGTGCTAGCTGATATGATTGACAGAGCTATACACTTAAGTCAATATAGTTGAAAAGCATTATTCTCAGGTTTAGGCTAAGCGTTCCTTTGAGGTTGTTTTTTTCTCTTGGCTTATGGAACAGTGACCATCAACAAGGACAGCTGGAGAAGAAGAAATTTTCCATGGTTGTTTATCGACCTGCAAGGTTGTTATATATATACTGATTCAGCTCTCAGGCAAAGGAACAATATACTTTCATGGCTGGCTAAAGTCAAGCTTCTAATGGCCCTGTCACACCTTGATGATTTAGCCAGTGTAATCGACATATCTAAATTTCTCTAAAATGCTGGCATACATTGAATAAGTTATGGGTAAGTTTTGTATAAGTTAAGAGCACGCTGAAGCACGCTGTTGTACGTCGTAGTACGGCAAGGTCATCAATTTTTTTTTGACGTATGCCAGCATATGTTTCATACATCCCACATACGTGGGCCATAAGTTGTAGGTAAGTTATGCGATCGTTGACACACGTTCACACACGTACTTCACACACGTTCACACACGTACTGACACACGTCGGTTACTCATAAGTCGGAATACGTCAAGATTATGTCTAGTGTACCAAAAACGTATTTCTAACCAATGAGTAACGTGCTTTGAACCTATGTGTAACTTATATCGAACTTATCTCCAACGCATATTGACGTATGTAGACGTATTTGACGTGTTCCGGATGACCACAGAACATACTGAACGTGTTTCTAACTTACAGCTACCGTATAATTGCGTATTGGCAGCGTTCTTCGAAGTTTTCTTCAGCATGACGGTGACGTTGATACGGTGATGTTGATACTGCGACGGTGATGTTGATACTGCAATGGTGATATTGATACTGCGATGTCTAATGCGGTTATGATTTGAATCGTCGAGCGGCAGCCTTTTTATAGGCTATGACCTGTTATTGGCGGCAATACACTGCCACGCACTATGCATAAGTTAGACTATCGTTGGGCATAAGTTGTGAATGCCGGCAACACGTTAAGCATTCTTCGGCATAAGTTATCCATAAGTTATCGAAACATTGTATATAAGTTACTAATACGTTATGAATACGCTATGTATAGCCCAACATTTTTAAAAACATTAATAGTCCAGCGTATGCCAGCGTTTTAGAGAAATTTTGATACGTTGGCATAAGCCGGCATCAATGTGTGACAGTGCCATTAGGTAAAAGTGTGTGATTCTGTAGAAGGGTTTATCAGTGATGCTTATATGTTTTTACACAAGCGGAAACCAAAATTTTGCTTAACAGTCTCTAGTTTTGCACCTTAAGGGGCATTATGATATTCCTGGGCAAACAATGATTAAGTAAGAGGTTTCATAGGACTACAATTATTGTAATTATTGTTATTATGATTTCATTTCAGTCAATCATTTTGTCTTACTTTTAAACTTCAAAATTATTCAACCTTGCTGTTACCCTGGAAACAGCCCATTATGATAATTGCAGTTATTTTTTTCCACTCTGATCCAGTTGTTATACAAGGCTGATATAAAGGCCTACTTTACTACTTCATGCTGTTTCCCTTTCAATCTACCAAAATGACAACGGCAAAGCTCTTTTTTCATTCTTATAAGGCTTTTTAGGGAGGCCGAGGACATGTTCTCTATCTCAAACTTAATTTGGGATTGTTATTATTTTTCAGTAGTCATTAGCACCCCCCCCCCACACACACACACACAGACACACACACACACACACACACATGAATCATAAAGTACATCTAGGAATTGACTAGATGCACGGTTTTCATTCATTCATTCATTCATTAATTCAACATGTATTTACTTCTCAGGAATACATTGAGAGGTGGACACTTATTTTCATTGATGGGTGCCAAGATGATGCAAAAGAAAAGTGATGGCACATGTACATAGTGTAAGTGCTATTGCTTGTGACAATGCAATGCTTATTAAGGCTCTCTAATTGAAACTTGAATTCTAATTATCCATGACTTAATCATTTATAATTATTAAGTGCCCACTCAGTAACTGTTTCCATAATGTTCGTGCAGAACATCAAAAGCAAAACCGCAGAATTATGTATATTATGTATTATGTTCTCAGATGATCAATACAATTAATAATATATAATAATAATATATAATAATATATAATAATATATTAATAACAATTAATAATATTAATATCATTACGAGTTACATGTTATTAATATCTAGATGAAAATCACAAAGTCAACATGACAACCACTGATATATGTTTGTCATTTGGTGCAGTAATCCAAGTATATTTCCTCAGGCAAACAAAGCAGTCTTTACACCGCCAATACAGAACCTTAACAACCTCTTTATAAGGCATCCGAGGTAACAGTCTCTGCTGCTAGCGTCCATTGATCACAAGGCTCAGGTGAAACACATCCGGTTAAATTCAAGTAGTCCAATACAACGCCCTGTCCAGCAGGCTTCCTCTTGCTCCGATCAGCAATCGGATTAAATCATAACAAACAAATTTCCGAACTACTATCCTCTTTCATAATAGCCACTTGCAGGAAGCCAGACATCAAAGCTCATCTCCTGACTGAAAAAGCCTGGTTCTGGGAGCTGTGGGAACACAACTGTGGTGATGAACTACCGTTGAACTCAAATGCTCCTCTTTAAATGAGCCTGTAGCATTAGCTGCTATTGTTCTTGCTCAGGAGTCGGTGGACACAAGAGTGGATAAATCAAACAGACCCCAGTTAAAATTAACTCATTACTCATTCCAAGGTATTATTTCACAGGTAAACAGACCTGAGTCTTAATTCAATAAATAACCAATCACAAAAACTTTCCTGTGGTTATATGTGTAGTATTGTGCTTTGTGATAATCTGCGCGTGAATTATTTTCATACTTTACCCAGAATGACCTTCTCTCTTTAGTGAGCCACAACGCTGGTTTTGCATTCTGGATGTTTGAGGCTGACAGCTTGATGCCAGAGGTTTGTGTGATTCCTCCCATCTGTGGAAAACTACTTGCAGGACAAAAGATGCGAGCGGCCATCCGTACGAGATAAATAGCATGCAAGAAGAAAAGCCCGAGAAGGTAGTGGTAAAGGTGGGGGAATGGCACCAATATGAACAATATGAAATATAATTGTGTTCTTTTATATATTATATACAATATATTCAGTATACCAAATATATTAAATGTCTCTCAAAGTGTCACAGTATATAGACCAGCACCGAATACAATAACTGTGTTCTTGTGTTGGAGACACACATGCGAGTATGGCTAGAGTTGTCAACAGCTTGATTCCATATAATTTGTTCATTCCTGTAATTATATAATGAATAAGGTTAATGTCATTGTTGTCCTTAATATTATATCCTACCTTATCTCTTAGTAAGCAATGAATGTCTTTCCTTTTGCACCACAGACCCTGGACTTTTTTAAGACTTTTCATGTTAAAATTAGTGTTCACTCTTGTAAGTCATTTTATTTTGTGTTTGATTGCTATGTTGTTAACTTTTTAGCACTCTGAGATTCTTGTAAATGAAAAGTGCAATACAATAAAATGCATTATTATTATTAATAATAATTTATTATTATTATTAACCCCTCAAACAAAAGAGACAGCTCTTTCATCTGGGGCTTAATATCTACTAAACTGCATAAGGCTAATACATATAGCCTTAAAGTCTGTGATTGTGCTTTGAAGGCCTTTTGTATTGTGTAAGTGTCTGTTTATCTGCTCATGGCTGTTTGAAGTGCTCTCGCAACCTTCCAATAAACAAAAATAGAAAAAAGGCATGCAAGGAGAAAATAAAGGTGGTAATTTAAACTAACTGACTTACTCCCGAGAAAAGATTTATTCAGATCCAAGGTTATCATCAACTACTAATTAACTCCTAATGATGCGGCATTAAGAGTCAATTAGGGTATTGATTTAGAATCTGGGTTCAGGTGGGGTTTTTGATAAATGAAGTCCACTGGTCTTCTGGGTGACACTCACACATTCATTCTCCATGGAAGTAGACATCCATTCAAGGATGTAATACCCCGTTTTAGTACACATACACACTGACTTTGACAGTGATCAAAAGTAGTGTAGCTGTCAGATCAAGATCTTAGTTTTTACAGTGAAATACTGGAGGTTTAGTAGCTCGGTAAAGAGACAATGGGAGGGCAGAAGTCTGCTGCAAGCAAAGCCGTAAATAGTATTTCACCCCTGTTGTTTTCAGACTATATGTGCAGTGTGCTATGCACACATGCATTGACAAAGGCCACATTTGCGTGTGTGTTGGTTTGTGCATGTGTATCTATGTG
>CM051003.1:28349504-28439504 GCA_027704905.1 Muraenolepis orangiensis
CCTCAATCCACAGCAGCTATTAAGCAGGTCTGTGGAGTCTATAGAGCAGACTGTCATCAGCCAGACAACATTCTTCCAAAACCAACATTAGGTTACCACCAGAAAAGACGCAGCACACACTCACAGAATAAACCATCTTCTGTGAGAGAGGGAGAGAGAGAGAGAGAGAGAGAGAGAGAGAGAGAGAGAGAGAGAGAGAGAGAGAGAGAGAGAGAGAGAGAGAGAGAGAGAGAGAGAGAGTGTGTGTGTGTGTATGATGATGATGATGATGATGATGATGATGATGATGATGATGATGATGATGATGATGATGATGAAAGCACAGAAGTGTGGGTGGCATAGCCTTGGTGGGTAGAGCTTTAAACGTAGACTAGTGAGATCAAAGCCGGCAGGAAGCAGTAACCGAGAGACAGGAACTGGACTGATGTGTGTATGGTTCAGGTTTTCCTTCTTCTTCTTCTTCTTCTTGATATTCATTGATCTCCTTGCTCTTAGACTCTCGTATTGTGAGCTGGGAGGTTGCACACTTGCTTCATATTAGGTTATGGAAGTATTGAGGATGGAAATATTTCCATCGATTGTACGGAAACCCTTCATGTGGGAGACCACCAGGGGTTTAGTGGGCCCTCGTGGTAATGGGAAACCCATATTCAGAATGACGATATAGAAATGCCCATTTTGAAATGAAACTGATAAAGAAGAGAAGCAGCCATGAAATCTGAGTGGCCTCTTAATTTGGGCGCCCTGCGATGAACGACTTTATGACAACCCAAGCTCTTTTACTTCTGAACAACATGTTTGTTAATATTGTTTGTTAATAATATAAAAATATTGCATTCACTGCTTTATGTTCAAGATTCCCCTTGAAGAAAACCAATGCTCTTCTGTCTCCACTGAATGCAGTGCACGCCATCATGCAATTATTGTGGTTGTTATTGTTTGTATTTTCCCATTCCCTACATGCCTCTTGCATGACACCCTCCGACCCCCACCGCCCCCAAAAGTGCCCTCTCTCGAACATTTGTTGAGAATTACAAGCAGAAAAAAATAGAGCTGCTATACAAAATGTGAAACGGTTATTAAACATGAAAAGGACAAAGCCCTCGGGCACAAAGGGGAGGAAAGGAGGAAAGGAGAGGAGGAGAGCCCTGCCCAAAAATAGAGGTAGGCTATGTCGTCCATAGTTTAACTGTAGAATGTGTGTGGGTGGTGATTAGGTGGGGTAATGGAGTGGTGGTAGTGGTAGTCAGTGCTGGTCCCCAGAAGCTGTGATCCTGCCCCTAAGAATTTTGCAGGCCACCTAAATGCCTAGAGCCGGCTCTGCACTGAGGAAGTGTGTATCCCTTAAGAGAGCTCCCGTACCTGTCAATACACCTTCACCTCCTGAAGGGGAAACAAAACACCTTTAAATGGGGGAAGGTAAACGTGTCATCGATGGGCCATTACGCCGATATGTTCTCACCTCCAAGAGTCGTGTGAAGGTCCCATCTTCTCACCTCGTGCTTCTCTCACTTTCTCACCGTCGTGACAATGTGAAAATGTTCACCTGGCTTTGAAAAACACATTGTATGTGTTCATATCCACGTCTGTCTGGCACTGTGCCCGTTGCAATCCATTGCCGCTGCGGCTTGGCATCTGAATCTCTGAAATATACTCCCAGGAAGTCATGGTAGTGGCATTGACCTATTGTTCAAAAGCAAATGCAAATCAATATGAGAAGATGTCCTATATAATGTGCCCTGCATTCCTGTGGTTTAACACTCTCAGGTTTGATGACGCACACTTAACCAGATGGAGTAACAATGGTTATGAAAAGTGGATGCACCATTTCTGCTCACAATAAGAGCGCTGAATGACAAGTCCCGCACCGGAACGAAGAATGATACCAAGACTGTAACTATTGCACCAGCAGAGACATGGTGCTCTTGTGTTTCACCTCTTTAAAGTAAGTGTGTGTGTGTGTGTGTGTGTGTGTGTGTGTGTGTGTGTGTGTGTGTGTGTGTGTGTGTGTGTGTATGCGCATGTGTGTGCAACCCCGTAGCCAAAAGCATACATTAACAGTGTACATGTTTGCAAACCCTTAAAGTGTGTGTGTGTGTGTTTGTGTGTGTGTGTGTGTGTATATGTGTGTATATGTATGTGTGTGTGTGTGTGTGTGTGTGTGTGTGTGTGTGTGTGCACATGCATGCATGTGTATGTTTATTTGTATATTTCCTCATTCAGCTGCTACATGTGTGTCCTGGTTACATAAGGTTTCACACTATTTTTGATTTCATCAAGACTAGCAACTAATTATCGTTCATCGTACCATGATGCCAATCATTAATGACATCAAAGAGCTAAACCAATACAGAATGGATCGATGTGCGCTTGTATATTTTACATGTAGCACTATTCAGATCATGTTGTGGATATTCTGCCTGGCCACTTCACCTGACCCCGACACTTTAGTTTTGAACATGTCAATTCACATCTAATTGTTCTTTGGGTTCATGCTCCTCCCTGCATAACATTTGTGAATAATTGGCGCTGACAAAGCAACCCTTTCCTCTCACCATCGCACCGGCCTATTAAACATATCATTGTGGTGCTTTTGTTTGACACATTGGGATCAAATGATGTGCAACATGCAGTGCAGTGTGTGTGGTTGTGTTTCTGTTGATGTGTTGAGTTCTAATCATCCACTTGTATTCATGTGGCAGTGTATAATTACACCCGACATTATGTTGGGGTTTTGCACTTTAAACCTTTTCCCTTTGTGTTGAATTGATAAATACAAACAGTGTCTCTGTTGTATAGATTTTCATGATGATTTTCAACACAGACTTCTCTTCATCATGAACACGGCTTTGATTCAATATGCCAAATGTGCCAATGCACCCTCACATTCCAAACAAAAGGCTTTTAAATAGCACATCTTCACTTGAAATGTGGGCCAAATCTGAATTGTTTCTGCAAATTTCCGTAAAATAATAATTCCATGACATGAAATTTGTCTTAAGGTCTTACAAATGTAACACATTTTGGGGCAAATTAGACAGCAGTGAAAGGCTGTGTTAAACCAGAGATGGATTGACTGCATGGATAATGTTTTTAATTTTTTTCTCTTTATAATAACTGGCAGAAACTGCATAGAACTTACTGCATGTCAAGGCAAAAAAATAATTTGCATGGTAGGGAGTGACGGTTGTTGACTTTTCAGTGAGAGTTGAAAAGAAAATAGTCGGTTTTAGTTTTAAGCTGTTTTTCTTCTCGGCGCACAAAGCAAAAACAAAGAAAAAAACCATCTCTGGAGTTCCAGAGATAACAGAGCGCCACATTCATCTCTCACACGATGCGACATCAGCAAAAAGTACAAACATAAACTATATAAAAATAAATACATATAAAAATATATTATATTCCTCGCACAGAGTAGATGAAAAGGAAGCAGTAAAGGAAAGCAACGGATTTAACAAGGGTGGGGGATATGTCAGGAAGACAACAACTTGTTACGTATATGTGTGTGTCTGGTTTTGGGCTGACGTCTGTCGCTCTTTGAACAGGGAGAAGTTAATTAGAAGGCAATGCTTCCTGTCCCACCCATTCCCACCGCAACCATCATCGCCTCCACCACCACCACTGCCATGGAGAGCCAGGTGTGTGCATGTGGCACGTGCACGTGCCTGAGGGCCTCTGAACCAAAACCCCAGGAGCAATGTGTAAGTTGCGAACACATTGTCTCTCATTCCAACCAAAAATGTTTTAAATCTTATTTTACTATAATATTTAAGGCAATTTTGTTATACCATTACTTTTGTTTTATCTGTTCACTCTTATTCTTCATTATAATCATAATTCATTGTCTAAGCACAGTTGGTGCTGGCCAGGTAAGCCTTTCACTGGTAGTTGTACATGTATGACATTGATTGTATGTCAAAAAGAAAAACAACTTAAACAAAAGGACTATATTGAATCTACATGGCTACAATTAAAAGGAATTAAAGCAGTGTTTTGGGGAATGAAAGCACAGCTAAGTTGGAAGCAATTTAGCTCAATTATGACATTCATGAACAACAGAAACATGTTGGCTTCCTGAACCCTTTGAGTGATCGGCTCCACTGAATACATTTGTATGTGACTGCTTTACATTGGTATAAGCCATCCTTATTTCCACATATTGTTAATGCCATATCATGAATCACAAGGCTCATGGATGTATAACCCTGTAAAATGATCATGGCAATAGTTGTTGATGATCATTCATATGATTATACTGCTCTTGACGTGCACAAGAAATATATATATATATATTCTGCGATGCAGTGCTATTCCGCTATCAGGAGGGCAAGGAAGTGGCCACATGTGTCTTAACACAACAAGCTAGCTCAGAGCTCCTCATTTCATGTAATGAATTCAGCGCACGGCTCGGGCCGTTCCCAAACCACACCAAAGTGGCCTTTAGTGAGAGAAAAGGAGTCATTGAAGTGCTAAAGCTGAAGCTGCTGAAGAAAGATATCATAATTTGTGTGTGTGTGTGTGTGTGTGTGTGTGTGTGTGTGTGTGTGTGTGTGTGTGTGTGTGTGTGTGTGTGTGTGTGTGTGTGTGTGTGTGTGTGTGTGTGTGCGCGTGCGTGCGTGCAAACATTAAAGTGTCAAAATCAACAGGGGTGGGGGAGGGGGTTATTTTTCAATTACGCTTTTAATTCAAAATCTGCTTATCTATTTAGTTTTTGTAATGAACTAAGCTGATGCTGAAGGACCAATCCAAACCCACAGAAGCACTGTACCCCATGTGGCTGCACTGTTAACACAACACAACTTGCCTTATGGTTATACCTTTGCAACAGAAGACAATTCCTCTGTTATAATAATGTTACTGCACAATGTGATTTAGTGCTGTAATGGAGTTGAACGACTTGATATTGTGATAGTCTAGCTTTAAGCCAGCATCCAAGCTTGTTCAGGACGGTTTGCTGATATTTGAATAACATGAATCTACCTGAATATACAGCAATTACATTTGACAGTTTGACAATAACACAGACTGATCAATATGATAACATGCATGCCCTGGATGCTCACAGTCCCATTACAGACCGTTACGGGACTTGTTTAAAAAGAGTTCCCCCTGGCACCATTCCTTCCACAGGGCACTAACCAGCAGGGAGCCAACACTAAATTCACTATTTATTTACCTCACAGCCGTAGAGTTCTGCTATAACTCTAAAGTCGAACAAAATTAGCTCTGCAAACGAGTCCTCATATCTCCTCACACAAGATGCACAGAATCACTGCTGCCGTCAGCCAAGTCGTTCTCAGTGGAGTATTTACGGGCCATCCAATTTCAAATGTTAATATTTATTGAATTACAGAATCAAAAAAAGAGTTGAGTGGAGGTTCTGTGTGATCAGCGGCAATTTATCATCACACTCACCACTGAGACTAATCAGATGATATGGTACCTAATAGGGCCCAAGTTATTATAATGTCATAGTAAAAACGGTGAACCACTCCCAATTTGTATTATATCCAATTTTTCATAGTTGTTATATAGAATATATGTATGTTTTTATCGATGCATTTGTCAGCACATTAGCATCAAATAATGTATAATCTGTTTGACATTTAGGTCTTACAGTTTTGTTTTTATTTGTTTTTAAGATGTGGACAAAGTTCGGAAACAATTCACAATTGGGTTCAAATCACTCTTGAATTCAAACACTTTTGGGTTCAAATATATATATATATATATATATATATATATATATATATATATATATATATACTGTATATGTATATATGGTTCAATTTGATTAATATTGATTAATGTAGGATTGGACGTGTTCTTCCCTTCATTGTAAATGCTATTATATATAAACTAATCTACAGGACCACACCTATTCACAGAAACTATGGACTCAGTAACTTGGGCTCATCATCGGATATTACAATTTCACAGTGATTGAGCATCTGTGTTCTAGAAACGATGATGATGATCATGATGATGGTAATTATGATGATAGTAATTAGTGATTTTTTTGGGATATCTTGAGGGCAGGTCTTTGGAAGTATCACAGGATATCATTACATTTAACAAAGCTCTAGTGCAAAATGTATTTTGGCAGATTGGCCTCTAGAACTGTATATACAATGCTAGCTTTCCCATTGTGTCCAGATGAAGGAAGAAAGCGAGGCAGTGCCATGATGCCTGAGTAATTGAAACACAATGCACAGCGTTCTAATAGACGCTATTAGCCTCAGATATCCTCAATGCTAGTGCCATTATTCATTCTGGGCACTTTTCATTTTTTTGAGACATAGGGAATATGTCCATTTCACAGGCACAGTGGAGTATTAAAAAACACAGTACAGAAATGTTTATTTGGTTCATTAGGTTTCATCTCATTTCTCTTTGGCTCACATCACTGACCCCATGAATCTTAATGTTGTCCATGGCCACCTGGGCAGGCCGGGTGCCAGGATGTGAATGAAGGGGCTGTTAAAATTTGCAAAGGGGGACAATTTTTTCATAAAATAAAATTAACTGATTTAACCATGCAATACCTTCAGACATGAGGGCTACTGCTTTGAAATCAGTGTACAGGGCACTGTGTATTAATCAGAGCATTCACATAAGAACATAGCACAAGCAAAGCACTGGACATTTTCTGTCAGTATCAGCAGAGGAAGGCACATAGAAACAGCTGTTTGTGGCTTGTGTAAAAACCCTGAATAGGGAGTATTTGAGTACACAAACATGGACACAAACTTTCCTCAGGTCGTACTATGACACACAATTGACGTATGACATACAAATTCATAAATATACAAGAACAGGTTTTGCAATGTGTAGGCTTGCAGTTTTCTCACTCTCAGTATTGTACTTTAAACTCCTGTATTGTACATAGCAAAACACCAGCAAATTGTAGTGAATTTATGTTACAGAAATGCATATTAAATCAACTGTCCAACATTGTAGTTTTTATCCCTGAACCCTGACATTTGCATTAAAAATCCCTATCAGACCCTGTTCCTATTATGGCCCTGTCACACCTTGACGATTTAGCCAGCGTATGTCAGACATATCAAAATCTCTCTAAAACACTGGCATACGTCGAATAAGTTATGGGTAAGTTTTGTATGAGTTAAGAGCACGCTGAAGCACGCTGGTATACGTCGTAGTACGGCGAGGTTGTCGACGTTTGCCAGCGTATGGCTCATACGCTGGCATATGGTAAGTTATGCGTTGACACACGTTGACACATGTTACTTATACGTCGAGTTAATGTCTAGCGTAATGTCTACCCAAAACTTATTTCTAACCTATGAGTAACGTGCTTTGAACCTATTTGTAACTTATATCGAACTTATCTTCAACGCATATTGATGTATGTAGACATATTTTACGTGTTCCGGACGACCACAGAACTTACTGAATGTGTTTCTAACTTACAGCTACCGTATAATTGCGTATTGGCAGCTTTATATAGAAAAATATAATATATAATATAATATATAAAAATGGGCTTCACAGGAGAAACCCGTCAGTACTCCTCAAGACTCCATGGTGAGTAGATGTCCATGTCATCCAAGAGATGCGTTCACATCCACACCCACGGCCAGGAGACTTCTTGGCAGCATTCTTCAAAGTTGTCTTCGCCATGACGGTGATGTTGATACGGGGATGTTGATACTGCAATGTCTAGTGTGGTTATGATTTGAATCGTCGAGTGGCAGCCTTTTCATAGGCTACAACACCTGATCGTCGGCGATACACTGCCGCGCGCTATGCATAAGTTAGACTATCATTATCGAAACGTTCTATACAACGTTATGTATACGTCCAACTCGTTATGAATATATGAAATTATGTATGAGCCCAAAATTGAAAAAAACTTTGATAGTTCAGCGTATGCCAGTGTCATGCCAGAGACATTTTGATACGCTGGCTGAATCATCAAGGTGTAACAGGGCTTAGTAACAGTACTGAAGCATTACACTACCCTAATACCCTGTTACTTGTTGCCGAGAAAAACACTTGACGTAAAACATATTATCTATGGAACCTAATACAGTAAAGTAACATATTATTATCAAATTATGTTTTGCAAATACCGGTACCATACCTTATTCTGTAAAGAAAATAATGTAACTGTAAAGAAAGTTGTAAGAAAGGTGGTATGATGCCGTCCACGAGATTGCTGTTTGCTGTTTCCATCTATTGTGGGCATAATTGTCACAAGTCAAGTTAGAAGCCAAACGCAGCACACAGGAAACCAGGAACAGTTGCATATACTTTTAATACCGCAGGTGAGTGGGAACAAGGCAAAGAAGAATATCTAAACTAAACTAAAGGGATAAGGACTGCACAGCTTCTATACACCACCTCCACCCCTATATAACATCCATCCACCCCTCCACCCCTGCATCACTCCAGTCACCTCCCAATCCCTACCTCCAGCTACAGAAGGGCAGTGGAAGTCCTTGCAGCATGTGGGGCAGCTTTTTGATTCAGGCAAGGATCTCCCTAATTGGATGGTTATATGCATCTTGAAAGAACAGAAAAGGAGATCTCGTCTGAATTGATCTTCATCCATAAATCAACTTCACATAGACTATACAGTACAAGACAGAATCTAACACATAACATGTGGTCTAGGCCTGCCATATGTCTCATTCAACATCACAAAAAAAATTTTGGGCTGATACATACTATGATACATACTTAAGAATAAAGAATGTGCATTAAGAATGTGGTCTGATGAGACCACTTGAAATCCGATCACACTTCCCCGCTTTATATGCAAATTAAAGATTTCCGCATGCAAAGAACCTTTTAATAAATTCATAATCATTCATAAATTGTGTGGTTGCGATACGAATCAGCGCAAACCGTCCCACCCGCCCACCCGCCGGCCGAAACCTGGTGAAAATACCTAAATGAAAAAGCTATTGAATAGCTGGCAAGCAGTAGAAAAAACCTGTGTTTTTCCCTCCAGGTGGGCGTTTCTATAAAGCTGTGACCATGTGATCACATGAAACATGCGACTCAATATATGTAGCAGTTGTGGCTGGTGGTTGTAAAAGTAGGGGAGATAGAATGGTACCTCACTATCAATTTTGACATTAGTGGGTAGTAGTAGTCATTTTAGCAGACAAGCCAAACAGAATTTAAACCGATTGTTATCTGATGGGGAAGAAGCATTGTTTTAATGAAAAATAGCTATTTAGCGATTACTCCATTAATGATGAAAATTTGAAAAATCGATAGAACCTTTCATGATGATAACCCTCCCCCCGAAACTCTGACAAGATACAAGGTACAAGATACAAGATACAAGATACAAGATTTGTATTTGCCATTGTAATACGCTTTCTCCCCATTCCCTCCCGCAGTATACAACTTAAAAACAGCACCATAAAAATAATAATTATATATATAATATAAAATAAACAAAAAATAATAATAATAATAACAATAAAAAAGAGCAGCAAAGTGACAAAATGTACATGTTTTTTAGATTTTTGTTTTACAAAAATGTTTCAAAAAGCATTTAAAGTGCCAGTAGTGCAGCAGCATCATGAATACAGTGCAGTACAGTGCAGTAACTGTGATGAGTCCAGAAAGTCCAGCAAAGTATGTAAGTGTAATGGTAATGACTATATTATAAATGTGAAAGTGGCAGCACTCATAGCAGTTCAGTAGGCGCACTGCCTGTGGATAAAAACTATCCTTAAACCTGCTAGTACTTGCACGGATGCTGCGCAACCGGCGACCAGACGGTAGGGGGGAGAAGAGATGGCGCCCAGGGTGGTTGCAGTCATTAATGATGGACATGGCCTTCTTCCGACATCTGGTCCTAAAGATCTCCTGAATGCATTGAAGTGCAAACCCGATGATCTTCTCTGCCATCCTCCTCCTGAAGTCCACGATGAGCTCTTTGGTCTTGCTGACATTCAATGCGAGGCTGTTGTCCTCACACCATCGCGTCAGCTGGACTACCTCATCTCTGTACTCTGTTTCATTGCCCTCGCTTATCAAGCCGATGACTGTGGTGTCGTCTGCAAACTTGATAATCCAATTATTGCTGTGCGTGGCAGTACAGTCATGTGTGTACAGCGAGTACAGCCGGGGACTGAGGCAGCAGCCTTGGGGTGCTCCGGTGTTGAGGACCAGAGTGGATGAGATGTTGTTCCCAAACTTCACCACTTGAGGCCTGCCCGTCAGGAAGTCCATAATCCAGTTACAGGGGCTTACATGGGAGCGCCCAGACCTAGATCCCTCAGTTTCAGAACCAACTTGGAGGGAACGATGGTGTTGAACGACGAGCTGTAGTCAATGAACAGCAGTCTGACGTAGGTGTCCCTCCTGTCTAGGTGCTGCAGGGCCGTGTGTAGTGCCAGGGAAATGGCGTCGTCTACAGACCTGTCTACAGACTCAGGGATGGACAAGATTATATGTGACATTACAAGTTTCTCCAGGCACTTCATGGCTATGGGTGTTAAAGCCACTGAACGATAATCATTGAGGCATGTTACCTTGGTCTTTTTGGGTAACGGCACAATGGTTCTCGCTTTAAAGCACGCTGGGACAACAGACTGTTATAGGGATGCATTGTAGATGTCGGTGAACACAGGAACCAGCTGGTCAGCGCAGGTCTTGAAGCAGTTTTATAATGGACTTCAAAGGGGAGCTTGTGAAGGACGGTCCTCTGTACAGTAAATTTCAGTGCTGGTGGTAATTTGACACGGGGACTTGATTGTTGTGAAGTGTTAAAATAGTAATATTATCTGTCTTTTCACAGATAAATCTGTTACATTTATGAGTATTTATTTTTCTCTTGCAAGTTTATTTTTACTACATTTTAGGGAGGATGATCCTCCCTTTCCTCATTGGACGAGCCTCCACTGACGAAGAGCCCTTGTTCTATTTCAACAATGAGATGAGGTCAACGGCAAGGGCAGAACCATTTCAACTTATTTTGCATCAAGTTATTGCAAATCCCAAGTGGAGATTCAGACAGATGGTACGTGATAAGTAAATGGCCATTTTGTATAAAAGAGCTCAGCAGAGTGACTCTCAACTGGTGTGCAAGGTTAATTTCAGTGGGTGGCAGAGCATATAACATTCCTTAATCTTTAGAACAACTCTATGAATCAATTAATACATTAAAATTAATGTTTCAGTGGCTTAAAATTGAATTGAGTGTAGCCCCAATTGTTACAGCTTTTCAATCGCTCAATGATTTTAACAGTACATGAAGGCATTGTTGATTACTGTAATATTGTTCAATACATTTTTTTTGGGCTGGTGACTCAACGACACATGTGTGTTGGTCCTGAGGCTAGACCAGTTGAAAGCCACTGGTTCAGCATACATTGTGAAATAAATATATAATCAAATAGGACCCTTGTATGTTATCCTATTTGTACTCATACTGTATATGAGAACTTTTTATTTGAATTAAAGTCTCTTAAATATGAATAAATAAGTAAATAAATAAATGATGACCTTCATCTTTGTCAACTATTTATCATTATCATGTCTCTTAAATATGAATAATTAAATAAATGATGATTATCTTTGACAACACTTTATCATTATCTTGTCTCTTAAATATGAATAAATAAATAAATGATGATCATCTTTGTCAACACTTTATCATTATCTTGTCTCTTTAATATTAATACCGTCTTTTCTCATTCAACATTACAAAAATAATTGTCCTGGCTGATTTGTTCGGTACGAATCATCTCATTTGTTCCGTAGCCATTAATAAAAGAGGCAATGTGAAGCATCGCTACGAGACAAAGCACACATCTTTTGAGCAACCATACCCTCTCAAAATAAAATGAACGATCAAGGATCCCAATATGATTGATCTGTATTTACCGGTAGCTTTCGGCAGTGTTATCGGCATTTCTGCTTCACACACATTGCATTTTTTTTGCAGCGCACCGAGAAAAGTTTCATGTTTTTTTGCGTCATCTGATTGGCTCTTCTGATCGGCCATTTTTAAGTGCTCTGATCAATCTATTTAGAGTTAATATTGAACGATAATGATCAGCGGCCGATCAAGCATCCCCACTATTAACGGCGCAAATACGTCTCCAGTTACGCAGGTGCAGTTACATCTTCTGGCTGGAAAATGCAACATATACACCGAAGCGACTTATATATGTTTTTTTTCTCTTAACGATATATTTTTTGATAGGAGCGACTTAAACTTAGGTGCGACTTATTGTCCAGAAAATACAGTAAATCTTTTTTTTTTTATCTTTGTAAACTTTTGATCATTATCTTGTCTCTTGAATATGAAAAAAACCATTTATTGAGAAATATGTCTAATTTGTAGGACACTTTCATCCAAAGGGTTTTAATATACCGTGATCCCTGTCTGCCCCATTGGAATTTAACCCCTTATCATGGTCATTATTATGCAGTTATTCACTATCTTCAGTTTAACTGCAACAAATTCAGATATTTTCAGATTTTCAGATGAGACGTAGCTACTGGCTTGGAGGCTTCAAGGCTATTTTAAGGAGATGATGGTTTGTCAGACATGTGTCTGACCTCAGTCTTCCCTTTGTAGCATAATCCCTGGGGATTACAATTGAATGAAGAAAGATACATGCTCGTTGACATATTAGGATTGACCTCCTTTAAACCATAATGGTGTTTTTTTTTTCATTCCTATCGGATTAAAATTGACCTATATTGCACTGCTTCACCCAGATCACTAACTCGCCTGTGATATCCTGCCATTCATGTCGTTCAAAGTTCATTATTTTATTTTCTATTCTTTTACTATTGAAAAACAAATGGCAAGTGAAGTAACTCTTAACACTATATGTACAAATACATTTGCGACTTGTATCTGTAAGTCTATCTGTGACTCTTATGGACTATACCATCATTTGCTCATCAACTTTTGCTCAGCATTTTTTCATTTTCAACATATTTTTTGAGACTACTAGGTTCTAGGGCGCCTTTGTGTGTCCAACTAAATTCAATTTGAAAAATGCTAAATTTGTGTACAAATGACCTTATATTGTAAGTGTTAAATTAGAGGCACAGATACAAATGACAGATACAAATCACTCTGCAAACTTGACTGGGTCCAGAGAATCGGGGATAGAAAACTATATGTATTATATATGTAGTATATGTGTAACACACCAGTTTCTCCAGGCACTTTGTGGCTATAGGTGCTAAAGCCACGAGACAATAATCTTTGAGGCCTGTAACCTTGGTCTTTTGGTAACAGCACAATGGTTGTCTTGTTTAAGCACACTGGGACGACAAGACTGTTGCAGTGATGTGTTGTACATGTGCGCAGGTCTTAAAGACACAGGATGGATTTGTGCATTGTGTTTTTGTGAATACTAATAATACCATACAACTCAGCAACCTTGACTCCACACACACTTGAATACCATCAGGAGCTGGGCCTATACTTAGTTAGTGTGACAGATCAATAATCTGTTTTAACAAGTTCTAGAACTGTTTCGGCATGCTCACATGCTCATTGCATTCCTAATTTGTCTTATTGTGACACAATATAAAACGTGGATTTAGAGTGAGCTAAGAGTTTTTGGTTTGGACACACACTTGTTGAGTTAAAGTGCTTTTGAATTTGCCACCTTTTTAGTCAATATATTTAGCGTGTAAGGCACTTCCAACAGTCCTTGCTGAATAAAGTGTAACCAGTCTTGGAGGGACAACAAACCAAACCATTTTATGTGAGATCAGGACGGATCATTGTCAACCACCTCTG
Organism: Muraenolepis orangiensis; assembly: GCA_027704905.1. Lineage (NCBI taxonomy): Eukaryota > Metazoa > Chordata > Actinopteri > Gadiformes > Muraenolepididae > Muraenolepis > Muraenolepis orangiensis. Next base: position 28,363,264 of record CM051003.1, read on the forward strand.
AAAATGTGAAAGACATTTCCATTCCATACCTTTTTCCCATAAATAACAAGCCCTTGTGGAAGCTCTGAGAGTATTATGTTCCCACTTTCTGTGTGATTTAGTATAATTTGTGCCCTCCACAGGAAAAAAATATACCATTTGTTTCCTTCCACAAGCACCTGTTTACAGAAGCCAAAAGCCACTTTGTTTACAAAATAACTGAATACACCAGAACACACGGTGACTGCACATCTCAATACGGAGACATTTGATGATGACCACATATACATATATATATATATATATATATATATATATATATATATATATATATATCATATATATATATATATATATCAGATCAGAACTAGCGTGAAGCACACTAGTACTCCAATTGAGCTCGATCTGAACCTAATAAAAGCTACACAGATAAACAGCACAATAAGCACTATCAGCAGCAGCCCGGATGCGTTGACTGTCCTGCTCATAGCCATACAACCACCTATGGTTTCCCTGAGACCCCTTATGATGTCACATGCTTGTAGGATAATTGGCTTCCATTACAGCAGGGCAGTGTGTGTGTGTGTGTGTGTGTGTGTGTGTGTGTGTGTGTGTGTGTGTGTGTGTGTGTGTGTGTGTGTGTGTGTGTGCGTGTGCGTGTGCGTGTGCGTGTGTGTGTGTGTGTGTGTGTTTGTGTGTTATGAGGAAGAGCCAGGTTGGACAGTGGCTTTCACAGAGATAATTGGTATCTTTGCTTTTCTCTCTCACAGTTCACTGTGAGTCACCTGCATGGGAGAACAGCTGATAAGAGAGTCAACATCCAGGTCTCTCTTTCTCTCGTGCGCTCTCCTGTGAGGTAATTGAGCTGTCTATGCACAACCAGGTGGTTTACCGGGGCTGGCATAAAGGATGTGCAGGTGACTTGGTGTCACTCAGATGCTATTGTAGCATGCTTCATCGTCCCATCCGCCTGGATGGAGCTAGCTGTCGAGACATGGCTTTGTGTGTCACTTCAGTATAGTGATATACACCCTGGTATTGTCTCATGTGTAATGTAGGTGGACTGTTCTTCAGGGCCATCATGGGTTTTGGGTAAATAGTTTTTGTTGTGAGCGTAAACCTTGGAGATTTTACGTGTCTCTGGTTGATATTGGGATTTTTATCTAACACATAAACACATATTTCCTTTTCAATGCAAAGATAAAGGGTGCCCAATGGGCAAGCACAGATTAACAATCTGGAATACGTGGATTCCAAGCCAAACCGACGGGCAGCAGCACTTCTCTCTGTAGGACGATCGGTTGGTCCATTTCTAAATTTTATTTCATTTATTTTATTTTGACACAACCAGCAAATGACCCCTTATTAAGTACCCTGCCCCTGAATAAAACACACATGCATACAAACACATATATCCCACAAGCTCTACAACTGGAAAAATACAAAATAATTAACGTAAAATTAAATATAAACATTACATTTGGATTATTGACTGATCATATACCCAGGAGGTAGACATGGCTTATCATCATCAAGTCATCATGCGCCTTAGTCTCTTACCTCTTATTTAATGAAACTTAAATGAACATAATCTGTCACTTGATGCAACAGACACCTTGGCATTGAAATACTTCAAGCACGTGTACAGGGTACACAGGTAATGTTTTTTTCCCATCATAAATCCAGATTATTACAAATTAACGATCACTTATCTGTGAAAATAACATTTAATATAAAATAGAATTTTCAGAGAATGTATTCCCTTAAATGAACCCGCTCCATGGAGTTGTGTCCAAATGGAAATATATGATGATCTTGAAAAACCCTGGGCCTTATTTAAATTTGATTGACATCTTGCAAACAGTCTCCCAATGCCTTACACCGCTCTCATGCTGAGATTGACCACAATGGTGTGTATCAGCATAAAGGTAGCCCTACATCGATTACCATGTGAGGCCAGGCACAGTGTATTGTTAGCGTAGCATTCTTAGCCTTCTTTGTGTATTCTTAGCACTGCTGCAATTTTACCCATATAATAGGCATGAAGAAAATCACAATGATTACATACCAGTTCACATAGAAAAATATATAATATAATGTACATATATAATATATATGTGTGGATAACATTACATTACAGTCATTTAGCAGAAAAAAAAGAAAAGAAAAAGCAACTTACAATAGAGCTTTCAACAAAGGTGAAGAACAACTTATGTCATAAGTGCATTTCATTCCTGGATGATAGTCATAAGAGTGTGTGTGTGTATGTGTGTATGTGTGTGTGTGTGTGTGTGTGTGTGTGTGTGTGTGTGTGTGTGTGTGTGTGTGTGTGTGTGTGTGTGTGTGTGTGTTAGTGTGTGTTTGACGGTAGTTCGTAATCGATATGTTCACATCCAGATTGCTTAGAATGATCTGCTCAGTCTCTGAGTTCCACACAGACACCAACTCTCACCAGGCTGTTTTTTCTAAATATATTTGGATTATCATATTTGGACAGGAATGCAACAATGACAAAACGATCAGTGGTGTTCACTTAAACAAGCACGTACAGCAAGAACATTGCGTTTGAATCAGATAAAAAAAAATGAAAAAAATTGTTTAATGCATATAAGATTATCTGGTATGATTTCTCTAGGATTGATTGGCTGTCTTTCTCAAACAGGCCTCCATTTTGTTTAGCCTCGCATCCTTCTCCTTCTTGTTCTATCTCTTGACTGAAGGAGAGAAGGGCAGAAGAGGCCATCGGGATGATGGATGTGGTGGTTAACTCAAACAGTCGTCTCAGACTATCTCTTGGGGTTTTAAAAACAGAAGGCAAATAAATTCCCCAGTCTCTGAGGGCTGCTCAGAGTATGCATAGATTAAGAAAATGGCTGTCCCAACTGACTGGTTGTGACATCGCCTGCCTGCTTGCGCTTTGGACCTGGCGTTGAAAGTTAACAGGACGTTAAGAACACAATATAAATATTTCATGGCTGTGAAGAGAATGTTGAGCTATTTCTCTCACATGTTGGTTGTATCTCTGTCTTTTGGGACGGATCTGAATAATTCACATTGTAAACCGTATGTGTTATATTTTCCACTTCCAAAAATTTGACTTAAAACGCTCTCAACATGAAAGAAGTCTTTCTTACCATTTAAATATACATTTTGTGTTATAAGGTGTAGAGAAAATATGTTTTCTATTTGGGAAATGTCTTTCATACGATATAGCCTACACACATTGTGCAGCTGGGACCACAATTTAGATAGTTTGCCATATGAGGCCCAGACACTCTTTCTACAATGCTGAGTGTTATGGTTTGATTGCATTTCTTTGTCTGGACATATTTATATTAGAACACTCCTGATGCTGATCCTTCTCATCAGGGAAGGCAAAAGGCTAAATGTGAAAAGTGAAAACTGGTACAAAGTTAAAAAGTTATTGTTTGGCACCTAATAGGATCTCTATGAGGCTATTGTAAAATTCAGAATCTTGCAACATTTTGTATGACGAAATATAACAATCTTTGCTTGTATTTCTTTGTATTGCATTTCATGTCAAAGAGTCAATTGTAAAGAAACCAAATCAAGTGGATAATTCACTGTATAAAGTTTTGATCATTTAATGATGTGTTAAATATAATACATTTTATTAGGCTATATTGAAATTATTGCTATCTACTATTATGCAAATTAAACCAAATCATCACCGATCACCCCTTGTTGCTAGGCTACATGTCATTACTACCTGGATACTCCCCAGGTTCAGCCAATCATGGAGCAGAAAAGCAGACTGTAAAGGTTCCATCCTGAACTCATCAGAACGGATTCTGTTGTGAATGCTCTTAATGAGAAACTGACCTATGGTTAATTAATCATTAGTTTGCGTTGTGGAAAATGGTGTACTATTGGCCAGAATGGCTAAGTGGAAATGAGTGGGTTTTATATGAATGGGGAATTGCTTTCAAAGAGGACAAAAACAAAACAATATGAGAAGGATGGGAGATTAAAATGTCTCACGAATAGAATACAATGTCAATCGTTATCTCTCGCTGTGTACTGAAAGAACTACAAATGAAATAACTACATATTATAGAACTACAAATGGAAGAGCTCTGAGGTGATTTGAAAGTGGCTGTAGTGGACCAACTTTGAATTCTTCTGGTGGGCATTCACTGTACTCATACTCTCATGGTACGATAACACACAAACTATCAAAGCATGTTGTATTCAAATGACAATTTAACACTATATGATATTGATTGAAAACCAAAATCCTAGGCCACGTTTTCAAAGGCTAATGTGAAAATTGGAAATGTGAAATTAAATGTGAAATTGGAAATTATAATGTCAGCTTCTCTATACACCCCAGTTTAATTAGACAGTCTGTCTGTTTTCCACACAGTTACACAGGCAAGCCACTTAAGGTGTGTGTCTTAATGTGTGTGTGTGTGTGTGTGTGTGTGTGTGTGTGTGTGTGTGTGTGTGTGTGTGTGTGTGTGTGTGTGTGTGTGTGTGTGTGTGTGTGTGTGTGTGTGTGTGTGTGTTAGTGTGTATTTGTGTGTGTGTTGTCCCTACAGGTGTACGATTCAGGTGGACCAACAACACTGTAGCAGTGAGGGATCTCACCTAGTTATCCTCCCAGAGGGAATTCTCCAATGGAACGTCCTGATTAGCCGATAGTGGATATTTCACCATGAACCATGTTTACAAGCAGCTCGTAAAAGGAGGGAGAGCAGACCTTGAAATGGACACAGCTAGTGTTACCTCAATGTGTTTTTATACTTGTTTACAGAGGTTATGAATGGATCCATCGTAATGTTAGTCTGAGTCATTTGTAATACCACTGCTTGTAGGCCAGTAAAATCATGATGAAAATGTAAAACAATGTTTTAATTGTTATTTAGTACTATACAGTTTCTGGCCCAGTCTCTGTACCATCTCCCAATGGAAGTTCTGCTAGAACAAAATAGGACTCTAGCACAGATGGTGTTACATTGACATATGTAGCACATATGTAGCACATATGTAACATAACACTACTATTGTACAAATGTGTACAGGTGGAGTTATCCGGCTTATTGTGAAGTTTGTAGATGATTGCTTGAGTGTTTGTGGTGATGGCTGGCATAACCTGTTGGCCTTGATTACCAAGGACCCACAGGTGTGCAGCCTCACCCAGCTCCAGACCCCTAACAGTCTGACTGGGGCCAGGTGAGGTTGCTTAAACCAGCCACCAACCACCCACACTCCACAAGATTCCACAGTTTCGTAGATATTGTCCAGCACAAGTGAAGTAATGGTAATTTATGCTTTTATATAGCGCTTTTATCCAAAGCACTTTACAAGTCATGCCTCACATTCACCCATTCACACACACATTTAACCACAGACGGAGGAGTCAGCCATGCATGGAGACAGCCAGCACGTCAGGTGCAGTAAGGGTTAGGGTGTCTTGCTCAAGAACACAGATCGTTTTTGCTAGGAGGAGCTGGGGATCGAACCAGCAACGGTTGTGAGGCGACCGCTGTACCTCCTGAGCTATACTGCCACCCTAAGTGGAGATGTACATGTCGTGAAACCATCCATGAGACTCACTCTTCAGGACCTTTTCATACATCCTCCTAACAACATCCTTGCATAACAACATTGTAAGACCGGCAACTGTGTATTTGTGACTGACATCTAATCCTAAGCAAATCTTCAAAAGCAAATACATATGTCTCTTTTTTTCTGCGCAAAACATGGAGAGAAACTACCCATTTCATCCCAAATTAGGTGCGTAAAAGCTTCCACACCAACCAAAACAAAGAACTTACATTTTAGGCCTAGAAAAGGAATAGAAAAGCTCTTAGTTCTTATTTTATTGTTTACCTTGGCACAGAGAGGTCAAACTGTCACAGTCAGTACGTCAATAGTCAGTGTAAAATAACTCATTTACACTTAACACCTAACACATCTTCGGAAGAATCTTGAAAATTATGTTGTGAATAACAAAAAGCAAAGGTGATATATTTTATTTTATTTCAATTTTCTGTGCCATCTCATCGGCCTCTATCTGTCTCCTGCATCCTCCTTTCATGTCCTTCCTTCAGGCACTTCCTTTGATTTGTGCTTCTACAAGTTTTCTTTTTTTTTTTTACCTCCAATATTTCCTATGTATGTTCCAATATATAAGTCGACACACTTTGAACCATCACAGAATAGATAAGTTAATTTAAGCTGCGTGAAACTCTTATCCCTGCATCACAAGATACATCCTGCTAACTTCTGGAAATTACATTTTTCTGTGTCTCCTTCCGTGTCTCCTTACCCACGTATTTTGTTCATTGGAAATGTATGTTGTTTGGCTGTAACCTTTAAAACAGACTTTACAGAGCATTTGCCTTAATTGACCATTTAAAAGGTGTTTTGTAAGGTCATGTTCTTCAGCGCTTATAAATAAATAAATATAAATATATTATAAAACCAAGATGATGTTCGCCATTTGAAAGACCAAATGATGACAACTCTCAAAGATTTATTTGATTGACTTTAGAAATGCCAGATATTCCATTATGCAAAGTAGATGTTTACCATTTGTTTACAATTTGCATAATATGTTGTGATCGATTTCCGATCAATAAGCCAAAGAGGTCCAGTTATCAATAGTGTTTAATCTACCAATGAATATAGCTTCTTAAATGTGTACTTAAATCGGCCGGACTTAATCTTTGACATAGTGACTATGAAGCTAAACATATTCATAAAATGCAGGAAATTCTCTTGATAACATTGTAATTGTGTATTTTAACAAACATATGTACAGAAATACACAAGAACTTGAGTTTCCCGCGTAACTTGGTGCATAACTTCTTAATAGTACATAACTCATGGATGTGAATAAAGGTTGGTTGTTCTGTGAACGTAAATGTATGTTGTTTGCCTTGAAACGTAACACGTGTAGTTTTTGTAGGGACCTTGAAATCAGATTATTAGGTAGTTTTGCTGGTTCATCAGGTTGTAACTGCAGTTAAAGTGATGGCTCACCTCTCTAAACATCCTGATATAACTTGCAGCGTTCTTCCAGGGACAGGCTTTTCTCCTGGGTCCCAGCCTTTCTTAGTCCCATACGGGAGGCTGGCCCAAGGCTTCTCCTTCCCCCCCAGCCATAAATCACCTGGAGATGGAAGGTCTAAGAGCTAATAGGGAACAAAAGCCACACTGTTTTAGGTTCACACTGAGCACTTTTGCTCATTGAAAATAACAAAAGTCCCATCAGTATACAGCAGCACACTGATGGATGGCATATGTCCAGAAGGGCATTGGGTTGAGGAACACAATCTCGTAACATTACTGAAGTTGATCAGTCATTTGAGTCATTAAAACTCCATTCCACTTCAATGTTTCCTTTGAAGAGAAGACACATATTACTTATCCATTAATAACCAATTCATGTTTATTCAAAAAAAGACCCGGTTTTATTTCAAGAAGGACTCTTTTTCAAATTGTTTTAGTTGTGCTTGAACATTTGGCCTTTCTTTATGGAGTCTGGCCCTTGATAACAATTGGACTAGTTGTCAATCGATTACCCTCTGATTGTGTCAGAGAGTGTGTTGTACACCCTACAATAATTTCAGATACATCACGCAAACACACACACACACACACACACACACACACACACACACACACACACACACACACACACACACACACACACACACACACACACACACACACACACACACACACACACACACACACACACACACACACACACACACACACACACACACACACACATACACACACACACACACACACACACATATGTGCAAACACACATATGTGCATACACACTGTCTACCTCCCAGACACTGACATCCAATCACATCCAATAAATGTCATCCCTTCGATATTTCCCACAACTCCGCCTGGAGCCAGTTTTCATCATCCCTGGTTCTCTGATCCCCTCTCCCAGTCCACCCTAGCCTCCAGATCCTGCAGTCAGCAGCAGATCACACACACATGTGAGGTGTAGGAAATTTGTCAAGCTGCTACTCCGCTTTGGCAATCAGAAAGTTAGGGCCTCTATTTAACACAATTTGAGGCTGATCTCAACTGGACAAGAGCTTTGCTCAATCAACATGGGACTTCAATCTCTTTCCAGAGGTCCGGCATGTTGAAGAAACTTGTGTCCGCTAGCTGCCAAAAACCTATCTAAGGAAACAGACTGACTGACTGTCAAAGAAGTGATATCATATATGATAAATGTTATAAATCCCTGGAGGTGAAATTAGATGCCGCCACAAACACATTTGGCCCAGAAGACAAGACGCTTGTGACAAAAAAACAACACACACACACACCTCAGAGAAACTACACTAAGGGGATGTACAGCATCTACACAATCAATCGCATCAAACTGAAACACCTGTCAGGCTTTGGAATAAACCAAAATAAGATGTGTGATCAAATGAAAAGCAAGCAGCGGCTGTATAGCTCAGGAGGTAGAGCGGTCGCCTCACAACCGGAGGGTCGCTGGTTCGATCCCCGGCTCCTCCTAGCAAAAACTGTCGAGGTGTCCTTGAGGAAGACACCCTAACCCTAACTGCTCCCCGGGCGCTGTATGTAATAGCTGCCCACTGCTCCTAATACTAGGATGGGTTAAATGCAGAGACCACATTTCACTGTATGTTTACATGTATGTGACCAATAAAGAGGATTCAATCCTCACGAAGGAAAGAATAAAGAAAGAAAGAAAGAAAGAAAGAAAAAAAGAGAGACATATCCTGACGGAGGTGACATCAGTGGGATTTGAGAGCAGGGGGCCTGGTCCTCTGGTCTCCTGGTGTGTTTTCCCTCTGGGAGCTAATGAACCCCCCCCCCCACTCAACTCTATCACCTCCAGATCCGCTTAGCCACCTGCTGGGAGACATGTGGAAATAGACTCAGGGAGACAGACGATTGGATTTAGTCCCCATGTCGAGACAAACCTTTTTTTTTTTTACTATTGACTACATTTATTTTACTATAACAGAGAGATTTCTGGATCAAAACCTATTCCATCACATTGTGATTCCACTGAAGCCCTTTGTCACCAATTAGGACTTGTTGTTCTAACAAGAGGGAGTCTAAGCAGTTTGTCTGATACGCTCATGAAGTCCCGATTATTGCCGTTATGAGATTTCATTTGACTTGGATGACTAGAGTGAATGCAGATAGTGGGGTGAATAGTCAGACTGTCAGGCAGAGAGACGCTAAGAGTTCACAAAGGCATGACAATATTGTGACGCCAGTCATGCTTAATATTACTCTTTAAACCAAACGGGCCACCTGCAGGCTTTTGTGGTTATTTGCAAAGCAGGATGAGACACCAGTGTGGTCGTCCAATGGTCTCCATGGCAGTGCATTATTCATTCAAATTATTTGATGATATCTGAAACACAAACTTGTGTTATCACATTCATTTGATATTAAATTCAGAAACAATGGGAGTGATATACAATTGTACACAATCCTTGCTAAAAAATAAACATGTACAACTCATGTAGCCTCTAAAACTTCAAACTCAAAACAATCCAGCAATGAAGATCTGTAAAAAACATGATCATCGTTATGTTAATATAATATTAATAATAATGATTGCATGGCAGGTAAAAAAAAAATCGGTTTATCTGTAATTAAATAAAAAAATGTTTTGGTTGGCTATCGTACTAATATTGGAATCTTGTTAAAATGTAACAGTTAATTAGCAGTATTGTGTGTATTGAATGTGTTTCTTTTGATTAGGATGAAGCATTATGTACCTCTGAGGTAAACCTGCACACTGTTTTCACCAGATTTGTTCTTTTTAAACACAACATTTTATATAGATGTCCAAATCATAAATTACTGAATGATTTCCTTTTTTATTTTTTTAATTATAAAAGCGAGTTAACCAGGCAGCTGTGTATTCAATAAGTATTTTAATGTTTTGTTTCATATCGTCCCGACACCCTCTAACTGAACTGAGTGACACTTACAGACATTGGAAGCGAGCTAAGCATCGGGCAGCAGTGGAGAAGAGGAGAGGAGGGAGGGAGGACCAGGTCATTGACCCAGCTGGGCCGTTGATGAAGCTGTTGAAACACAGTTCACAATCCTTGTCTTACCATTAACATGTTGCATAAACTGCTTCACTTGATGAAAAAAAATTACACTCCCCCATTATTTCTCATCGGCTTATTTCCAACCACTTTCACTCAATTGTAATTGTCATGAGGAGTCACTGTAACTTTCTGGCCCTTCAGCATTCACTAGACTTAATGACATTTTGCTCATGTGTCACTTCTGTCCTAGTCTCACAGTGTACTAGTCCACTCCTCCAACAACCACCACACACAAACACACACAAACACACACAAACACACGCACACACACGCACACACGCACACACACACACGCACACACGCACACACACACACGCACACACACACACACACACACACACACACACACACACACACACACACACACACACACACACACACACACACACACACACACACACACACACACACACACACACACACACACACACACACACACACACACACACACACACACACACACACACACACACACACACAGCGTTTGAAGCATGTTCGTTAACTGTGTAGTGGGGCTGATGTCCACTTGTGACAGCTATGGTATAGTAAGGGCCCCTGGGTATGCATCTGGTGTGTGTGTGTGTGCGTGCATGTGTGTGCATATGCGCGTGTGTGTTGAGGACTCTCATGACAGACTCTTGCCGTCTACCTCTCATTACCTGTGATTGTGACACAGGCTTGTCAAGTAGGAGCTGCATTGCACTGCTTATATAAGCAACAGACCTCTCTTTAAATCCTCCCTACGCCCGGTCACCAGCTAGCAAGGCAAAGACCGGATATATTGTGGATATATATAACAGCTTGTAACAACTGAACAATGTTGACAAGGTCTCATTTCGAATTCATATAGGTCAACATAAAAGCTTATTTATAGATAATTATACACATTTTTTGGAGGCTTTTACCAGAAGCATCTTATGATACGTTGGGTGCATACATTTATCGCATGGGGAACACCATTGGGAATTGAACCCCCAACACAATCAGTAGTAATTGCCACGCTCTACTAAGTAGAGATGGGATAAAATACTGAATTACAATGACAACAAATAAACAAGTCTATTGAAAATATTAATTGTTGATCATACAGCTGGACAATCCATTTAATTCACAATTCAAACCATTTCACTGATACAAGGATATGTTCATTTGATAATTTTTCAGCTCAATAAATAATGAGATAAAAATGTAAATGTATTGTTAATTTGTGTGGCATTTCTATTTAACAGCAGGAAAATAAACTGCAACGATTTGAGATAATTACTGCAACTACTACATACATCACACTACACATGCATCACAACAGTTTACTAAAGCTTGTAAACACCCCAAAACACAGCTCGGCATTTGAGCAGCAACTGGCCATGATATGCCTACTGAAATCATTAATGTATTTCATTCTTTTCTAACCCTAACTCTAACTCTAACCCTAACCGTTGACTTAACCTGGCTTAAAAATCTACACTTTCCCTCGTCTCCGGTGATTTCAACAGCTTAGAACAAAATATAATAGCAAATATAAACGTTATATTGAAATGGTATACACATGTTATATATATATATATATATATATATATATATATATATATACATACACATACATAATGTATGTATATATATATATACATACACACATACATAATGTATGTATATATATATAGAAGAGCATATGTAGCTACTTCTGTTAGGACCCAACAAGACCGGCAAGCCAAATGTGCCAGAGAACCCAGAAGAAGAGACAGGACACCCAAAACAGCGGATAATGTCTTTACTGAAAAATCCAGAAACACAAAAACAACAGGGTAGGGTTGGATAGGTTACGAGGTATGGTCGACACAGGGAGAAGGTCCAGAGGGTGGAACGCGGAGAGGGTCCTTGGAGTGGGGGGGGGGGATTGGACGAGGCGTGACGTAGTCGGAGCTGGAGACACAGGTTCTCGAGTTGGAGGGAGCCATAAGGTTCTCAGTGAACTCTTTGGCAGAAGGTTCCCAACGATTTCGCCCCCGACGTCGGTCCTCGTCAGAATGGTTCTCAGTAAGGTTCGCAATGATCAAGCCCCGACGTCGGTCTTCGGCAGCCTTAAGAAGGGTAGATCCGAAGTGTTCATTGGCCTCAGCCGGCCCGATTACAATGGGAAACACCTGGGATCGATTAGAGCATGGGGAGGGGAGGCACCGGACGACCGCCCGAGAGCCCCGGGTTCTCAGGATGTTGGTCTTCGGTAGAAGGATCTTAATGATCTCTCCCCCGACATCGGTCTTCGGCAGAGAGGGGTCCACGAGATAGGAAGGAGTCCTCGGGGAGCAGGTGGGGGTCCTCGGGAGCAGGTGGGGTCCTCCTTGGGAGCAGGTGGAGTCCTCCTCGGGAGCCGGTTGAGGTCCACGGGAGCAGGTGGGGTCCTCGGCGGGGGAGGTGAAGCCACGGAGCAGAGGTAGAACCAGCCCGGAAAACTATGGACTCGGAACCACTAGGAGCTGGTGGGGTCCTCGAGGGCAGGTGTAGCCACGGAGCAGATGTGGAACCAGCCCGGAAAACGATGGGCTCGGAACCACGAGGTGCTGGTGTAGCCACGGAGCAGACATGGAGCTAGCCTGGGGGCTAGGGAGCTAGAGACACGAGGAGTTAGCCTGGAAGCTAGGAGCCAGAGACATGGGGAGCTAGTCTGGAATCTAGGAGCTAGAGACTCGGGGAGCTAGCCTGGAAGCTAGGAGCTGGAGACACGGGGAGCTAGCCTGGGAGCTAGGAACTGAAGACACAGGGAGCTAGCCTGGACGCTAGGAGCTAGAGACTAAAGGTGCTAGCCTGGAAGCTAGGAATTGGAGACACAGGTAGCTAGCCTGGGAGCTAGGAACTGGAGACACAGGGAGCTAGCCTGGAAGCTAGGAGCTAGAGACACAAGGGCTCAGCCTGGCAGATAGGAACCGGAGACACGAGGAGCTAGCCTGGAAGCTAGGAGCTGGAGACATAGGGAGCTAGCCTGGGAGCTTGGAAATGGAGACATGGGGAGCTAGCCTGGAAGCTAGGAGCTGGGGACACAGGAAGCTAGCCTGGAAGCTAGGAGCTGGAGACACAAGGAGCTAGCCTGGAAACTAGGAACTGGAGACACAGGGAGCTAGCCTGGGAGCTAGGAACCGGAGACACAAGAAGCTAGCCTGGAAGCTAGGGACTGGAGACACAGGGAGCTAGCCTGGGAGCTAGGAACTGGAGACACAGGTAGCTAGCCTGGAAGCTAGGGACTGGAGACACAGGGAGCTAGCCTGGAAGCTAGGAACTGGAGACACGAGGAGCTAGCCTGGGAGCTAGGAGCTGGAGACACAGGGAGCTAGCCTGGAAGCTAGGAGCTGGAGACACAAGGATCTTTCCTGGAAGCTAGGGACTGGAGACACAGGGAGCTAGCCTGGAAGCTAGGAACCGGAGACACAAGGAGCTAGCCTGGGAGCAAGGAGCTGGAGACACAGGGAGCTAGTCTGGAAGCTAGGAACTGGAGACACAAGGAGCAAGCCTGAGAGCTAGGAGCTGGAGACACAGGGAGCTAGCCTGGAAGCTAGGAGCTGGAGACACAAGGAGCTATCCTGGAAGCTAGAGATGGAGACACAGGGAGCTAGCCTGGAAGCTAGGAACCGGAGACACGAGGAGCTAGCCTGGGAGCTAGGAGCTGGAGACACAGGGAGCTAGTCTGGAAGCTAGGAGCTGGAGACACAAGGAGCTATCCTGGAAGCTAGGGACTGAAGACACAGGGAGCTAGCCTGGAAGCTAGGAACCGGAGACACAAGGAGCTAGCCTGGGATCTAGGAGCTGGAGACACAGGGAGCTAATCTGGAAGCTAGGAGCTGGAGACACAAGGAGCTAGCCTGGAAGCTAGGAACTGGAGACACAGGGAGCTGGCGTAGTTTCAGAGTAGGTGAAATGACAATCTGGCGTAACTCGGATGGTGTTCCGCTCCCTGCTTCTGGGTTCCCGGCTTGGCTCATTTTGGGCTTAATCATTCTGTTAGGACCCAACGAGACCGGCGAGCCAAATGTGCCAGAGAACCCAGAAGAAGAGACAGAGGACACCCAAAACAGCGGATAATGTCTTTACTGAAAGATCCAGAAACACAAAAACAACGGAGCGGGGAGCGGGGGGGAGGTGGGTTGGACGAGGCGTGACGAAGTCGGAGCTGGAGACACAGGATCTCGAGTTGGAGGGAGCCAAAAGGTTCTCAGTGAACTCGCCCCCGATGTCGGTCTTCGGCAGTAGGTCCTCAAGGATCTCGCCCCCGACGTCGGTCTTCGGCAGAAGGTTCCCAACAATCTCGCCCCGATGTCGGTCCTCGTCAGGATGGTTCTCAGTAAGGTTCTCAATGATCAAGCGCCCAACGTGGGTCTTCGGCAGCCTTAAGAAGGGTCGATCCCTCGATTAGAGCGTGGGGGCACAACAACTTCACCCAGAAAACACATTTCTACCACATTATTATGGGCAATGTGACCCCAATGTTTGGGTTAAAGTTGGGTCACAGTTGAAGGTGTGGCAAATACTGAACAGAACAATTCACGTTGAATGATATCCAGTTATTTTAGAGGCAGCAGTAGTGAACACCAAGGCCACCTCTAAAATTAACCCAGGATGACATTTGTTTTAATAAATGATGAAAGAGTTTAGTTCAATATATACAATCCTTTAAATTCAGCTGTGCTCCATTTGTGTTTTCAGAAACAGTTGATTTATTCACATCAGAACAAAACAATAACAGGAAGATCAAAAGGTGCCAGTTGAGCATGCAAGCTACAAGCACCCGAGGGGATGAAGACAGACAGGAAGCAGCTAACCATAGTCTACCTGCTTTTTTTCTGCTCAAAATGAATCACTGCGAAAATCAATATCACCGGTACCGGTTAAATTTATTCCACATTTATTTGGCTTTTTTTTTACAGTGACTACATGACTCATACATTTGATATACATCTAAGATTACATTTTCAATGATATGTTATTTCATTCAATTGTAATGTGGACATAAGACTGGGAAATGTGTGTTATTGAGACAATCCTTACACCCACACAAGCTCCTTTGCTTGATATTAGCATGCTAACCACACAGCACTGTTAACTGTAATCATCGCCATCTGCCATTCAACACTTACCTTAGGCAAAAATACAATAAAAATAACTAATGTGTTTTATCATTGATGGCAGTGGTTCAAGGGTTCATTATGTTCATTATGTGAGTGTAAAGACAAAACTAATTGGTGATTTCTGAAACAAATTGATCGCTAGGGGCAAGAGTTTGACATTCCTTGAATGGAATTGTGTCAGATAGCATGTGTATATATATATATATATATATATATATATATATGAGTGGTGAAGCGTCAGGGCCTTCAAGGTATTCGGAGAAGACCATGGAACTCTCAGATGAAAAAAAAAAAAATCCAATTAGTTGTATTAATAAAATGTAATACAATTTTATAAAATTTTATAAAATTTAAATAAAATGAATAAATGAGAATAGTATCTGTGTTGTTGATCTGTTATATTACAGTGTTACGTTGAATTGTTTGTCTTTCTCAGTCCATGCACTACGCATTTGAGTGGTTTTCTGTTAGAAAAAAATGCAACCAATGAGATATTTTTCTGGGTTGCTGGGAAGAATATCCTTCAACCAAAGTACTCCTGCATACTTTGGCCCTTAGACTGAATGAGAACGTACGTTTGGATTGGACAATTGGACAATTTGATCAACCAATCATATACTTATTTGTAGCCAATGGGCGTATTCTTTCAGATTTCCCCACAGGTCCATAGTGTGCTAGAAGGTCCATTTAGTTCACTGGCTCGAGACAGAGGATCTAGCGTAGTGCTACGTTGTTGTTTTTTCTACGTAGGTTTTTTACGTTGAAATGGCAACAGGTGAATATGATGTTGCGGAATTGTTGTTAGTACCCTTTTCAAGACGACCATTCAGTGAAAAGATAGATAAAAAAATGAACGATCCCCATCACTACTGCATGTGGAAAGGACATTTTAATATTATAAAAACATATGGAGGAACAGAACAGGACAACCCCGACGTCCAAACGTCCGTCTGACTAGAACAACCAAATGTTCGAATGGGGGGGGGTAGGTTGGGCGGTGGTCTACAGAAGGTCCAGTTGTGATAGACACGGTTTGCCACTGATATATATATATAAATGGCCCTCCTACAGGGCCATCTGGAATAATGGTTGAAGCTACAGCAAGAGCAGACAATATTGACAGACAAATGAACAGTGCACAGTGCAGCCAGGTCCGATTGTGAACACTGGTCTGAAGTTTACTGTACATCTTTACTCTATATAACATATGACTGAGTTTGTTGCTTGCTTTAATCCAAAGTAGTCCAGGAGGGGAAGAGCGAGACTTATTTTTGGGCGAGACTTGCACAATGGCAAACAGAAAGCATCACAGCGAAAGGAAAATAAAAAGTTGTAGTTTTTAACAATCTCAAGTCAAGTCAAGTCAAGTTTATTGTCACTTCACAGTTTAAACAAGTATAAAGCAGTGATGTGAAAATCTTATGTGCAATACCCGACGACAGACAGCAGTTATAAAAATAAGATAAAAATAGATAAAAAATAGAATAAAAATAGAATAAAGTAAAAAAATAAAAATAAGAATGCAATTTATAAAATGAAAAATATCGGCACAGAAAAGAGCAATATGTATATATAAATCAATGTAATAAAATATACATTGTTATATGCTATACGCCCTTGTTCAGCAGCCTGATGGCCTGACTGTGGAAGCAATCTCTAAGCCTATTTGTACGGCACTTGATACTGCGGTCGCTTGCGATACCGCAGTTTCGCATATTCGGTGCATGGCAAAGGTGCATGGCTGATTGTATATATCCAGGAGGGAGGGGAGCTCACCTCCAACGATATACTGGGCCGTCCGCACCACCCTTTGAAGCACTCTGCGCTCGAGAGCGGTGCAGTTCCCGTACCAGGCGGTGATACACCCTGTAAGAACACTCTCGATGGTGCCGTTATAGAATGTTCTCAGGATGCGGGGGTCCATGCTGAATTTCTTCAGATGCCTGAGGAAATACAGGCGTTGTTGGGCCCTTTTCGGTAGAAGGTCCTCGGAGATGTGCACGCTGAGGAACTTGAAGCTGCTGACCCTCTCTACTGCAACACCGTCGATGGAGATAGGGCTGTGCTCTCCCCTCTGCTTCCTGAAGTCCACGATCAGCTCCATGGTCTTCTTGACGTTGAGGGCGAGGCGGTTCTCCTGGCACCACTGCTCCAGCGATCTGACCTCCTCCCTGTAGGCTGTCTCGTCGTCGCCGGTGATCAGGCCCATCACTGTCGTGTCGTCAGCAAACTTGATGATGACTTTGGAGCTGTGCATAGCCATGCAGTCGTGGGTGTAGAGGGAGTAGAGGAGAGGGCTCAGCACGCATCCCTGGGGGGCTCCTGTGTTGAGAGTCAGTGTCTCTGATGTGGTGCTGCCCATCCTCACCACCTGGCCGCGGTCCGACAGGAGGTCCAGTATCCAGCTGCACATGGATGGGGGCACGCCTAGACCTCTAAGCTTGGTGTCGAGCTTGGCAGGAACTATTGTGTTGAACGCTGAGCTGTAGTCCACAAACAGCATTCGCTCATAACAGTTCTTTCCCTCCAGGTGGGAAAGGGCAGTGTGGAGGGCCATGGCAATTGCGTCGTCCGAGGTTGGTCCTTGACCAACCTCTCGAAGCATTTGCTAACAATCGAGGTGAGGGCTACAGGTCTATAGTCATTCAGGCATGTTACCTTGGGTTGTTTAGGGACAGGTACGATGGTGGACATCTTGAAGACCGCGGGGACAACAGCCTGGGACAGGGAGAGGTTAAAGATGTCTGCAAAGACTCCTGCCAACTGGTCTGCGCATGCTCTGAGGACAGCAGTGACAAAAACAAGCACTTTTAGAAGATTTACATTGATGGGTGCAATTGCCCTAAATGTTTACAATGCAGACATTTAGCCTCCCTCAATATTGGAAAATGGTAAAAAAAAAGTGAGTGAGTTACTTTTAACCTTGGGGAGATGGAGGGAGAGAGACTCAATTAAATTACTTCTAATCACATTATAATGTACTACAATGATGAGAATTGTAAGAAAGGCGGTCATGGGGACATTTGCAACATGGGACGGAGCAAGGAAACAAGGGACAGTAGCTACCACATACAGTTCTGTCATGGCTGCTTAGCTTGGGGAGGGTTGCAACAACTTGCAACTGTCCCCAAGCTAATCAGCCATACCAAAACAGACCATAAACCATAAATGACTTGTTTAACCATAAACAAGTGTTTGTGGGATGCATACAAGGATACATCACCCAAAATATAGAAGATAGTCTTAAGAACAGTTTCTACCCCAGTGCCATACAAGAACTGAACACTGTCAAACACTGACAGTGACTGTTCTGTGTAACCACCAGATAGATAGATAGATACTTTATTAATCCCGAGGGAAATTTAGTCTTCCAGCAGCTTATACAAATAGCAAACAAACACTTATTCAGTTATAAAAACTTTAAAAACGAAGGGACTTATCTAAAACACAATTAGAATTATAAAATTACAATAAATTACAATAAACAAGAAGTGGGAAATATACTGTATTAAAACAAAAATTAAAACCATACTATACTGTTTTGACTGTTACTGGACTGTCTGTGTAACTACAATTATGTATTGTTTCAATACTTCATATCTAGTTACATGGTACATCATAATGTACCTATTGTATGGAAATACATTTCTAATTTGTACTTTTTGGTTGTTTTTAAGACTGCCTTGAGGATTGCAATACAGTTTTGTGTGTGATCCTTATTCTGAAAAACAGAAAATGTTGTTTATTTTCAGTATACCAAGAGTGAGTTAGATGTTTACTAACAGAGGGGTTCCCCTCAATATCCTGGAACTAGCATCTGATATCATCAGGGATGAGGGCAGGAGTGTCAGGGCAGTAGAAAAGTACTTAACCATCTATAACACCACCTTATTTGGATTCCATGAAAAAAGAGAGAAACTTGCAGACCAGAGATTGGATATAAGTTACCGAGAGCAGGGCACTGGACCATCAGAAAAGTTTTCTCAGAGGACCTAGAGAGGAGCCTCACAGATTATTTAAAAAGGGCAGCAGACTTTTACGATTTCTTACCTCTCCAGCTAGAGAGGAACCTCTCCCAGAGAGGTAAGATCCACACCTCACACCTTGATTCAAGATTTATTTTTACCATTTGCAACAAGCAATGGAATGCTTACGGGAATTCCCTCCCGAAGAATGAATTTCTAAAACACAATACTATAAAAATACTATACTAAATAAAAATGACAATAAAAAGAACAATAAAGTGACTGGTGGATGATATGCACATGTGTTGAATAGTGCATAAAGCATAAAAAATCACTACTGCACCAGTAGTGCAGTGGCATCATCAATACAGTGCAGTCCAGTGCAGAACAGTGCAGTAACTGTAACCATCAACCTCTGGGATAGGTACAGAAGAGTTCTCACCAGAAGCTATCTGGCCACATCCCAAAGCAGGAGCCAGAAAAGCATGTGCAAAATCCAGGTAATGACAGTAACATCCTCACGGAAACTCCTGAGAAGGAGGCATAAGAGATCCAAAAAAATAAGCAGGCAAAAAGAAGAAGCGGAGGAAAGAAAACCAGGTAACCAAAAAATATTAACAAAAAATAAAAAGATAGAAGAATCTGAATCGGAAGAGGAAGAAGAAATCTGCATTGTGTTATTTGAAAGCTACTAAAGATCCAGGGAAGTGTGGCTAAAGTGCTGGATGTGCAAGTCCTGGGTACATAAAGTTTGCAAAAATGGAGGTGATTTTTACACATGCCACAACTGTGACTCCAACTGAATTAAATGGAATTTTGGGCGCCGGCATAATAGTTTCCGGGAGCTAGGATAATTTCTGGGGAACAAGGTGTGTGTGTGTGTGTGGGGGGGGGGGGGTATAAATGATACAACATTTTTGTAGAATTTATTAAAAAGTAAAGTAAAGACGTCATTGCTGTCTCATAATAAGCATGCTACGTTCACATTCTCTGTCTGCCTTTTTTTCACTGCAATGCATGATGGGAAACACGCTTTTGTTACTTTTTGTTACTTTTCACGATGCATTGTGGGATACAATGAGTGCACTATGGTAAAATAATTTTCACTAAAGATTGGGACAGCACTACAAAATCACTCACAAAGTGAGTAGTGAGTGATTTCTGACATCTAAGGAATGAATTCACAATACAAGGCTGAGTGAATGCACTAAATGTAAAAGTTGTATTGAGTTATAGTTTAAGGACTTTTGATCAGTTTGTTCGCCTAGCCTACTTTGGAGCGTTTAATTTTTTTTGTTTATTCGATGTTCAATTTATGTGGAAATAATAGGCAGAAGGCCGAGTTCTACGTTCAAATGTGAGAACTGTGTTGACCATGAGTGGACAGAGTGCAGTAAGTGCGTGGTATGCTAATGATATTGTAGCTAATAATTTAGGCGAGCGGTGTGCATTTAACTAATCATGCTGCACATTGGTGTAGCCTGATTCAAAGAGATGGAAAAGTAGAGACCAAATTATGCACAAAAAAATGACAAACTACTACTTTTATTACATGTGGACATGATAAAGTGTTAACCATAGATGGCCATTCTCAGGTAAAGGTGAAGAAGTGGACAAACCTGTATGAAATAGGCAATTAATTATTTCCTAATTAAATTTGAGACATTTTCAGAAAGATAAGAGACCTTCCTAGTCATTTTGTCATTGTCTGTTCAGAGACTTGACACTCTTTATATACTTTATTTTTTGTCATAACTAAAACTAAATCTGGAGGAATCCTCTTTTTTGGTCACATACGTACACATATGTACACACACAGTGAATGTTTTTCTCTGCATTTAACTCATCCTAGTTTAAGGAGAAGACATGGTCACATGGTCTATTATGCACATGCACACAATTTTAGTGAAATGTTGTTCTTTAACAATGGCTGAAGAAAATCCAAGTTTCTCTGAAACACTCACTCTCCAGGACAGCAAGAGTTACTCCAAAAAGTTACCGTTAACCAATGGGGCCAGATTGGCCAACCCCTACACTCAATGGATGGACGATCTGACAGGATTACCTACTGTGAAATGGGCAGACATCTACCTGATAGATGAACCAAGCGTGTATCGTAATGAGAAACTTAGGACGTATAAATTGAAATCTAATCCAAAGTTCTGCCTAGCCAGTGGCAAGGCCAGAAGACAACCATGTATCAGGCTTGGGTATTGTACATAGAACAAACAGCTTCATCGTGATGGCCAACTGCACTTGCATGGCTGGGTAAATATCTAGTTTAAATAGTGTTTTGTAAACCATTAAGTTAACTACATACATATTATATTATCTATGTGATTGTTATGGTATATATGTAATAAAATTGCACAATATTTAACAGCCATTACAGTTAGCCACAATTGTTATGTTAGCTATTTTATGAGATAAGCGCAAATAAGTATTGTTTAGTATTGTTTAGTATAGTATTGTATAGTTTTGTATAGTAAATGGCAAATGGCAGATAAACATCTTGAATCTCGAATCACTCATTATATTTTTAATCTAATATTGCAGCCTAGGGTCTTGTTGTAGCCATGCAGCAGCATTACTGTTTGAGGTGAAGCTGTATGTTAGGATGGGGAGGACAAAGCAGCCAGCAACCACATCAGAAGAATGCCTCTTGAAACAAAGAGAGGTCAACCCAGCAAGAGTTACACTTCCAGGGGTATACATACAACAAGCCAGTCGACAGCAGTCCCAGCCAAAGTCAGGAGGTTCTTTAGCGGTGCTAGACGCATGTACAATTATAGATCAGGCTTTGGTTCTTTGTCAAGAGAAACAAAGTGAGAGTCAAGATAAAATAGTTCTGAGTAAATAATGACAGAATAAGATGTGATTAATTGCAGGCTTAGGTTCACTCTCAAAGCAAGTGAAACTGTATTTAAAGTGCATTATCACTTCAGTCTCAACACACTTTTTTTTAAATCCATTGTTATTTGTGTGTGATATATATATATATATATATAGTGTGTGACATCTGTATATTATCTCGAATACATTACAGTAATTTAGCAGAATACATTGCAATACAGTAACTAACATTGGAATACATTACAATTTTAAAATAAAAGGTGGCTATTTGTCAAATCACTTATCGTTGTAATTATAATAATTATTAATGATAATCTAATAATTATTAGAAAATAATTTCTAAACATAGCAAGGAGCCTCCTGCTCCACTGTGACTTAACATTGTCCTAGTGAAGAAGCCTGCACACAGCCTATCGTAGTATTCAATTAGCCACAGTTAGAAATTAATGTTTTATAGGAGATGCATACTGTGGGAGGGAATGGGGAGTAAGCATTCCATTGTACTTGTTGCAAATGGCAATTAAACATCTTGAATCTTTAATCTTGAAACATAAATTTAACCTACCTCTCCAGCTTCTTCTTCAATCTGTAATTTTGTAAGAGGCACACACATTTTTTGCCGGGGCAGCAGCCGTGTAAACTCCCAAATGCAGAATTCTGCTTTTCAGGCTTGGGGTGTGGTCATGCTCTCCATACAGTTGCAGAGGCATGGCTTTGTTCGAAGAGGAAGCGGTGTGGTAATTTACAGAATGTTGTCTCTTGATGTTGAGAGGCAGTAGGGAAAGTAATTCTGGGTAAGGTAGGAAAATAGCACACTGGAGCAGATCGTGGGTAGCCTGACAGTGACAAATTGCAAATAACGATAAGGTACAAAGTAACACATATCGGAAAAATAGGACCTGGGCTGCATTGTATCACCAATAGACGTTTTATAACAATGTCAATGTGTTTTAGTTGACCTTAACCTTACCTAATGAAGTGTATGCTGCCAACACAATCATTTTTGATGATCGTCTGAGCTCAATTCTTATGTCTTATTGCGTGTAACCATAGTTGGCTTTGTGGTGGTGGTGGCCGCTGGTATGCGATAACATTTCAAGTTGTAACCATTACTTGGATTCTGGCACCAAACAACACAGCAAGATGCCATTTTTGGTACTACGACTCTGTGGTGTTTGCCTCCTTTGATTTCCTTTGATTTGCCTCCAGCTAACAATGTGTGTGTCATATGATGTAGGCACTAAAAGGGCCTATAGCTGTTCTCTTTTAAAAACAGAAATGGTATGTGTCTGTGTGTCTGTGTGTCTGTGTGTCTGTGTGTCTGTGTGTCTGTGTGTCTGTGTGTCTGTGTGCCTGTGTGTCTGTGTGTCTGTGTGTCTGTGTGTCTGTGTGTCTGTGTCTGTGTGTCTGTGTGTCTGTGTGTCTGTGTGTCTGTGTGTCTGTGTGCCTGTGTGTCTGTGTGTCTGTGTGTCTGTGTGTCTGTGTGTCTGTGTCTGTGTGTCTGTGTGTCTGTGTGTCTGTGTGCACTGCACACATAGTGGCCAAGAACAATCAAAGCATAAAATGAAACTTGGAGTAACGTTTTCCGAGTGCTGCATGAGAAAAGAGCAAAGAGAAAGAAGAGCTGAGTGGATGTATTTCGTGGTGGTCGATAGCTGTTGTTCACTTAGCTTTGATGGTTCATTTAAACATATTCAAAAGAAGGTTTATTCTGATAATACAATGTAAATTCAGAGTAAAGTAAGTGAACCTGAGGTCAGTCTCGATACACTAAAGCAAAACTTGTGTGTGCATTGTTCTTTGATTCTCTGGTGTTTGAGCGCTGCCTAAAAGGGGAAGCTTCTCCTGATTGGCTCTCTCTAGCGGATGTTGTCTCACTTGTTGGGGAACTCATACCAGGCACAATGAGCCTAATGCCATGTGGATGAGGTCTGTTCTATGTTCTTTCTCTCTTCGAATAACCTGGGTTAACAAAAACATATTCCTATACGGTTATATTATTGCAACAAGACATCAGTTACATCCTGCTTGGACTCTGTGGCATTCTATTGATGACATAAAGGATAAATATCTTCCACATAGTCCAGCCCATAATAGACGGGAGTGCATCACAACAACAAAGTCAGTTCTAAACTCAATTTGGTGAGGTGTTCTGTGTCTGTGTCTTTCCAGGTGTGTTTTGAAGATAAGGGATCCTCTCAGATTCTATAACGTTCAGTGAGGGTGACTATATTTTGGTTTGCAAAAAACCAAGGGCAGGATACTTAGGGCAGGATATCGGCATTGCACTGTGAGGGGTGGTGGGAGGGGGGGCAAATGTCAAAGTAATGTAAAGTAATGTGACTTTTTGGGTTTTGGACTATTTTTGGCGATCTAGAAATTAAACATTTTTTAGGTCCCAATAAGAAGACATGTCCGGAAAAGACCAGACGTCCACCTGTTCAGTTATATCCTAAAGTGCTCTGGTAGTATAATCTGATGGTTCAAGTGTGGGCAGGTCACTCAAAAGAAACCCCTGACCTATGTGAATGCATGGCTTGGTTTTTTCCATTAGCCTATTCATAACTTCAATTATATTAAGTGGCAGCATCTCCACCACTAGAAGTTGGCGGGTCATTGTAGATAATGTATGACCTTAGCCACAGTCAAGATTGTCCCACGTTAATGGTATGAAGTATGTGGGTGTACATTCTGTGGGGGGGATAGAGTATATATTCCAAATCCACTTTCATGAATACACACATTCCCAATTAACAATTAACCTCCAAAATCATGAGACTAAATTGCATGATATCAATTCCGTCAAGGAAATCAATACAATGTTATGTATAGACTGTATTTGATTAAATTGTGGATGCATGTTTTTATTATATATTGATCTATTTTAACACAACTTACATGTCATTATTTGACCTAATGTGATACCTAACGTAAAAAACTAAAGTTGTTTGAAAGTTGCTCTCTCTCTTACCTCTCTCTCTCTTTCTCTCTCTGACTTGTGCTGTTGAGGAGAAAGCATGTGGATTTCATGCCTCTCTAAAACAGAACAGTCTTATGATTAACGCCGGGCCGTTTGCTCGGGACTTAGAGCCGCTCGAAAAGGTCACCGCAGTATCGACGTTGTACCTTCACCGCTCAATTCTATACACTGCCACCATCTCTAATAGAAGTATAATATCCTAAATTGAAGGCATTTCATAGGGTATCCGAGCAAATACCAGTTCAAATTGAACAAAATTAGAAAGGCTGGTGCCGCCGGGGGGTTCCTTGATAGGATTCTGTGCACCGATATAGATGTTACAGCAGCCCCGGACTGGGGAAATAGGAGTTAACATGGAGACTGCCAGGCGTAACCTTGAGTTAATGCATCAAGAGCAGGAATGGAATGGACCGCTTTGTAGCGGTTGGTCGGACAAAGAAAACTGAACAGAACAGTAATGCCATTTTGATTTGTCGTACAGAATGATAATTGTTTATCTTCTATTCGATTATTTGGTCAGGGTTGAAAACAGACATAGCCAAGGTTAATTTAGGACCACTGTCTCTAGCCATTGTAGTTATGCTGTATGTTTGTTTTTATTTTAAAATACATTTATAGTAGACCCACCACATTCCACATTCCACACATGTATTTGTTATAGTTTGAAAGTCCAATATGGTGAAGACTATATGGTATTGACAAACAGTATATCATGTTCCCATTAAAAGCATGGATCTGGTAAAAACAGTGTCTCCTCTCTCTCTCTCTCTCTCTCTCTCTCTCTCTCTCTCTCTCTCTCTCTCTCTCTCTCTCTCTCTCTCTCTCTCTCTCTCTCTCTCTCTCTCTCTCTCTCTCTCTCTCTCTCTCTCTCTCTCTCTCTCTCTCATTTAAGGTCACACCTGATTTTTTTCTGTTCATTTCGTCATGCCTTTTCTAGCTAGCTTTTATTAGGGTGCAATTATTTTTGTTCACATTAAGTGAAATGTGCATCGTTAAGACAAGGACAATAGATGTAGGTGGATATGGCAATGACTATGTACCACACTGCCATGCCAGTGTATATCAATATACAAAGTCATGTTAAATGGAAACAGCAGGTTAAGCTGTGTAATAGTTTTATACAAGATACAAGATACAAGATTGGTATTGGCCATTTGTAACAAGCTTACTCCCCATTCCCTTCAGCAGTATACATTTAAAAAAAACACCATACAAATAAAAATAATATGTACGGTAAAATAAACAAAGAAAGAACAGCAAAGTGACTTCAGTGATATGTATGTTTTTGTTTCTTAAATTTACAGAAATCTTACAAAAGCATTTAAAGTGCCAGTAGTGCAGCAGCATCATGAATACAGTGCAGTACAGTGCAGTAACTGTGATGAGTCCAGAAAGAAGTAATTGTAATGTTAATGACATGAAAATGAGTAAAATTAAAATGGCAGCACTCCTAGCAGTTCAGTAGGCACACTGCTTGTGGGTAAAAACTATCCTTAAACCTGGTAGTACTTGTACGGATGCTGTGCAACTGGTGACCAGACGGTTAGGGGGAGAAGAGATGGTGCCCAGGGTGGTTGCAGTCATTTATGATGGACATGGCCTTCTTCCGACATCTGGTCCTAAAGATCTCCTCAATGCATGGAAGTGCACACCCGATGATCTTCTCTGCCGTCCTCACAACCCTCTGGATGGCTTTCTTGTCCTGTGCAGTGGTGTTGCCGTACCACACAGTGACGCCACCTGCCAGGACGCTCTCTACGGTGCCACGGTAGAAGTTCACAAGCCACCTCTGACCTATACCGCTTTTTCTGAGGCACTGCAGAGCATAGAGGCGCTGGTGTGCCTTCTTCAGCATGACCTCCGTGTTGCGTGTCCACGCCAGGTCATCGTAAATCTGTAGTCCCAGGAAACGGAAGCAGCTGAGGACTTCAACCGGTGTCCCGTCCAGGCTGATGGTGGAGTGGGTGCCCCGGTGACTCCTGAAGTCCACGATCAGCTGGACCACCTCATCTCTGTACTCTGTTTCATCGCCCTCGCTTATCAAGCCGATGACTGTGGTGTCATCTCTTCATGATGACACTTCATTTTACTTCCTGTTGTTTTTCTTGTTTTAAACCCTGCGGACACTTTGTGAAGTCCACTTTTTTTTACTTTTTTATAATTTTCATTTGACTGTAGCATACATGCTCTGTAAGGTGTCCTTGGGTGTCTTGAAAGGCGCCGAACAAATAAAATGTATTATTATTATTATTATTATCTGCAAACTTGATAATCCGATTATTGCTGTGCATGGCAGTACAGTCATGTGTGTACAGAGAGTACAGCTGGGGACTGAGGAAGCAGCCTTGGGGTGCTCCGGTGTTGAGGACCAGAGTGGATGAGATGTTGTTCCCAATCTTCACCACTTGAGGCCTGCCCGTCAGGAAGTCCATAATCCAGTTACAGATGGGGGCGCCCAGACCTAGGTCTCTCAGTTTCAGGACCAACTTGGGGGGAACAATGGTGTTGAACGCCGAGCTGTAGTCAATGAACAGCAGTCTGATGTAGGTGTCCCACCTGTCTAGGTGCTGCACGGCCGTGTGTAGTGCCAGGGAAATGGCATTGTCTACAGACCTGTTTGGTCTGCATGCAAACTGGAGTGGGTCTAGGGACTCAGGGATGGACAAGTTTATATGCAACATTACAAGTTTCTCCAGGCACTT
Source organism: Muraenolepis orangiensis (assembly GCA_027704905.1). NCBI lineage: Eukaryota > Metazoa > Chordata > Actinopteri > Gadiformes > Muraenolepididae > Muraenolepis > Muraenolepis orangiensis. The sequence continues at coordinate 28,390,972 of CM051003.1, forward strand.
CATGGCTATGGGTGTTAAAGCCACTGGATGATAATCATTGAGGCTTTTTACTTTGGTCTTTTTGGGTAACGGCACAATGGTTGTCGCTTTGACGCACGCTGGGATGACAGACTGTTGCACTGATGCGTTGTAGATGTCGGTGAACACAGGAGCCAGCTGGTCAGCGCAGGTCTTGAAGACGCGGGATGGAACTCCATCTGGGGTGGCTGCCTTCCCTGCCTTCACCCTCCTGAAGATTCTGCAGACCTCGGACTCAGCAACAGTTGTAGAACGTAGTCCTCTGGGCTGATGTTCAAGTTGTTGGTCGGCTCATGGTCCCTTTCAAAGCGAGTGAAAAACTTGTCTGGTAGGGTAGGGTCGTTGTTGGTGACTGCTCCTGAGCTCCCCTTGTAGTTGGAGAGCACCCTCAGACCATGCCACATACGTCTGGTGTCAGAGACCCCAAACTGTAATTCCAATTTGTTTTTGTAATCCAATTTACCCTTCTTGATGGCTTTTCTGAGTTCGTACTTGGCCTTCTTGTAGAGATCGGAGTCGCCTGTTGTGAAAGCGGTACTCCGTATGTTTGTTTCGTATGTCAGCATTCAGTAGGCAGTAGGCTTTGGTCCTAGGGCCTCTGTCTGTATCCTGCTCATAAGTCTCCTAATCTGGGGAAAGAGAGAGAGAGAGAGAGAGAGAGAGAGAGAGAGAGAGAGAGAGAGAGAGAGAGAGAGAGAGAGAGAGAGAGAGAGAGACACACACACACAAACACAGACACACACACACACACACACACAGGTTTTGAGGATTTCCGCTGAGAAAAAAAAAAATCAATGAGCTATGACTGGATGCAATTACATTGGCTAAATCAAAACCCTCCCTGTGTTATGAATAGATCAGTAACCAAACGGTTTACCATGATGACAGTATGCTAAAACAATGACTAAAATGTCTGGTGTGGGGATGTGAGTGTGTATATAAAGGGAGGTCTAAGTGAGATGGATGCATTGGAGGGTGATTGATTTGAGTTGATTGTTAAGGGCCAACTACCAGTAGGACAACGAAGACACCACCTCAGTTCAACTCAAATGGTACCAGAAGATTCATTTCAACAACGTTCCAATCCCTGCGCGGAGATTATTGTTAAAGTGAAGCAGCAAATAGCATGGGCTTAATTTAAGTACAAATTCACTCTGTTTTGGAGTGATACAGAACAAAATGAAATGGAAAGAATTATGGAAAGTATATATATCCAACCTACTAGGGACGTGTTACGACGTGGTGCCTCCGAGCCCTTAACTTGAATGAGGATTCAGTATTCATAGCAGTCGGGCCAGGACGTGAGTCCACACGCACTAGGGACGAGATGAGGACGTAGTGCGAACGAGATGGTCGGGTTAAGAATTAGTTAGAACTGGCTTGGACGTATGGTGAACAAGGTAGAATGAGGTTGACCTGGATACAAATGGACTGCAGACTGGCTAAGAACGAGATAACAACGATAAAGATGTATTGAGGACTGCTTATGAACGAACTAGCATTGTATTTTACGCCAAACTATGCATTGTACAACAAATCGGGAGGATTGAATCCTCTTTATTGGTCACATACATGTAAACATACAGTGAAATGTGTTCTCTGCATTTAACCCATCCTAGTATTAGGAGCAGTGGGCAGCTATTTACACAGAGGGGAGCAGTTAGGGTTAGGGTGTCTTCCTCAAGGACACCTTGACAGTTTTTGCTAGGAGGAGCAGGGGATCAAACCAGCAACCCTCCGGTTGTGAGGCGACCGCTCTACCTCCTGAGCTATACAGCCGCCCCGTGATCACTGCCCCGTGATCACTGCCCGTTCTAGTATTTTTAGAACGGGGTAGGACGGGATATAACTACTTTGGTGTGATGGGGGCATGAACCCCCTGTTTCTGCTCAAATTCAAACACTACGAGGCTAAAATAAAATATTTTTTGGGCAGAGAGTTCTAGGAATGGGGAGGGGGGATGATGTGTTATCTCCATGGTTACGGCTCACGGCTCTGTTGTTATGATTGATGTTGTGTACGAAATGCACCACACACTGTGGCATTGTACCATAAGTGTCCTCAACTCTTTATTTCTCGTACGCAGCCATCAGCATCAACCACTGCAGACACCATGGTACTTCCAGCATACGCTCTCGGTGACGTCATGAAAAGACCAGTACTTTTGGTTCATTTTTGCAGCAATGACTAAATGACATAGATGACTGTGTTAAAAATAATAAATTTAACAATTTATAACTGAGGATTTTGAGTGGCACTGGCATTTTAAAGTCAATATCAGTGCAAATGGATAATAACATTTTATACAAGGGGAGGTTTTTTTTCAGCAAATTTAAACATTGGGGGCTGAGCCCAAATCTAAGTTGGGGAGTCTTCACTAAGGTATAAAACAGGCATTTGCAATCAAGCTAAAAATAAAAACGTGTTTACTACTCCAGCCACTTATCACATCAAGGCATTTAAACTCAGATGAATTATACAGAAGCAACGTGATGCTACAAATAATTTAAATAAAAACGTTAAAAAGAATTTAGTTCTGAGTTCTGAGTTGTTCATTAAATGCCTACATAAATAACAATTATAATCCCCAAGCCGTATACTTAATACATATATTATACAGTATGTCTGAATACCTTCCTAAACGACTATTCATAACTGTGCTACATTTACAGGATGGTGCTGAAAAATGGATATCACAACATGTAATAAGCATATATTATAATCTTATAATATTATAATATATGCTCATTACATGTTGTGAATATACATGAATGGAGCTTCTATTATAATACTTCAATATCTGTATCTGCATGTGTACTTTGTAGTATGAAAGTACACATCGTGTCAGCTGGGACCATTTCGTACATTGTGAGATTGTTTTGAAAGAGTCTCTTCCCATCGGCATTTGTGAGCACGTCGATAATCTTATATTTCATGACAGTTGCGTCAGGAATTAGTCACCTCAAAAGTATTTTCTTATCCAAGTAATCAAAATCCATTTCCTCATTTTACACCATTCTGACAATAATCACTGAGACAGATCTTAAAAGCCAGATTGAGTTATTAAATTATTTAGAACCTGTTTCATTTCTCTAAGTGAGACAAATGAAACACAGGAGCATACAGGGAGATGGAATTTATTTGGACTTTTCGGGCAAAGACAAGTCTTTATTAGCTACTTACATTTTTTCTTTGACTTACACAAACACACACACAATCTCTCACACACACACACACACACACACACACACACACACACACACACACACACACACACACACACACACACACACACACACACACACACACACACACACACACACACACACACACACACACACACACACACACACACACACACACACACACACACACACACACAGTTAATAGACGCACCAGAGAAAGATGTATACAGTGTATAACAACCAGACTAATACAAATGTGCTTTTTTCCCCATTCCTGTTCACCCTTTACACCTCAGACTTCCAGTACAACTCTGTGTCCTGCCATCTGCAGAAGTTCTCGGACGACTCTGCAGTTGTTGGTTGTGTCAGCGAGGGAAACGATGAGGAGTACAGGGGCGTCGTGGACTCCTTCGTTGAGTGGTGTGAGCTGAACCATATGCAGCTCAACACTGACAAGACGAAGGAGATGGTGGTGGACTTCCGCAGGAGGAAATCCACACCCACACCCATTTCCATCAAGGGTGTGTCCGCTGAAGTTGTTCAGGAATATAAATACCTGGGAGTTCATCTGGACAACAAACTGGTCTGGGCCAAGAACTCTGAGGCTGTTTACAAGAAGGGCCAGAGCCGTCTCTACTTCCTGCGGAGGCTCCGGTCCTTCAACGTTTGCAACAAGATGCTGAATGTGTTCTACCATTCGGTGGTAGCCAGTGCCATCTTCTCCGGTGTCGTGTGCTGGGGAAGCAGGTTGAGATCAGCAGATGCCAACAAGATCAGCAGGATTGTCAGGAAGGCTGGCGCTGTCCTGGGGGTCCAGCTGGACTCCTTGTTGGTGGTGTCTGAGAGAAGGATGCTGCGCAAGCTGCGTAGTATCCTTGACAACAACTCTCACCCTCTCCATCAGGTGCTGACCTCATATAGAAGCACCTTTAGCAACAGACTCATTCCACCCAGGTGCACCACAGAACGCCATAGGAAGTCCTTTCTTCCTGTGGCCATTAGACTCTTTAACTCATCTACCTCGGGTCGTGAGAGGGACAGTGGAGACTCAGTGACCTGAGGCCAACGTACTTATTATTATTATTTTTTGGTCAACGCACTGTAAATCATCTCATTGTAACTTTGCACTGTAAATTCTATTTCAAATCCTAATTCACTTTTCACTTTTCACATGTCACTTTATTTATTTATTAATATATTATTACTGCCAATTTGCACTATACGTATTGTTGTGTATTGTATATACCTACGTATTACTGTAATAATACTGTACATTTATCTTCATTTATCAATACATTTAGATTTCATTTAGAATTATTTTAACTATATTTTGTTTATAATAGTTTTATTTAGTTAGTTGTTGTTTTGTTTTTTAGCTTAGGTATTAGTATTTTTGTGTGTGCATTTATTCCCCCTGTGTCAACTGTTGCACCTTAACCTTAATTTCCCTCGGGATTAATAAAGTAATCTGAATCTGAATCTGAATCTGAATCCAACAGCAGCATAATGAATATGTCAGCAGTGTTTTAACATTACATGTATTTATCTGTATAAACACATGTAAAGTCCCTCTTTTGATTATTGGTATATATATTTGAAATACCTGGAATATTCTCAGGTGTACAGTTAATTGGTTTCAAAGACGTTTCCAGTAGTAAGATAAGGCTCGATTTCATATAATCATACACAGTATGTAAAGCTGTACTGTAACCTTAGTGTAAGCTTCTGTCCTAGGGCCTGACTTTATCCTGCTTATACACATGAGTCTCCTAATCTGGGGAAAGAGAGAGAGAGAGAGAGAGAGAGAGAGAGAGAGAGAGAGAGAGAGAGAGAGAGAGAGAGAGAGAGAGAGAGAGAGAGAGAGAGAGGGAGAGAGGTGTTGTTTTTGTGTCTTTAGTGGTTTTGATCTAACTCTTCAGAGTTTTGGAGCCTTGTGTGTGTGTGTGTGTGTGTGTGTGTGTGTGTGTGTGTGTGTGTGTGTGTGTGTGTGTGTGTGTGTGTGTGTGTGTGTGTGTGTGTGTGTGTGTGTGTGTGTGTGTGTGTGTGTGTGTGTGTGTGTGTGTGTGTGTGTGTGTGTGTGTGTGTGTGTGTGTGTGTGTGTGTGTGTGTGTGTGTGTGTGTGTGTGTGTGTGACAGTGCAACAGATGTCACAGGTAAAAGGGGGAAGTGTGTTAATGAGGAACTCCTACCTTCACCAGAGGTTAATCTCCCCAGCGCCTCCCCCTGGGTGCTGCACCAGCTGCCAGCCCCACGCAGGTCCACCACCAGGGCCACGATGAGAAGAAGGACCCGCTGTTAGAATAGGTTGGTCACAGGTAATTTAGAAACAGTGTATGTCAACAAAGAAAAGGAGGATATAGGTGTTTCTTTACGATGGAAGTTGAAACAGATATCACTCCCTCAGAAGCATGCTAGGAAGTCCTGCCCTCTCTCCAATAACGCACATTTTAAACATCCCGAGGTAAACGTCATATTCTCCAAACAATGGAATGTTTTTTTCCCCTTTCTCCCTGGTGGATTTGCAAAGTAAGCTCTTTTTGAAGAACTCAGTAACGCACTCTAATTAAAGCTTGGAATAATAATTTGCAGATTTTCAACCAGTTTTTTACCATTTCAATGTGGGTAGTACATGCAAATGACCAATGATCAATTCCACTCCATTTTACCAGCATTCTGTTTTGGGAATTTGTTCACCAGCAAACGTCCACCACATGAGGGCTGTTTTTGGAACCTATTTAAAAATGTTTTAATATAAAACTGAATAAACTATTTAAACTTTACTTTGCCATCACTGCCAAGCTAAGACTTTTAATTACGATTAGGATTGTATTGCATCAGGCATGGCGAAACATTGATGACATTGTTATTGTGTGTCCACACTGATTTCTGATTGCAGGACATTATGATAAATTAATTATTTGTCGATGAGCTAATGAGATGATGTCAAGCATTTGACCCATTAAAAAAAGTTATACCATGATTCTTTTTGGATGGATGAAAGAGAAAACCGCCAAGTGGTAGCTTCAATAATATATGCCGGCAGTAGCTCAGGAGGTAGCGTCGTCACCTGACAACTGGAAGGTTGCTGGTTCCATTCCCCGGCTCCTCCTAGCCAATTGTCAAAATGTCCCTAAGCAAGACACCTTAACCCTAAACTGTTCCCTTGCATGGGTGACTCGGCCGTCGGTGTATGAATGGGTGACTGTGAGGCTTGACTTTTAAATGGCCGCACTGGTTAGAAAAGTGCCATATAAATGCAGTCCATATATATTAACCATATCTAAGTAGTAAAGTATGTCTGTCAGACAATTTAATTATTATAACTTTAAGTCATTTACAGTATAACATAATCAAAATGGGTTGACTATGTTGTCTTATGGTTAGTTTCAGGTGTCTATCTATGGCAGTGTATATGGTTTCCAGCATATGGCAAGGGGGATGTGTCTAGGCATGTTAAATGCCTCTAAGGTGTATACAGTTAAAACATATGCACTTTCATGCTGGTTTGTCCAGCATGAAAACCTTACAAATAATTGTATTTCCACTAGTTACAGCCAAGTGTCATGAACGGCGAGTATGAAAGAAGGGCGAGGCCAAGCTATTAAGTCACACCGGTGAAGCGCGTTGAATACCATTATGCCAAAAAAAATGCCCGATGATTAAATTTCCATCAACACCAAATGCCTCCACATTTGTCACTAGAAACACAAGAGGAATGTCTCGAACGCTCCCCGTGTTGTACGTACGCAACATAAGCACACCCAACGCATCGGGGGGGCTGCGCGCTTCCAGGGATCTCCGGGGTGCAGCTAGTTAAATACAGCGCACCGCAAACCCAGAATGTTAGCCGAGGTCAGCGCTATTTACAGAGCAGACACACAGACTCCGAGCCGGGGCACGGGCAGGGCGCAAGATAGACTGTCCTGCAGGCCTGGGAGACAGAGACGGAGGTGCTCTGGTAATGGGACACCATGCCGTTGTGGAAATGCCTACATGCATGAATTAATGCGTGGAAGGACACGGGCGGACACACACACACACACACACACACACACACACACACACACACACACACACACACACGCAAGCATACCGTTTAAATGTGACACATTAATGCTTGCATACATACATACATTACATACACGCACACACAAACACACACACACACACACACACACACACACACAAACACGTGTGTGGGCACCATCGCATCTCCCTTAACCAGCTCAGAAAAGAGAGGCTAATGGACAAGTGTACTTTGTACTCTGTAGTACTTTAATTGTCGTAAATAAAATGTGTACACAAAAGTCACAATAATATAATAATGTGTGTGTTAAAGTGAATTGTAGTCATGTGTACACAAGAAACTTACCTAAAGGCAAATCGCCAAATTATAATGTGCAGTCTGTATGATGTGGAGTTAACCATATTATAAACCTATTGTCGAGAGAGAGAGAGAGAGAGAGAGAGAGGGAGGGAGGGAGAGAGAGAGAAATAGACTCCACTTACAATCATATTTCATAAAGGATGCAGTAAAGGAGGAGTTCAAACCTTTTATGCTTCGGGTCTCGATGGGAGGCCAATGACTAAGGGCCATCAAGGCTCCCTGGAGGGGGTAATTTTAGACTAGAGTTACAATGATACAAATTATTGCAGAATGAGTGCTAATGGCCGGGGTCACGGAGTCTCGCACTAGCAGGACTTCGCACTCTATGGCATTCCTCTCTAACCATTGGTGTTTTTTTGAACACTGAAAAGCAGCGCACATGCAGAGCACTCACAAAGGACAGTTTTTCTACAGCTGGAAAGCCACATACTTATCAGGCGCTGACGCACTGTGCTAATGCTCTACTCGCATACGCAGGTGAGTGTGGCTTCGGCACAGAAGCCGAAATACACTATTGTGCATTGCGTGTACATGTGTGCATGTGTTGGACATTGTAGTGTGTTGTCATACTGTGGTCACCATTCACTACCTGCTGACTTTCTCAAAATGTCAGTTGCAGTAAGTAGTAAGCAGTAAGCAGTAAGTAGGGGCATTGAGACTGTGTGTGTAGTTGGTGGCAGGAATAGGCAGCCTCATCTGGCCCAGAGTAAGACTGATTAGACTCCTGGGCTGCTGGGTGAAGCTACCCACCTGTGGTGTATCAATCAAGCAATCATGTAATCAAGCCACACAGGTTAAACCAGCCATCACCACACAAAATCAGGCGGCGCACTGACATGTCAACACCACCTGTTCTGCCTGCAAGACTTTTCTCAACTTTACATTAAACTGCTTTCTACTCAACAACTGCCTGTGTCTAGCGGTCCGAGGAGACCTGGAAAAGTCACTTGCATGGCGTGTGGCAGGAGCGTTTGCTTTATACAACTTCAGCCATTCATAGGGCATGTTCCATATTAGTTTAAGTCATGTGATCACTGCGGGCCAGGCCATTGCCATTACAGGTAAAGGTGGATGTTCTTGTCACGGTCCAACCCAGCTCTTCCTGCTCCTAGTCCTGGTTTTCCGCGGGCTTCCTGGATCCACGGTATCACGACTCCGTTCCGAAAGCCACTCTGTGTTTCCCTGTCGGCCGTGTCATACTGGACTCACCTGTTCTCAATCACACCTCATTTACCAAGCTGTATTTAAGCCATGTCTTCTGTGTTACTCAATGCTGGATTATTACCCTGATTTTCGGAAAGCCTCACGTCTGTATCAAGCTTGGTTTCACGTATTGTGTTCTGTTTATTGATCCACCGTGTTTGACCATCGCCTGGATAACAACCTTGTTTTTGCTTTGCGTTTTTGTACCTCTGCCTCAACCATGGACAACCCGTTACCGACCTCTGCTTGCCTTGACCACGGTTTTTGGTTTTTGCCATGTCTGTACCTCTGCCTTTGCTTGTGTTAATCGGTGTGTGCGCCGATCATTAAAACACCTGTTCTCCCTGGCTTCTGTTCACTCTGCTTTTGGGTCCCACCGACACCCAGCCGTGACAGTTATATTGTTATTATTTTATAACTTTCCCTGGTGGCCCTGAAGTGCAAACCACAACATAACAGAAACCACAACTCTAAATCAGAAAACACAACACCAAATCAGAAAACACAACGCCAAATCAGAAAACACAACACCAAATTAGAAAACACAACGTCAAATCAGAAAACACAACACCAAATCAGAAAACACAACGCCAAATCAGAAAACACAACACCAAATCAGAAAACACAACGCCAAATCAGAAAACACAATCCCAAATATGAAAACACAACTCCAAATCAGAAAACACAACGCCAAATCAGAAAACACAACTCCAAATCAGAAAACACAACGCCAAATCAGAAAACACAACACCAAATCAGAAAACACAACGCCAAATCAGAAAACACAACTCTAAATCAGAAAACACAACACCAAATCAGAAAACACAACACCAAATCAGAAAACACAACACCAAATCAGAAAACACAACGCCAAATCAGAAAACACAACACCAAATCAGAAAACACAACTCCAAATCAGAAAACACAATCCCAAATATGAAAACACAACTCCAAATATGAAAACACAACTCCAAATCTGAAAACACAACGCCAAATCAGAAAACACAACACCAAATCAGAAAACACAACGCCAAATCAGAAAACACAACACCAAATCAGAAAACACAACTCCAAATCAGAAAACACAATCCCAAATATGAAAACACAACTCCAAATATGAAAACACAACTCCAAATCTGAAAACACAACGCCAAATCAGAAAACACAACACCAAATCAGAAAACACAACGCCAAATCAGAAAACACAACGCCAAATCAGAAAACACAACTCTAAATCAGAAAACACAACACCAAATCAGAAAACACAACACCAAATCAGAAAACACAACACCAAATCAGAAAACACAACGCCAAATCAGAAAACACAACGCCAAATCAGAAAACACAACACCAAATCAGAAAACACAACGCCAAATCAGAAAACACAACGCCAAATCAGAAAACACAACTCCAAATCAGAAAACACAATCCCAAATATGAAAACACAACTCCAAATCAGATAACACAACACCAAATAAGAAAACACAACACCAAATAAGAAAACACAACTCCAAATCAGAAAACACAATGCCAAATATGAAAACACAATGCCAAATCAGAAAACACAACGCCAAATCAGAAAACACAACGCCAAATCAGAAAACACAACGCCAAATCAGAAAACACAACGCCAAATCAGAACTCACCGACAAGTCAAAAACACACCCACAAGTCTGAAACACACCCACAAGTTAGAAACACACACACACAAGTTGGAAACCAAAATCACAAGAAAACACAACAACATTAACTTCTACCAGAAAAGGTAGGTCTCTATCAGGTCGATGGTGATTGGACGTATTTCGAGTGTGAAATCTGTCCAATCAGCGATGATCCTTGTTGATTGACACATGAAATAATTCCCGACTGTGTTTACCCGCTGCTGCTCTCACTACCGTGCTAACGACATTTCAATATTTGAGGTTCTTAGAGACAATTTTGGTTGCAGGGCATACATATGAGGTGATACATTTTCACAACATCAACATGAGTATGCCGAGAGAAGTTTAAAAAAAGCAGAGTTTTACAGATAAGTTCTGAACTATGGCTGTTGTGAGACATGCCATTGTAACAGAGGTGTGTGGGCCCGGGCAACTGTTCAGCTATAGGACTATGTGGCAAGTACTTCAGTGTTATACAGGATGTATTGATGACATTGCTGAAACAACTACATCCACAAGGGACCGATTTGCGAATACCCCAGATATTTATAAGACGTACACATAACTCCATGCGATAAGCTAAAACCATTTGGCTTGGCACTCTCAGGATATGTAGATGGCTTTTTCGAGAAGAATAATGTGGCTTATTTGTGGGCCTACAAACAATAACCCATCTTCAACCCATTATCGCTTTTCAATCTCCCCAGTCATCGCTCACAATTATATGCATTTTGTCAAGACTCTTTGTGTGATCCCAATGAGATAAAGAACTGACCATGGAACAGAACATGGTAGAATGGCAGCAATACAATGCACCCTACGCCATAAGCATACCGACTAATATGTCGGAAAACAGCTCATCAGTAGGGAATCATCGAGTTGAATCGTAAACCTTACTTGGTAGACATGCCAAGTTCACTGAACAAATAACATCCTCTAAGTGATCAAGGCCACAACAAATATAACATAACATAATTAACTTAAGGTCATGAGTACCAAAAAAAAGATGAAAAATCCAGACGATTTATAGCCAAAGCCTCCGGACTCTGGTCTGGTCTGAACATGAGTTTCATGTCTGCAGCAGTCAGGTTCTTATTAGAATGACACAAGACCAGGGCCAGCACGCCACTGGAACGCTGCTGTGCAGTCCAGTCCTGTTGGCTCATGCTGCTTTGAAAATGTACGTTTTAAAACTAAAACCACACCTGTAAGTGCTCTTGGTTTCAAGAGATTATGAGGTACTTGGACCTTGTATAACCTGAAAAATATTTTAAAAAGCATGTATATATATGTTTATATCGTTATTAATATGCCAGGTGTTAGGGTCTGCAATAAACAAATACAGCGTCAGCGAGTATTCGATTAAATGTGTGTTTTTTTTACTTATGTCGTTGTTTTATTTAATTTGGGGTTGTGTTTTCTGATTTAGCGTTGTTTTCTGATTTGGCGTTGTGCTTTCGGTTGTTGTTGTGGTTTTTATTGTCGTTGTGATTTGCACTTCAGGGCCACCGTCCTTTTCTCCATGCTGCTTGCGTCCAATATTTTTGTCTGCCGGATGATTCCAATCTTACTCCAACTCTGTGAAATGACACAGTTGGAGTAACATTTTGCATCTGCGCCCCAAAGACACAGAGAGCAGCGGCAACAATTTCAAGGCGTTATTTCACACTATATCCCTAATGTGGAGGGGGAAGAGAAAAAAGTTCCTCTTTAAAAGGCTTTCTATGGAAGTGTTTGCGGGGCAGCTGCATTAGCCCTATTTAGATTATTATAGGACATTAAGCTCTGATGCGTTCAATGAATCGTCGCGGTGCACCGATCCATGTCCTGTATGATGAAAGGTGCCGTATTGGTGGGAGGCGCTCAGCCATCCATCTCAGACCCGGGGATAGTTCAGAGCCACCGCCAATGAAGGCAGTGTGTGAGTAGTCTCAGACTGCATACAGTCCATCAGTCAAATGTAATGGTGGCTGTCAGACCTGCTGGGAGCCCTGTGCTCCTGGCTGGCTCCTTGACTTCAATGGTGTTATTGGTAAATGTAGTCTTGTTGTTATAGCTGTGGATATTAGACGCACACATACACAACCATTATGTTGAGCATTTATTATAATAGACAGGACACATTGTCCATTCTGTTAACTAAGGGGGGGTTTGGGTTTTTAGTGATCGCACACTTGGGAGAATTGTTTACCCTCCAGTTAAATATTTGTTTGCTGTTAAATGACATAAAAGTAGCAAATCATTCGGAATGAAATATTGAAATGTCTCTTGCCTTCCTCAGAGATGATTGAATCTGGTCTTCTGTACTATCTGCATTGTATCTGTATATAATATGTATCTGCCAATAAATATTTCACCAACCTTGCCTGTATAACAGAAAATATTGATCCTCGTTGAACTCAGTCTTTACATGTTAAAAGATCATTATTCAAAGTTGAAGGTTAATGAACAATCAATCAGCCGACCGGTCAACCGTTGGCCGACCGCCGTTGTTAATTCATTCATGTGATGCAAGTTATTTGGAAGTCAAGCGGGATGCGGATACCGGCTCATTAAAATGGACAACGTGTGTTTGTTAGTGTGAATCTCGGAGCGCCACATGTTTGCGCTGTTATTCACATGCTTCTCACGGACAGAAATAACCTGAAGTTGTTGTTACCCCTTTTTCCTTGCTCCCTCCCCAGGTCTAATCAAGATAATGTGGCACACCTGAGGGAGGCCTGATATAAGGAGAGCCTGTTTCCACCCATGGCTGCTGCATGTTCTGCATGTGTTATTGGCACTTTGTTTTTGCTTTACCACCAGACACATTTCACTATTGTTTTTGACTGTGTGCTTTACCATTTCATTTACATCATCCCAGTTCTTCATTCATGACACTGACGCTTACATGTGCACTTTTACACATATCACACACAAGGCACAGACACATAGTTGGTTACTGGAAGTTATTTTGGCACCCTCTACTTGTCCGTCTCTTACATGGTATGGCTTGACTCGGGAATCCAGCTGTAACACCTGTATTATATTGCAATTACTCCATTTGACGCACTCCCAGCATGGTGGTACATTTAGAAAGTTGTTGTGAAGTAGGAAGTGTTTACTTTACCGTGTTTTTTGTTTTTTTTGACGACTGCCTCTCACACAGCGAATGTATTAACGCTCCTTTGTGTAGGAGGACTAAAATATTCCGTGGAGCCCGTGAAGGGGGGAATATTAGTTTGACTTGTTGTTTTGAGTGTTGCTTCACATACACCACCTCACTGCAGCTTGTTAGTGTGTTGATAAGGAACACATGATGTGGACTGATCTAACTTCTTATTCTACCAAAGCTTTGTTTTTGGTCACCCCAATAATAATAATAATAATTGATAATAATAAATCATAATAATCATCATAATAATCATTAATAATAAAACACATATCCATTATAATGTTAATGTATTATTTATATAATAATGATTTGATCAAATATGAATGCAATAAAATAATAATATCAGAATAATATGCAATATTAATAATCATCATCATCACCATGTTTCGTCATTGCATTCAAGCTCATAAAAACTTCACTGAAAGTCACTTTGGCAATACTAACGGTCCTGACGTGGAAGATGCAGGGAGGGTCCGATTTTCAAGGTCATTAAAACCATGCCATAATGATGTTGAATGTGTTTACTGATGCCTCCATACAATAATAGCTATTTTCCCCGCTTGAAATAGCCCAAGACAATTAAGAATCCTTCTTAGCATTTTTAAAGATCTTGCAATATCGTTGGTAGGTGGGACACAACACACCTCCCAGTTAGGTTGTGAGAACTGACATTTCACAAAGCCTGTAGCCATCTTACTTCTGGATAATCCTTTCCTCTCCTTCCTCTTTCTTATTTACAGCACTTCCTCCCCCTCTAAAATCCCTGCATTCATTAGCATTCTGTTCTTCCAAACTTTGTCAGGAATCAATGTGCCGTTTACTTCCTAATAGGCTTCTCTAATAGCCTAAATTAAGATGGAGGAACCAGTGGTATTGACACACTTGTGTTTTCAGTTCGCCCTCAGCCCTTGGTTTTCTGTAATGAATATTAAGGTTCAGTAGATCATTGATCCAATGAGTAGAGTTCTCATATTGCTGTTGTCACAGGTACATATAAATGTAAATTGATTGTTAATTTGTTATTATTATTAATAATAATAATAATAATAATAATAATAATACAGTAATTAATAATTGTATACAATTTTTAATTTCAAAATGTGTCAGCACTTAACAGTTGTTTATTTAAAGGTATTATATGTAACACTAACACCAAGCATTCATTTTTGCACCTTTCGTCATATGTTTATATCGTCACTATATTATTCATTATTCTGCATAGCATTGTTATAGTATAGTGTTGTATATAGTATAGCATATAATAGTATATATATATATATATATATATATATATATATATAGTATATAGTATAGTATAAGGCAGGTATATGCATAGTATTGCATAGTTTAGTATAGTATAGTATTGTTGTTCATACTGTAGGAGGGAATGGGGAGTAAGCATTCCATTGTACTTTTTTGGCTTTAGCGTTGTTGTCGCTGAAGCCAGTACTTCAATTTAGCCTTTAGACTTAAAATCTCCACGTAAAGCCTACCTTTTTACATTGTCATTTGGCACCTAGGAGTGCCCCTCATTACAGCTAAATCGACACGTTAGCCAGCACTAGCCTACCCCTGTTGCCGATGGGTGCTAGACTAGAGGTTCTCTACGTGTTCCTTGTCCACCCTACCTCCTCTGATCTTTCGGTCTGCTTCTGTTTTCCAGTGTGCTGCTGTGATGCCAACCTGAAGGATATCGGCCAGCGCCACAGACACTTATTTCTCATTTTGCTATTTGTACTTTGATATGTTCTTGTCAATGACTACGTACATTACAATGACTACGTACATTACAATGTATGTACATTACAATGACTACGTACATTACAATGACTACGTAAATTACAATGTATGTACACTATGGCAGCCATGTCACTCTTTGCCATCCCTGGAAGGAAGGATCCCTGCTCTGCGTTCCTTCTCAAGATTTCTTCCTCCATAATTAAGGGAGGGGTTTTTTTTGCCCTTATGGGGGCTATGGTTTGGGGGGTGTTGTAAGTATGCGGTCTGTGAAGCCCTTTGAGACTGTAACTGTAATTAAGGGCTATACAAATCTAATTTACTTGACATTATTTTTTTGATCTGTTACATATGGCTCCTTTAAACTTCCTCCAGTCCACCGCCATTGTAGCATTGGAACATCCAACGTTTATTTAGTCCATTTTATTTTCTTCTGCAAAAAGAAACCTTGTAAACATTTGTAAAATAAAGGTTGTCTGTGTGTGAAAGTGCCAGCATTAAAACCATCTCCTGCGGCCGCCAGGTTCTTGGAATTGCTAATTATTCAGCTGAGTGATTTCTGGTTCACCTGGATCCATGCTGTTTATCTACAAATATCAACTGAAGTGTTGGTGATGCCTTACAGCATCTGTACAGCAGCCATTTGCATTTCCTCGTCTTGTGATAAGGGAAACAGATTTTGGTCTGATCTGATGCATATGATTAATGGCCATATTTTGTGTGCTGTTATTGCTTCTATACCTTCCTAGCTGCATACCTACCTACTTAAATGACACCCTTGCCACCTATATACCTACATATCTCATATATAATCTAATCTAATACCTATCTACCAATCTACATACTTACAATGCGTCCATCCTGCCTCTGTACCTACCAAACTTCCATTCTTCCTTCCTACCTTTTTACCTTCCTTCTTTCCTAATAACCTCTGTGTCTGTCTGTCTGTCTGTCTGTCTGTCTGTCTGTCTGTCTGTCTGTCCTGACTGTCTACCATCAGGGATTGACCACACTGTTGAAGACCTGTATAAGAACTTCAGGACTTTAAACAGAGACAGTGGTGGGCCGTAAGTCTGATCATACAGCACAGCTCAGAGTAGAAGATGAACAAGTATAGTTCCCATCTAAGAGGCAGAGCTGGATCTCTCACACACACACACATACACACACACACACACACACACAAAACACACACACACACACACACACACACACACACACACACAAAACACACACACACACACACACACACACACACACACACACACACACACACACACACACACACACACACACACACAAATATACACACACACACAACCCACTATTGTTCCAAGGCCACAGCACTCTAGATGGAGCGCCACACAGTGATGGAACACCCCACAGTGTACCACCAACACATTACAGCCCAGTCAGAACACACGGGGAGACAGACACAGTGGCCTGCTGGCTGCTGCTGCTCCTCCTCCTCTTCCTCCTTTTCCTCCTACTCCTTCTCTCCCAGCAAGGAGGATGACATGTCCAGCCAGACGTAATGTACGAGTCTCCCATGGAGCCACCCTGCATGCCCACAGATGGCTGTCTTCAGTCCACAGTTCTGAATCACTTGTAAACACGTGACCCTGGAGGCTCTTCACCACAACAGGTCTCTCGCCCCCCACAGAGATGTCAAACATAGAGAAATACAAAATGCAAAAGTTCAACATTAAAACACTTGAATATAATAATAAAAAATATATAAATGCCAGCCTGTACAGACAGTACAGGTTTTTTTTAAGTATTTTAAAAAGTCAAGTCAAGTCAAGTCAAGTCAAGTTTATTGTCACTTCACAGTTTACACGTTTTAAGTATAAAGCAGTGGTGTGAAAATCTTACGTGTAATACCCGACGACAGACAGCAGTTAAGCAAAATAAGATAAGCAAAAGACAGCAAAATAAGATAAAAATAGATTAAAAAAAGAATAAAAATTGAATAGAAATTGAATAAAAATTGAATAGAATAAAGTAAAAATAAATAAATAAATGCAATTTATAAAATGCAATATATCAGAATGTAATAAAATATACATTGTTATATGCTATACGCCCTTGTTCAGCAGCCTGATGGCCTGACTGTGGAAGCTATCTCGGAGTCTATTTGTACGGCACTTGATACTGCGGTATCGCCTGCCTGACAGTAAAAGTGAGTACAGTTCGTGGCTGCAGTGGGCAATGTCTTTTATGATGCGTTTGGCCTTGGCCACGCACCGCTGGTTGTATATATCCAGGAGGGAGGGGAGCTCACCTCCAACGATATACTGGGCCGTCCGCACCACCCTTTGAAGCGCTCTGCGCTCGAGTGCGGTGCAGTTCCCGTACCAGGCGGTGATACACCCTGTAAGAACACTCTCGATGGTGCCGTTATAGAATTTTCTCAGGATGCGGGGGCCCATGCTGAATTTCTTCAGATGCCTGAGGAAATACACCACGTGTGTGGTGTGCGTGGACCACGTGAGGTCCTCGGAGATGTGCACGCCGAGGAACTAGAAGCTGCTGACCCTCTCTACTGCAACACCGTCGATGGAGATAGGGTTGTGCTCTCCCCTCTGCTTCCTGAAGTCCACGATCAGCTCCTTGGTCTTCTTGACGTTGAGGGTGAGGCGGTTCTCCTGGCACCACTGCTCCAGCGATCCGACCTCCTCCCTGTAGGCTGTCTCGTCGTCGCCGGTGATCAGGCCCATCACTGTCGTGTCGTCAGCAAACTTGATGATGACTTTGGAGCTGTGCATAGCCATGCAGTCGTGGGTGTAGAGGGAGTAGAGGAGAGGGCTCAGCACGCATCCCTGGGGGGCTCCCGTGTTGAGGGTCAGTGGCTCTGAGGTGGTGCTGCCCATACTCACCACTTGGCGGCGGTTCGACAGGAGGTCCAGTATCTAGCTGCACGTGGATGGGGGCACACCTAGACCTCTAAGCTTTGTGTCGAGCTTGGCAGGAACTATCATGTTGAACGCTGAGCTGTAGTCCACAAACAGCATTTGCACATAAGTGAGTCAGACAATGTAGGGATTTAAAAGTAATCAATATAATCTTAGATTGAATCCTGTAACGGTTAGGGAGCCTGTGTTGTACGGCCAGGACTCAACTGTTGTGTTCCCTGTGTCAGGTGGTGAGAAGTTCTGCTGCTGTATTCTGCACCAACTGGAGACGGGCAACGTAAGTAAATACATTGCCCGTGAGTAAATAATTAATCACAGTACTCTGTGAGGAAATGAGGGGGTGGGTAAGTGGTTCAACTAATGTTTGACTTTGGCAATATCTATGATTTGTAAATAGCAGGATTGAACAAGAGCCTTTATGTGCTAATTGAAGGATGAGGTTGAAGGATGAGAACTCAACTCCTACAGAGATTCAAGATTTAAGATGCCATATGCAACAAGTACAATGGAATGCTTACTCCCCAGTACTCATTTTCTAAAACAGTATACTATAAAAATGCTGTACACAATAAAAAGAACAATAAAAAGAACAATAAAGTTACTGATGAATGATTTGTACATGTGTTGAATTGTGCAAAAAGCATTTAAAAGCATTTGAAAGTGCCAGTAGTGCAGCAGCATCATGAATACGGTGCAGTACAGTGCAGAACAGTTCAGTAGCTGTAATGAGTCCAGAAATTCCAGCAAGTTATGATAGTGGCAGCACTCCTTGTAGTTCAGTAGGCGCACTGCCTGTGGATAAAAACTGTCCTTGAACCCTCTTGTACAGATGCTGCGGAACCAGTGACTGGACCATAGGGGGGAGAAGGGATGGTGCCAAGGGTGGTTGCGGTCCTTTGTGATGGAGATGGCCTTCTTCCGACATCTGGTCCTAAAGATCTCCTCAATGCATGGAAGTGCACACCCAATGATCTTTTCCGCCATCCTCACGACCCTCTGGATGGCTTTCTTGTCCTGTGCAGTGGTGTTGCCATACAACACAGTGAGGCCATTCGTCAGGACGCTCTCTGCAGTGCCTCAGTACATATTTACTAGCCACCGTTTGCCTATGCCACTTTTTCTGAGGCACCGCAGGGCATAGAGGTGTTGGTGTTTCTTCAGCATGACCTCCGTGTACAGTGTTTCATGTGAGTTGTTAGTGGTCTAAGGTGAGGGGTGACACTGTTAGACATATCACCAGGACCAATAACCAGGACTTCAGTTTGATCTGTGTTCAGTAGCAGGCATTTGGATTTGCATTAGTTCTTAATGACAGCAAGGCAGCAGTGAAGGAATCCAGATTGTTACAATTGTCAGGGCTAAATGAAACATACAACTCAAAATCATTAGTGTAACAGTAATATGACACATGGGTGGGTGAAATGGCAAATTACATGGCCGAGGGGCAACAGATACAAACTAAACAAAATTGGGCCAAGACAGAGGCCAATGTGACATGAGAGCAGTTGAAAACTACTTTAGTTGCCAACAGTGACTTTGAATACTGTATTATAAGGTGAGTTAAACAAGTTAATAGCAGTTGATGGGAAGACAAAAGGCCATATACTGATTGTACCTCAAAACCTCCAGTGTTCAATTAGACCTAAATGGGTCTCTCAGGCCCTTAGAAGGCATTTGGGGAAAATAAGATTGTGGAATTGGCCCTTTTTTTCAATATGTCCCGAAATCCTTGAACAGATGTTATGAATTGCGATGAGGGTAATTACGCAATAACATGCTAATGTGTTGCATATTTTACTCAGAATTTTTTATTTATTTACGACAAATGATAAGCATTAAAGGGAAGGTATATTCGCTTAATGTATTATACATGACTCATAGTTCCAGTTTGAGCCCACACTGGGCCCTGGGCACCATCTCTTCTCCCCCCTACCGTCTGGTTGCCATTTGCGCAGCATCCGCACAAGTACCACCAGGTTTAAGGATAGTTTTTATTCACAGGCAGTGTGCCTACTGAACTGCTAGGAGTGCTGCCACTTTCACTGTCATAACATTGTCATTAACATTACACTTACATACCTTGCTGGACTTTCTGAACTCATCACAGTTACTGCACTGTACTGTACTGTATTCATGATGCTGCTGCACTACTGGTATTTTAAATGCTTTAAAGATTTTTGTAAAAAAACTAAAAAACATGTACATACCATTTAAGTCACTTTGCTGCTCTTTTTTTGTTTATTTTTATTGTATATATACATTTTTTTTATGGTGTTTTGGAGATGTATATTGGTACATACATATTGCACATACATATAACTACATATTGGCATTACTTTTCAAAATGCTGATGGAATGGTACTCTCCAAAAATGGAACATCACTCCCATTTTTGTTTCCTTATGTAACTTTAATTCATCTTTAGTCAGTGTCCTCTTTATGTTCTCGTTATCTTCATAGTTTAAACAATGACCAATCATTTTACATGGTCGACTATTTCGATTTTCAGTTTCGCCAAATGAAAAATACAACAAATGTAATTGAATTTAAGACTTAATTCCCTCCAGGTTAGGCCAGATGATCATTATCATGTGTTACACAGTACAGGTAGGAGAAGTGCTTTAGAGAAGCAGGGATGACATGAAAGTGCAATGCAGCAATACTGTGCAGAGTCTTTAACCAAATGTCCCTGTGTTGCGTGAAACAATGAACTCTAATTAACTCTGTAGGCTATTATCTGCTGGGTACAAGACCATTGGTAAACCAAAAAAATCTTTATATTTCACTTCCTTGCCGTTAAAAGATTGAACTGAAGGCAAGGAACAATACTACTCAATAATGTGGGTATTTTCTGTTTTGTTGAGAGTGTAGTTAATAAAGAGGCTTAACATTAATTCATTTTGTATGCTGGCCGATCGATTGTTACACTTTAAAACGCTGAGTACTGAGATGTACACAGAAAATAAAACTTCTTAATGTACTTTTGGAAGTTCAGCACTATACCACACATTTTAAAAATCCCTTTGATTCATTATATATGGATTAAATAGGGTGACCATTTTTTGGTTTTCAAAAAAGAGAATAGGATAGTGGCATGGGCCCGACAGACCCCCGGGGAGGGGGATGGTGGGGGGGATAGTGATTAAGATGCCCCCCCCCCGTGTGGCACATCATTTGTATCATAGCATACTGCCAAATTCCTAGCTAGCACTCACAATTAATGATGAAGCCTGTTTTACCTATCACTACAATATATTTGATTATTTCACTCAATTTATAAATGTACAATTTAAAGAAACATAAGGTACAATATCACACATATCAGAAAAAAAAACGTGACATGAATAGTAAGTCGATGTTTGACGTTTTCTAACAATGTCAAAGTGTTTTAGCCTGTATTATTCCTTTAAGCAACTGACATTGTAATACCCTCTAATGCCAACCAGGTCAAAGGTTGAGCTGCACTGGTGAATTGCTATTTGGAAAAGACAAAGTCAGGATTAGATGAGGACAATAGCCTGCACTTAGCCATGACCAACAAGCTAAGTGCAGGCTAATACAGACTTATATCGCTATCCTACTGCATCTAATCCATGAGGTTGCCATGCAGTGAAAGTAAGTGCGGTCCAATGCTGACCCTATGATAAGAATATTGCTTTATGGCTACATATAAAAAGGGTAACCATATTTTGGTTTTCAAAAAAGAGGACAAAGCATGTCATTAATTAGATAATTGTTTTTAATCGTTTGACAGCTGTAATATATATATATATAGGTGTTATATTCAACACTCTATGACACGTTTTGGTAGCGGTGGTAATAATGATAACTTCAATGACGACCAAACCCTTGCTCCCATTCCACAAATCAGCATCAGTTGACTGATAATCCTCTCCTGTTCCTCATTAGCGCCAGCACCTGTTCCCAATCACAGTCATCCAATCATGTCGTCCCTGTGTTCCTGCTCACCTCGGGTGGAATGTTATCAGTTATCTCCTCAGTGTGTCTGCATTGTTTTTTGGTTTTAATGATGCCCTGCTTGCATGTAGTCTGTCTACGTGTGTCATCAAAAGGCTGTTTTGACTCTATGGTTGCTTGGGCACTTGTTTTGTTGGCTTGTATGCAAACAAAACAAATGCCTCAAATGTTGTGTATGTATGTTAACCCTCAAATGGTGGGAATTGATCATTTCAATGCAGACAGATGCCTTTCATGAAAAGGCCTACATATAGGCATTCAGTGGACATTGGTAGGTTAATTGTTGGTATATTATTTATAGGACCTTTAAAGCAACAAAGAAGGTAAATCCTATACTAAATCTAAAACTCTAGAAACTTTAAAACTATTGGTCTCAAATATGTACAAACACAGTAAAATTTGTTTTTCTGCATTTTACCCATCATAGTATTAAGAGCAGTGGGCAGCTATTGTATGTACAGCGCCCGGAGCAGTGAAGGGGTCTGGTGCCTTGCACAAGGGCACCTCAGCAGTTCCCAGGTGTGTTGGCGACCTTACTGTTCCCAAGCCTAGTCCCAACAGACTGAGCTACTGCCACCAAGGTAAGAGCCCATTAAAAAAATAAAGTAAAATCCCATTCAGCCAGTCTCCGGAGGGCATATATCAAGGTTTTTCTTTGTTGTGTTATGTTGGTCCTCCTCTAAAGTCTCTTCAGAAGCATTAGTATCATGGTCTGACAAATAAGACTGTGATGGTGGAGCTAGCTGATGGATGGATATAGTGGCTTCAATAGGTCCCTTTGTATGTTCCTTCCACTAATGATACCCAGATCAATGGAGACTTCAGATGGGGGGGGGGGCATCGCTGGAAACTTCCTCATTCCACCCTGTTTAACTACTTCCTAAGCAGTCAGCAGACCAACCTGCCCAACACTGATGTAGCATCCAATTAATGAAGAGGCGCAGGCATATGTCGTGATTTAGGAGTAAAAATGTATCCGCTGTAATTACTGAAACAGCTGGCAGTTGTGAGCCACATAGACATCTTGATTTACCACTTATCATATTAAAGTGGAAATATTTCATAATAGTTCAACTTTCTTCTTGGTAGGTAGTGTTAGTAGTTGTAGTCATCGTAGTAGTAGTAGTAGTAGTAGTGGTATGGAAGTAGTAGTATAGTTGTAGTAGTAGCAGTAGTGGTAGTAGTAATAGCATTAGTAGTAGTAGTGGTGGTAGTAGTCATAGTAGTACATAGTCATTTGTGGGCGGCAGTATAGCAGTATAGCAGCAGTATAGCAGCAGTACTCTCAGGAGGTAGAACGGTCGCCTCACAACCGGAAGGTTGCTGGTTCGATCCCCGCCGCCTCCTCCTAGCAAAAGCTGTCGAGGTGTCCTTGAGCACCTTAACCCTAACTGCTCACGACGTGCTGGCTGTCTCCTTGCATGGCTGACTCCGCCGTTGGTGGTTGAATGTGTGTATGAATGGGTGAATGAAGCATGACTTGTAAAGCGCTTTGAGTAACCATTGGTTAGAAAAGCGCTATATAAATGTCCATTTACCAGTAGTAGTAACTGTGGTAGTAGTAGAAGTAATAGTAGTAAGAAGTAATAGTAGTAGCAGCAGTGGCGGTAGTAGTAGTAGTTGTAGTAGTAGTAGTGGTAGTAATATAGTAGTACTAGTGGTAAAGTATTTTAGTCATAGTAGTAGTAGTAGTAGCAGCAGTATTGGTGGTAGAAGTAGTAGTAGTAGCGGTAGTATAGTAGTAGTAGCAGTAGTAGTAGTAGTAGTAGTAGTAGTAGTAGTAGTAGTAGTAGTCATAGTAAGTAGTAGAAATAGTAGTCATTGTAGTAGTGGTAGAATAGTAGGTAGTAGTAGTAGTAGTAGTAGTAGTAGTAGCGGTAGTAGAAGTAGTAGCGGTAGTAGTATAGTAGTAGTAGTTGTCATAGTAGTAGTCATAGTAGTAGTAGCAGCAGTTATGGCGATGGTAGTAGTAGTAGTAGTAGTAGTAGTAGTAGTAACAGTATCAGTAGTAGTGGTTGTAGCAGTAGTGGTGGTAGTAGTAGTGGTAATAGTAGCAGTAGTAGTAGTAGTAGCAGTAGTGGTGGTAGTAGTAGTGGTAATAGTAGCAGTAGTAGTAGCAGTAGTGGTGGTAGTATGAGTAGATAAGATTAGATAAGATTCAAATTTATTGTTATTGCACAGCACAGTGTGTGTGTACAGTACAGCGAAAATAATTTAGCATCTAACCAGAGTGCAAATGTTGCAGTAAAGTGCATGGTAATGTATAATTTACATTTACAGTTGCTAAAAGATGAAGTCTATTATGTATACATATAGAGTATGTGTGGGATATGAGCATAATAATAGGTATATATATATATATATATATATATATATATATATATATATATATATATATATATATATATATACAGGTAAGTAAGTATAAGTATTTAACAGGTAGTGATCAGGGGTATGCAATTATGAAAAGCAGGATAAATATAAATAAATGTATATACAGCAGGTAGTGAGCAGGGATATGCAGTTATATCAATCAGTTGAGGATTCAAATATATACAGCAGGTACAGTAAAAATGTACACATTTAGAGGTTTAGAGATGTTATCAATAAATATGTAAACTATAGGTAGAGGTAGGTAGTTGTGATACAAGTAGTATAGTAGTATAGTAGTAGTATATATAGTATATAGTATATATAGTATAGTAGTAGAGTAGAGTAGAGTAGTATAGTAGTAGTAGCAGTAGTAGTAGTGGTAGTAGTATAGTAGTAGTAGTTGTCATAGAAGTAGTAGTAGTAGTAGTAGTAGTAGTAGTAGTAGTAGTAGTAGTACAAATCTAAATCTGGAGGATTAAATCCTCTTTATTGGTCACACAGAGAAATGTGTTGCTCTGCATTTAACCTATCCTAGTATTAGGAGCAATGGGCAGCTATTAGTGCTTGGGGAGCAGTGTAGGGGTCTGGTGCCTTGCTCAAGGACACCTTGGCAGTGCCCAAGTGTTCAGGGACTTGAACCGGCGACCTTCCGGTTCCCAAGCCAATTTTAAACAAACTGAGCTACTGCAGTAGCAGTAGTAGTGGTAGTAGTAGTAGTGGTAGTGGTAGTGGTAGCAGTTATGGTGGTAGTAGTAGAAGTAGTAGTAGAAGTAGTAGTAGTAGTAGTAGAAGTAGTAGTAGTAGTAGTAGTAGTAGTAGTAGTAGTAGTAGTAGTAGTAGTAGTAGTGGTAGTAGTAGTAGTAGTAGTAGTAGAAGTAGTAGTAGTAGTAGTAGTAGTAGTAGTAGTAGTAGTAGTGGTAGTGGTAGTAGTAGTAGTAGTAGTAGTAGTAGAAGTAGTAGTAGTAGTAGTAGTAGTACTAGTAGTAGTAGTAGTAGAACACATCCAACCTGTATTTGATGTGTTTAAATATCAGCACATTCCTTTATTTGAGCTTAAGTGTTGAATTGAGGGGAGAAAAAACGAACACACACCCACAACAAATACAAGCCTTGAGTTAAAGGTTTTTAGGTAAATCTGCATTCTGCTAATTAAACCACACTTGGCATTTGGGCAAAGCAGCATGACATTCAAACATTTTATTGCGATGTCGGGTGAAAGGAAAATATTCATCAAAAAGCATGCAAAATTGCATGCAGTTTGCATGACCTTAAATATATGATTCTCCTTTATTTGATCATTTGAAATAGTTTTATATTGTCTGGCAGATGAAAAATATAACTCTAATGAGGCTATTTCTCCACCGATCTAGAAAGAATGGTAAACAATAAGCACAAAATGCTTCCGTCATTGATTCCTGATCGACTGTTTGTGACCATGTGCGGGAGGAAAATTTGTGTTGGCACATCTTTTACTGTTAATAAGCTGCCAGGGAACAAAGGTTTGGCAGACAGTTCTTGATAATTCACTACCTCTGCGGGGTTAGAAAGTAAATAAAAAACCTTCACCCCCAGAGCTATTCTGGCTTTGACAACACATGGAAGTGGTGGTGCACGAGGTGAGCAGGAGGCAAATGGGTGGGAAATGAAAAAAGGCTTTCAAAAAGCGGACATGCATTTGTTCACATTTTTCCTTTAGACACGTGGATTAGCTCTGCGGTGCCTGGTCTATTTATACGTAGCTGAAGATGGAGGCTTCTTCTCACCCTGTTCCCCTGTTCTCGCAGCGGTGTTGCCTTCAGTGGCGTGTGCTTGTCGCTTGTTTACATTAGTCACTTTTCCCTTTCATACGGTGAGACGAGCTCATGCATTAAACATGATCATCATTTCAGGGCTTTGATCCCAATTTTGCAGTTTTTCCCCCCAACTGTGATGAGGCCAATGTCTGTGTGAATTTCCCCTCACAGCGGAAATGCGTTGTCATTTCCCCCTGTGTCCCCATCTGCTAGTAAGTCAATCCTCTCCAGCGACGTTTATTCCACCTGGGATTTAACCCAACGACAGATGACTAGCTCTCTCCTTGTGGAAACATAATGTTGTTCTCAGTTTTATGTTGTTGTATTTTTCACAACCTCTGCCACCCCCCGAATAGGAATAAAAGAACAATAAAAAATATGTTGTCGGTTGGATTATTTGTTGACACAGGTCTATAATATCTATATATCTATCTATCTGTCTGTCTATCTATCTGTCCGTCTGTCCGTGTGTCTGCCTGCCTGCCGGCCTGCCTGTTTATCTGTCTGTCTGTCTGTCTGTCTGTCTGTCTGTCTGTTTACCTCTCAATCCCTCTACCTCTGTTCTGACCCATTTGAGAGTCAGATATTCATGGTGTCCTCTTTGATTCTCGACACATTTATCTCAGCAGGATGTGTTCTATTGTCCTCAGCCCAGTGGGTGTCTTGTGGTGACCCTCTGCTCTGCCGCCGGGGATAAGGGAGTGACATGTGCCAACCTGGCTAAACAAAGTGGATAGAGGGCTCAGGGCCTGGCTTAGCCCTGATTAGCTACTAGAAAGCCTCTCAGCTGACGTCTCTCTAGCTCTCTCGCTCGCACATCTCCGTGTGCAAATCCACACAACTCACAGAGGATTGTGGTCCTGTTCAGGTTAATCCTTCCTCAGGTAGGATATATGTCGGATAATGATTTGCCGGAAATTTCTTGTAGCCACGAAATGAGCTACGGTTCCAGTTCCAAGTGTGTGCAGTGGCCAGGAGACCAGGGGTCCCTTTAAATGAAGCACAGTTGTAATATTGTCCCAGGCCCTTTGTTGAGGTGAAATCCCATTTAATTTCACTTAATTTAGGAGTAACTCTGAAGCAAAATTCTGACTGACTTACTTGTTAATCGGGCAGAAACAATCGAGCATCGTTTGTCATGTGGTTATTAAAGCCAACGTGAAACGACAATCAGAGCCTATCTCACTTCCATGACATGACAAGTAGAACACGATAATAGTGTTGTGTGTGTGTGTGTGTTGGGGGGGGGGGGGGGTTGGGTTGGAGGCGTGGAGGGGTGGGGGGTGTAATGTGATTTGATCATGCGGGATGTGATTGTCACTCATTGTCTATTACGTGGTCGGCCAAGTATGAGAAAAGTTGCCACGCGATGCGTTTTTAATTGGAACAGACGGACACTTCAGTCCCTGATTAGTTTTAACCTTGTGGCAAAGCTGCTTCACTGAAACCCACACGCTAATGAAAATATTAAATTCATGCATTCATTTCCAGTCGCTCACTACTCTTCACTATTGCTTACACAGCTAATTAATAACTTCCCCATACATTGTTTTTATTTTTTTACTGCATGATAATAATAATAATAATAATAATAATAATACAAATCTAATATTAATACATACATAAAACAATCCCCCAAAATAGGTTGACCAGTATACAAGTATATAGATACAAATGGGGTATCAGGGTTGTTTGGTTTATCAGGGTTTTTTTTACGTATTTGCGTGCCACTAGGTTCCTGAGGGCTAACCTTGTGCTGGCTGTGTGATGAATCTACTGCAAGACATTGTGGTGGTGGGGGTTTATATTAGACGTGCTGCTCAGAGATATCACAGCAGTGAACAGACTGCTGGTCACTGGGGACATTGTGGATCATATCAACCTCAAGCATATATATATATATATATACTGTATGTATATATACATGTATAGTACATGTGTGCTCATGTGCACTGGGATATGTTCACATCCTCACATAGAAAAGCTTGTATATTTTAGGATAGTTGTGTGTGTGTGTGTGCGCGCGCGCGCGCGTGTGTGTGTGTGTGTGTGTGTGTGTGTGTGTGTGTGTGTGTGTGTGTGTGTGTGTGTGTGTGTGTGTGTGTGTGTGTGTGTGTGTGTGTGTGTGTGTGTGTGTGTGTGTGTGTGTGTGTGTGTGTGTGTTTATGGGTGAGCTTGTGTGCTATATTTTCTGTATGAAAAATGAAACCCAGCCATTTGTTTGCAGGTATCAGCAGACAGAGAATTGTGTTGTGTTCATATTGTTGGACAACAGGAGAGACAGAGAGAGAGAGAGAGAGAGAGAGAGAGAGAGAGAGAGAGAGAGAGAGAGAGAGAGAGAGAGAGAGAGAGAGAGAGAGAGAGAGAGAGAGAGATCAAGCATGGCGGGTCTAAACACAACTGTGAGCTTCAGCCCTCCTTGGTCCCATAGGCACAGATGTAGACTGCGGTAAAGACAAAACTTAGATCGAAAAAAAAAACCTCCAGTCTACCTTGAAGAGTCATAAAAAATGCAACATTGATTCTGTAACTGAAAAAGACATCCATTACATCCATTAATCGTCAAATAAAAACATGACCACTTGCTGCAGAATAGAAAGAAAAATAATTCTAATCTAACCGACAGGCCTGTGACGCCCGTTGAGAATGTTATTAAACATAACTCATCACAGCTGCGTAAATACATTGGTGGAAATGATAGCTTATTATTTTTGACATTGATTTTAAGTGTTTTGGCCATCAATGTCATTCAACAAATTAACACATGTTTGGAGTTAAGCATCTGTCTAAGCTCTATCTCTTCTCAAGTAGATAGTCTAGGAGACTTGTTTGAAAAAAATGCACTTTTTGACTTCTGGTGAAGAGTTGTTCTCTTGCCTACCTTTGTTGAACGCGCTATTGTAAGTCACTTTGGATAAAAGTGTCTGCTAAATTACTATAATAACTGTAATTTAATGTAATTTAGCAATTTTGTAATTTTGTAGATAGCAGAAAGTTAAACCTATTTTATAGTCGGCGTGCGGGAGCTGGCGCAAACCAAAGATCACATAATAATTTACATTTACATTTACATTTAGGGCATTTGGCAGACGCTTTTATCCAAAGCGACTTACAAGGTGTACATTATTATTATTATTAGGTGTACATAATCACGACCGACAACTCATGCAGCGATGTTGTTGCACCTCTGAAATAATGGAGCTTCCCACAGAGTGTGTGAACTGCGCGTCCACACCAACATGGCAGCCAAGCGGTGACTATAAACGCCGTGATTGTGCTTGAACCCTCCTGGACTTCACAAATGGCACATCACGGCGACTCTTCCCAGCCTTTGTATTGACTGACACAGTCAACCACCAGAGGAAATTGTCTCGGCATGGGGAAATTGAGATCTTTCATGTCTAGGTGTGTTTATTGCCTCTCTCCCCAAAACTTGGATATTATATATAATGTGACTCGACACACGTTTGACTTGTTGAGGCTTTCCGAGCTGCCAAAAGTTGTTTCTATGCGCGGATCAGCAAAGCCCATACACCTCTCTAATCCTTGTGAAGTCTGGATCCCCACAATAAGAGGATTGGATGAAGACTGAGTTGGATGAAAACTTCAACCGTCCCCTTAAATACCATGAAAAGTGCTTGTCAACCGACCAAGTGTTGATGGCCACATTCGGGTAAAAGTGCTGAATCAGTAACATTTGAAGTTTCTAGCAAAGACTTGCTAAGTATTACGAGTTGTTGCTGCACTTGGTAGTCTGGACCGTAATTGTAGTCGGTTAAACACTTTGGGTTTTTTATCTCTCCGAGAAAATAGTTTCTGCCGATATACTGTATATATACGCCGGTTCAAGTCCCCGAAACACCTGGGCACTGCCGAGGTGCCCTTGAGCAAGGCACCAGAACCCTGCACTACTCCCCGGTCGCTGTATATAAAATAGCTGCCCACTGCTCCTAATGCTAGGATGGGTTGAATGCAGATAAACAAATTTCCCTGTGCGTGAACATGTATGTGATCGATAAAGATGATCCGATCCTCCAGATTTAGATTTAGATTTACATATAATAATTAGACCATTTATTTAATAGACCTGATTAACCAATGTTAAACAATGTGGAGTTTCCCAAAGCATCTTATAATTCAGGAACATCCCAAATCCCCATGTTGACATAGCTAGCTTACATAGCCTATGCGTCTCGGCTATGAAGTATTGCCTAGTCGTATGAACATATACATTTGATTAACTCCTGGTTAGAGGCTTAACCGCATTTTGTTATCGAGTCGGCCCTACTTGTACTTGTGCAATGACACTAAAGTTTAATCCAATCTAGCTATCTAACTTCTTTTGAATTGATAATACAGATAAATACAGAAGATGAAACCAAAGCAGTTTGGAATACAAAATCCACCTGTGCTAAAAAGTCACCATTCAGGGAGCTACGGTTGGCTAATAACGGTCTTCATATGAAGATAAAGGGGAGCAATGGGACAGAACGTCTCCAATCAGCGTTGGCACGGACAGACAGCGGGTGTAGAGGATCGCTGATGGCGCTGGGGCCTCTTCAAATTAGGGCCTCATTGCCTCCCGAGCCATCATAGCTGATAAATGAGCCCCCCACCGTTCAAATGACTTCCCAGCTTAAATAGCCGGAGAACAAGGTGGTCTCCGAACACAACGATACAGCAGTTTACCAGAGGAAATATCCCAACGCTAATATGATTCTCCCTTTATAAATTCATGGAATTGACTGCAGCTATTTTAGGTGAGATGGAAAAGCGAATCAGTTTTTTGTTTTTTTTTGTTGTTAGGCCTGCCTTTGGGCAAAATAAGTCATGTTGGTGACTAAGTTGGTGAATGATAAAAATGGCAATTCGATTTGTTTAAAAAAAATATGTCAAATCATAATCAACTAAAGGGGCACTCAGTAGATTACATACCTCCGCAACACCAAATACTTTCCTGGATACAGATTTGGATCTGCTCCACAATCAAATCAACTGTTCCTTGGCCCAAGGAATAAGTAGATAAGTAATCTAACCACCAATTCTTACCAAGTCTTGACCAATTCCAAACTTAACTTTTATGAGTTTGACAGACAGACAGACAGGAGCAAAAATAGAACTCCTCCCATCGGAGGTAAAAACAACTAAACATTTTTCCACTGAATGCAATCAAAGTTGATTCAACTACTTATCTCCATAACTTGTTCTACCTTTATGTCATTCATGAATCTCATACGACTACGAGGGCATATATAAAAACACCACTGTGAAACAAGCCCCATAGGATTGCCTGCACTACAGTGAACCAAGGGAGAGATGCATCGGGGCTGTTGATGCTGCCTCATTCTCCCCTGGTGTGTGTGTGTGTGTGTGTGTGTGTGTGTGTGTGTGTGTGTGTGTGTGTGTGTGTGTGTGTGTGTGTGTGTGTGTGTGTGTGTGTGTGTGTGTGTGTGTGTGTGTGTGTGTGTGTGTGTGTTGCAGCCCCCCATCCCCCCAACCCTCTGTCCCCCCCTTCCACCGGGGGGGGGGGGGTGGTCAGTGATACAGGCTCCCTGGGGCTGTACCTGACCCCCTCTCTCTGTCAAACACGTCACAACTGACTGCCAACCTCCCCCCACTCACACACACACACACACACACACGCTCAGATTATCAGACAACCCCCTCCCCCCTGCTGTCTTATCACGGACCACAGAGCACAGCAGGTCTTCAGAACACTGTGGTTTCACTCCCACACACACACGCTGACACATGCGCATGCACACACACACACACACACACAGACGCGCGCATGCAGATACAAACACACACACACACACACAAACACACACGCACACACGCACACACAAACACACACACACACACACACACACACACACACACACACACACACACACAAACTAGCACTAGCACTAGCACAGTCAGCAGTATATATACTGTATACGTCCACACTGTGAGATACAGAAAAAGTGTTTTATTCGAGAGGAATGTGTTGTTGTGTAACAGCTCGGCCGGGGACTGGTACATGAAACTGTGAAGGACCCCATCAATCTCAGACCAGGAGAGAGAGGGGAGGGGTGGGAAGCAGTATACTCTGTGAGTGTTTGTCTTGACCTATAGGATGTTGAATAGATGTCTACAGGTGAGTTTTACAGACAAAGGTCATCTGAGGTCAGTTCAGTTTCGGGCCTTTCCAACTAGCCTTTTGGGCTGCATCTTAGTTAGCACAGGGCGAACAACACAACCCCCAAATGTCACTCGGGTTCAGTAGAAGAAGATAGTGATTCTACTGTCTATCCCCCAAGTCAAGTTCATATCCCAGCGGTAGGCCATGTGCTGTTTTCATTTTACCAAGTTTCTATTTTTCTATAGTTGCTCTGGAGTTTGTGCAGCATTACAGCGGATTGCTCTCGATGGCGGGAAAGCGATAATAAGCTGGAGATGAGACCCCAGATTAAGGGGGGAAGGAGGAGGGAAGCGACAGATGCAAGAGCCTCAGATAATTCAGGTTTAATCTGAGGTGTGCAGCTGGCACAAAGAGGAGGAGCCAAGCAGCGCCACTAAAATGTGCTTTCCTCAGCCACGTCTTATCGGCCCTAAAGCAGCCAAAGGCACTGACACACACAAACACACACACACACACACACACACACACAAACACACAAACACACAAATGCAGACACACACTCACACACACACACACACACACACACATATACAGACATACACACACACACACATAGACACACACGCACACACAAATGCACACACACACACACATAGACCCACAGGTGCACATAAACAAATATCGACATACACACATAGACGCACACACACATACAGACACACACATAGAAGCACACACACACACACACACACACACACACACACACACACAGACCAACAGACAAACACACACACACACACTTGCACAAACACACCCACACACCCCCACACACAGAATGATTGTAATGAATCATGGTAAATTATACGATGAGAGAGTTAGAGTTAGACATGATAAGGATGCCCTTGGATATATTATTTATTATGTCAGGAGTTGTACTGTGTTTGTCCTTTCAGATTGTGAACGTGGTATAACTCAGCAGCATCATGTCATGCATTAAGTGAAAAAACTAAAATAACAACAAACAATAATATAGAACAAAGGGAGAAAAACTGAAAGAAATCTGTAAAATGTAAAAGTACCGTGACATATATATATATAATGTATAACTATTTTGTGACATTGCTGATACCCTTGTAGTACTTAAAGTGGGAAATATAAAGGGATATATTCCTCAAATGCAATACACATATTCTAAGGTTAATATAATTCAAGTACAATGGAATGCTTTTTTCCCATTCCCTCCCGCAGTTTGAATTTCCTACAATTGAACACTATATACTATACTATGTGCTATACTGATCCTATACAATCCATCCATCCATCTTCTCCCGCTTATCCGTAATCGGGTCTTGGAGGTAGCAGCTTCAGCAGGGGACTCCAAACCTCCCTCTCCCTGGCAACAGCGACTAGCTCTGACTGGGGGATAGATCGAGAGCTTTGCTTTCTGGCTCAGCTGTCTTTTGGTTACAATGGTGCGGTATCATATACAACACTATACTATAACAATACTGTACACAACAATAACAACAATAAAGTGACTGATGGATGATATATACATATGTTGAATTATTTAAAAAAATCAAGTGGCAGTAGTACAGCGACATAATGAATACAGTGCAGTATAGTGCAGAACAGTGCAGTAACTGCAATGATTCCAGAAAGTCCAGCAGAAGTATGATAGTGTATGATAGTGTAATGAAATATGGATATATTATCCTAATAAGAGAAAAGTTTACTGCGTTAATAAGAAAAGTTTTATCTCAGGTTAGTATTTTCGTACAGAGGAAACAATAATAATTAACAGTGAAGACATTTCTGCTGAAGGTATGTCTAGTAGTGAAATATGCAGTAGTGCCATATTCAGTGGGATCTTTACTCTTTTGAAAAGTAATTTAGAGCCTCATTGCCTTTCATTTGATGAATGGATAACAAATTAATGGGTTTTTCAGGTAATCATTTGTTTTCATGTGAATATTAGACATTGAAAATGCTAATTATATTTCCCAACCGCTAGATAATATGATAGCATAGCCTGAACATTATATAAACTTTGACTTTCAAACCAAATATTGTCTGCTATTTTCATATTGGTTTTTATAGGTATTTCAGTTTGTTTTAAACATTTTCTACGTTTTTCCAGTCCATCATTGAACCCTTGGAGATAAAACAAAGATAACAAGAAATCAATTTGCGAGATAAATTTAATTGGAAGAGAAAGGAATTCAAGATAACTATTTTTCTGAATGTCAAGTTCAATGCATTTGCGAGTTTAAAACAGTTACCTTACTTTTCAATACTGCACCACTGTGTGCAGCCTTATCCACTTCAACACACCTGTTGTATGACTTAAGCAATTTTCTGGTTTACTGGTCATGAGTGAATACACTCCTGACGTCAGAGTGCCACAGAAGTTTAACAGTTTTTTGCCGGGACCAGGATTTGTCGACATTGGTGACACGATGTTCTGAAAAGATAGATTTTTGCACCATTCGTCTCCATACTGTATCATCCATCAGCCACTTATTTGTTAATTCTATTGTGCATGGTATTGTTACAATATAGTGTTGTATATAGTAAAGTATTTTGTAGGTTGTATTTAATATTGTTTATAGTATAGTATAGTATAGTATAGTATAGTATAGTATAGTATAGTATAGTATAGTATAGTATAGTATAGTGTTTATTTTCCAGTCAAGCTCATCATTGCAGTTGTTTATCGTCCACCAGGCCCTGCTGGTGAATTCCTGAAGGGGCTTGACATGCTTATCTCCCACTTCCCACTTCCCACTTCCCTGATGATGGTCCCAGACTCCATGTTGCTAGAGCAAATTCTCTCTCCTTGGTCCTGATACTCCTGGACCTGTCTGCAGCATTCGACACTGTGAACCACCAGATTCTCCTCTCCACCCTTGAGGGGATGGGTGTCTCGGGCTCTGCTCTCTCCTTGTTTGCATCCTACCTGATGGGTCGCTCCTACCAGGTGGCACTGAGAGGGTCTGTGTCAGAACCACGCAGACTGGGGTTCCACAAGGATTGGTCCTGGGTCCTCTTCTCTTCTCCCTCTGCACAGCGTCCCTTGGTTCTGTTATCCACTCCCATGACTTATCCTATAACTGCTATGCTGACGACACCCAACTGGTCTTGTTGTTTCCCCCCTCGGACACGCAAGTGGAAACACGCGTACTTAGTAGACATCTCAAAGTGGATGTCGATGCACCACCTAAACATGCTGGACAAGACTGAGCTAGTGTTCTTCGCGGCAAAGGGCTGTCCGCACCGAGACCTGGCTGTCACCAATGATGATGCTGTGGTGACACCTATTCGGATCCTTCCTCCTAGCGCATCCTCTTATCACTGTTACTAGTGTTTTACTAAGTCGATTATCTAAGTAGATTGTTCGGTAGATATTGTTGTAGATATTGTTCTATATTGTTTGCCAACTTATTGTACTTTTACCTTACTGTACTTTTGCCTGAACTTATTGTATTTTTACCTGAGCACTGGTTCAGTTCTTGGTGACTTGTTAGACATGAATTGCCCTTTTGACTTCTGCTGACAAGTTGTCTTACCTTCCTTTGTTGAAATACACTGTTGTAAGTCTAGTGGGTTAAAAGTGTCTGCTAAATGACTGTAATGTAATGTAATGTATAGTATTGTTGTTGAAATTCATTCTGTGGGAGGGAATGGATAGTAAGTAATGAAAACATCTTGGATCTTGAAGTGAACAACCTTCAGTTGTTTAAAGACGATACTAATCCCGTTTGCAAGGTTATGGCTACAAAATACTGAAACGTCACACCCTAAAAAAATGGGGCGTCAGTTTGTGACCTTGGAGCGTTTGATGTGGCTCATTTAAAGGCTTTCCAGACCATGTAGTGTGACTGTGTGTGTGTGTGTGTGTGTGTGTGTGTGTGTGTGTGTGTGTGTGTGTGTGTGTGTGTGTGTGTGTGTGTGTGTGTGTGTGTGTGTGTGTGTGTGTGTTAACTATGTGTGGGGAGTGGATAATGACATTATAAAATCTGTTGCCTCTCTATCGTCTAATCACCAGCGTATGAGTACTCATTCGTGAAATGTCACATGGACGCCAAAAAACACACTGCAAGGTCATTTTGACGCTGCCTGTTTGATGAAGTCAAAGGATACGTTATCGTAGAAAATGAGACAGGTTTCAATCGGTAGGCCATAGTTAAAGCTTCATGTGGTTTTGAACATATTTTTCCCGTTTGTTTCCAAAACATAATCCTAGAATTCATTCAACTGGTCCACAAATTATCGTCCAAACAGGAAATCCCTCAATCCCTAACCTTGACAAATCACACATCAGCTAAACCGTGTGTAGTCGTTTTACTCATAATATTAATGCCTCATGACTGTAAGTTGACCTTGCCACTAGACCGTCGTCTGCGCTTGATCATTGCGAACCTTTCTGAGTACCATCTGGACGAAGACCGACGTCGGGGGCCGGTTTGTTGGGAACCGTCTGCCGAAGACCAACGTCGGGGGCGAGTTCACTGAGAACCTTATGGCTCCCTCCAACTCGAGATCCAGTGTCTCCAGCTTTGACTACATCGCGTCTCGTACTAACCCCCGCTCCAAGGACCCTCTCCGTGTTCCACCCTCTGGACCTTCTCCCTGTGTCGACCATACCTTGTAACCTATCCAACCCTACCCTGTTGTTTTTGTGTTTCTGGATTTTTTAGTAAAGACATAATCCGTTGTTTTGTATTTTGTAGGGATACTCCAATTGATTAGAGCAAATTATTTTCGCTGTACTGTACTATTGGAATCTAATCGTTCGGCCGCCGATCATTATCAGAGCTCTCAAAAATCAGAAGAGCCGATCAGATGACATAAAAAACATGAGACTTTTCTCGGTACGCGGCAAAAAAAAGACTGCAGTGATTTGATTGGATGAGTAGCGTCACGTGAGATGATTTGGGCCATTGTCATAAAGGCTAGAGAAAATATTGTAATTGGTTGATTTGATCATTAAATAATATAAAATATTTAATTGTTATCAATTTATGATATCAGGTCTTAATTATATTTCTGCTATGCATTTCCGAATAGTTACTTTTATTGCCCTGAATAGTCATGTTGTTACACTTTTGGTTGGTAGTGTGCCGCAGGATTTATTTTATGTAAAAAATGTGCCTTGGCTCAAAAAAGGTTGAAAAATACTGCTGTATATCGGGAATAGGTGGGTGCATGGATGATGGATGGATGGATGAAGGATGGATGGATGATGATGATGATGATGATGATGATGATGATGATGATGATGATGATGATGATGATGTTGAATGTATGAATGGATGATAATGAATGGATGAATGATGGGTGGATAGATGGAGGGATGGATGATAGATGATAGATTGATGGATAATCGTAGATAGGTAAAAAAAAAAACAGATAGATAGGTAAATGGACGGATGGATGGATTATAGATGGATGATGGATTATGAATGAGTGGATGAGTGCATGAGTGGCTGGATGGATGGATGCACAGAAAACAACACCCAAATGGACCCCTAGCCTATTTGTTTAGAGAAAGGCAGCAAGCAGCATGTTGTTGCTGTTGACTCTGTTGCTGTTGCTGTTATCAGGCCTGGGACACTTTCATAGGCTAAAGGTGTGCTGTTCACATTCCTGGCTTTACATATGCAGCACTCAGCACTGGCCCACTGTATTGATTTAAGATTCTTTATTGTCCATGTGTAACAACCACAATGGAACGCTTATTCACCATTCACTCCCGCATTACGAATTTCAACAACAATACTATGCTATACTAAACAATGCAATTATATACTATACTATGCTATACAATTCTATACTATAAACAACACCATCAACTACATACTATACTATATTCTATAAACAACACTAAATTATATCTATACTATACACAATCAAAAATAACAATATAGTGTCTAATGGATGATATATATATATTACGGATGGTGCAAAAAGCATTTAAAAGTGACAGTACTGCCGCACCGTAGTGATAGCAGCATCATAAATACAGTGCAGTACAGTGTAGAACAGTGCAGTAACGGCAATGAGTCCAGTAAGTCCAGTAAAGAAGTATGAGTAATATTGGTGACAATGTTATGATAGTGGCAGCACTCCTAACAGTTTAGTAGGCACACTGCCTGTGGGTAGAAACTGTCCTTGAACCTGCTAGTCCTGGTTCTGATGCTGCAGTGGTAGCAGTCCTTTATGAGCGAGCTGGCCTTATTCTGACCTGGTCCTAAAGATATCCTCGATGCATGGAAAAGTACACACAATGATGAGGCGCTGGTGGGTGGTGTTGTGGTGCTGTGGTGTTGTCTGCTAACATAATACTCTGGCTATTGTTGTGTGTTGTACTGCCATTCATGTACAGAGAGTACAGCTGGGGACTGAGGCAGCAGCCTTGAAGTGCTTCGGTGTTGTTATGATCCGACAAAGAAATCCATGCAGCACTCTGCAGTGGCCCAGTGCGTTGATAAATTAATACATGCAGCACTCACTTGATAAAGAAACATATAGCACTGCTCGTTCGATCCCCGGCTCCTCCTAGCAAAAAGGTTGAGGTGTCCTTGAGCAAGACACCCTAACCCTAACTGCTCCTGACGTGCTGGCTGTCTCCTTGCATGGCTGACTCCGCCCTCGGTGGTTGAATGGGTGTATGAATGGGTGAATGTGAGGCAGGACTTCGAAAGCGCTTTGGATGAAAGCGCTATATAAATGGCAGTCCATTTACCATTTACCAGTCCATTTTCAGTGAACTGGTAAAGTGCTACACTCTGTGGCAGACCACTACAATAGGTAGTTGTCTGCCACAGAGTGTAGGACCATTTTTACTTTTATAAAATATAAAACTAGAAAAGTGCACAGTGCAATGTACAAAAACCAGCAGCAGTCATTAAAAACCTTTCATATAATTAGCTTGTCCTCCACATTGTCTCATTGGACACAATTTGATGCATCCAGAACACAGTCATTACCATGCTGTGAAGGAAGCCGCCCCTCACTGTGGGCTTGTCACGGGCATGTCATTCCATACGGGGGTGGGGCTGTGATTGGGGGGTCTGGCGGCGCATCGGTAGGAGGCGTGAAAAGCAAGTCGTTCCGGGTGCTTTGTGACCTGATCATGCATGTCCCTCCAACCCCCGTCCCCCCGTCCCCCCGTCCACCACACAATCACAAATACACACCCTTAAGCCTTTCTAAAGATCCATTTGAAACGTTGCTGTACCGTACTCTCTGTTTCATGACTCATCCACTAACCATGCTGGTTGGTTGGCTGTTTGGGATCTCACACATGTACACAACACGTATAGTGGAACTGGTGTGTATTCTTGTAGTGCAAACCCTGCCCTGCCATGTCATTTGTAACCCATTATTCTTTTCAGTTGTGTCCAATACATTTCAAATACATATACATCCATATACATCCATATTTAGATGTGTAGTCATTTGTGTTGCCACATATTGAATTAGGTAATAAAAGCCAGTTGGCCCACAGCCAATTGGACTGTTTTCCATTCTATTAATTAACATTAATGGTACAATGAGTGCTTCTTACTTTTCTACTTTCTTTCTTGTTTTTCTTTTCTTGTCTTGTCTTCCATGATCTCCTCGACTTCATTAAAAAAACCTTGCCACATCATTTAATCATAGTTTTTATAAATATGTCAGAAGAGTAAAAAAAAAAGGTTATGGCTTAAATCACAGCAGCACAGCCTGAGATCTGCTGGCTAACTAACTAACCACCCAAGCTTCCATTGCCAAAACCCTGAAGGCACACACACACACACACACACACACACACACACACACACACACACACACACACACACACACACACACACACACACACACACACACACACACACACACACACACACACACACACATTATTTGTTAAAGGAGAAGAAGACAATTGTTTACTCAGTTGAACTTGGAGTCACATGGTGTTCTTAATTAGTCTTGGTCTTTTGTTTTTTCTGTTCTTTTACCTTTGGGCTTCTGAGATGAAAAGACAGAAGCTGTGATTTTCCATCCTTTTACAACGAGACGTGGAGCGTTGTAAATTGTTGCCGCAGGCATGAAGAACCCAAGGAAGGACTAATTTAACTTGCCTTGACTTGAATCTACTTTGATTTCCGGCGGTTCATATCGACTATCAAGTTCCGATTATTCGCAATCTTCTCAATTAGAGTTATACCGTTTGATTTAATTTGCCCCTACCTTGCGTCAGATTCCAAGCTGAGTTGGCGTTCCTTTCTGCCAACCTGGCAACGCCTCCTCCTCCTCTACCGTTGAAGTAATTCTACACCACAAGACGGGAACCAGAGTGACAAGGCGTTAACTGCGTGCTGGATGCCGGATGCCTTCCTAAACGTAGTCACCGTCTCAACGGAGATCTCCAGATGTACTAGATGCTCTGGGTTCCCAGCTGTTCTTCTTTCAAATGTGTATCGACTCCCAACAGGATTTTTATATAAAATAATGTAATACAACATTATATAATACAACATTATATAATATAATATAATATAATATAACATAATCAAATATAATATTATCAAATATAATCAAATATAATCAAATATAATCAAATATAATATAATATAATCTAATATAGTATAATGTAATGTAATTGAATGCAATGCAATATAATGTAATGTAATGTAATGTAATGTATTGAAATATAATATAATTTAATCATCATCATCATCATCATCATCATCATCATCATCATCATCCCTACCATCATCATTATCATCAGATATGATAATGTCCCGGCGTTCCCCCCACTGTGAGACATGGTCCTTGGGATGGTTAGAAGGGTTGAGGTCTTTTTGCTCATTTGCAACACACATCTCATCCTGCAACAATGCGTCATTGGAGCCAGAGAGGCAGTTTCCAGTAACATCATTAAAGTCCCATTGTAGCGGGACACACAGCCATGTATCACTGTCCGAGGAGAGGTTCCATGCATCCCCTCGGTCGATACTTTAATGTGGACCGGAGAGCCCAACCTCTGAGGCCCTTTCTGCCTTTCTTCTGCCTTTCTATTTTTCTGTTTCTGTCCTCCTCTTTCTGGCTGTATTTCTTTGTTTGGCTCTCCTTCTTTGTTCAGTCTGTCTTAAGATTTCAACCTGATTTTGTGTCGTATAGTAGAACATGATTTTGTGTCAAATGGTAGGACACGATGGCAACACAATGAATGTTCATTGTTATGCAAATATCCCAATGTTGGTCAACATATGACATGAATTACTTCTTTACCTCCCTATGGCACATTCTTTCACAGAAACCACTTTTCATTAGAGTATAGAATGACCCCTTACCGCCCTCCACACCAATTCACAATCCGCAGAACTCCCCCAGTCCACTACTACAGAGAGAAGAATGGGGGAGGCACCAAGAAGATGAAAGACCTTTGATCTGGAGGCGGATGAAGAGTCTCATATCTTATATTTGAGATATGAGCCAAGATGGTCCAGTGGAAAGTTCTCACAGCTCGCTACATGTGCGAGCAGGGGACAGTATGATTTAAACGCTTTGAGGTTGACATACAAAAGGCTAATTAAGTAAATGTTACGTGAAGATTTAGTCACTTGAGCAGCCATGGATAACTGGAGGGCAATTGAGTTAAAAACGTTATACTCTTTCCCTGCAATGGCTTAATGTAAGCCTTTTAAACACTATAATTCACTGCATCACTCATAATTGTACCAAGGAAAGGGATTCAATATGTGATACCAAGATTTAGCACATTTAAGGTTGTGAGTGCAAAACAAATGGTTGCTGTGATGGTATATATATATATATATATATATATATATATATATATATATATATATATATATATGTCAAGGGCCCTCTTTCTAACCAACTCCACTGAACACTGGACACACATGACTCAAGGACAATCGAAATAGTGTCCACTTAAGGCATAAATAAGCTGGACAAACCTACTCTGCTGTGGCCCACGCTCTCTCTCTCTCTCTGGGCCCTGTAATTCAGTCTACACCTCCACGTTCAAGGGCTTACACAACAAAACCACCTTGGGTGTGAAGCAAACACACAGAATCATGTGTACATGTGTCAGGCTGGCTAGCATTGACACGCTAACGTTACTGTATTTATTTTGGTAAGAAACCTTTCCAGCTGGCCTCTATAATAGCTTCTTTACTTTAATGTCGTCCTCTCATGCAAAGTAGCTCAGACTGGCGGCCAGTGATCTTCCTCAGTATTAAAATCCCCCGGGGGTCTGCTCAAAATGTCAGAAAAGACTTACAGTCAGAAGCATATGGAGAACAATTTCACTGTAATCCATCCACCAAAGCCACAGCATTTTTCCGCAAATGAGGTCATTGCGGAGAAAAAACATTATCTTTTTTTTCAGTTTTATTTTCATAAAACTAAGCTCAGCTCTATAATTTGTATAATGACCATACTTTTCCTTCCTGCCTCTTTAGAAAATTGACCTACTGATTGCAGCTCACAGCCTCCCATCTCCCGCTGTTAGGGCAACTTTGAAAAGCAAAAGTAAGAGAAAACAAAAAAAAAACGCTGCTGAAAATATCACACGGCCAGACTAAAGTCATCCATCTCACTTCCCAGTCCCTTGTTCGCCACAGTTTGTCAATCACTGGCCTCCACTGATAGTGTTCTATCTTCCTCCCCCTGGGCTGCTGTCCTCCTGTCCTCCTGTCCTCCTGTCCTGCTGTCCCCCTGTCCTCCTGTCCTCCTGTCCTCATGTCCTCATGTCCTCATGTCCTCCTGTCCTCCTGTCCTCATGTCCTCATGTCCTCCTGTCTTCCTGTCTTCCTGTCCTCCTGTCCTCCTGTTCTCATGTCCTCCTGTCCTCATGTCCTCCTGTCCTCCTATCCTCCTGTCCTCCT
The DNA here is from genome assembly GCA_027704905.1 of Muraenolepis orangiensis. Lineage (NCBI taxonomy): Eukaryota > Metazoa > Chordata > Actinopteri > Gadiformes > Muraenolepididae > Muraenolepis > Muraenolepis orangiensis. The sequence goes on from CM051003.1 coordinate 28,434,406, forward strand.
GTCCTCCTGTCCTCATTGCCTCATGTCCTCCTGTCCCACTCCACCACCAATCCAACCCTGGGGCCGGGTGTCCTCCCCTGGACATACAAGCCTATTCCCTCCCTCCCTCATCCATCTACGGTGGCTGTTTCTCACGGCAGCCGGCTGATCAATCCCAATCAGGTTGAAGTCATTAGGGGGGGGGGTGGGAGAATTGTGTCTTGGGAGTGTCTGCAACCCTTTGGTCTTTTTCACTTGTGTTGGGGGTGGATGGTGATTGGTTGGCTGCAGGGAGGAGCTATGACTTGTGTCAAACGTTTTGCGGTGTGGCATGAGACAAATTACTTTTAAAAGTGTGCATGTGTGTGTGTGTGTTGGGGGGTGGGGGGGGGGTTGTAGGAGTTCATTTCCAGCTGACAGGGTTCAGGTGTCTGGTGCAAGGTATACGTTTTTCCCAGAGAGAGGAATGTATTATTATGTGACAGCTTGGTCTGAATCTAATGCCATATTTGATGTTTATTACGATTTGACGCATATTTCAGGCAAGGGAGTGACTGAAATCCCATTATTTCTCCGCAGACAAACATCACCTTTCCTCTATACTTGTTGACTTTGATATCTCCCCATGGTCTTTAATGTCAAACGAGTAAAGAAGAACACGTGGGTCCCCTCATTGCGGCTTCCAACACACGGTAACCTTGACTACTGTTTACTTCTCCATTGCGACAGACGGCTTCTAACTTTCAGAGAGATGAGCTCTGTAGCCTCTCCTCGCATACATTCATTAATATTATTTTAGAAATGCCATGAGTCAGATCTGGGCCTCAGGGGCCGTTCATGATTTGCTGATGGCAGCTGATTAGGGCCAGGTTGGGACAACACATCATGTTCAATCATCTCCCTTATCATCTAGCTCTTTCCTGGCAAAGATTTTTGGTGATATTCTCTGAGTCATTCCTAATAAGAAATAAATTAACAGCCGCAGTTGATGGTACATTAAAAAAAAGTATGAGTTAGACATCTTTTAAATGGTGATACTGTTTTATTGGTTTGACAAAGGATTTTTTTTGTTACACAGTGAGGGTTTCGACATGGGCGTTGGTGTATTTTTATAGTGGGTCTATTGTTTCTCGTGATACATGTGAAGTGTTGAAGCCCTGTGCAGTCGCTAACAAAAACGGTATTGGTGGTATGAGAGAGAGAGAAAGAGAGAGAGAGAGAGAGAGAGAGAGAGAGAGAGAGAGAGAGAGAGAGAGAGAGAGAGAGAGAGAGAGAGAGAGAGAGAGAGAGAGAGAGAGAGAGAGAGAGAGAGAGACAGACAGACAGACAGACAGACAGACAGACAGACAGACAGACAGACTAATCAGGTTTCCTTGACAGAAATATTCAATAATTTGGTATTTAATTAGCATAGTCTAATTAGCAGAGGAGCTCAGAATCCCTGTCACAGAAGAAAGTCAAAGCTCTTTATTTACTTTGACGTTGTCACTTAATTATAATTAATTAACACATAGACATCCTACCTGAACGTTTTAGCTTTCAGAGTTTCTGCCAAAGAGAAGCTTCTGGTGTCCAAATTGTACCACTATGGAGTAAAAATCTACAAAATGTTGTATGAGTAGGTTCAAGATTCAAGATTCAAGAGACTTTATTTATACCGAGGGAAATTAAGGTGCAACAGTTGAAACAGGGGGAATAAATGCACACAAAATATACTAATACCTAAAAACTAAATAACAACAAACTAAACTAAACTAAACTAGTATAAACAAAATATAACTAAATTATATCTAAATTATATCTAAATGTATTAACAGATGAATTGCACAATTTACAGTGTTTTTACAGTAATACGTAGGTATATACAATATACAACAATACGTATAGTGCAAATTGGCAGTAATAAAATACCAATAAATAACTCTGAAATGAATACTGAAAAAGTGACATGTGAAAAGTGAAAAGTGAAATTGAATTAACAGTACAAAATTACAGTGAAAGGATTTACAGTGCGTTGACCTCAGGTCACTGAGTCTCCACTGTCCCTCTCACGACCTGAGGTAGATTAATTAAAGAGTCTAATGGCCACAGGAAGAAAGGACTTCCTGTGGCGTTCTGTGGTACACCTGGGTGGAATGAGTCTGTTGCTGAAGGTGCTTCTGTATGAGGTCAGCACCTCATGGAGAGGGTGAGAGTTGTTGTCAAGGATACTACGCAGCTTGCGCAGCATCCTCCTCTCGGACACCACCAGCAAGGAGTCCAGCTGGACCCCCAGGACAGCGCCAGCCTTCCTGACGATCCTGCTGATCTTGTTGGCGTCTGCTGACCTCAACCTGCTTCCCCAGCACACGACACAGAAGAAGATGGCACTGGCTACCACCGACTGGTAGAACATCTTCAGCATCGTGTTACAAACGTTGAAGGACCGGAGCCTCCGCAGGAAGTAGAGACGGCTCTGGCCCTTCTTGTACACAGCCTCAGAGTTCTTGGCCCAGTCCAGTTTGTTGTCCAGGTGAACTCCCAGGTATTTATATTCCTGAACAACTTCTGCGGACACACCCTTGATGGAAATGGGTGTGGGGGTAGATTTCCTCCTGCGGAAGTCCACCACCATCTCCTTCGTCTTGTCTGTGTTGAGCTGCATGTGGTTCAGCTCACACCACTCAACGAAGGAGTCCCCTGTACATCGTTTCCCTCGCTGACACAACCAACAACTGCAGAGTCGTCCGAGAACTTCTGCAGATGGCAGGACTCCGAGTTGAACTGAAAGTCTGAGGTGTACAGGGTGAACAGGAATGGGGAAAGAACCGTTCCCTGTGGAGCACCAGTGCTGCTGACCACAGTGTCAGACACACAGTCCTGCAGTCTGACAAACTGTGGACGACCCGTCAAATAGTCTGTAATCCAGGAAACCAGGGAAGAGACCACCTTCATCGCCGTCAGCTTACTCCCCAGCAGGGCAGGCCGGATGGTGTTGAACGCACTGGAGAAGTCAGAAAACATGATTCTCACAGTGCTCCCGGGTCTGTCCAAGTGGGCATAGGTACGATGAAGCAGGAAGATGATGGCGTCCTCCACTCCCAGTTTCGGCTGGTAGGCAAACTGAAGAGGGTCCAGCGATGATCTGACCAGGGGCCGAAGAAGCGACAGGACCAGCCTCTCGAAGGACTTCGACACGTGGGACGTCAGCGCCACCGGTCTGTAGTCGTTTGAGGTACTGGGACGTGCCTTCTTCGGAACCGGCACCAGGCAGGATGTCTTCCACAGCACAGGGACCCTCTCCAGTCTCATGCTCAGGTTGAAGATGTACTGCAGGACTCCACTCAGCTGGGCAGCACATGTTTTGAGGACCCTCGGGCTGACGCCGTCAGGACCTGCAGCCTTGCCTGGGTGGAGCCTGCACAGCACTTTCCTCACCTGCTCAGCTGTGAAGGTCTGTTTGCCGTGTGTGGGGGCAGGAAGAGTCTCTGTAGTGTTGATGGGGGAGGGGTGGGGTAGTGGTGGGGGAGTGAGAACATGTTGTCACTGGAGAGGGACGGTGGGGGAGGGGGGACAGCAGGGCTAGAACTTAAGGATCAGCTTGCAACAGGTGTGTGTATTTGCATCAAATAATACTTGCTGTACAGAACTGTATGCAAATTGAATGTTATTATTATATAATTATCTCCAAAAGTGCTATTTTGTCAAAATTCTCAAAGATACTTTGGGAGTCCAACATCCTCAGATAAGTCCACTATTTAGCCATATTCCCAGAACCCCTCTTGTTATACTATACAACATTGTATTTTATAATATATGTTATCTGTGTCTGTTACATTTTTACTTTTCAATATAAAACGTTTCATATGCAGTGGCCATTGACACTATTTACTTCCATAATAACACAATGTCTGTTATGGTGAGGAAAATCATACCACAACAACAGGAACCATTTAGTACCACGACGATAACAGGTCCAGTCAGTGATGCTTGGTCAAGCTATATAAAACAACTAACTGTTTATTTGTTAGTTTGTTATGAAGAGAAGTAATGTGGACACCTTGCCACAGGCAGGGTCTACATCCACTTCCTATCTGTCTGTGCTGTGATAAAAGTGAGGCAAGATAATGCATGAAGGTCATCTTTCAACGCTCTGATAAGGGTATCAGGCTCTAGAGGAGCTGTGGACCACCACTCGCTCAGGAACCCTGAGGAATTCGGAAGGAAATAAGCTATATTCCTAAAGGGCTTGGGGAAGGAAAGCAAAGGAAAAATACAAAACCAAAAGGTATCCACACATATTACACGTTTGTATTGTGTGTGTGTGACTGTGACCGGTCACATATTCACAAACGTCCTCGCATAAAAACGAATTAATGAAATGACATCTGAAACAATAAATAAAATAAATAAACATTGGTGTTCCTGATAGATATCTCGTAACATTTTAAGCACAATGAGTTCTTGGTGAAAATTATTTTTCATTATTTTTCAATACACAGAGATTATATACAAGATGGAACCAATGGAACCACTGGAACCAATCACTTGGTAAAAAAAAAAGAAAATGAAATATGAGAATGAAAAAATGTCTGTTCCTTCTGCCTTTATTGTGCACAGAATAAAGAGTCCTTTGGCAGCTGTTTCCAAGCGATAACAGGATAGGGTGAGAAGTAATATTATGACCTACATTTAGTATCATCATTTCTGGTACAAAACACAATATACTATTAAGAAAACTGATTAAACAAGTTTGATGCTGTTTGAACGTGCTAGAGTTAGTAGTATTTACTTTCAGTGCACATCTCTAAATTCTATTTAATTTCCCTTTTCAAGTACACAGACCAGGCAAGCTTTCTTTCTATGAAGAATACTTTTGAACTGCATTAATACATTCATTTTGTATCCATTGTTGGTATACTGCATAGAATTATCCCAGGACTGCTACATAGAGAGAGAGAGAGAGAGAGAGAGAGAGAGAGAGAGAGAGAGAGAGAGAGAGAGAGAGAGAGAGAGAGAGAGAGAGAGAGAGAGAGAGAGAGCGAGAGAGAGAGAGAGAGAGAGAGAGAGAGAGAGAGAGAAAAAAACACACAAAGGATGGAAAACACAATAGAGAGATAGTGTCTTATCCCACCGGGGTC
>CM051003.1:28447004-28449504 GCA_027704905.1 Muraenolepis orangiensis
TGCGCACAGACACACAGTGAACAGCTGTCAGAGGATTTTATAGCATCCCTTCAGGGCTGGCAGATGATGGAAGTGAGCGACTTCCATCCACAAGAATGTAACCTCATTTAGGGATAAAAACCCAGACAAGATAATACACAACAACGAGATGACAAGTATTTACAAAATTGACCCGCAATCTTTGATCGTTTTCCCGGAATGATGTTCAAATGTCAGGCTTATCTTTCATGGCTTAGAGATGTACGGTTTAAATTAGAAACCATTGTTTCTTTATCTTTGGCTAGATCTCTCTTTCTATTTTGGTCGGGAAAACAATAAAAATGTTACACTTTACAGACGACTCTACCTTTCCTAACCTGAGTGGCAGAATCAAACACACACACACACACACACACACACACACACACTCACACACAAATGACATCATTACTATTTTGGTACATGTCAATGGGTTCCACAGCTTGACGTGATTCATGAAAAGTGTGTGAAGCGTGGGTACCACCAAGCGATGGACCCCTTGGTTCTTGGCATCTGCAGCTGTGTATGTGTGTGTGTGTGTGTGTGTTTGTGTGTGGGGGGTGTATCAGATTTCCCCCGGAGCTCCAGAAAGACTGCGGGTCTGGCCCTGTGAAGGGCCAGACAGCCCGCTGACCTTTGGACTAGTTGCTGAGGGTGACTGATTACGGTGGCTAGTGGCACTGGCTGGCAGGGGTAAATAATTGTGACGAAGCCTGTCACCCTCGGAGAAAGAGGGGACAACTGCTCACTAGCCCGGAGACAGGAAACCCTGGTAAAGAAAACGGGGTGGAGGGGGGATGGGCATGTTGGGTGGTCTGTCTGTTCCGTCAGTCGATACGGGGGGCTTCTCCTGGCTAGCCTTTTATCCTGCTCATACAAAGGGGCAGGAAATTGTGGACACGTGTCGCTCACTTGTTATATAGCTGGCTTAAAACTAGTCTGACAGAGGGTTGTAGCATTAACCGGGGCTACCATGATGCAATTTCCATTATCTTACTTCCTATGAGCTGCCAGACAGTCCCCTCAATGTGTGAACAATAAGAGAATGACAATACGAATGACAACCAAAACAAGGAGAATTCACAATTTATTTTTATTTGGGGTAGGTGAGCAGGTTCCAGCGGGGATACTAAGATTTAACTTTTAAATATAATAATAGTAATAATAACTGTTAAGTATTGTATATGTTGATTGTTGCTGATCAATAAAGTGAAGAAATGCATCTAGCCCACTGCAATATTAATAATCACATAACTAATACTCATGCTACATGACAATAGTATCATTTTAGTTCAATGGGAGACAGTGTTGGGGTTTGGTGTGGATGAAGGGGTACTTGAGGGATCCCGTTGGGGTCAACATGAGACAACAAAAGGTGACTAAAAACACCAGGATCCCCAAGTAGCACAGGCAACATATTTGCCGACTCAAATATGTTCACATTTCCGTAATGACTTCATTGTGGTAGAAAAGGCCTATGCTGTGTTCTCTGTAAGTGTAGTGTTGGGTGATTGTGTTTTTTTTCCCCAGTTTCTTTGTAATTTTCCCTGGTAATAGTGAAAAATAAAAAGCATCCATTACATGGTGAAGCTAAATTTTCCAGGATATAATTAAAATCCTATGTATTATGATTCCCATCTTCTAGCCATTGTTCCCATATTCTCGGCAAATAAAATGGTTTAAACAGTAATGTTGTATCCCATAATCAAGCTGGAGATAGGACTGAAGTACACAGAAATCAATTGGCTTCATTTTTAGCTTAAATTTTAAATGGACCAAAACCCAAATGCCTTTTGGTAATGACCATCTTAAGAGATCAGTGCAAAATATCAGTTGTGGAAGCCATGTTCCATGTTAAAAGTAAAAACTATTTTTAAGGAAAAAAAAACAAATACAAAAAAAGAAGTCAGGAGGAGAGGAATGTACGTGCAGTATAGTGTTGACAATATAATTACATTGTTTGGTGAATCCCTGCTGGGAGAATACCTTATAGGCTTATCGGCATAAATGGAACAATTCACCACAAACATCATCCGTCTGCGGTTTAAAGAGAATAATTGCATCTAAAAATATGCTTCTTCTTCATACGTATCCTTGGTCAGGAGGACTTGATTTTGTCAGATGGTGACCAGCACCATCAAACCCATTGCTGGGTCAGCAGTGGTGGCCAAATCACTGCCCATCTCCTCCTCCTGTGAGCAGTCTCCATACTGACTGGGCTTGGGATCCTCTACAGCCGACCTTGACTGGGAACAGCCATTCCTGCCATCCTTTTCACTTGTCATACAAAAGGTGGTGATATTTGGCACCCTTCCTTCCTCAGGCTTTTGTTGGACTGTAAGTTGAATCAGGATGTTCTTCTTGGCCTCTTCAGACCACAGAACCACCATCCGGCCTCAGGGTTGTCTGGACGACCTGGATGAACTGCGGCCTTCCATCCAGGTCTAGCTTCATGTCCCTTCATTGGGCCTTGTGTAGAAGG
>CM051003.1:28454504-28567004 GCA_027704905.1 Muraenolepis orangiensis
ATGTCCACATAATGATGACTTTTAGCATTAAACAGCATAGAGCTGTCCACTCTCATTGAGTCGTGATATTGATCCTAAAGGTATCAAGTTTAATATAGTCAAACAAACTACTTTTCAAACACAGGGATATGTGAGGCTATATAAACACTTTTTCATGTATTATTTAAAATATACACACTTTCATGATTAATGAATAACCAATATTATGACGACAATAGGGCTTAAATTCTGCATTGAAAAATTGCCTATTCAATCTTTTTTCGTTCCAACGACAAAGCGTGACTCCACAGAAGCCTAATCTACGAGTTCTCCCGACTATAGAAGACTACAGCTGGCATCGGCCTGTCCACAAATCGACTTCCAAATAAACAAACTACACAAAAAACAAACATCACAATGGGCATTCTGTATTAATGACCAAAATGTGAACAGCTGTGCTTTAGCCATGCTTGGCTCTTGCGAGAACCCCCACGAGTGTGTGTGTGTGTGTGTGTGTGTGTGTGTGTGTGTGTGTGTGTGTGTGTGTGTGTGTGTGTGTGTGTGTGTGTGTGTGTGTGTGTGTGTGTGTGTGTGTGTGTGTGTGTGTGTGTGTGTGCGTGCGTGTGTGTGCGTGTGTGGGTCCCTGCTCCTCCGTTGTGATTGGGAGAGTGCAGCCCCATCAAACATTGATGAGTGCCAATGTCGCTGCACTGCTCCACTGATTTGCATCCCCGTTCCACAGTGATTTCCAGCACTGGGTCATTATGCTCGGGCTTTTACCCTCTGAAGCACAAATTCCAGCCAACATCTTTGCGCGCTAATGCTAAAAGCTTATGTATTACCCAAATAGTATGTCTTTGTGCGGTTCATTTTTGCAAAATGTAGTTAAAAAAATAATAAACCACACAAGTATCAGCACAGCATGTGTTGTGTATTTCACAATTGGCATGGCACAGACCTAGTCATGTGAGCTTCTTAGTGTGGGCGTGCATCTTTAGGAACAAATGGCACACACACGCACACACACACACACACACACACACACACACACACACACACACACACACTCAGAAACACACTGTAGAAAAATACACACTTTCCTGTTCCAGGATTCCTGTTCCAATACAACTCACAAATACAAGAGCAGGCACAGGTTTTAGCTGAAGACACACATGGTACAAAAATACATACCCATTAATGACAATGAATGATAATGTTAAGGTTAGGGTGTGTAGGCTGTAGCCTGTGCCACATGTGAAAGGAAAACGACTGTGTCAAAAATGGTGGCTTTATACTGTGGATGTGTTTCGAAAAAGTAGACAGATGTGTGAAGATAAATTACCTTTTTACTGTTGAACTGCAAATATAAAGTATCCTTACACTATAACTATGTCTGGAGATAGTTTGTCTTTCTGAAACCAGACTCAACGCACATTTGCAGCAATTGATTTAAAGAAGGACATGTTTTACATTGAGAGACACAATTCTACTTTTGTCTACAAACAATGGGAGAGGACAAACCAGGTACATAGACAGCAGGAGGGGAACAGCAGGAGGGGAATACACATTACACTATCATACTTTGCTGGAATTTCTGGACTCATCACAGTTTTTGTACTGTTCTGCACTGTACTGCACTGTATTCATGATGCTACTGCACTACTGGCACTATAAGTGCTTTCAATGTACATGTCATCCATCAGTCACTTTACTGTTCTTTTTATGTTCATTTTTATTGTGTGTGGTATTTTTATAGTACTGTTTTAGGAATTAATACTGTGGGAGGGAATGGGGAATAAGCATTCCATTGTACTAAAATCTTGAATCTTGAATCTTGAATCTTGAATCTTAAGAGGGGGGGGGGGGGGCGTGAGATTTAGTTCCTTTCATTCTCTCCCACCACCCCCCCCCCCCACCTCCCTCCCAGTTCTGAGGATTAAGAATCTGCATGAGGGGCCCTGGTGGGGCGATATGGCTCCTATTAGATAAGCAAATGTGGGTGTCAATACATAATGTATCACTAGACAATGATTGGCTCGCTTGAAATAAAATGATGGAATTAGGAGGAGGAGGAGGAAGAGGAGGAGGCAGAGAAGCAGGAGACAGCGGAACAGAGACTATTGTACTGAAAACATGGAAGGACTCTTCTGTGACTCACAATTGAATGCTTCGGAACACCTGTTTGTTTTAAAGGAATTGTTGAGTACAAAGTGGGGGGAAAGTACTCCTTGTGGAATAGCAACGTGTCCTCGGTCCTCTGTATCTACTTTCTAAAGAGCTGAGATGTAAGAAACCAACTCTGCACTGGTGCGCAAGTACTGCAGTTTACAAGTGGATTGTTGACATATAAACCTTTTCATGTGTGCCTGGGATACTTTCGATTCGAGCATGTGCTTCTTTGCTGATATGTCTAAATAAAATGCACCCTGAACGGAAATCATCTTTTCTCTTTATTCCGTGATGTATAGCGTTTTCACCACACAGGGGAAGCCTGGCGTGGTTTTAATGTGGGAAAGAATGGGATCCAACGGGATGGAAACATAACCATGTGTCTCCATTACATGGCCTTACTAATCCAAACATGTAAATCCATGTCCAAAATACGCCTTTTGTGCATAATCCCAGGCACAATTTCCATGGGATTAGGATTGGGAAGAAGAAATGGCTGGTGCAGTGCACTGCATGGGGAAATGAAAGTCAAGTCTCCAGTGGTTTTCTCATTGGTTCTTTAGGGATGCCACAACACTCATATATCATATAGGTCATATCTATGGATTGTTGTTGTATACTAAACTCAAGGGCTGCCCTGCTCATAGCAAAGGCTGAAATAGAGATTATTGTTTGTTTGTATTTTATGTATGAGGATATGATTGGATATAATGCTTTAGTTAAGGATGATATGCTCAGTGTCTATGGGGAAAGTGGAGTCCTCTTACAGTCCAAATTGTTTATGGTATTTTTATGCTAATGCTTTTGCTTGAAAAGACAGCTGTACAAACTATATTATACATAATTCAAGTGTGAGTTGGTGATATGCACATAGCACATCTTATAAATTCACAAGTAGATTGGACCAATGTGGCCTAGTATGGAAATTTGTAATGTATTTTCACCATCTAAGCAATTTAATTGTAGGAAAGTGAAAATGTTTAGTTTCTGAGGTAAATGCACACAGGCAATTTATTTTCACATAGTATCAGATTATGAATCCACTTGCAAGATGCTGTACCAAAACAAAATATAAAAATGCTGCGACCATTAACTCCTTTACAACTATAACAAACTGTTTTAACAGATGATATATTCTATTGAAAAACCCATGTTTTGATTCTTCAGTGAAATAACTGACTTGTATTGAATTGTCCCCTTATAAATTGTATCTTTGTGCTAACAAGGCATCTTATTAACAATTCCAAGAACCCCCATTTGGTGCAGTGGTGATGATTCAGACGGCTTCCCCTTAGACAGTGCGGACTGTCTGCTACCCCCCCACCCCCCCACCCTGAGATGTCCTCAGAGACGTACTCTTCAAACGTATTTATATTATGAGCCACTGCAGCAGCAGAGGGCTTTGGGGAACGCAAGCAGTTTGGTGTTGCACACAAAGAACCAAACTCTAGTGTGTTGAATTGGACTGGCTTAATGAAGAAGAGTGTACATATATTGATGCGTGGCTGGGCAGCAAATTAACAAGTGACTAATGACTGACACAAAATTCACGCCTATTCGAAACACGTTTTTCTGTGCTCTAAAAATAGTGATTTCCAGTGTTGTTTTAATGTAATTACCAGAGCTTCTTCTCAACCACTAAGGATTTGTGAGCATCATCTAGTCTGCGTTGCTCGAGGCGAGATAACACCCTATTTTGAAAGCACAACCGTTTATCTAAATATATTTCAAATATCTTGTCTTTGGGTTTTTGTTTTCCCATATTGCATTGTTCCAGTATAGACCAAAATATTTGGCCTATGGTTGTGGTTCACATTGACTCTTACGTCCCATTTAAAAGACATTTGAGTCCAGCGTTGTGTAAGTTGAGACAGGAGGTCGATGCATGCTCATTAGTAATAATACCCATGGTAATGTCACACTTTTGACACAGGTCATTAGGACATTCACCTCTTTGTATCACAGTACACAGTTTCAGAATCACAACCTTCCCTGAGATCACTTGTGAACATTATGCTGAAAGTCTAGCATTGCAATGCCTTTGGGACTAATATTTCAAAATTCCTTGAATGCACAAATGTTTCCAAATAAAATGGAAAATGGCAAAAACAACACACTGCACACATACACACACACACACACACACACACACACACACACACACACACACACACACACACACACACACACACACACACACACATTGGATAAAAATACCCATTTTCCTGTTCCAGGATTCCTGTTCCAATACAACTCACACATTTAAGTATTTCAGCTGAAGATACTAAAATGCATACCCATTAATGACAATTAATGTGTATGTTAGGGTAAGGGTGTGTAGGCTGTAGCCTGTGCCACATGTGAAATTAAACTACACCATCAAAATGGTGGGACTAATATTAAATAATCCTTGAATGTGCAAATGTTTCAAAATCATGTTCCATTCTTTCGGGATTGGCGTTCAGTATCTAAGCTGAATAGTAAACCTACATCTTAAGACATTAGTCACAGCTAAAGATGGAGTGACTGACTAATGCCACTCCAGCCCTGATCTTGTGTGAGGAAGTGTTCTGACTCTCAAAGCCTTGGTATGAGCAAGGCAAACGGTGAGGACCATCAAAAAAACGAACTAGAACATAAAACACACATGAACTGGTGCACTCATCGTAAAGCCTTGAATGCTTATTCAAGTCCTCGCCATCACGATTTCACATTTCTGGCATGAGAAATCTCATTCCCCTCCTTGTTCCATAATATTGTCAGTCACTATTTATGTTTACTCGTATAGCGCTTCCTTTGTTTCCCAGACGCTGTCTGCTATGACGGGCGAAGGCCGTTAAAGTTCCCAGATGCAAACAAAGTCTGCATCAATAAGTCATCGGGATTTGACCCCCAACTGCCCTGACAACAAACACTGGACGGGATCAAAGGATTGGAACCAGCCTTGGGGATCACCTGACCTGAATTCAATTAAATCTTTATCGGCAGATCACAGGGGAGGCACCATGCGGCGGGGGGAAAAGAGCTGCCAGTGATGACTTACATAGTCTGGAAAAGAGAGAGAGCGAGAGAGTGGAGGAGGGGGAGGAGGAGGAGGAGGAGGTGGAGACACACATGCACTTAAAGCCATGTGTGTGTACTCACACTGTCTTTAAATACTTACACATGCACGCTTAGACACGCACACAGGCATGCACACACACACACACACACACACACACACACACACACACACACACACACACACACACACACACACACACACACACACACACACACACACACACACACACACACACACACACACACACACACACACACACACACACACACACACACACACACACACACACACACACACACACCCATCCCTCTCGTGTACGCCTGTGGGACTTGGGTGAGGCACTGTTGAATAGACATTAGGCAAATTCTCACACTACTAATCTACGAAGATGACTGACACACACACACATTAAAATATGAACAAACAACAGTGTCAGTGTGACAACCATGGATGAACAATGTGCATAACTAAATATGAATTAAGGCAAAGGGGAAGATAATAATTTTTTTAAGTTATTTTTTTCTTCCTAAAATGCATTGTTTTTTTCATCATCATTATACCCCACAAATGACCTCACATGTCGCCTTGTTTTGCAAGAGACCTGTGGACCTTGGAATGACAGAGGAGATTGTGACGTCACCACTCCCTAAACCCGTTGGAAAGAGCGAGCCACTGCCGTTAAACCTGTGTCTAGGAGCACGAGACCAGCCTTGGAAATTCTATGAATCACAGCACGGCAGAGGAAGCGGTGTCTTCTAACGGATCCCGGATCCCCTTTTCGCTCCGACTGTTAGGAATATGGAATGGTTGGTTGCCGATTTCCAGAGGGAGTTTTAGCGAGATGTTCACAAATTTCCAAAAAGTACCGGAATTTGTGTAACAGAACTTTCTACCGGCAGCGGTCGTTCAGATGGCCTGGTAAGTGAAATTTATGGACATTGAAATACCCCGGCTCGTATTATGCAAAAATAATTTGAAGGGCTGCGCTTAGAAGTTGGGTCTCAACATATTCTCTTTTCTCACGCACAGAGGCACACACACATCAGCACGCACTCTGACACGCGCACACACACACGGAGGCTGCACTCTAGCACGCGCGCGCCCACCCACCGACCATCATACACACACACACACACACGCACACACACACACACACACACGCACACACACACACACACACACACACACACACACACACACACACACACACACACACACACACACACACACACACACACACACACACACACACACACACACACACACACACACACACACACACACACACACACACACCACACACCACACACCACACACCACACACACTGGACACACTGGCGCTCTAGTGCCGTGCCGGTCCGGCCGAGAGCAGCGAGACAGCGCCATCAATCGCATATTCAACACACTCCCGTGCTTCCAGTAGGGAGTCAGAAAAATCCATGAAGAATTCACTGTAAAAAAAATGCGTGATCGATGGATGGGCTCAATCTTAGTGATTCAACAGGGAATTGTTTAAATCGAATCACAAATGAGAGCTATGAATATTATAAAACTAGTCATAATAATACAAAAATAATAATAATACAAATAATAATAATACAAATAATAATAACTGTAATAATATGAACCATATAGATAATAGTTCGATTAAATTACATTCAAATGTATTGTCATTGCACAGCACAAGTACAGTACAGCGAAAATAAGTTGGCATCTAACCAGAGATGAAACACATGTTACAGTAAAGTGCATGGTTATATATAATGTACAGTGGTTAAATAGGATGTAAAAGTGGTCTGCTAGGTATAATAATAATATGTCTAAACGTTAATTGTAGTAAAAGAGTAACGTGCATCAATCTGAGAGTCGTGCCATTTGATTCTCAGGTACATCGTTATAAATACATCCAGAGTTTATCAGAAAAGGAAGGGAAAACGAAATCAAACGTAGGTGTTGTGTAATTGGGTTTTTAAAGGAACAGAGAAAATAGGGTTTTAGGTTCATGCCAGCAGTAAGTAGATCCGGGCATGCGCAGCGCGGAAAGATACTGGGCGCATTCATTGTGGGAGGAGAGCTCAATGGAAAGGAGAGAGCGAAGTGGATGGAGTAGGGAACGAGACTCCACGTATTGCCATGCCGAGATTTGGAGTCCTTAAACTACATGAAAAACCTCCCAATCTACGTCGCGAATGATAGAATAGGTATGTAATGCACTGGTTATTGTTTATTATCTTTTGACCCCGCTAAATCTTGTGAGTCTTGGCATATTTGATACGTATGAAAAGTTTCGATAGATCGGCTGCGGTCCCGCTAGCTTTGTGCGCGGCGCTTTGTAAAACAACCAGCCGCCACCACGTCTGCTTTATCTGTTGAATAACTTGAAGCAAGTGCTGGAATTTTTTGAGTTTTGTAAAAGTTATGTTTCGCTTGTATACATGCCGGAGAAACATTGCTTTTAAAATTCATTATTGTCTATCTGTTGACCGTTACTGTTTTCCGTGCACTTTTCTGTGTTTGATGAAGAGACCGTACATCTGCTGAGCTCAGTACTGCCGTCGCTGCTTTTCGGAATGTGAATGGGTGTTGTTGGGGGATGGGTGTTTGAAAGTTAGATAGTGTTTAATTATTTTTACGTGGAACATTTTATATTTGGGTTATTTTAATGCATACACATGCTTGCAAGAAAGGCAAGCACCGAAAAGTGCAATCAAGGAAGTACTTTATCTTTCTTTCTGTGTCTTCTATGTGGGCTGTGCTACAAGTTGTGGTTCTAAGTAGACTCTGTCAGTTATTAACCTAAAACCCCGTAATACCTAACCAATAAGCAGGGGAAGCGTAGTCCGTACGCCTAAAGTCAACAGTGTTGTCTTTCAGGGAAATAACTCTAGTATAGATATGGTACCCACTTTCTTTATTTCTCTTTCTACAGATACTGCCTCAAATAACCCGGGGTATAATAGTGATTTTTTTTTCAACCAAACTATTTACAATTTCTGTGGTGCAATACTTGTTAGCTCAATGCCTCATACAAACGTCGTAGTGATACATAGAACTGTAATATCGTAATATATATTGAATGTGAGGTCAAACCGCAGCTATGGCTCCTCTTTGTTGTGAGTTTTTAGCAACTCCGGTAAATAACGCGACCAAATTTCTTTGCATTGATTGCCGTGACCGGTAGTTTTGAGATTGTGTATATTGGCATTGTACCTCGAGGTTATCTAAGTTAATATATACAAATATGATTTGTTTTACTATGCAACTGACAACGTCGCTTGCAGATACTTACTGTCTTAAGTAACAACGGTAACTACAGTAAAGTTGTGTTTATTTAGCTGACCTTTCTAGCATATCCAATCCCCATATGACATCCATTTGCCTGTATCCAAGTGAGCTGGATAATAACCAATGTTTACAAAAGTTCACGTATTTAACAGAATAGATAGATTAAACACATGAGTGCATGCAAATGCATGACGGATATCATAGCTACATTAATCATTTATGACGCACAAATGTAAATTCGAAAAATAAGCATAGCAATAAGCATCATTCTAGCATAGAATGATGACACAATTGTTTTTGCTTTACAATGAATGCAATCTTATATAGTCTTAATTTTTACTAATTCGTTTTTCTATTTTGTTTTGTTTCCAGGTGGCTCTGCCAAGATCACGGTACAAAAATGGGAAAATACTTGATCCTTCCCGTTCTGCTGCTCCTAGAGCTCCTCTGTGGCTGCACTGGGAACCAAAGAGTGGCGAGATCCTCCACAATTCAATTCACTCACTCTGTTTACAACACAACCATATATGAAAACTCTGCTGCTAAGACGTTCCTAGAGAGCCATGCCAAGATGGGTATCTACATCACTGACCCCGCCTGGGAGATACGGTACAAAATAGTTGCCGGGGACAATGAGAACCTATTCAAAGCAGAGGAAAAGCTCTTGGGAGATTTCAGTTTTTTGAGAATCAGGACCAAAGGAGGCAGCTCTGCCATTCTGAATCGCGAGGTCAGAGACCACTATGTGCTAACCGTCAAAGCCACAGAAAGAGGTACTAATTTGGAGGCTCGCGCAAGAGTCAAGGTTCAGGTACTGGACACCAATGATCTGAGACCTCTCTTCTCACCGACGTCTTACAGTATTTCATTGCCAGAGAACACGGCCATACGTACCAGCGTGGCCAAGGTCACGGCGACAGACGCCGACATCGGTACTAATGGAGAATACTACTACAGCTTCACAGAGTGGACGGACATGTTCGCTGTCCACCCGACAAGCGGAGTAGTGACCCTGACCGGCAAACTTGACCATTCTGAGACCAAGCTGTACGAGTTGGAGATCTTGGCCGTAGACAGAGGGATGAAGCTCTACGGGAGCAGTGGCTTCAGTAGCATGGCCAAGCTGACCGTCAGAATAGAGCAGGCCAACGAACACGCACCGGTGATCACTGCTGTCACTTTGGCACCTTCCGATGCCGACCGTGACCCCACCTATGCTGTAGTGATGGTTGAGGACAATGATCAGGGGCCAAACGGAGAGATAGCCTCGTTGAGTGTTGTAGCGGGAGACCCTCTCCAACAGTTTAAAGCTGTGAGAAGCAGCCCAGGGAGCAAGGCGTATAAAATCAAAGCGGTTAAGGATGTTGACTGGGACAGTCAGCCTTTTGGATATAACCTGACATTACAAGCTAAAGATAAGGGAAGTTTACCCCGGTTTTCCTCTGCTAAATTAATTCATGTTACTTCCCCTCAGTTTAAAATGGGCCCATCAAAATTTGAAAAAGCTATTTACAGGGTCAATCTCAGTGAGTTTGCCCCCCTGCACACACCTGTTGTTATTGTAACGGCTTTGCCCAAGTATTCACTGCTAAAGTATGCTTTTAAACATAAACCTGAGAAGAATAGATTCAGCATTAATCCCGACACTGGTTTAATCACCACAGCCGGACCTTTTAATGCTGATAATGCCCCCAGATATGAGCTGGACGTTATTACCACAGACAAAAAGGCAGCCACCAAAGTGATCATAGACGTGATTGACGTGAACAACAATGCTCCTGAGTTCCAGCAGACATCATACAAGGCTTCTGTTGATGAGAATGTACCTGTCGGGACCAGCGTGCTGGAGGTCAAAGCCACTGACCTGGATCTTGGCGAGAATGGTTATGTGACCTACAGCATTACCAATGTCACGCCACAGCCATTTGTCATCGAGTACTTCTCGGGTGTCATCAGCACCTCCGAGGTCCTAGATTATGAGTTGATGCCAAGGATTTACAATCTCAAAGTCAGGGCATCCGACTGGGGATCCCCTTTCCGCAGGGAGGTGGAGGCATCCGTCACCATAACACTAAATAATCTAAATGACAACAAGCCGCTGTTTGAAAATATAGACTGTGAAGTGACCGTGCCAAGAGACCATGGTGTGGGGGAGCAGATAACTACAGTGTCTGCCATCGATGCTGACGAACTGCAGCTAGTGCACTACAACATTAAAGCTGGAAATGAGTTGGATCTGTTTGAACTTAACGCAAACTCCGGAGTGCTCTCACTGAAGCAGACACTGAGTGACGGGGAGGCGTCTAAAGTTTCCTTCCATAGTTTAAAGATCACTGCCAGCGATGGTGAACATGAGACACAGTCCATGGTTATGAATATAACTGTCATTATGGCACGCAAGCCAGTCCAATTAAAATGTGTTGACACGGGTGTCGCGACCATGCTGGCAGAGAAACTGCTCCAAGGCAGTAAGATTCACACCCAGACAGAACCCGAAGATAACTTCATGGATATTCATTCTGTGAACCGCTTCACACCGTTGTTCACCGAGTCATTTCCGAGTGCCATCGAGGTCAAAGAGGACCTTCTCATCGGGGCTCGCATTGTCCATTTGAGTGCTACAGACACGGACAGCGGCTTCAATGGGAAGCTGGTGTATGTTGTTTCAGGGGGAGACACAGAGAGCCGCTTCATAGTGGACATGGAAAGTGGCTGGCTGCTGGTTAATGCTCCTCTTGATAGGGAAACAACAGACCACTATACACTCAATGTCACAGTGTATGATCTCGGCATACCACAAAAGTCCTCATCACGCCTCTTGGATGTCAAAATCTTAGATGCAAATGATAACAGCCCGCACTTTCTGCAAGAATCATATTCAGTTGAAATAAGTGAGAATATACCTGTGGGTACAGAAATCATCCAGGTTGATTCAACTGACAAGGATCTGGGGGATAATGGAGTTGTCAAGTATTCTATTTTAGGGGGCACAGATCACTTTTCCATCAATGAGGACAGCGGTCTAGTGACTGTCAAGAAACAGTTAGATCGTGAGAGTCTTCCCATATATGTTTTAAAAGTCGCCGCCCGTGACCAGGCCGTAGCTGAACCTCAGCTCGTCTCCACAGTGTTATTAAAGGTAGTCCTGGAAGACGTTAATGACAATCCACCCAAATTCGTGCCTCCTAAATACCGGGTGAAAGTGAGGGAGGACCTTCCCGTCGGTGCAGTGATCATGTGGCTGGAAGCTCACGACCCTGACTTGGGACCCTCCAGCCAGGTGCGCTACAGCCTCATCGACAACGGTGACGGACACTTTGAGGTGGACAAGCTGAGCGGCGCTGTACGAATTTTGAAAAACCTTGACTACGAGCAGCGGCAGGTCTACAACCTGACGGCGAAAGCCAAGGACAAAGGGAAGCCCATGTCTCTGTCATCTACCTGCTTCATCGAGGTAGACGTTGTGGATATCAACGAGAACATTAACCGGCCCCTTTTCCCCGAGTTCTTGGATAAAGGATTTATCAAAGAGGATGTACCGGTTGGGACTTCAGTGATGAAAGTGTCTGCCCAAGACGAGGATGAAGGCAGAGATGGGGAGATACGATACTCCATACGGGATGGCTCGGGCCTGGGGATATTCACTATTGATGAGGAGACTGGTGAGTTAATTTTCTTTTTCCTTCAGCAGCATATAGCTGCTTGTGAAGAGTGTATTTTTTCTTATTATTCAGAACATGACATAATAGGCAGGCATCAGGTTGGAGCTAATTAGCATAAGAATAATATCCATATCTGGAATCTATGCATAAGAATATGCGTGAGTTTGCATGTGTATGTGAGCGACGGGTGCACTTCCAGGAAGGCTGTTAAGGTTCCCGATTCCATTCATTTTTTCCTCTTTGGGGAAGGAATTGAGGGCAGGAACAGATGGGCCAGCTGTTTCTCAGACCTGCAGTAGACATTCCTGACTCGTTGTTTAGGTGAAGTTAGACATTTCTCATTGCAGTTCCCCTGCCAGTTCCTCCCTTCTTTTTTTTTTTTTTTAAGAATACTATGAATCCATTTCAATGATATAGATCGTTTTTTTATTTTGTGTGGCTCAAAATGATTGCTCAAAAGATGTTTGCTTTATCACGTTGTGCCGCTTCACATTGCCGTTTTTAATAGTCGCCACGGAACAAATGAGATGTACTGGGATTGAAGTGCCCTTGGGAAGAATGAACATATAGAACATATTTGCTGTCTACCTTTTTGTTTATAGAGCACTCCATGTGAAATTACTCTGACTGTTTCTCTCGGTGTGTGTGTGTGTGTGTGTGTGTGTGTGTGTGTGTGTGTGTGTGTGTGTGTGTGTGTGTGTGTGTGTGTGTGTGTGTGTGTGTGTGTGTGTGTGTGTGTGTGTGTGTGTGTGTGTGTGTGTGTGTGTGTGTGTAATGGATGCTTTTATATAGCGCTTTTATCCAAAGCGCTTTACAAGTCATGCCTCACATTCACCCGTTCATTCATTCACACATTCAACCACCGAGGGCGGAGTCAGCCATGCAAGGAGACAGGCAGCACGTCAGGAGCAGTTAGGGTTAGGGTGTCTTGTCGACAGTTTTTTGCTAGGAGGAGCCGGGGAGTGTGAGTGTGAGTGTGAGTGTGAGTGTGAGTGTGTGTGTGTGTGTGTGTGTGTGTGTGTGTGTGTGTGTGTGTGTGTGTGTGTGTGTGTGCGCGTGCGTGTGTGTGTGTGTGTGTGTGTGGTAATCTGCTTGCTCACTGACTGCAGCTATTTGATTGGTTGAGTAGCATTACGTGAGACAATATTATTGGGATATATGTGATCGCTATGTGATCGCTATGTGATCACCGATCGGCCCCTAAAACCCAGATTTATTTCTCTAAACCTATTTAACTGGTATTCTATTGATTTTTAATTCAGACATTTTTGATACAAAACATATTGTGAATCGCTTGAATCTCATGATTTTCTTTAGCAAGAAAGAAAATTGCTCTGCTCATGAATCATTTCAACACCTGTGCCAGAGACTCAGAAATGGCAGACTACCACATTCTGGGGTGGCTTAATGTGGGTTTCCTCCCCTTTAAAAAATCAAACCCAGTTATATAAATATATACATATTTAATGTCTAAATTAAGCAGTGAAACTTGCTGCATAATGCATATGCTTTTTGGCATGTGTAACCTCCAAGGTGCATAGGCTCCATAAGAAATGTTTCATTTATTCTACTGAATTTTACCTGTAGAGAGTAGGGATAGCCATCGGCCTATATCTTTGATTTAGAGCTAATGACGAATCAGGTGGCTATGCATTATTTAAGGAAGTGGATAGAACATGAGCAAACCCATGAGGCAAAAACGTTCATATGGTTGGTCAGCATGAAGGAATCCATTATAATGAAGGTTTTTTGGTATCATTTACTCCCAATGCCTGAATTGGTAGTTACTGCTGTGATCTATAGGTAGCCGCTAGTTGCCAGTTCTGTCGAAGTGACTTGAGCCTGACTTGAGCGATGATCTAATTCAACTAGGCATAGAATAATAATATAAGAATAATATAATCAAACAATCCATAGTGGCCAATCCATTGTGTTAAATGATTGTTGGAAAATGCATTTTCAACAATGTCTCATTGGGGCAGCTGCATGCTGTCGAAGTAGACCACAATGAAGTAAAACGCAATGAGGGGCAAACTCAGAACTCTTAAAAACATTTTTGACCTGGGATAACCAGTACAAATACTTTTAGGTTGGCCTAGTGTGTGTGCTCATTTCAACCTACAAACAGTGTCCAGTCCAATGTCCAGTAATACATTATAGGTGTGGGTGTCTACATTGGCACCAAGCATAAGGAGAACCCTGGTAATCTCCACTAAAAACATTCCTCAACTCAGTTGTTCCATATTAAGCAAACCATCGTGTGCATTTTTTCATTGAACAAAAGTTAAACTAAACACCCCTTTGTCTTATTGTATTAAGAGCACATTCACATCTAAATCAAATTTTGGCTGCAAAATATGGGGTTTCTAACTGTGCGTTCCTTTGTCTGGTGGTCGTGTTTTCAAAATGGCACCCTGTGTGAGTGCGCCACCTCCATTTAGTAACTTGTCTATGTCTAGGTTTGCGCATCAAAAAGTTAGCCTGAGGTAGTTTGTGAACGGATTTGACTTGGTTTGAGCTAATTTTGGCTTCTGCGTGTGTGCATTCACAATATGATAGTGTCATTGGGGAAATTAAGGCTACGATACAACGTAATACACTCAGTGATGGTAATGTATGTTGGTAATTTGCAACATACAATCTGGTTGTTACAACGCTTTTCTCTTGATAAGTAGTGTGTGGTAAGAAATATCCCATCTGATGGAGACTACTTGTTTAAATGTGAGATTTGGCAACCGGAACTGCTGCAATATGCTATTAATGTGTCCAGCTATGACTCCCCATTGCTCCTTAAACAGCCCAGTGAAACAGTTTTCTGAAACACATTGTTTATTATGAACAGCTACAATCACTGGCATGATGCTCACTTTGTGCTCCTTTTCTCACAACAAACTCAATTGACTTTGATTTCATTGATTGCTAGGCACATTCTTGTGGAAACAGCTCTCTTCTATACCATCCTTAATGGACTGGCAGGCATACTGTCTTCGGGCTAGACATATGGAAGATAATAATATTTTCCTTAGGCTATTCTTTATAGAATGTGAAGTACACAGAATATGCTTGGTTCAACTTTCAAGAACTTTTTCACGTTTTAAAACATTATCAGTGCTCAACAATAGCGATTGCCCGAGGGAAAAAGACACCCTCCCCAGGTGGCGATAATGGTTAAAAACATCTCTGATAATGCATCTTAAACGCTGATTGTTAACCAACTGCCATAAAATAAAGAAGAAGTGTCTGGTTGGTCACAGCACACATTTGGGCAAGTCAAGATTGACATCCGGCAAGCCGACTTGCCCAATTTGGCAAGTGAAAAAAAAACCTTCACGTTGAGCCCTCAATGAACAATGTATGGAGAAGCAAATCTTTATTGACCGGCTGCCATTGGCTTTTAGCAGTGTTGCAATTAGATTCTCAATACATGTGAGCTATTTAGTTGGATATGGAATCAGACGACGTCCCTATGCTGAGTAAGAGAAAAATAGCTCATTATATAATGCATGAAATGCCCTTTCATGCTAGATAATGTATGCATTGCCCTTTAACTTGAAGCTGTTAGCAGTCCACACTTTGAATGAGAGCTTTGTTGTGATGAATGACAGTTTAATTCGGAAGGAAATACGTGCTTTTCAATGTCATATAAGTGTTACTTTTCCCCCCTTATCTCCACCAAAAGTAGAGAAGAAACATGCATTGCGGTTTTTGATGTTGAGATTAGTTGTTGCTTGGGAAATTTGGTAAAATAGTCTCAATAGTTTCCATATGTTGTTGTTAATGTATCATTTGTGTTAAGTAGTATCTCTGTTTGTATCTGGGCTTGAGACGGGTGTGGCTGCAAAATGCCACATGACTTAGAGCAGTCATTGCTCCAGTGCTGTTGCTGGGATGTTAATAGGACCAGGAATGTGCACTGGGCCAATGTTGATTGGAGAAAGGTAAATTAAAAGCACACTTTCCCTTGTTAAACATTTGTGTTTCTCTCATCCCATTAAGTCTTTTGGAGACCCTGTAAAGGTCCCTCGTGCAGATGGCATGCCTCTTACCGTGTACATTCTGTTCATGCTGTTGTTTACATGCTGTTGGAGCTTGGGTTAATGATGATGATACTCTTGAATTGGGTATGTGTATTGTTCCCATGTCAGTGTGGCTTAAACCACTTGATATATGTGTAACATAATTATTTTAGCACACTTTAGATTTGACATCTTACACTTAAGCAGAAGGGAAATAAATAACATAATAATAATAATAATAATAATAATAATAATAATAATAATAATAATAATAATAATAATAATAATAATAATAATAATAATAATAATAATAATAAATAAAGGGAGTAAAATATAGTATTTGTAAGGATACTATCAATGCCTTTTAGTTGTATGCTTACAGTAAGTTGTTATATTTTATTTGTTTGCCAAATATAGGATTTATTTCTCTAAAGGGGCTCATCATAGATGTATATTTTCAGGAGAGGGTTTAAACCCAGGCAGCTCTACATTTTATTAACAAGCTGGTATGGGGCATCTTTCAAAATAATACATAAGCAGCAGACATTAGGGATCAAACCCAAACCTTTAGGCTAAGAGTCCTCAGCCTTAGTCCATATACCACTCTGTCCCTATGCTTTCCCCTTTTTTCATAAATCTCAGCAGCATAGTTCCTTGGCTGTCAAAGTTTACCTGGCTGAGCCTATAAAAACATGAGTTTGTGCTTCAATTTGCTTGCATTTTCCATCCTTGTGTGATGTAAGACATATATTTTGAAGTCAAACTGTGTAGAATCAAGACAAATATTTTTTTAGATTGATTTTGCGAATCTGTTGTTTTTCATTGTGCATTGTTTTCATTGTGGTACTGAAATATCAGCTTTGTAAATCAAATGCATTTTTACCAATGTAAAAATGCAATTTTCCCCCAAAAAATGTTAAACACTTGACATCTAGGCCAACTCCAAGTACAAGTACAATTGGTATTTGTTGTTCTCAGACAGCTCAATAACACAAAATTGTCCATATATTTTTGCATCTTGACACCTCTATTTTATCATCTATCTTGACACAGGAATTATTTGCATACAAAACTTTTGACTCAATTGTCTCCAAATCTAGCTTGGCTGAATTGCGTCCTTGAGGATGTAGGGCTACTTTATCTAAATAAAATTTATCTCCAGAACATTTTGTTTTTCACAGCATGTGGACTTTTGTTCCCAAGGACAAACAAGTGTAGCAACATGAACACAATCAGATCTATGTCCAACAATCCACAACACCTGGGTGCCCGGAGGTCAAGCACTGCAATCTCATAATAATGTGATCTTCATTAAGGGGATGCTTTTAAAGGCTCTTCAAATGGCCTCCACCACTGCTCCTAATGCTCCTAATCAGAGCAGCCCTGGTATGCCCTAAAACGTTTTTTACTTGACGAAGTCCTTCATTAATAAAAGCATAAATTAACGTTAACGACATGGATAGACATGTCATAAAAGTTAAGGAACTCCCAATTACACTATTTGTGCATCACCCATTTCCTAAAGTCAGAGGCAGATCCTTTCATTACTTTTGTGAGAATGTCATTTTTTCATTATTTTATTTGGAATGTTGTAATCAAAGAGGTTGTGAACAGGGTAGTCAAATGTGTTAAAGCCATCTTATTGGGTAATATAGTTTTACCAACTATGTTAACAAACATTATATACTATACTATGTACTATACTTATACTATACAACACTATACTAAAACAACAGTCAATAAAGTGACTAAGGGGTGATATATACATATGTTGAATTGTTCTAAAAGCATTTATAAAGCATTTTAAAGTGGGAGTAGTGCAGCAGCATCATGCATACAGTGCAGAACAGTAATAAGTCCAGAAAGTCTAGCAAAAGTATGATAGTGTTTGATAGTGTAATGTAATATGGATGATAATGTTATGATAGTGGCAGCACTCCGAGCAGTTTAGTAGGCGCACTGCCTGTGGATAAAAACTATCCTTGAGCCTGGTAGTCCTTGTACAGATGCTGCGGAACCGGTGTACGGACCGCAGGGATGTACTGATGGTGAATTCTGGGCTGATAACGATGTTTATAATAACAATTTGGCCGATGGCAATACCAATTATTTTTTGTCTGTTTTTGTTTTTGTCTGTATTTATTCCCCCTTCTGTGCAAGGGAAACAAATTAATCTTCATTAGAACTATCTTTGAATGAGCACAAATTCAATCATACGAATGAAACAATTTTTTATATAACCTTTTTCATATGACAAAGATTCTTTTTGTGAAAAATAACAGTTAAAAAAGCCTCTTTAGCTAGTGCAAAATTGATGCAACACAACAGACTAACATCGGCCACTGGCATCTGTGAATGTCATCATATTTTTGCCAATAGCCTGATGGCAGTCAACAAGGCGAATATCACCCGATACCAATGTATGGCCGATAAATCGATAAACAATTAACCAGCCTGCGTTTTGCATTCATAGTCTGGAGAAAGGATTCCTTTTGTAAAATACAATATCATGTAAAAGTTGTGGTTTTTTTTATAGCCTAAAAAGCTCTGTGATGAAGTGGTTACAGGTGTATCATTCTAACCTGCTAGGTCATAGCTGTTTGCCCGGGACATTGGAGTAGATAAGATAGGCATCTCTTTTTTTTCATAGACCTACTTTGTCACGATTCATCTCTTCAGAACTGAATACACCATGACCCCATTTATATGAACAGTGCAACGTGAACCTGAGGAAACAGGTTCAGGTATCAGTCTGTTAGTCTCTCATTTATACTTATAATGATAATAATGTAGGCTAATACAGGCTACATTAACGTAAGATATAACATAGAAGACAAAGTGTGTCCAACAATCACCTTCTCAACAGGAAAAAGGAAACACTCAAGTTTTCTCCCGTATATGCACATCCATTAAGGCATAGCAAATTATCATATTATATCCGAAAAGTGGAGGACATCTTCATCAAAATATCTTTATTGTGTTCACTTAAAAATACAGGCATCCTCACACTTTTACTGAGTAAGATGTATCTCTTTTCTGGTCCAGGCCTACAGAATAGCACGGTCTTTCAAATACCATTGTCTGTTGATGTCTGTGATATTAAATTACTGACCAATAGTGATCTAGGCTAAGTTTTGGACTCTACCTAATACACCAGGCTCAACAGCATGGTGGAGGAATGTGAAATATTTTTCCAGGGCTATAGAGTGGTGATTGTGGGGGGAGAGCAGAGAAAGTTTATGCAAGCATGTGAGCTGAAGCCTCAGAAGAGCGAGGAATGTGGGAAGGGGTAAAGTGAATTATATTAGGTTGTTCAAAGCAAGCTCTAACTTTTAAAGCGCGGAGCCCATCACGTGAGTGCTGGCCTAGGCCAAATGGACTGGTAAAGAGCCAGAGGCCTTGCTCCTAATGCTATCTTATTAAGCAGTGGTTCACAAAAGGCCCTCTGAGAATCATTCCTAATCGATTTGTTGGTTATTTATTTGTTGAATTTTACTCGTTGAAGTGTTGTTCAAGCTATATATTGAAATTGGAAATGCACAAATGCGGAAATTCAGAAACTTTTTTGCAAAATACAAACAATGTTATTAGTGTAACTAGTTTTGTTGTGTTTTATTATTAGTGTAATTAGTTTGTGGCTTTTGTTTACATGTGTTTACATTCGGCAACTTGATTTGACAGGCATTTTGCAGTTTCAGTTCATCCTATCCATAGCAATGCATGTCTTTGTACACTGTGGTATGGCTTCTGCTGTGCTATCATCTACCATTTGTTACATTAAGTGTACAAATCGGTGTTCAATGACATATTTTTTCTTTGCCCTTCTATTCACGGCTAAAATCAATAATAAGGTGTTACCACTCTGAAATGTTGAATGCGTGATTCAACAAGGAAACCAACCGTGGTTACAAATAGGATCATCGCAGAGAAGGCAGGTTGGCAGCCCACACTGCATACTTTTTATAATGCAGGCCTGTATGTAAATTCTTACACTCCAAAAACGACTGTCCTCCAGTTAGTTTCAAACACAATTTTCAGGCCAATCAATTTTTTCATGTATGGGTTTAACCAAACGTAATGAATTTGTTATGATACTGTAGGAATTAGTGGGGTTACCCACCATGCAATTAACCAAAAGTTGGTGTTAACAACAACCCCTATTGTTAGGTTAAATAATTGTTCCTACTTTTTGTTCCCCTGTTGGCTCGTTGTATACCATTAGAAAATTAAATATGCAAATTTAAAATGCTTTCATCTGGAAACATGACACTATTCTCTGACTGACAGTCATTAACAAACAACCTCGATGTGAATGGATTTTATGTTTTCCCAGAATGGCCTTTGGCCATGATAACTAAAAGCTCTAAATTGACTGCAAAAAAGGTACTCTCTGTGTTATATACTTGGTGGTTTATACAACAAAAACATTGGGTTAACGGCAATACTGCAGTTTGAAAAATAGAACTTACGGTTATTCAACTTTTGGTTTATTTTAGGCTTATCGGCATGTAGATGCTCTAGGGTTAAAACCTTCAGCTCATGTTCACCTTAATGTGACTCATTTATAATACTAATCTTGATGTATCTGTTCAGGAGAATTACTTTGTGTCAAGTAATATTACCAGTATGTATTTTGTTTTAAAACGGTTTTGGCTATTTTAGGAAGCCCTACTGCACCTCTACTGTGTGCAGTATTTTAAAAAGAACAATGCCCAAAGGCAAAGGAAAGATTGACGTGCCAAAATCTGGCAGCGTGTCTGCACAGTCAGATGTTTTATTAGCCCGAAGGCAGGTTTTGCAACATCCTTTAGTGCAAGAACATGTTGAATGAGATAGGTGTGCCAGTGATTCAGCCCATGATTCACCTTTGACAAAGGCCTACCATTTGAAAACACACCTTTCATAGTCCAAAGGTATTTTGTCAGCCTGTTTGTATTTAGCTTGTATAAAACTGTGTTGGAATATCAATCAAGAATTGCATATTAAATAAACCATTAACAGACTCTTGGGAAGCCCCACCTGGCAGTCACTGTCGTGTGGCCGGTGAGTTGAATGCAGGACCCAAAGTTGTTCTGGCTTACCTTCTGTCCGCCAGATAACAGCAGCATATTAACTCATCTCCTTGGCCGATATCTACCATACTACTGGCCAGCCAGCCAGCCAGCCAAGTGCATGACATTTTGCGAGAGTGAAATTGTTGTGTTAGGTCAGTGTCTGCCCGTCAAACAGATGAGTACTCAAGCATGGGCATCGACTTGGCAGCAGCTCAAAAGATGTCTGATGTGCTCACTCTTGCGCTATGTCCTATTAGCGCACAAACGTTCCACCCCCACCATTTGAACTGCATGTGCGTACATGACTGCTATAACAGATCCTCTCTCTGTCTCTTTCTTTCCATGTTTCAGACGTAATTCTTTTTTATTTTCATATTCCACTTTT
This sequence comes from Muraenolepis orangiensis, assembly GCA_027704905.1. Taxonomy (NCBI): domain Eukaryota; kingdom Metazoa; phylum Chordata; class Actinopteri; order Gadiformes; family Muraenolepididae; genus Muraenolepis; species Muraenolepis orangiensis. The sequence goes on from CM051003.1 coordinate 28,476,119, forward strand.
TTTTTTATCTGTCCACTTCTGACTCTTATTGCTTCAAGTCCTCTGCCTTTCCCAACATTTTTTTAAACATCACTCTTGACTTGAGTGGACCTTTTCAGCACACCCAGAATGTTAGAGTTGCACTCACATTTGATATTTATACGGCCATTTTGCAGTTTCCTGCATCTTATGTTTGCTGTGGTAAGCGTCATTTATGCAGTTCCCTGTCAGCTTAGGCAGGAACATAACCAGTGGCTAAGGCTGTACATTTTCTTCTGAATTTTTAATAATGTTTTGTTATTATAATTTGCTTTAATTGAATGCCAATATACAGCACTGTGGCAATGTTTTGATGTCAAGCCGTAATACATTACTTTTGTGACATGTCACAAAAAACATCACGGCATGTTATAAAAATACATGCCCTAATCAGTGGCGTTGCGCAATATTTCGGGGCTCCCCCGCAGGTCGGACCATGGGGCCCCGCCCCCTCCCCTAAATCAATAATAGAGTGACATGGGATAGACATCGCGGCCACTTTTTTAAATGTTAATTTTTTCAGGCATCTTTTGTAAACAGTATAGGTCAGTAGGAACTCATGTGTACACTGTTGTACGGTGTTGTCGCGATCGTGAAGTCCAACGGGGGGGGGGGGTTGTCACAATCGTGAAGTCCAACGGGGGGGGGGGGTGGGGGGGTTGTCGCGTTCGTGAAGTCCAACGGGGGGGGGGGTACCAGGGCGCCCTCTGCGCCCTGTTCCCGTTACGAAATCTAAGAGGATAGCCTACAGTGGGGGTGGGGGCCTCCGCTACGCCACTGGCCCTAATGACTAATGACTGTTTGTGTTTAAACCTGGACTCAAATTTAGCACAGGTGTTTTCAGCTGTTATGCTCAATTAAAATGACTCCTGGGCATTGTAATAGTGTAATCCCTCATATGCACTCTAACACCTCCCACAGAATTTCTCCATACATAAATGAATCAGTTTAGCTACAATCATACTGTAGTAAAGAGCATAGTACGTTCCCCGCCTGCCTGCTGTAGTCAGTTTGCTAAGGTCAAGGGATCATAAGGATCTCCTGAAATAATACTTGTGGAAGTTGTAGAAGGCCCAAACAGAAGGCCCACATGAATCTGGGGATCATTTTAGATTACTATCACCTCTGGGTTAACCCTGTGTCAGCTGTGCTCTGTAGACAAAGTCTGTTTGTTGAACCATATTCTGGGACAACAAATATCCCTCTCCAATGTCCCACGAGTCACGATGATGCTCTTCTTATCTTTGTCCTCCTAGTTGTTGCACGTTACATGAGGTGGTTAGAGGTCTTATTTACATGTTAAAGGGGAACACTCAATATATTCACGAATGAGATTCATATGAGATTCATATGAAATTCATATGAGATTCATATGAAATTCATATGAGATTCATATGCGTGTGAAAAAAATCGCCTTCTAAAACATAAACACTGTTTCCATGAAGAAGTTAGCGAAAACTTGGATCATTGACGTTGTGGATTTGCATTCTCCAATGGTCCAACTGCGCCCGGGAAGTTCCCTTCTATGTTTTTGGAAGCTCTTATTATAAGGCATTAAAGGAAAAAAAAATCACATCTGTGCTGTTAAGTCAGAGACAGTATCAATAGCAAGATCTGTTACAAAACATGGATACAGAGGTCAAAATTCAATACTGCTATGTTTCAAAAGAGCATCGGACTGCTGAAATACAATCTAGTGAGCTGTGCTTCAAACCAGAGTTGTCAATCTACACCGTTGCTAACAGTCCACGATTAAATATTAATATTGTTTATTAAGAATTGATATCATACTCACAAACAGAATAGCAATAAATCCAGACTTTTTTCACACACTTCCAAGTAACTAATAGCCTGTCTTGCAAGAAATCCCGCCCTGACTCTACATCCCCCACAACCACCTAACCCTAAAGATGAATTTCAGGTACACCTCTGTATCAATAAACCCATAAAACCCAGTGATTGTTAACCTTGTACATCAGTGCTGCTTAAGAGCTGAGGAGATATTGGCCAGTGTTTCTTCTGCCAATGGATCCTTGCCTCAGGGAAACATCAGGGAACTATCTGTTTCCCCCCCCCCCCCAACCTTCCAACCCCCCAAAACCAGCCCCCCACTGCTTCCCTTATTACAAGCCTCGAGCAAACTTCAGGGACTTGTAACACTGAGTAACAACAAGACGGATCCCCTAGCCAAAGCGTAGCAGGGCGTCCACAAAAAACCCCAAAACAGTACCTGGAGGATGTATGAGGTTAGGGTTAGAAGTCCCTTGAAAGAGAGATTTTAGTGACAGACTCATGGAGGTTCTTTTTTTACCCAGAGATATTTCATAGCCTCGGGCAGCAAGGGGCTCTGCCTTCTCTCAGTTGCTGTCCTGCAGTGCAGTTCATTGAGTTACAGCGAGTGAACAATGGCTTTTGTGAGGGCTGAGGCAAGCGTGAAGAGTTCGCTGTGAGAAGTCTCTTGGCTATGCATGACTTTTTTTTACCCTTATCTGGTCCTCCAGCAAACTTTGACTTTAGGCCGCAAGGCTTGCTCTGATAAGAGCAATACATTAATTTACTTCCTCTCCATAATCAAGGCGTATTCTCTCTTCGAGACTTTTATTCCAACCTTTGGACCAGAAGTACAAACCAATCCTTTGTTTCAGAATGCTGCTGTCATGAACACTAACATGATTACAGCAAATTAGCCTACGTCAAGACCAGTCTGGCCCTTTGCAAGTCAAAGAGCATGTTTACGTGGATACGAATAACCTTGTTACTGGGAATAATGAATGCAGGCAATAAATCGCTTAGGCTAACACGTCAAAATGCACTGCAGTATTATTATTATAATCAGATTTCACTGTTTTAGGAAAAGTTGAACATTCTTGTCAGTTTTTCAAGAACCAAGCTGCTACCCTTGCTTGTTATAAGCAACTGTTTCTGGTTTAGCCTACTTTGCTGTATTTCTTTGACGGGTACAAACATGGGTGCAAAACACTCCAGTCCAGAAACAACTAATTTTTTCACAGAGTGGGATTTTTCCCCATCTGTGCTCACCGAGGCACAACATGTACATGTTGTTAGAGTGGTGTCAGGCTCCTACACTGTTGATAGGATTTCACAACAAAAAACAGTTAAACAGAACTGTTACACTAGACGCAACCATGGTTGTAAGATGGATGAGACCTACGCTAGAAATATCTGCAGGGTTTGTTTCTAATCTTCTGTTTGTGTTGCCATTAGCGTTGCCTTGTTAATATCCTTGTGCTTTTCTTACACCTGGCTTCTTCGCTTTTCCATTAAAACACTTTCAAGCAACCTCACATATCGTCACAGGTTGCCTCTAAAAGCCCTGCTGTTTGCTCAGCTGAAGGCTGCAGCCCCCACATGCAGTAAAACACACACACACACCAAGACTTAAAGTATTTTAAAAAGCCGCTGTCGGCGAATGCAAATGCAGGAGCTCTTCTAAACTGGAATGAATGCACCATGCTGTTTTTCTTCTGCTGTTTGTCTTTATTGAGGAACTTTATTGATAGAGACAGTCTAATGAGGTCTAATTCTCATGGGAGGTTTTTGAGTTTAAATCATATCTCCTCTTCTCGCTTCACAGGCGTCATCCGGACACAGGAGCTGCTGGACCACGAGACCACGGCCCACTACTGGCTGACGGTCTACGCCTCAGACGGCGGCGTTGTGTCACTGTCTGCCTTCGTGGAGGTATACATCGAGGTGCAGGACGTCAATGACAACGCACCGCAGACCTCGGAGCCTGTCTACTACCCCTCTGTGATGGAGAGCTCCCCCAAGGACGTGTCCATCATCCAGATAGAGGCCGTCGACCCGGACGCCAAGGCCAGCGACAAGCTCTCCTACAAGATCACCAGCGGCAACCCCCAGGGCTTCTTCGCCATAAACGGCAGAACAGGTAAGAGGAAGGTTGCGGGCGGGGTCGGCGTGGTTGGATTGTGGGATGATTTGACACTGCCATTACAAACTAGGTAATGTGTGTGAAGCAAACTAGATTCAAACCTCGTCAATGATTGATAAGGTCCGGAATAGATTTGTCAAATCGAGAATAGCTATTTTAAGCAGCACACTCCTCACACTCGGGGGAGGGGGTGGGGGGGCTCCAGGTTGTGCATGGTTGAGGATCAGTTTGTCTTTAAAACACGTGGCGTGTGGAATGGGGCTTTGGCGTGAGCCTGTGACACTCGGCCCAGGCCAACCGGGGGGGGGCCTCTCCCTCTGCAACACACTATGCTGTGTTAACATATGGGCTCTCTCTCTCTCTCTCTCTCTCTCTCTCTCTCTCTCTCTCTCTCTCTCTCTCTCTCTCTCTCTCTCTCTCTCTCTCTCTCTCTCTCTCTCTCTCTCTCTCTCTCTCTCTCTCTCTCTCTGTGTGGTTTTTTTGTTGCATTTTGAGTTTATGGTCTGTTCAAGAGCAAACAAAGGTGCAATTGTTTTCGACAGAGCGCACACAGACAGAATAGGCAAGGTATACCACAGTTAGCATTCAACCGGGATTCTCTGATTGTACACTAAAACCCATCAAATACAGCTTGCAGTGGTATGTTTTTCATATTATTAAAAAAAGGTTACTTCGAAATCCAGTCGATTGCTTCATCGCTTTCTACCAGCGCATTTGAGCGCATGTGTCTGGTGTAGGGGAGATGAAGAATAGCTGCAGGGGGAAAGGCATTAAGGTTTTGTTATTTTTTTGTAGGTTATGTTTATGGTACAGAAAGAATGAGAATCACACCTGCCCTGTCTGGTAGCACCCCCCACACCCCCCACTCACTATCCCTACTTCCTGCTACTTTCCCAAACACACACAAAACACAGAAATCAATTATTATCAGCAGGGGCAATAGCACAACACAAAGCGCTAAGAAGGCAAACAAAACAACAACAAAAAAAGTGTAAATTGTAATGGAAGAGGTAGAGGTTATAAACCACCAATTATATTTTTCAATTTTTCGACCTTTTCAGAATGTATCTGTGTCCTTCATGACAGCAGGGCCAATTGAATGATTGAATGTTATAACTTGTCAGACGTTGCTTCCAAATACAAGCAAGCGATTGAAAGGGAAATGTTGAAATTAAGTTGAACAGTTGCTCTAATTTGTCCCTGGTGGACGTGTGTGGTCCGAGCAGCCGAGGCAGTCACATCAACAAACGTTGAGGTTATTTTTGTAGGAAGAACCCAATGAGAATTTTGTGACCAAATAAGGATTCCTCATGTAGCATGCTTTTGAATAGCTCACGGTGTAATCCTGGCTCCCTCCCAGAAGACAGAAGGCAAGGACCTAAATACAATTATAATGAATGGAAAACTGTGGCATTTAGCTCTTATTAGTTTACTCTCAAAGAGGACAAACATATGCAGGCCTACGTTTGGTGTGTTGTGTGTATACATGACAAGTAGGGGGTTTGTGAGATGTTATTACAGCAGTTCTGTCTTTGTGATAGGCCCTGGTGGCTGATTTGAAACAGTACATTCCTGTTAATCAAAGGGAAACAGTTTAAATATCTATATGACATTTTGACCTTAACAGGACTGTACAGAATCTTAAACATGGTCACCTTAAAGAGCAGCCGTGTAATCAATACATTCATCAATAATGACTTGAGCCCCAACGATTTTCATTCAAGCACATGCATAGAAAGCACAATTCCTTCCTTACGATCCTGAAGGAGTGCCATTCAGTGCAAGGAAACTGTTTGTTTTTCTTAGTTGGACCAAACAGCATGTGATTGCATCTGCTATTACATTCCATCTGTTTTTATTGTTGTGTATTTCCCATTTTTTTTTTGTACGGTGTCTCTCTAAACGTAGAGGGTTTTGGCAGGGAACCTGGAACAGCCGTTTGTATGTAGCCCTTCTTCACACAAGTCCCGATTACCACCAATTTTAACTTGACTTGATTTCCTTTTTTCCAACTCCAAGCGGTACCCAAAACGAGTCCACCGAGGACAGAGACCATCAACATCTCAACATCTGTCTCTCTGCACTCTTTACAGTGTCAGGAGGAGTGTGCTGCACAAGAAAGTCGGTCATAGAGAGAGGACAGTGAGTCACGAGAGCCATTCATGCATATCAAAGCACGCTAAGACTTTTATCAGTGGGACGCCAGAGTCTCCTTTGTTGCCTTCAACAGAGAGTGGTTAAGACAAGAAAACAACCTTTGTAAATCACGGCGGTGTTGCTAGAAGCTTTGTTTTGTAAGATTTAGGGGCGGGCGGGAGTGGTTGCAGGGGGAGGTATACCATGGGACGGAAAAAAGAGCCATACAGAACTGGTGGGGGGGAGGGGTCAACAGGCAGCTGAGCATAAAGAGGGAAGCTGGTGGTTCAAGAAAAGACTGCCATGTTTATGCAGTCTATGGTAGGTTTATTTTTAGCTTACTTTAGTTAGCGTGTAGCATAAGTATCTCCAAGAAGATTACACATTCACTTTTATTATTCCCTGTCTGGCCCATTAAGAGGAATTATAAATAACCACAATATCTGTACACGTTATCAACTTAATATGACATGCTAGCCGCATATTACAGGTTTCAGAAAATGTTTTAAATTGACAACATGCTAGCCTCTGTAATTACATGTTCCAAAATGGCATTGGAAGCGTAGGCTCTGTCTTGGCGTGTCTACAAAGCTCCACAAAGGGCAAGAGAAAGGAAAATAAAGTTGAGGCCTATGTTTTGTGTGTGGGTTCCACAGAACTGGGTAGTTGGCAACGTCTTCGTATGGGCTTGTGTTTCAGGCATTCTCTCATGGTCCGTATCCTTAAGCTTTATGCCCAACTGCATAATACAGATAATGGCTTTACCTTAATGCTTTGGGGCTCCTACGCGACTCCTTGTAGCATATTTCTTTGCCGCACGGCCACATATTGGCTCCACGAAGCACAGCATGGAGGCCTTAGACTAGAGGCTTACAGTGTGCCTTATATCTGCCCGAGAAAACAAGTCCAGCTTCTGGTTCGTTCTCTGGCGTTGATTTTTCATTAGAGTGCAAACCAGACTGTTCTTCCTCTCAAAAATCAAAAGGCCAACACCATTGTCTATGAGTGGCTGTCCCTTGTTTCTCTTTTGGCAGTTTGCAGGATCTGCTACCCGAAGATCATGTTGAGATTCCCCTCGGCGTATTAGTAATGACTGAATTTGTGTGCATATCCCCGTGTGTTTGCGTCATTGTGTGGGAAGGTGTTTGATTAATTAATGCACATGATTTTCTCCGTACAGACATTACTACCCACTCTCGAAAGGCTTGACTCAGCTCTGGGGTTGTTTTGCACGGTCTGTTTCGAAACAGCTACCTGGTTTTAAAGAGGGCGAGCGTGGTTCGCTATCTGGTAAATGGCATTCTCTTGGTCGTTAATTACTTTTAGGCTGTTAGGCCGTTCAGGAGATTGAACAACATTGTCTGCCGCGCCATTTAATAGGGGTTTTGTGTGTGTTTATACATCATGTGGTGGCAGTTAAACATAATAAGCTCTTGCATACCATCGTTTTTCCTCTGGGATGGGAGGAAAACAATTAGTGAAAAGTGAGAGTTGTGATGTGGGCACATACCTGTACAACCTTTACAAAACACCACCTTTGAGTGCCCCTTCCCCTCTTTCAGCTGCCAACCGCATGGCCTTTTTAAGATCGAGCTGTCTTTCCTGATTGTACTATTTGCCCTTTAGTGGTGGTTTTCATCCAACTGTGAATGAACAGAAAAGAAAACGAAACCTAGGGGAATTTTTTTTTAACATGGCCTATTGAGTAGCGTGTACCATATCCACTTCCTGTTGGGCCTGAGGCCAGCAACTCATTGTATTCAAGTGAAAATAAATATCGCACAGGTAAGGCCATGTCAGGCCCGACTACCTCAGCTGGCTTTCATATGCATTCTTAATCTGCACAGCTACACAGAACGGACACCTGCCTGGTACAAGAGTGGGACATTTTAATGGCTTGGAACCACAATACAACCACATTTGTGGTGTGACTCTCCGCTTACAACAACGCCTTCCCTGTTTGATAAAAAAGGAAAAGAAGAGCACTCGCATGCACGCACACACACACACACACACACACACACATACACACACACACACACACACACACACACACACACACACACACACACACACACACACACACACACACACACACACACACACACACACACACACACACACACACACACACACACACACACACACACACACACACACACACACACACACACACACACCACACACACACACACACACACACACACACACACACACACACACACACACACACACACACACACACACACACACACACACACACACACACACACACACACAGAGCAGTGTGGAGGTGTCCCAACCAAAAGCAGTGAAAGCCAAATAGGAAATGGATACTACCTCCAACAACTTCCTGCCATTTCCTGTGATTTTGAAGCGAAACAATTGGAAGCCATTTCAAAGGTTATTGAAGGAGGATGTGAGAACAAGGTTTTTCTGTTTTCCCTCTGTACCGCAGGGCTCATGCAGGCTACTCCCGTTGCAGTAAAAATTGACTAAGAAAAACATGACTGACTAATTAGCTTGACTACTTACCGAGCCCACCTGTTCTCTGTCCTGCCCCTCACTTGTTTTTCATTAGGACTGACCACTAAGAAACAGCTGAAGCCATATATCCTCTGGTACCATTAGGTCTGGGAATGGAGCACAGCTTACAGTTGGTAGTTGTTCTCTATCAAAGCCTCTAGACATTTCTTAAGTAACAGTTGAAGTTTGTTGCACTTTTGCGATTTATCGATCTAAATGTTTAACTTTCATTTGAACAAACACATACACATACAACACATACAGATAAAGAAAGGAGAAAGACACATATATCGTCAGTGACCCTTTTTCTCTAGACTCACTCCTCAAAAACACTGCTGCGGTGACCCCCGCCCTCTGGATTTACCCCTCAAAGACACTGCAGTGACCCCCTCCCTCTTGACTCACCCCTCAAAGACACTGCAGTGACCCCCTCCCTCTGAACTCACCCCTCAAAGACACTGCAGTGACCCCCTCCCTCTTGACTCACCCCTCAAAGACACTGCAGTGACCCCCTCCCTCTTGACTCACCCCTCAAAGACACTGCAGTGACCCCCTCCCTCTGAACTCACCCCTCAAAGACACTGCAGTGACCCCCTCCCTCTTGACTCACCCCTCAAAGACACTGCAGTGACCCCCTCCCTCTGGACTCACCCCTCAAAGACACTGCAGTGACCCCCTCCCTCTGAACTCACCCCTCAAAGACACTGCAGTGACCCCCTCCCTCTTGACTCACCCTCAAAGACACTGCAGTGACCCCTCCCTCTGGATTTACCCCTCAAAGACACTGCAGTGACCCCCTCCCTCTGAACTCACCCCTCAAAGGCACTGCAGTGACCCCTCCCTCTTGACTCACCCCTCAAAGACACTGCAGTGACCCCCTCCCTCTGGACTCACCCCTCAAAGACACTGCAGTGACCCCCTCCCTCTTGACTCACCCCTCAAAGACACTGCAGTGACCCCCTCCCTCTGGACTCACCCCTCAAAGACACTGCAGTGACCCCCTCCCTCTGAACTCACCCCTCAAAGACACTTCAGTGACCCCCTCCCTCTGGACTCACCCCTCAAAGACACTGCAGTGACCCCCTCCCTCTGGACTCACTCCTCAAAGACACTGCAGTGACCCCCTCCCTCTGGACTGTTCACACAGGCGTGTGGAGCACACATCTCGTGTGTAATTAAGGACATACTTCACACATACTATCACACATGACTGCTACCAGACACACACAAACCTTGTAATACTGACCAAGAACATACAAAACAAAATCCATTTAGCTTTTAACTGACATTCGACAGAACTCATTGTGAAGGAGGCAACACGACTGCTTTACAAGCTGAATAATTGCAATATGATTATCAGACATTCATTATCATGTAGCTGGGCCAAAAAAAACCAATTTGAAGCACAGTGCAAATACGGTTTTCATTTTCACCTTCTTCTGCCCTTTTTTTCTAAACTGAACACAGTAGTTTTGATAATGCTGTCTTGAACACAATAAGCATGTTCACACATTAATTTCACTCAATTGCTAAAATAATTTTTTTATAATGACTACATTATACAGTATGCAAAATGTTATTGAAATATCGTATATTGATTGAGTACATTATATTATTGGTTTGGGAGATTTAATGGACACATCACAACAAATATATATATACTTATTATATTTATATATTAAAATAGTATTACATAGTATTTTATTTATGTATTTTTTTATTTCATTTATGACAACCATCCTGCGGCCTTCCAAATAATCATGGGGGTCAAGACCCGTAGTAGTTTGAGAGAGTGGAGTAGGTGGCAGGGGTGATAGAACACATAATACAACACAGAAGGGCAGAAATAAAATAATTAGATGAGGTATACATCCCAACAAGCCAAATGTGCACACACTGTTAATCAATGTATAATAAGCCCACATTCTAGCCTAAACATGTTCTAGTGTTTTAATAATGTAGCAGCCACGATAGCAAAAGCTCTTCCTTCTAACAATAGCACATTGGCAATTCATCTCATAAACATGACCGGCCGATCACACAGAACCATGTCTTCTCTTCTGCAAATTCAATGCACAAGGGAGACAATCAGAGATCCAACCAAATGCTTCCCCCTTTCTCAGATCACGAAAATGTGAGGCCAATTGATGGATAATATTGGCTGCAGCAACAATATAGCCTCTGGTTGTTTGTTGTTTTCCACATCCAATGTGTAGGGTAGCCGCAAAAAATTGTAATTATCAGAATAATTGATTACTCGTTCATACCACCCACCGATTATTCGACCATGTAAAAAGTAAACCGTGATATCGCATCCCTATAATGCAGTACTTTTGGCCTTCTTGCTGACATACCAGTTGAAAAAAAGAGGAGAAAATATCTAAAATAGTTTAATATGAGTGGCTGGTACAATGGAAGTTCGCTAACGTTTCCTTTTTTTATCATTTTGCGGATTGTGAATTATTTTCATTGCACCCTCTACTTCAAACTCTGTCAGGTATAGACAATTATTTTTTATGTGGAAATGTTTCATAAATGGAATGAGGAGTTAAATACAGAATTTTTATAGCTGCACATATGACACCAAATTATACGGTTAAATCAAAGGAAAACAAGAGGCCCTTCCCAGGGTCTTTTTTCGGTGGTCCAGTAAATTCATTTTTGGGCTGTAACTACAAGTGAAAGCTACATCAATAAACTGGCTTCACCTACATGAGCATCGAAATGTACACATCTACATAAATTGGATAATATATATTTAAATTCTATATTTCAATTACACACATGCATTGGCACACACACACATACGTTGCACACAACTCCCACAACAGCCTTTCTTCCATTGATCAGCTACCCCGGCTACACTTCACTTGAACAGTTCCCAAGCACATATAATCAATAATCATATTTGTCAGAAGGAATAGTATGCACTATCACGCATGGGCTGGTCTGCCTCACAGCCCCACAGCTTCCAATTATCCATCTCTGTTCACATGGAGACCTCCGTAATATTGGAAATCCCAATCAGTCACAGATAGATGGGCTGTTGATGAACTTAATTATAGGTGCTGTCAAGCAAATTACATTCATGATTATTAAAATTCCTCCAGATATGCTTACATGTTTTGATTTTGGTTGTTGATTGGCCATGTGTTTTTTCCCAGTGACTGATTCTATAAGCCTACCTGTTTGTACACTGGTGTAAAGTCTGACTCAAGGTTATTTATAAATGTTTTCATTAAAAATAAACATGTTATGCCTAGCTCTTACATTGAAAAAGCCTTCAGAACACAAGTATGTTTAACTCAATACAATGAGATCTGCTATTTAATTCACCTTTCAAGTGTGACATGTTTTTTTGTTGGACTCCAGAGCTGTTCAAAATGTAGAGTGAATATATTGCCTGTCCTTCTCAGAGTCTCTTGTTCAGAGGACCATCATCAGCTCTCACTTCACCTTGTTGAGATTTCATTATGACAGAGGGAACAAACAAGCTCCTGTGTTAAACCTACCACCAGCTCCTTCTTCAACTGCCAAGCTCATTGGAATAGCGGCAGCTCGTAGCCTTAAAAGAGGCCGCACTGGGTCATACGAAAGTGTCATATATTATATGCCGGGAGTAGACACCGGAACACAAATACTTTTGACAAAATATTAGTATTGTAGTTATTTATCACCTTGTTGCCAAATACTACTGTATGTGCTCAGCAGGAAAAGCATGAACCTATTTTATGAGCTTTTGATTTATTTCCCTCGGATAAGGAAGTGTACTACTCAGCCGACCAAGCAACCAAGAACAACAACAAACAAACTAAGTATTTAGCAGCGGTGGGTTAACGACTCAAGGCACTCCATAGCCAAGAAAGCCCCCCCCCCCCATTGTCTGGACTCGTGGCTAAATGTGTGTAGCGCGTAAATCTGCGCTTCACTCTTAAAGACTTGCTAATCACGGCGGTAATGCCCGGGTTCAGTCCAGCCGAGCTAGCGTCGGCACTGGACTCCCCAAGGCATCCATTTTTGTTTGGAGCAGCGGCGGTGGTTCCAGATGAAGGACGGGAACGCTGCTCGTTCGCTCTTGTTTTTTTTCCCCCCTCTCAAAACAGAGCGGGTATAATTATTGTCGGCCTAGCTCAGCCCACGCCTCAGGAAGGCAACGTTTGTGCCTGTGTGTGTCAATGTGTGTGTGTGTGTGTGTGTGTGTTGGGGTGAGGGTTGTGGGTTGGAACTGCAGGCTTCTTTTGGTGAGCCTTGGCGCTACCGACCCATTTTTATTATTATTATTTTTAAATCTGGAACTTTGAGGTAGAGCGGGAGAAGTATGCTACATTAATGGCTGCAGAGGAAAAAAAAGCACAATGGTTATTTGTAGTGGGAGCAATGCACTTTTTTGGACACTTTAAGGACATGTTCAAGGAGTCTTTCAGCTGCCTTACCAACCAGTGTTATACAAAGCCTCTTTTGTGCTGTGAAAACAAAATAAATAACTAAGTAAAAGAAGAAATAACCTGAACGTTGTCCCACGTCACTTGCGTTTTAGTCACGTATTATTTATTCTACAAGAGACGTATACATTATCAAAGTTCCTTATACAGTTAACTCCTGATCATGTTCCACGTGCAGCTGGAGGAAAAGGACAGAAAAGGACAGCGAGAGTGAGACTCCATTGGCTGGTTTGCAGTGTGTACGGACAGGACTATTTACAGAGCAGAGTGCTGCGGCTTGCTATTCTGGTTCCGTGCATCATGTGCCATTGATGGTTTTGGGCTTCGGAAATCCTTTGCTTTATGCTAATCAGGCACAATGTGGCAGGCAGACGGCTCTAGTGTGGTTGTATTTGGCACGTCTACCCTGTACTAAACGTCCCTGCAAAACTGTAATTACACTGGGGAGTGAGGACACAATGCCGCTTATAATGTAGCCATGTAGCAGTTTGCCGTTATTTTCCTTTTTCCTGTTTGTTCAGTTCAGTTGGTTTGCTTAAATTGGATTAGCGTTAAAACTAACGTTTTGTCTGTTTTATTTTTTTACTTGGCGTTACAAAGCGACGTGTTTGGCGCTACAAAGCGACGTGTTTGGCGTTACAAAGCGACGTGTTTGGCGTTACAAAGCGTCCTTCTCGCTGCTCGTAAACACTACCATAGGACTGACAAAAGTCCAATTGACTTATCTAAAGTCTACGCTGAATCGGGTTAACTTTGGCATGTTAGTGTGACTCAGACCGCGAGGCGCGCGAACAGACTATAGTGAAACTTTCAGTTTCAGTACAGCTGCCACACAAACGACCTTGACGGCGCCAGCTCAGTGTTTGTGCCTTTCAACCGTCGCCACTGGTCAAATGCTGCCTCAGCAGCCGTCTGTGTTTTTTTTGTGCCTTTCGTTGCCTTATGATTTCCAGGCCTTTAGCAGACCGTAAAATTCAAGTGTTTGTTGCAGTTGCCATTGTGTCCCTGTGTGTCATCGGGACCGTGTCAGACATCTGTGGTGTGCAAACATGGCATCACTTCCCGTGCCACGTCGCTTTTTGTTTTTTTTCTGCGACTTGAAGGCAGACTGTTTCAGTTGGATGGCTAATGGTTGTATTAATGTATTAATTAGTCGATACTAAAGGCAATCAACGGTTGATCAATCGGCGATCGTACATACAGGAGTTTAGCTTTCGGGCCCTGGGAATGCGGAGTGCTCTCAAGTAAAGGTTAGCACCTGGGCGCTGTGTGTGCCTGTGTGCTTATGTATTGATTCAGCTGGTGGAAGGTCTTCAAAGCGGGCCGATTCTCCGCTTCAGGACCTCAGATGAGCTGCAGGAAGCAGGAGGAGATGAGTCGTGGAGCCCGTGGGGCTGTTTGCACCGTCGTACTCCCCCTCTCCCTGACCCCAGTTGGTAGACCTCTGCGATATTTCACATATAAGAGGCAAGGCTCCCTGGCGGTGGACTGTCTGGGCCAGGAGGTTGATCAAACTTAGAGGAGGGCCGACAGGGACACGGGTCAGCCATCCTGAGACTCCAGCCGGTCATCGTAAAGGTCTTCCTTGCAGTAACTTACACGGTTTACATTGTGCAACCCAGAGGATATATTTTTTATTTTGTGTTTACATATTGTTTTTTGGGGGGGGGGGGGGGGTGAAGATTACAATGGAGGCTGCTCATAGCAGGCTCTGATTGGAGGTGGTGGAGCAGAGCATGAAATGTGTTTCTTTCCAAACTGCACCATTTTAATTGCACAAACGAAAGGAAGCGCTAAACACCTGATTAATGCTAGTTTCTTTGTTTATTGTGTTGCAACAGGTCTGGTGACTACTACTTCAAGGAAGCTGGACCGAGAGCAGCAAGATGAACACATTCTTGAGGTAAGTGCTCTATTTAGTCTGGCCTCCCACTCTATAATAAAAGCAGGAGACAGCCTCTCGTGTTTGGCTACAAGGCAAGGAGCAGCGCGCCTTAATAATGTCTTCAAGGTCAACCGCCACACAAAGAATATAGACATTACATTACATTACAGTCATTTAGCAGACACTTTTGTCCAAAGCGACTTACAATAGTCCATTCAACAAAGGTAGGAAAGAGAACAGTCAAAAGTGCATTTCATTCCTAACAAGTCTCCAAGAACTGAGCCAGTGCTCAGGTAAAAGTACAATAAGTTCAGGTAAAAGAACAATAAGTTGGCAAACAATAGAACAATATCCAACTAACACGCAAACAATCTACTTAGAAAGACGCTCGTAAAAAGTGATAAGAGGAAGGATCCGGGTAGTGTTTCCTGATGAGACACACACAAAATATAGACCTCACTTCTTCAACACACACACAATATAGACCTCACTTCTTCAACACACACACAACAAATATAGACCTCACAATTCCAACAAACACACATAATAAAGAGCTCACAACTTCAACACACACAAAATATAGACCTCACCTCTTCAACTCACACACACAAAATATAGACTTCACTTCCTCAACACACACACAAAATATAGACCTCACTTCTTAAACACACACACACAAAATATAGACCACTTATTCAACACACACACAATATAGAAATCACAACTCCAACACGCACAAAAAATATAGACCTCACATTTTCAACACACACACGCACACAAAATATAGACCTCACAACTCTAACACAAACACAGAATATAGATCTCACAACTTCAACACACACACACACACACACACACACACACACACACACACACACACACACACACACACACACACACACACACACACACACACACACACACACACACACACACACACACACACACACACACACACACACACACACACACACACACACACACACACACACACACACACACACACACACACACACACACACACACACACACACAATGTATACCTCACAACTTCAACACACACACAAAATATAGACCTCACAACTTCAACACACACACACACACACACACACACACACAAAATATAGACCTCATGTGTTGACTCAGTGCTGGTATGTCTAGTCGTACTTGGGGTGGGAGGTTCTTTATTTACTTATCAAGTTAATCAGATTTCCGGAGCAGGGAGGAGTAGGTGGGGCGGGGGAAAGATCCCGGTGAATGTTCCTTTGTTCCTCCTCACTGTTCCGTCTCGGCTCGCCGAGCAAGACGGGACAGGAAGGTGCTATCAACTGCGGGGGCCCACGGTCTAAACATGGGGATTTTAAATTGAGCTTGGCTCCGATCTCCCTCGATACCTCCTCCCCCACCTTCTCCCCCACCTCCCCCCTCGCTTTGTGGCTCCTCCAGCCAGCGTGGATCCAGACGTTCCGATTATGTGCGCTGCAGAAATGAAGTGCCGTCTATCAGAGGCCTTTTAATTTATGGCGCGGCAAATTACAGTTCATGGAACGGCGATTAATGCTGATGCGCCCTCCTTCCAGACAACCTCTGCATTTTGTTCTTTAAATCTGTACAGCGTGCGCGGTAATTGAACCCCGAAACATAGAGTAAATCACTCCCAGAGATGAATCAACAACAACAACAAAGAAGACCCAGGGAAAGATCTTAAGATGACATTTCGTTGGCGGTGATTCAGTGGTCCTGTTTCCCGAAGGACTGAGCGCAAAAGAATTTGAGACGACAAAAAGAACTAGACCTCTTCGGTTGACCTCGTAGGATTCTTTTTTTAAAACAGCAGCACTGGGAGAATGTTCTCCAGACCGTGGGGGGACTCCTCCCACATTCTTGCCAGTTTGTTATGTCTGTAGAATTATTCATGCAAACCTGTGGTTCAACGCTGCTGTAATGCATCGAAGTTGACGTCTGGGTCTCGCTGGAGAAGTCCCAATGCACAGAGAGAGAAAGAGGAAGTAGCACACCGTGGTTATTCGCCCGCCATTTTCCCGAATCTGAATACTTAATGAAGGAGGTAATGAAGGCAGGCGATGCGCTTCGGGTCATCTATTACCTACTTAAAAATGCACAAATTAGCTCTTTAGCATTGAGCCTCTTTTGAATTGTATTGCTGTAATTATGTTGATGAGATAGAATAATGTCCAGGTCACTTGTTTATCCGTAGTGTGTGATTAATAAGGCCGATTAAAAGGGGCTTTACTTGTGACACACACAAAAAAGGCCCACAGTGTGGACACAGCATCAGAGGAGCCTCTGTAACCATGGGAACTCAGTGAGTGTTTGCAGTGTTAGGAACCTAATCTAGCAGGAAGCACTTAACTGCAGCAGATCTTCATGGTTGGGGGAAGGTCGATCCACACACACACACACACACACACAAACACACACACACACACACACTTATGTGTGGAATGCTGTGCGGATCCAGGTGAAATTATAGCCATTAATGAAAATGTTTCTGCACAGATTCTGTGTTGTTCAGAGGGGGTGATTTAATAAATAAATAAATACACAAAAGGTCCGGCCATGTGGAACACGTTGAGCAATTAGAGAGGGAGGCTGTGTCAGCATTGTGTGAGCCAGATGTCGGAAGGAGGTGAAGAGACTTTTAGGATCTTGAATGACGAGATGGATGGGGGTTGGTAGAGGGGCTGTGTGTGTGTGTGTGTGTGTGTGTGTGTGTGTGTGTGTGTGTGTGTGTGTGTGTGTGTGTGTGTGTGTGTGTGTGTGTGTGTGTGTGTGTGTGTGTGTGTGTGTGTGTGTGTGTGTGTGTGTGTGTGTGTGTGTGTGTGTGTGTGTGTGTGTGTGTGTGTGTGTGTGTGTGTGTGTGTGTGTGTGTGTGTGTGTGTGTGTGTGTGTGTGTGTGTGTGTGTGTGTGTGCGCGCTGGGAGTCGGGGGAGCTAAGTAAACTCCGGCCCACTCTGTGCTCCAGCGGCAGTGTGTGTGTGTGATCCCGGTGTCTGAGGTGGGGGAGGGTAAACAACAGGAAGGGGGGATGTGTCAGGACATGTCCAGCAGACAAGCTTGAAGTGAGAAGGGGAAAAACCAGTAGAAAATAAGGAAAGAACAAGGGCATTGTACGATTGAAAAAAAAGTGCTCTATGCTGAGGAATGAAAACTGTCAAACACTTTTGCTTGCAGTTGCACAAACACACTCGGTATAAATTGCATTTAGTGGATTTGTATTTTCTTGTATTCTCCTTGTGTCTAACATCCTAAATTAAAGAGATTCTGCTTTACATTTCAGTTGTTTTTTAAGTGGCTATTTGACAACTAACTATCTAGGGGAGCTCCACAGCAACAACTAAAAGGAATGGCCCTTAAAATGAACCACAATGTAAACATTTCCTAACCACAAAGCAGAACCAGCCAGACATGCTGTCTTGCTCACACACCATGACTCTACTGGTGAATACGGCACATAACACCCAATTTTTTCAGAATTTCACCCACAGATGTCAATATTTACAATAATAATAATAGTAATACAAATTAGTTGTATTGTTTAATACTTGGGGTGACATATGGCGGAAACAGACCAGGTACGGAGTGAGAACTGGTACTTGGAAAAAGGTGCCAGTTCACCTCCTGGGCGCTGCCAAATTGCCCTTGAGCAAGGCACCAGACCCCCCCCTACTGCTCCCCGGGCGCTGTATATATAATAGCTGCCCACTGCTCCTAATACTAGGATGAGTTTAATGCAGAGAAACAAATTTCATGTATTTGACCAATAAAGAGGATACAATGGTTATAATGGGTACATCACACATATACACAGGAAACACATATACACAGGAGACAGAGTGACACGTCACCTTCTCAGAGAGACACAGTTTGTTGTCACACAATTTAATTAATTCTGCCCGGGCTGCTGCAAAAATTATTATTCCAGAAATTGAAACTATGGCACCAAATGGCGTGTGACTGGTCACAGACCGCTAAGTGTTTTCACCCACACAGAGAAGATGGTTTGGAATGACTCGGTGGCATTTGCTCTTAATCCATGATTTTTGCAGCTTAAAGTTTTAATAACACCCTTTTTCACTGTCATATGATACACAGCCCTGGAGTGAGTTCCCTGTGAGACACCAGCGACAGTAGTGTAGATGTTTGTGTGGGTCAAGCCTTGCGGTGTGTCATTATCTTTTCTATTGATTAATCTATTGATTATTTAATGTCTTCCTCCCTGGCTTATGTTCTGTGTAGAGAAAGAAATAGTTATTTTTAATATTTTTAATTGTTACAGTACTTTATAAAGTATAGTATGGTATACTTTATATAAAGCAAATAATTTTATAGTTGCTTAAGGAACTATCATTCTATAACATGGGCTGACGTAAGTTGTATATACAGTTTAATGTATCATGATTGTTATTTTTTTTCTATTATGACTATATATATATATATATATTTATATATATACATATATATATACATTTTTTTATTTTTATTTTTTATTAAAAATATATTGATATTCATATCACTCACACCTGTAATACCTCCATTTCCCTTCAGGGATGAATAAAGTGTTTTGTTATCTTATCCCCAGGTGACGATCAGCGACCACGGCGTCCCGGCCAAGTCCACCACAGTGCGCATCATCGTGCGGGTGCTAGACGAGAATGACAACAGTCCCCAGTTCCTGGAGAAGATCTACAAGATCAAGCTGCCTGAGCGCAAGCGGGCAGAGAGGGAGAGGGCCACCAAGCGAGACCCCGTGTACCGGGTGGTGGCCTCGGACCGCGACGACGGCCCCAACGCCGAGATCTCTTACAGCATCGAGGGTGACGAGCATGGCAAATTCTTCATCGAGCCCAAGACAGGCGTGGTCTCCTCCAAGAAGTTCTCTTCGGCCGGGGAGTACGACATCCTTTCAGTGAGTGCAGCCAGTCTTTCCCCCAACGTGCCATGCCGCTTGAGTGCAGTGTACCTCTTGTCTGATCTGCCGTCTTATCCCTGATAGAAAAAGGTTGTAGGTTTGGTTGTAGTTAAGCTGAGACTCGTGAGAGAGTAAAGGAATGCGTGACTGTGCAGTTATTATTTAGTCTTAATGTTCAGAGGAATGAAGACCACAAATGCTTTGACTTCAGTATGATTCACCTTTTTCTCTACAGGTCTACAGGTTTAATTCAGATATTTAAAACATTGACCTCTCTCTCTCTCCCTCTCTCCCACTCTCTTTCTCTATCTCTGTCTGTCTGTCTGTCTGTCTGTCTGTCTGTCTGTCTGTCTGTCTGTCTGTCTGTCTGTCTGTCTGTCTGTCTGTCTCTCTGTCTCTCTGTGTCTGTGTCTGTGTCTGTGTCTGTCTGTGCCTATGTCTATGTCTGTGCCTTCGTCTCTGTCTCCCTCAGATTAAAGCAGTGGACAATGGACGCCCGCAGAAATCCGCCACGTGTCGACTCCATGTCCAGTGGATCCCCAAGCCGGAGGTCTCTGACGACATGGCCCCCCTGGCCTTCGAAGAGACCCCCTATTCCTTCTCTGTGATGGAGAGCGACCCCGTCTCTCACATGGTGGGCGTCATCGCCACTGAATCCTCAGACGTTTCTGTGTGGTTTGAGATCACAGGTATTGTGTTATTTACGTTTTTCCTGCTTGTGTGTGTGGCTATAGATATCTTTATGCATGGGCATCTGGAGTGTAACACTAATGCTATATTTAAGCACTGGATTTTGTATGCTTATGAGTCTCTTAGGATATTTTATTGACTTAAAACTAGCCTCTGCAAGTGTGCGCTAAAGAGTGTTAATTCTGCTGGTCCCGACTGCTATGTTTCACCGATTCAACACACACTTGGCATGCTACTGAGCTTCCTGTCAGAGTAAATCTTAACCTTCTCCACTTGCCTCTCTTTGTTTCTGATTAACAGTTTTTCTCTTCTATTCCTCTTCTGTTCTCTGTTCTTCCACGCTTCTCGTTCCTTCTCCCTTCCCTTCTCTTTTGATTTGATTTTGGAATATGTTCTCTCTGGTCTGTCTGGATTTCTTTTTTAACAAGACGACCTAGAGGATTCTGAGATGTTTTACATCCTTCAGATGGCTTGTGACCACAACTGTACAGGAGAAGGTATCTGCTGAGATCTCCTGGTGGCTGTGTTGTGTTGTGGAGGTCCACACCCTCTTAACCCTGTGTGCATGTGTGTATGTCGGGGGGGGGGGCGGGGGGTGAACTGTGCCGTGCCATCATATTGAGGTTTCTCACCATTCTGTCTTTTCACCATCATTTCATCAAGTTATTTGACCTGTATGAATGTTTAGACTAGGTTGTTGTGATGTATATATTTAAAATGTATTTTTGGTCCCTGCCGAGTTATTGGCGGCAGTTTATTAGCTACAATTAGTTATAACTCATAACAACTAGTTACTAACCAAGCACTAGGTGCTATTTTGTAACAGCATAACCTGAAACATCACCAAGTTGTGATGTCAAGCACCCCCCCCCCCTCCAAGCACCCCCCCCCACCCCAACCCATCCTGTGTTTGCCCTACACTTGTCCTTTGTATTGCACCAGGTGATGATGTGCCACTAATTCCATACCCATCTCCTGAAAATCTCCACAGGTGGTAATTATGACAGCCGTTTTGAAGTGCACAAGGCCAGCGGAACGCTGATTGTGGCGCGGCCCCTCGATGCAGAGCAGAAATCAAATTACAACCTGACAGTGGAGGCCACCGACGGGACACGAACTGTCAGCACCCAGGTAATTGAAATACTAATAAAACTGTTGGAAACTGATGAGGGACCTGTCAGTTATGTTGTCCTCGTGTCAAATACAACAAAGGAAATGGAAAGATCTTTCTTTTCTTTTTTTTGCCGACAGCTGCGCCCAGACTGTTCTGTGTATCAATGAAGACGTGTCGTAGAAAGAAAAACGTTGATGGGAAATTAGGACATCAAATCAATTATTACTATCATTCTTTTTTTTTTGGTAAAAAGGCAAATAATGTGGGAAAGGTATTGGCAGTTTCCATTCCATGGCCGGTTGTGTCTTCCATGGCTGGTTGTGCTCTTTTATGTATGAACTTGACAGTAAGAAAACATAATTAGAATTATTTTAAGCTCATTGTGTGTCTTTTGGCATACCGTGAAACATTTAACAGCGTGCACTCTCCCAATCTGTTCTGTTATTTGCATGTGAATGGACTGACTAGGACGTATATACGTTTGTTGCCATGCTTAAAACAGTGGTACAATGGGTTTCTTGTCTGCCACATCAGTGCTGTGAAGCATTTTTTTGTCTTTGGCGGGGAAGCTCCAAAAATCTTCCATTGTCTCATTCCTGAAGGAGGTCTAGAACTGCGGATGGTGCCATCCAGCTCAGAGATTTTTTTTGAAGTGCACATTCCTTTTGTCTGCCTCCTCCTCCTGCTCCTCCCGCTTGAAACCATTTTGAATGCTTGCTTTTTGCATTTTGTTCTGGGAGTCACTGTGCACACTACAGTTTTCCCATCCCAATGTTTGCCTTCTGATCACAGATGAAACAACAAAAGTCCCCCAACAGCAACACTTGGCCATGTGGTTGTAATAAAAGCTTTGTCTAAAGCCCAGAATTCACCACAATCAAAATGTGCAGGTCCTAGTGTTTGTTTGCGTATATCTCTTGTTTTGAACGCATAGCACACATAGCTCCCCCTCACATGTCTGTCTCTGTCACGGTAGTCTGGGTCATAGGGGATACCGGCGTTCAAAATGTTTTGTCCTCGCTCCTCAAAGGGCCGGCTTCAGAGAGCCACGGCCCCAGACTGGATCTATTTGTTGTCCCTCTGTATGAATAAGGGCTTTCATCACCGGCCACTCCGCTCTGCCGAGCCGCCGCCGAAGAAGCGCTGCCCTAACTGACGCTTTACAGCATACCCCCGGACATGGTCGCGTCTCTTGTTCGGTTGATGACCTTCAATGTGTTTAGAGGACCCCACCCCCTTCCACTTTATTTCCAGTGCCACTGCCCCCCCCCCCCCCCCTTCCTCCCCCTTGATTCCTGCAAAGCGACCCCTATGAAGTAACTAGTAACTATTCCTAGAAAGGCTGTAATAGCAACGTCTGCGCTGACATTTCCAGTCCGAATTAATCACGCTCAAAGGTCAGCTTGATCAATGTGTTCGCATTTAGTGTTTCTTCCACACCGCTACTTCTTGACAACATGAACTTTTATCTGCAAAAAATGGCGTGAATTATATAACGTAGTTAGCGGCGGCATCGACATGGGTTCAAAGGAGCATTCTTCCGTCGGCGTCCGGGTCCATTAGAATGAAGGCTTCTGCAATGTCCAATTAGCCGTCCAAGTCCATCATTCACAGACCTCTACTTGTATTCAGCAATTGGTTTTCCGCTTTCATTAATTTTGTATGTGTTTCCTCTCTGATCCGATGTTCATAATAGATTCACGAAAGGCCTCGCTGCTATCGATAGATTGGATATCCCACTTAAAGCAACGTGCAATTGACCATCCACATGTGTTGTTTTTTTTTTGCACCTGGTAGCACGCGGGCTAACAGTAAACAATGAGAGCTCTGTCTTCAGCCTCCAACATCTGGCCCACTGTAATTAGACACCACTTTCTATTTAGCACATGATTGCACTTCATCATCGGTTCAAGGTTACCGGGAAACCTCATGCTCAAACATATTGTCCCTGTTGACGAAGAGTTTTCAAGTATAATGCTTGATCAATGGGGTTAGCAGTTACCCATTTTGCAGCAATTTCCAAAGCAAGCACCTGCAAAAAATTAGGAAAATTTGATTATATAAAAAAAACTTGCTCCAATGCAAATCAAAAATATGTTTCGAACGGTTTGTTTGTACCTATGACGTCTGTCGTTCCGTCCATCAATCAAAGTATTCCCTCATTAGAATATCTAGTGACAGGATTAGATTGATTTATATGTGTGAGTACCTTGGGAAAACTCAGTGTTTGACTTATCCGCTCCTCAAATCAGTCCTACGGACACCGTGCTGCCAGACGGCATGGCCTATTTTCAGTCTTTGGAATGTATTTTCTCCTTCTTTTGTTCTCTCCCCCCAGCCCGCTCCCCCACCTCTCTCGCCCTTAGCACTCACATTCTTTCCTCTACTTGTTCTCCATTTTCAAAAACCCTCTCCATTTTTTTTTTGTCCAAGCATGTGAGGATAATGGTAATTCTGTTGGTGAAATATAAAGCACAAATAGGAAGAACACTGGACCTCTGTGGAAAGTGGACTGTGCTGTGCTGATCCTGCTTTGGAAGAAATGTTTGCATGTGCATGCCGTGCCAATGTCCTGCCGGTGCCCAGAACCTGCCTCCTGGCTGGGGGCATCCTCTCCTGTGCATGGTGTTGGTGGCATGGGGAGCGCTTTCAAATCCCCATGCGTGTCCTGTTTTCGTGACAACACACAAGGTGTTACTTAAGGCGTTTATTTTTTCACAAAAGCATGCAGGATTCATCCTCTTCATCCTGGCTGTGTCCCGATTAGCAGGGCAGTTTCCATATACAGCCCAGAGGATGAAATTAGAAATATGAATCCAAAATAAATGCTATTATATATTCTATATTAATGAGTATTTAATTTGAGAACAAATCGTATTCTTTGAGGAACAGGAACCTTTTCAACCCTGGCCTCTTTCACATATCCAGCTTCGACACATTCAGTGCTGTCCAAGACAAGATCCTTTTTCTGTTGGGGGCAGTTTGATAGATCACTGTAAGCTACTCATGTTGTTCTCGCCACAAAGACCATTGTTGCTAGATGAAGGCGTCTGCAAAGTATCAGCTAATCTACACAAGGGGATGTTGCATTCCAACATGGGCACCTCACGACCAGGAGCCATGCCAACGAGGCAGCCTGGGCACAGGGCCCTGCCTGCGTCCATCCGTCCGACGCCAGCTCCATTACATCCTGCCACAGCCCCGCAGGATCACCCCCAAGCTGTTCTGCTACAATCTGCTCTCCTGGACCCCCTGATTCTCATGTTAAATCAGTGCAAACCGTCCCACCGGTCCGGCACATTCTCTCTCTCTCTTTCTCTAGACTACTAACATGCCCTTAACACTTTCCACATGTTGTTGGCCCTCTCCAAATTCTGGCCTTTTAGTGTATTTCTCTTCCTGGTACACTGTCTCTTTAAAAAATGTGACCACTGTCTTGTTCCCTTCCCTTTATTTTTTTTCCGGCCTCCTTCCTGCCAGCAGTTTTTCCCCCCTCTGTTAAGTCAGTGTTTGAGTCCTGAACTAGCTCCTCTGCAGCACTCCCAGAGGAAGGTATCTACAAAAGCTAAAGAGTTTTCTACACTGGCAATTCTTCTGCAGTCAGGCTGGATCATGTAGCTTTACGATGTTTCCTTTGAAGTGCCATAGCCTTCTTTTCAGTGGGGGAAGTGGGGGGAGTTTTGTGACTGCGCGAGCTCATGTGCGTACAGGGTGTTGGTGGGTTGTGATTGAAGGGGAATGTTGCCTAGCGATTGCCTAGCGGCAATGGCTTTAGGTCCTTTTTGCTCCATACAATCCTGCGTGGTTAAGGATGTTGGTGACCAGGTTCTGGCCAGGCTTTCTTTTGACTAGCTGACAACACATCAACTCTCACCACCTTATCAATGGCCTCCCCCTTCTTTTGCTCATGAAGTGTTATCTAAATGGAGCCAGATTGAGACACATGCCCCCCCCCTCCCCTTGGTTTCTTTCCGGGATAACTGAGCCGGGTCCATGTGTGCGGATGTACGGAATCAAAGAAGGGAGGGTTATTGAGGTTGATTGCACCGCCTTAGGGATCCTGCACTGTATGATGTCTGGCATGACATGAGAAGAAGACAGACAGTTCGGAGTGTGAAGTGTGTCCCTCAATATGTATAAAACCACACACACACACACACACACACACACACACACACACACACACACACACACACACACACACACACACACACACACACACACACACACACACACACACACACACACACACACACACACACAAAGGGCCAGATTTGCAAACCTCCTCAGGGTTCTCATGTATCTGAAATAGAGGTTATAGTAAAAAATACTTTCTGTAGAAGGTTTTATCAATGGCTCCCTGACATAGAAAACGCACGCACATGTAACTGGTGGCACACGGCCAACATTCAACGGTGATGGTTAGCATGCAGTCACGCGAGGTGGCATCTGTGAGACCAGGCCAATGTTGCCAACATCTCAGCGCACAACAGATTGTCAATGTTATCGCTGAGTCTATATCGGTCTCTTGCGCAGGCTAACCGCCGCTTGCGAAGTCCTTTCCAATGGACCCATGTGGACAGCCATCGTGTCAGTAAGGGATCCGACAAACACAGGTTTAACTGTCACTTGAATACCTCTCCCCACTCTTCCAGTACACCCTGGTGCTTTGGTGTTGTGCACCCACACCCCCCTGGTGTCTGGTATGCAGGTGTCTAATCTGGGCTGATCCCTTTGTTCCCCTTGTTTGGCCACGGCAGGAGCCCCTCGCCAGTTTTGGGACCCGGTGCTGGCATTCCAGTGGCTCTTGATAATCCTCCCTCGGAAGTGTGCTAGACGAACGGCGGCGGCGGGTGTTGATAAAACATGACCCCGGCGGAATTTTACAGTTTGCGGACATGACGTTCTTTGTTGTCCCAAAAAAAGAAGAGGAAAAAATGCCCTACGGCGGCACATCATTGCGCTTATTGTGCCATTGCTGTGAACGTATGCAGAGATATAACATAGTTATCTCAAACTATATATAGTTAGAGAGTATAAACTTTTGAGACTTTTGATTCATATTCTGTACTAAATTGTACTAAAGCTTTATACAAGTTGTACCAAGTACTACTTGGTACTAATGGTACTACTACTAAAGTTACATTACTAGAAACCCGTTGGCTTTACAACCCTCCTTGTTTGTAGCTGGCTTATGTGATTCAGGACCGGTTCTCCTCTGAATGTAATGGTAATGCTCATGTTAAAATATGACTTTCACCTGTCACGTTTATCTGGTAAATATGTACACAACGTGGGGTAATTGCGAGTGTTGTAGAGTTGTGAACTGCTCAACTGAATCTGGACCAAGATATTGCATTCATTACATGATAAGTCTACAATACATGGCAATTAAGTATTTAGTATTAAGTACGCCACCTTTTGCAACAGTTGGTGTTTATCCTATCTCTTTGTAAACTCTAAATATTTTATATATTTTTTATTTTAGATTATTATTAATTATATCTTCGTTCTGATTTTAGATGTATTCTCAACCCACTTATAAATATGCTCAGAATATCTACACTAAATTTATTAGATTTAGCCAAGTTGATTCACCAAATGTTATCGAAGACGTCTTTACACAACCATCGTTGTGATGCTCAACAGGTGCTGATCCGCGTCATCGACACCAACAACCACCGGCCGGAGTTCTCTGAGCAGCGTTACAACGTCAGCGTCCCAGAGGACACGCCGGCCGACACAGAGGTCCTACAGATCAGCGCCACGGACGAAGACGAGAAGAACAAGCTGACCTTCACCTTGCTGAGCAGCACCGACCCGTTCAGCCTGAAGAAGTTCCGCCTAGACCCGGGAACAGGTGTCCTGTACACGGCGGAGAGGCTGGACCACGAGACCATGCGCCAGCACACCCTCACTGTCATGGTACGGATTAGTGATGGACTGGTCAGATTTAGGGGATCTGTCATCTATTTATGTGTTCTCTTCATGTAGGTTGCATACGATTCATGTGACAAATAATAATGCCGGCTTTTATATAGCGCTTTTATCCAAAGCGCTTTACAAGTCCTCACATTCACCCACTCATTCATCCACACATTAAACCACCAACGGCGGAGTCAGCCATCAAGGAGACAGCCAGCAGGTCTGGAGCAGTTAGGTTTAGGGGGTCTGGCTCAAGGACACCTCGACAGCTTTTGCTAGGAGGAGGCGGCGGGGATCGAACCAGCAACCTTCCGGTTGTGAGGCGACCGCTCTACCTCCTGAGCTATACTGCCGCTATACTGCCGCCCTACTACACAAATGGATGCCCCTGACTAAAAGGGAAACCCACGTTATTCTCTTTTTTATTTTGATGAATAGTTGTTAGAGATAGTTTCTTCTTTTATTGCATTTTTCTTTAGTTTTGCCTTTTAAAATTGAGTTGCTGACAACTCAGCAGTTGGTGAGTTCTGTAACAACAATAACAACACTGTGTTTTGATCAACGCACAAATTTAAAACTGGAATGCTTGGATTTATTGGATTAAAGGACTTTGCTGACCCAGTATATATGTATAAGGAATACAGAACATTGGTGAATGTGTGAGATTGCATTCCAGTTCAATTGGAAAATTAAGCTACATACCAGTTCAATATTCTCCATTTGAACGTATCATGCATATCTCACGCATGAAGTATTCCTCTCCATTTGTTTTGATTCCTATCTCTTCTGCTGCTAAATGTGTATTCTCTTATGACCAGGTACGTGACCAGGACATCCCAGTCAAGAGGAACCTGGTGCGCGTTATCATCAACGTGGTGGACACCAATGACAATTCTCCCTGGTTTGTGGATTCCCCGTACTCCGGTCGTGTGTTCGAGTCCGCTGCGATTGGCTCAGTCGTGCTTCAGATCACCGCTCTGGACAAAGACCAAGGCCAAAACGCTGAGATTGTCTACAGCATCGAGACAGGTAAATATCATTGATGATGGTGGTACTGGTATAGAGTAGCAAGGAAAGTTGTAAAGAGAAAAAAAACATATGAGTTGCTTTGGTGTATAAGTCGCAATTTATGCCAGAACACATAACTGCACCTGCGTGCACCATTGATAGCAGGGATGCTGATTATCAGTAGATATTCACTGTAAACCGATCGATCAGAGCTCAAGCGGCCGATTAGAAGAGCCGGTCAGATGACGCAAAATAGACTTTTCTCGGTGCGTGGCAAAAAATAATGCAATGTGTGTGAAGCAGAAATGCTGGCAGCACTGCCGAAAGCTACTGGTAAATACAGATCGATCATATTGGGCTCCTAGATTGTTCATTTTATTTTGGGTGGGTATGATTGCTCAAAATATCTGTGCTTTATCTCGTAATGCCGCTTCACATTGCCGCTTTTAATAATCACCACAGAAGTAATTAGAGTAGTCCGTGGGCACTACATGTAACATTTCTGTTTTCGCTGTCTACCTTTCTGTTTTAGCGCACTCCATGTGAAGTTACTCCGACTGTTTCTCTGTGTGTGTGTGTGTGTGTGTGTGTGTGTGTGTGTGTGTGTGTGTGTGTGTGTGTGTGTGTGTGTGTGTGTGTGTGTGTAATCTGCTCGCTTACTCACTGCATTGTTTTGATTGGTTGAGTAGCGTCACGTGAGATGATTTGATGTCTTGGCCGTAGTTTGAACGCAGTCAGTAGAAATATTAATGATTAATATATAAGTCGCTTGAACCAGTCAGACAGCCCAAAAAAGCGCAACTTATAGTTCGGAAAATACGGTAGTTATTTTGAGTTGAGGATTCCATCATCTGCTGGGCCTGGATGCTCATGAATGCGTTACAGAGGAGCAGGCTGCTGTGAGCTTTGTCACAACATAATTAAATATGTGGGAGTCCACAGAGCATCTTCAGAAGTTCCCACCATTGCTTTCTCTGCCAATAGACTCTGCTCAAGAGTGGGAGATTCAGCGACTTGCCAGGCTTTGTTTGATGCATACATTTTTGAGATTGTTAAGATGATTCAAGCCAATGAATTGTAGCTGCAGTTGCTTGGAGACTAATTGAATGACAAGTCTGATTAAGTATAAAGAATTGCTTTGTTGAATACATTAAATAAAACCACAATCCCTAATGGATTGAGTATTTTTTTAAACTCTAAAGCCCTTTGAGAACAACAATTGGAGGCAAATTAGATGTCCCCATTTGCCTCTATTTACAATTAACATGAATAACAAAGCAAGTCAGGCTGAAACTTGGAAAATGCACACTAAATAATAAAACATTTATTTTTATTTTTTTTTTTACAGGAAATGTTGCAAACACATTTGCTATGGATTCAGTCCTTGGAACAATCACAGTGGCCAAGGAACTTGACCGCAGCAAGAAGAATCAGTTTGAACTAATTGTGAAGGCATCTGATAAAGGAACATCTCCGTTGTCTACTACAGCCACAGTGCTGATTTTGGTCACGGTATCTGACAATGCTGCCCCGAAATTCACTGAAAAAGAGTTTTCAGCCGAGGTCAGTGAATCGGCCCACCCTGGAAGCTTTGTATGCTTGGTTATGGCCACCAGTCAATCATCCGTTTTTTATCAGATCAAAGCAGGCAACATCAACAATGCATTCGACATTAATCCAAACTCTGGAGTTGTAGTCATCCAGAGAGGTTTGGACTACGAAACCACGCCTGAATACAAGCTTATAATACAAGCCACCAACATGGCTGGGCTCGCCAGCAACACAACTGTGTTAATTCATCTGAAGGACGAGAATGACAATGCCCCTTTGTTCCTCCAAAGGGAGTTCACAGGCATGATCAGTGAGTCAGCAAGCATCAACAGTGTGGTTCTGACCCTTGAGAGCACCCCGTTGGTTATCCGTGCTGCCGATGCTGATGGCGACCACAATGCTATGCTTGTCTATCAGATCGTGGAGCCGTTTGCCCTCAATTACTTTGCCATTGATTACAGCACGGGTGCTATCCGAACAATCACGGCCTTGGATTATGAACAGAGGAAGGTTTTCTGTTTTACAGTCCAGGTGCACGACCTTGGAATGCCACGTCTGTTTTCTGAGGCGGCCGCCAACGTGACCGTGAACGTCATCAATGTCAATGACTGCCCACCACTCTTCAGCCAAGAAGTCTACGAGGCAAATGTTCTAGTGCCAACATACAAAGGTGTAGAGGTTGTCAAGGTCAACGCTACCGACGCTGACTCAAATGCAATGTTCCTCTTCTCCATTTCTGAGGGTAATATTGGCGAAAAATTCAAGATGGATCCGAGCAACGGTGTAATCTCCATTCAGAACGTCACACAGTTGAGAAGTAGGTATGAGCTGAAAGTGAGGGTTTCAGACGGCAGGTTTGCCAATACTGCCGCAGTGAAAATAAATGTCAAGGAAAACAAAGAACACAGCCTGCAATTCACCAGGGATACCTACAAGGCCATTGTTCAAGAGAACTCCGCTGAGAGAAAAACTTTGACTGTCATTGTGGCAGTGGGGAACCAGGTAAACGAGCCCTTGTTTTACACCATTCTGAACCCAGACAAGAGGTTCCAAATCAGCCACACGTCTGGGGTTCTCTCAACCACTGGAATTCCATTTGATCGCGAGGAACAGAACAGTTTTGACATTGTTGTCGAGGTCACCAGACAGGACCAACCGGACGATGTGGCCCACGTTCTAGTTGCCGTCACGGTGGAGGATGAGAATGACAACACGCCCATGTTCGTGAACCTGCCCTATCATGCTCTGGTCCAAATGGATGCAGAGGAAGGACACATCATCCGTCGGGTCACAGCAGTGGACAAGGACTTGGGTCGGAATGCTGATATCTACTATCACCTCAAGGAACACCAGGAGCACTTCCAAATCAGCCCCTCCGGAGAAATCTCCATCAAGAGGAAATTGGACTCAGACTCATTAAAAACATATTCTGTTGTTGTCGTTGCCAAAGACAGTGGGGACCTGGCTCTTTCATCTGAAATAGAAGTGCCCATAAATGTTGTCGACAAGGCAACACCTGTGTTTGAGAAGTCTTTCTATAGTATTGAAGTCCCTGAGAACATCCCAGAACACACACCAGTGATTCATGTTCAAGCCAATGACTCTGAAGGCCCTCGCATAGTCTATACTATCTCTGAGGGAGACCCCTATAAACAGTTTTCAATAGATTTCAACACAGGTGTTTTGCATGTGATTCAGCCATTAGATTGTGAGACACATCCAGCCTATAGGTTGAGTGTGAGGGCAACAGACTCTCTCACTGGAGCACATTCTGAGGTGTATGTAGACATCATACTGGAGGATATAAATGACAATGCCCCAGAGTTTTTATCAAAGTCCTACTATGCCAATATCTCGGAAGCTTCTGTCATTGGCTCATCGGTTCTGCAAGTGGCTGCTAAGGATCCAGATACAGGAAACAACCGAGAACTCACTTACCAGCTCGTCGAAGAAAAAGGAAAGAGTTCAGATTACTTCACTATCGATCGTACCACTGGAATTATCAGGACGGCCCAAATGCTTGATCATGAGGAAACCCCTAACCTCAAATTAACGGTTCGCACCATTGATGGAGGAATTCCAGCCCTTTCGAGTGATGTCACAGTTGCCATAGATGTCATTGACCTCAATGACAATGCTCCAATTTTCACCAAGACACTTTATGAAGCAACGGTCAATGAATTAGCACTACGGGGTCATTTCATCACCCAAGTCCAGGCATCCGATGCCGACAGCTCAGACTCAGAGAAACTGTCATTCTCCATTGTTTCTGGTAACGAAGACCAAAGCTTTTCTATGGACAAAAACACAGGGGCCATCTTTATATCAAACCATCGAAGACCACATATGCTTCCGCTGTACAATCTAACAGTGTCTGTATCCGACAGTGTGTTCAGAAGCACAGCATTTGTCAAAGTAATGGTCATTGGTGCAAATTTTCATAATCCAACTTTCCCTCAGGTGGATTATGTGGTTGAGCTTGTTGAGAACTCACCTGTTGGAACCTTAGTAGTGGAAGCAAAAGCAACAGACAATGATGAAGGCATCTATGGGGCGATTACATATCGCATTGTAAATGAATTTGCAAGAGACAAGTTCTCAGTCAATGAAAATGGAGAGATCTTTACACTTGAGAGCCTTGACCGTGAGAATGCCATTGAAAAGGTTATCCCCATTTCTCTGATTGCACAAGATGGAGGTGGAAAAGTAGGATTTTGCATTATCAATGTGATCCTTACGGATGTCAATGATAACGCCCCACAGTTCCGAGCCGCTGAGTACAAAGCCACAATTGCATCTGATGTCCCGAGGGGAACATCAGTGACTAGAATCGCTGCTTCGGACATGGATGAAGGAAGCAATGCTGATATATATTATGCAATTGAAGCGGGTGTTGAAAGTGTGGAAGAGAACTTTGAAATCCATCCTTCCACTGGGGTCATTGTCACTAAAGAGAGCCTCATCGGACTTGAAGATGAATTGTATGCATTCTTTGTCAGGGCAAAGGATGCAGGCAATACACCAAAACAGTCTGTCATCCAAGTATACATTAGGATTGTTTCCCCAGAAGTGCCACTCCCCAAATTTGTTGAGCCACATTACCGTTCCACAATCTCTGAAGATTTGCTTATTGGCACTGAGATCGATATTATTCAAGCAGAGAGTGAACAACCAGTGTCTTACATCCTCGTAACAGGCAACACTCCAGAAAGCAATAGAGACAATGTGTTTGTTGTCAATCAAGACAGTGGGGCCCTGAAGCTTGAGAAGGGCCTTGATCATGAGACTACCAAATGGTATCAGCTCACCCTGTTGGCCCAGAGCAAACATGAGAACCATGAAGTCGTGGCGTCCGTGTACATTAACATCCAAGTCAAAGACCTTAACGACAACAAGCCCGTCTTCGAGTCAGACCCTTACGAAGCCGTCATCGTGGAGAACCTCCCAGCAGGTACTTCTGTGATTCAGGTCAGAGCCAACGACCTCGACTCTGGCACCAATGGCCAAGTCGTCTACAGCCTGGATCCTAAGCAGAGCCCCCAGGAGATTGGTGAGCTGTTTGCCGTTAACAGCGAGACGGGATGGTTGACCACACTGAAGGAGCTGGACCGCGAAAAGATCAGCAAGTATACAATCAGTGTCCTGGCCATAGACAAAGGCGACAAGGTCCAACATGTCACCGACGCTAAGGTTGTGGTAACGGTAGCCGATGTGAACGACAACCCCCCGCGCTTCACGGCGGAAATCTACAAGGGGACCGTCAGCGAGGATGACCCTCCTCCCAGCGGAGTCATTGCCATTCTAAGCACCACGGACGCCGATTCAGAGGAAATCAACCGACAAGTCAATTACTTCATTACAGGTAAGCGTTTTATTTTCTCATTAGAGATATATCGTAAATAAAAGAGGATTAAATTCGGGGCCTACTCGCTAAAAAGGATTTTGTTGTTATTATAATAATAATTAATAATAATTCATCTTATTATTCGTATCTTTATCAGCTGAGATGTAAGACGGCTCTTTATGCTCTTATTGCTCTTATTGCTCTTATTATGACACAGAAATACAGCCCACTTTCAATTAAATTGTAGAGTACTAATAAGTAGTTCTAATTAATCAAGGGTCAATCCAACACACATACACACACCAAGGTGATATCCGCATTAAGCATTAGCATGTGTCTCTGATGTTGTCTACATTACCTGGCAAATAACAAATAATGGTCTGAGGCACCTTACCTGAGGCAAATTCACATTGAGGGCCGATCATGAAAAGACCCTGTTCAGTGCTGTGTGAATGTGTGTCTATTTTGGACTGCATTTCTCAGCACAATGGACTCTATACTATCTATTGTCATGGAGACCCCACCGCTCAATTCAGTCAACAATCAATGATAGATGCAGCGTTTGTTTGTGTAGCGCAGTGAGCAATCCAAAAGAGGGAGCGAAAGTCGATAAATAAGACACTAAATAAGAATCCAAAAACATCTGGTGGCTGCCAGCCTGTCTGCTGGTATGAGCCAAGACGTGGACGTTGGCCAAGTATGGACTACGGCAAAATCATGGAAGTGTTCTGCTCAGTTATTTGCATGTTGAGTGAACAGGAAAGGCTCAAGAGGCCACTGGGGTCATATTAAAATGCAAAGTGCAGCTGCACTCCTTTCCAAGATCGTATTAAGATAAAAATCTTAATTACATTACATTTACCTACATTGATCAGACTAAAAACTGCAAAACTACCAAAAAGTGCTGGGCACCAAGTTTCTGGAAACAGTTCTAAGTAGCATTTTTTTTTTTAGGTGCTTAATCCTTTGATCTCAGAGGTATATATCAGCTCAAAGAACCGTATAATTATAAGTATAAGCACTCGGAAATTTCCATAATGCTTTAGAACAATAATAATACAATATTATAAAGCATTTTATAATGACTTATAAGGTCAAATATTAATACTTACATAATGGCTGGTCACTCACTGCCAGAGTTAGGTCACCTTAACCCTAACTCTTATTATGCATTCAAGTCACTGTTATAATGCATTATAATGTGATTATAAGTTACTCTAAGTGATGATTGTGTGCCTTAAGTCAGTGATTCTTAAACTGGGGTCCACGGACCCCTGGGCATCCGCTACCCATATAAAGGGAGTCCCTATAATAACTTGCTATTAATCAATTCTAAAATGGTGCGGTATCATAAAAAAAATGCATATTTTCAAACAGGGATCATTTGCACCAATGAAACAAGCATATTGTTCATCACTCCCTCCCATGTTAGCTTTGGGCCAATAGAAACTCTGATATGATTGTGACACATCACATCAATCACTCGTCTCACTCGCAACAAACCATTTATGTTGCTGCGTAGCTCGGCTTATTAGCTGTTTGTCTAGCTGGTGTGCAAAATATGGAACAATGTTAGTCAGTCCAGTCAGTCCACATCGTAAAGTGTAGTAAAGTGAAAAACATGAACAAACGAGTCGTAACAGAAATTGAGTACTCCAATTTGACTTTCTATGTGTACATATTTCTAACCATAAGAACTCCTTGAGCCTGACTCAAGTTGTTACCTGCTTGTTTATTTATAATATTGTTTATATAGCTTGTTTTCATCCCACTCAATTGAGCTGGGTGAGTAAACCCAAGTGTGTGCTATAACGAAAGGCTTATAATTCTAATTTGTTTTTCTTTTCTCTTCCTAAACCTCGCGCAGGAGGGGACCCACTCGGACAGTTTGCCATCGAGCACATCCAGAACGAGTGGAAGGTCTCTGTCAGGAAGCCCTTGGACCGTGAGGAGAAGGACAATTACCTGCTAAACATTACAGCCACTGATGGCATTTTCGCTGCCAAGGCAGTCGTAGAGGTCAAGGTCCTGGACGCCAACGACAACAGCCCTGTCTGCGAGAAGGTGAGCCTAGACTATTAACCAGCATGTCTCTACCTGTTAGACACTCAGAAGGCGTTTAGCTACTAATGTATTGTGATGCTTCAGACTGAACTGTGGCTAAAATACATTTAGTGGTGCCCCATTTAATTACATTTCGATTTTATTTTCTCACAGATAGCCTCAAGCTCCATTAACTTATATTAAAACCCGGACTTACTTAAACAAATTCGAGCTATTCGTATGTTGTGCGATTCATCTTGACGTATGCGTAATCTCTGCTGTATTGTGCTTTGTGCGCTGCCCCAGTCTCTTTACAGCGAGAGGGTTCCAGAAGACTCCCCGGCTGGGAGGCTCATCCTGCAGGTCTCGGCAACGGATGCTGACATTCGCTCAAATGCTCAAATCTCCTATGAGCTCCAGGGAGCCGGTGCCGAGTTGTTCACCATTGATGCTGATACAGGTGTGTGTGTGTGTGTGTGTGTGTGTGTGTGTGTGTGTGTGTGTGTGTGTGTGTGTGTGTGTGTGTGTGTGTGTGTGTGTGTGTGTGTGTGTGTGTGTGTGTGTGTGTGTGTGTGTGTGTGTGTGTGTGTGTGTGTGTGTGTGTGTCTACACACCTGTGTGTGTGTGTGCCTGTGTGTGCGTGATAACAGACTAAACCGTTTAGGATCACCAGTTGTCAGTTGGAAATGTCAGTGAAAAGAAATTGTTAAGTCAAGTTATAAGGTGGTTTATTTTTTTCTGTCTAAAATTATAATTCTGTAATAACCTCTTCCTGGCAAAGCACTGAAAGAAGCGAGGTGTTGAGACATGGTGGAGACTATTAATGTAAAGTGTGCATATTTTGTACTCATTTTACTTTTATATTAGAACATTGCCTGACTTTCAACTGCATTACCGTAAACAGCGGTAATTCTAGCAAGAAGTGACAGCATCATTTACACTGTGACATATTTAGAACAACTATTAATAACTATCATAACTATTATTCGAAATTCTTATTATTTTCTGTCTGAGTGTGGCATTATGATTAGATGTCCTCCAATAGTCTAGATCGTTCGTCTTGCTTAATATTATTTACTCATCTTTTTGTGATGGTTTGTCTGCATCATTTCCCTGCAGGGCTAACGGAAATTTCCATTGCATTCATTAAGTGCTTTCCAACTTGCACAAACATAATTTCTTCTGGGAAATTGCTCTTAAGCCAGCAGTGTTTCCCCTAGGATTGTTTCCAGCAGCGGGGCTGAGGTGTGTGTGAGGTGCACTATGTTGATGTGCTAGTAATCCAGCGGCGGCATTGTGCTGCAGGGGAAACATTGGCAAGGCACACCAATTACAGGAAAGAATCATCCAAAATCACCACCGCTGGAGAGAGAACAAACCAAAATGATGAAGGGAAAACATAAGCCAGCAAACAATTTGAAAACAATTTGGAAAAATCTTAAGGAAGCCCAGGGGGCACTGCATTATACGCCCTGTTACGGCAGAATCCCCAAGGGTTCGATGCCCCGCTGACCGACACTAAGTGAGGGAGGAGAGGTCTGAGGTGGTCATCCATCTGCAGCCTGGCCAGCCCCTACATTCAGCTGCTGGCCCCCGGTGCTACTGCTAGGGAGTGAAATACGCCGAAGACAACATTTTCTACTTCCTTTCACCTCCCCAAGCCCCCCCCCCCCCAACGATTGTGTGTCTGGTTGTTATTTAGGTTTGGCCACCGCACATCCCAGGGTGCACACAATCTGTTCACAGCTCCACATCTTTTCCCACATCCCCCCCCCCACCTCTGATTACTTATTCATTACTCACTCCCTATCCCACTTCTGGAAGCCCGTAGTTGTTTGGAGGTTGGCGTTGGGCTTTTGTTCGATTGTGAAAGGAGGTTATGGTGTGTTACAACTTGTGTGATCTGTTTTGTTTGTTTGTTTCCCAGTATTCATGAGTAGATTTATCTTTATCTCTCTCATACCTGCTCTGCTGAAGGGTGTACAGCGTGCAATCATGCCAATTTATTTGTGTTCATTACTTCTGTAAGCCTTTTTTTTTGGAGCGATTTCATCCTTTAAAAAACGAGATCCCCTACTTTTGACTTTTGACTCTGTCTTTTTCATGAAGCCTTGAACCCAGACCTAAATTTGTGAATTGCGTCCCGAGCACATTTCAATAACCTTTTCCTGTTTTGCGTCCACAGGAGAGCTGAAGACTTCCCAGCCCCTGGACCGCGAGGAGCAGGACGAGCATCGGTTCCGCGTGCGGGCGCTGGACGGCGGCGGTCGCTACTGCGAGGCGGACATCCACATTGCGGTGGAGGACGCCAACGACAACCCGCCGCACTTCACCGCCGACCCTTACGCCATCACAGTGTTCGAGAACACAGAGACAGGCACCTTTGTTGCCAAACTCCTCGCCAACGACCTTGACACTGGTGAGCTGTTTGCAAAAACCGCAATTCCTCATTTGCCCTTTCCTTATCTTCCTTAGCTTATTGCCTTGTTTATCTACTCATTCTCATGTATCATCTTCTCATAGTTTCATCAATAATTTTTTTTTACCCTTTATTGCCTAATATAATCCAAATGGGGAATCTTTTCTTATTCAAATGTTCAAATTTGTGATCCTCCCATCCAAACAGCCAATTTTGGGGGATCCTATCTTGTATTCCGGTCCATTATAGATGCATCACACGACGGCTTGATGCTTACTTATCTTACCTTCACGGAACAAAAAAAAGAAGACTTCAATTGGTCCTTCATTATGCAGTGTAAACAAAACATTCATCTCCAAATCCTTTGCTTCTCCACTTTATGTGTGCATGAATAACATGCATATTTCATGATTCATAGCAAGCAGGGATGCTCCCGAAGCTCGAAGTTACTTATTTCTAAATGAGCGAATAATCGGTTCAAAACCAACTAGGGATATTTGTTTCTAGTGGGTTTTTTGCAAGCGTTTTTTCATTATTGGTTGTTATGTGCATGGCTGGCGTACCAGAAATGAGCAGCCATTTCCTGTTGGCATTCAGGTTTTGGACTAACACAAGCAAACAAAATGATAAATGAACAATTCATCAAAGTGACAGCACCTAATGACTGATAGAAAGACGCCTGTTAAAGACCAGTCCCTCCTTGTTTGCCATCTGAATAACAATGCAGATCAAAACACTGCACCAACAGTGAGTGTATACTCCTATCAGACCGTTAACCAGCTGAGATTCTCCAAACAGATCCATCTCTATGGTACTATGTGTGCACATAGTGGTGTGTCATGTCTTGTTTTCAAATTTTGGAAAATGTATAAATCACTACAAATATAGGTGATTCAATCACCTACAGTATAGGTGATTGAAAATATTTGTGATCAATCAATGTCAAAATGTTTTTTTTTTACAAATCTGAACACTGAATACTTGGGAAATGTATAGTACATTTTGTATGTGCTTATTCTGTCACATTGGAACGCACTCCTACTTAAAATATGCACTCACATCACTCTGATACATTTTGAACCATCTGGGCAATCTTGGTAACAAAATGGAATTGGCCTGGTGCCAGTCCCATTTTCAGTTTGGTGTTCAGCGAAACACATGTGTTATTATCTTATTGTTTTGTTGTTTGTTGTGGCTCACTTATTGAAAAAGTTAACACTTGGAAGAGCTCTGCTATCATTGCCAGCTGCAGACATGACACAGGTGGAGGTTAGTCATGCCAGTGGCTCAGTGAGGCATGGACGTTTTAATAGCACATTATCAAGGTTTAGCTGTGCGGAGCAGATGGACTAGTCATCTCTCGCAAGCAGAGAAGATGGACATCCCAGCAACCATGGTAGTCAGCACAATTCCCAATTGTGTGTGTCAGTTTGTGTGTGTGTGTGTGTGTGTGTGTGTGTTCATTTGTGGAGACCTGTAATCTCTCACTGGTCTCCACTGGAGCTCTGATCGGTTGGTGAAAAGCCAGAAGCTCCTCAGTGTGTGTGTGTATATGGAGGGTACAGCCTGGGTGTGGAGCCACCTGAGAACCTTACCGCCAGTATTCTCTCCAGCACGTTCTACTGCTCCGTCCCCCCCTGCTCCCCCCCCGCCTGGCCGGTGTCTTGGACCTCTTGGTGGTCTTCCAATTACTGCTTCGGGTTAACCTGCTCTGGACATCGCCGCTGAACCGTGTCCTGCTCCTTCATCACTGCTTC
Organism: Muraenolepis orangiensis; assembly: GCA_027704905.1. NCBI lineage: Eukaryota > Metazoa > Chordata > Actinopteri > Gadiformes > Muraenolepididae > Muraenolepis > Muraenolepis orangiensis. The sequence continues at coordinate 28,516,323 of CM051003.1, forward strand.
AGACCCCTCGTCACCTCCCCCCCCTTCCCAGTCTAGCTGACAGCTTGACAGAATGAAAGAGACGGTAGAATGAGGTGTGCCGGCACTAGGATTTCTTTTGGAGCGGCACCGGGCTGAAAGAGAGAGAGGGGTTGTGCTGTGAAGGCACTCCCTGGGGTTTTGCCTATACAGAATTTGCTCACATTGTGAGCATCAATGATAAGGGTGCTCGCTAGTAAGGGGGGAGGGGAGGGAAATGTCCTCTTAGTTTTGGCCGAGGGCGGTTCGAATTTAGACAGGGTGCACTGCTCGCGACGGGAAAGATGGAAATAATGTTTTTTTTATGTGAATATATTTTCATGCCACCAGGTACGGATATTTGATCTGTGAAACCCCATTTATTCGGTCAGGCAGTCAGAAGTAGTCTAGAGTATGATTAGTACTCACTTTTGGCGCTGTGTGTGTCCACAGTCAGTGGCGCCAGGCGCTCTCTAAAACAGCATCAACTGAGTCCTCATTTGGCTGCATTTGGTTTCTCACTCCTCCTCACAAACTCTGACCGGTGGCCTTGATGTGTGCGGACGTTTTTAGCATCTACACACTTGGTTAAATTCTTTAACTCCTGCCTTTATCTGTGCTCCTCTCCTCGGAAGTTGCTTCCTTTTTCTACTGTGTGATTTATGCATTTCTACCATCTGTCCTTTTTAAATTATTCATATTTATCATATACACAGGAGATCGGATTATGTCATGTTAGTTTTACTGCTTTTAGGGGTATGTGCATATGCTGGTGTGTCTGTGTGTGTGTGTATTGTGTGTGTGGGCGTGCATGTATGTGTGGGTGCTGTGGGGCACTCAGTGGATATAGGAACATAATCTAATACATGTTTATTAGTGCTGTAGTGAATAGGGTGCTGATGGAAGCCACCCATAGGCAATTGACTTAAGAGTTATGTGGTGTGGAAAGAGCACGGGGACCGCATAAACAGCCCCCACTCACCACCCGTCTCTCCGGCTTCTGGTAATGAGTTTTGTGTAGGGAAAGGACACACTCGCCTGATAAATGAGAATATAATGGCATATTCCAAACGGGGGGCCACCTGCAAAAATGCCGCTCAGATTATTGTCGTGATCCGTCTCTGTCTGGTTTCTGCGGGTGTGAAGCCGGTGGGAGGGGGATGAGTTATGGAGAGTGTACTCTGACCTTGTTAATGAGGGGACTTGTGAGGCGGGAAAACAGAAAGCAAGGCGCAGAAGGTGCAAGTTTGCCGTCGTTTTATCAGGCTGTCTCTTTTTTACGCTTCCTTAGTGAGTTCTGTGATGTGGTTTAACCAGAACCTCTAGTGGAGGACCCGGGTTAGATTCTGACCTGCCAATTTGCCGCTCGGACCTGGACAAGTGTGTGCACATTCGCTACGTGGCGTTACCATCCTTTTAACAAGCTTCCCGTTCCTCTAAGGTCCTGTCCATTTTGTTTGCAAAATTCCGGGAATTTTCAAAGTTTTAAACTTTCCAAGGGAATTAAAGTAAACAGAATTTTGAGAAGAAAAACAAATTGGTGAAAAAATTGACAATGTGCATTTGTGAGTCGATATTAATGATTGAACTATGAATCGTTGGACAGTTGATAAGGAAAAGTGAACCCTAAAACACCAGGAAAGTGAAACCTCACAAAATCCCCTACGCAAGAACACTTTGCGGACAATTTATGAGAAAGTAAATACATTCAACATGTTTATTAGACCACAAAGACACATACAATGTGTTTTGGACAGAACCTTTTTTGGGCAAAAAAGGTTAAAAAAGAGGTCAAACTCCCAAGCTTAACTTCCTGTGGTAAATTTCCATAACTTTCCCATAAACTTTCCATCCCTTTGCATCCCTACTATCCCTAATACATACAAACTTTTTTGGTTCTGCTCCAGGTCTGAACGGCGACATCCTCTACTCGCTGGCCGACTCAGCAGACGGCCACTTCTCCATCGACGACCACACAGGCGTGGTCAGCCTGGAGCGGCCGCTGGACCGCGAGGCACGCGCCGTGTTCACGCTGAGGGCCCGCGCCACAGACCAGGGCTCGCCTCGCCGCCTCTCCTCGCTGTGCCAGGTGGTGGTGTCTGTGCTGGATATCAACGACAACCCGCCCGTGTTTGAGCACCGCGAGTACACGGCCACGCTGCCGGAGGATGTGGCCACGGGCACCCAGGTGCTCCGAGTGCAGGCGGCCAGCCGGGATGCTGAGGCCGCCGGACAGATCTCCTATGGCATCATCAGCGGCAATGAGCACGGCATGTTCAGTGTGGACCCACTCTCAGGTGTGTGTGTGTGTGTGTGTGTGTGTGTGTGTGTGTGTGTGTGTGTGTGTGTGTGTGTGTGTGTGTGTGTGTGTGTGTGTGTGTGTGTGTGTGTGTGTGTGTGTGTGTGTGTGTGTGTGTGTGTGTGTGTGTGTGTGTGTGTGTGTGTGTGTGTGTGTGTTTTCAGAGTCAGACACACAGCACCATAACATTAGGTGAACTGTGTCCTCATTTGACTGTGTTGCATCTCCCCACTTCCTCTCTGGCGCTAACAACTCCTAACTGGTGTCTTTGAATGGTGTGAAACTCATTACCATCCTGTATTTCACCCATGGTGCCCTCCCTGCTCTAAACACTCACAAGTAGGGTTGCAAAATACCAGGAATTTTCAAAGTTGGAAACTGTCCTAAATGGGAATTAGCGGCAATTAACAGGAATAAACTGGGAATTTGGGGTAATTTATACTACTGTGTTTAGCTTGCACCTTAACAGACATAAATATAAACATTTTGTTTTATCGTAATGCAAAAACATGCAAACATTCCTAATACAAATTATAATAATTCATTATTGACGAGGGTTTTGGTTTCCTAATCGTGGGACAGCTGATTAAGAAAGTGAACTCTAAATCACCCCCAAAAGAACACCAGGAAATAGAAACCTAAATCCCCCCACTCAAAAAACCCCACAAAAGAACACTTTTCACGATTTATGAGGTATTAAATACATTCAACATGTTTATTAGACCACAAGGACACAAAACATGTATTTTGGAGAGAAAAACAATAATGGATTTCTTTTTATTTTATTTTTTATTTTTTTGGTAACTTTTGCAACAAAAAAGGTCAACAAATCCGAAATTCCCAAGCTTAATTTCCCGGGGTGATAAATTTCCGGGAATGTACCGTAAACTTTCCACCCCTTTGCAACCCTACTCACATGCCTCTCCTTTCCTAGGGGATATCTTTGTGATTGCGCCTCTGGATTATGAGACGTCCTACGGGTACTACCTGACGGTGGAGGCCACGGACGGCGGCGCCCCCCCGCTGAGCGACATGGCCACCGTGAACATCAACCTGACAGACGTCAACGACAACAGCCCCATCTTCAACCAGGAGACGTACATGGCGGTGGTCAGCGAGGACGCCGAGGCCGGCAAGACGGTGGTGACGGTGAGAGAGAGATGAAAGAAAAACTAGCATCGGTGGTGCCTTAGCTGGCGAGGAAAATACCTGATTGCTACCTCGCATGGCCAGTTTGCATGTTACCATATAACATGCTTACAAGCTGACATGCTAGCAGAGCTCTGTGCTTGATCAGCCCTGACCCCTGTATCCTTCATCAATTAAAAACTGTAGGAGGGAATACAGTTAAAAAGCAGGCGGATAAATCTAAATGAGGAACCTGAATTCTGTGACCATTCTCTGGCTAAGATGTGTTGATAATTGATTTGACATCTATGGACCTTTTATAACAAAATTTGCCTGAGAATGGTTGCCAAATTGAGGTTCTAGGCCTTACTATGAGATTGTGGATTACAATACAGATGACAATATTGTATTTCCTTTTGCAATCACACATTCTCAGGAACTTTTGAAAAATAGCCTTCTTCACGCCCTTTTCCCTTCCTCCCCTTGCTCAGCCCTTCATGTTCCCTCATTTATTGCTCCACCAGTGTCTCGGCTTTCTGCCGATTGTTTATTCGCACTCTATCGCGTACCGGCACCTGTTGGCAAATCACCATATGGCGGCACAGCTAAATTAGGACTGCTGCTCTTCATGCCTCATGCACCCTAGCTTACGCCTGTGCTCGCACACACACTCGCACACACACTCGCACACACACATTCACACACACACACACACTCGCACACACATTCACACACACACACACACACTCGCACACACATTCACACACACACACTGGCATGCTGTGCACTGGCGCACGCACATAGAGTTAATTAAAGGGAGTTGACTCTTTGTGCCCTCAGACTTGATAAGGGCGTTTTATTATTCTTTGTTCTTTGGCGTTCTCCACCTCATGTGCAAAACATTTCACCGCATTCCTCTTTTGCTTTCCGGTCTCAAATCCCCTCACCTACCTTAGCTAAATGGCCCCTATGTGTCAGGAAATTGTGTGCATCTATTCAACCTCAATATAAGTCTTTGAGAAATGTAATTAATGTCTGCCATTGTCTTGTTTGCTTGTAAGTCTTTGCTGACGTCCCACTGTACTCCCTTCAATCGACAATAGGCTGGGTGTGTGAGTGTTTTTGTGTGTGTGTGTGTGTGTGTTAGTGAGCGAGTGTGCGGCACTTGAGATGATCGTGGCTAGAAAAAATAGAAAAAAGGCACGTGATTGTACTCCAGTCCAATTTATTACTATAGTACAGTGGAGAGATCAAATACACGGATGCTGCCATCGCAAATCACAAAGCTGTGTTTATGGGGCTATAAATAAATGCGCTATCCCTAACTCATGCTGTGTGTGTGTGTGTGTGTGTGTGTGTGTGTGTGTGTGTGTGTGTGTGTGTGTGTGTGTGTGTGTGTGTGTGTGTGTGTGTGTGTGTGTTTGCGTGTGTTTGCGTGCGTGTGTTTGCGTGCGTGTGCGTTTGTGTGGTGTCAAAGGTTGTTGCTGAGGACGCAGATGGGCCGTCCTACAGTCACGTGCGCTACTCCATCGTGGACGGCAACCAGGGCGGCCTCTTCTCCATGGACCCCATCCGTGGGGAGATCAAAGTAGTGCGTCAGCTGGACAGAGAAAGGGTAAGAACAAGCAGACCAGGAGGAAAGAAAGAAAGAAAGAAAGAAAGAAAGAAAGAAAGAACACAGTGCACGTACATTTCCATTCTGCAGAATAACTAATTGCCTCCTCTGCATTCCACGCAATATTCACTAAGGGCTGTGTCAGGCCGAACACACGTTTGTTTGCTGAGTTCCCAACTGCTGCTCTTTTTTTTTCATCTCTGTTCCTTCATCTCTCTCTCTCTCTCTCTCTCTCTCTCTCTCTCTCTCTCTCTCTCTCTCTCTCTCTCTCTCTCTCTCTCTCTCTCTCTCTCTCTCTCTCTCTCTCTCTCTCTCTCTCTCTCTCTCTCTCTCTCTCTCACATGCACTCTTTTATCACTCCCCTTTGTCTTTCTGTATATCTTAACGCTCTCCCTCTCTCTCTTTTACCTCTCTCTTTCTTTCTCTCACGGCTCTCCCTCCATCTGTCTCTTCTTCTTTCTCTGTCTCAATCCCTTCATCTCTCCCCCTCACTTTTTCCCTCTCACTCTCCTTCCCCTTATATCGCCCTCTCTGTATTGCCCCTTCCCCTCTCCACCTGTCTCTCTCCCTCCCTCGTACCCCCCCACCCCCCTCTCTCTCCCTCCATATTGCCCTTCTCTCTCCCTCACGGTACCTCTCTCTCTCCCCCCAGACGTCGGGCTACACTTTGACAGTGGTGGCGTCGGACAGTGGCACACCACCACGCTCCAGCAGTGCAGCCGTCAACGTGGACGTGTCGGACGTCAACGACAACCCCCCGCTGTTTGCCCAGGCCAACTACAGCATCATCATCCAGGTAGGTGGGCCGGCCGGGATGTTGGGGTTGGTGATGGAGGTATAGAGGTAGCAGGAGTGGAGCTGTGGGTGGTGGTAGTGGTAGATGTGGTGAGTGGTAGGAAGGATGGAAGTGTAGGTGGTAAGGGATAGAGTTGGAGATGGTGGGAAGGGTAGGGGGGAGGTGTGGGGGGTGGTAGGGATGTTGGGGTGGGTTGTGGTAGAGGTGGTGGTGGGGTGGATGTGTGGGTAGTGGTAGGGATAGAGGTGGTGGTGGGGTGGATGTGTGGGTAGTGGTAGGGATAGAGGTGGTGGTGGGGTGGAGGGGTGGGTTGTGGTAGGGATAGAAGTGGTGGTGGTGGGGTAGAGGTGTGGGTGGTGGTAGGGATGGAGGTGGAGTGGGTGGGAAAGGGTGGAGGTGTGGGTGGTGGTAGGGATAGAGGTTTTATAATATATTATTATATTATAGCACAGTATTATGTGCCATTCGAAATACTTAATGTCACGTTTTAAATGTTTATGTTTTTAACTAAATCCTATTTTATATTAAGCTGAGAAGTGTGCTATTTTGCGACATTTGTTATTATTGCTGTCAGGTCTTGTGTAACGAATGTGTTCTGCATGGCATCGGTTAAGCTGAGTTCAACCCTTGGGTGGAGCACAAGCTTGTTCATATACATCCACTGTTATTATTCTATATCTAATTAAAGCACATTCATCAATGGTTATTATTCTGTATCTAATTAAAACAGGTAGCTGAGATAGGCCTATTAAAATAAAAGAAGTCATGAAAAGACCCAACTGACATGACCACAGTTATGGGGTGAAGAGTGTTGTTGAGAATTGTGAACCAGATTGAATTTAATTATGAAATGAAGGATAAGATGCTAAGGCCCTATTATAAGCATGGTCTAATTCCTTTATGCATATCTTATCAATAATGCATGGCATGCTTCCCTGATTTAGCGGCTATTTCACAGAAACACTTTTCTCAAGAGGGAGAAGAATGAAATGAAGCATTTAACTGACTGCTATTTCAGGTTCAGACTACCAATTTCAGCAACGACTAGTCCACTAAACGACTAGTCCACTAAACGACTAGTCCACTAAATGACTAGTCCACTAAACGACCAGTCCACTAAACTACGTGGATGGTAGCCATGGAGGTGGTGGTGGTAAGGATGTGTCTGTGTAGGTAGGTGGTGGAGGAGGTGGAACTGTGGTGGCAGAAGGTGTTTGTTTCGGTGGGGCTGGGAGACAGCCGGCGAAGGTGGTGGGAGGTAACTGTAGATTACAGGGTCAGGGGTCCGTTGGAACGAATGATTCAGATGCTGTGCAAAGGAATGACGCATGGTTCAGATGGTTTGGGGAGGGGAGGGCAGGGGAGGGGAAGACACAGCAGTGCACACAACAGCACATTCACCTGGGAGGATCCATAGCAGCCATGTGCACCTTGAATGTCAAGGAGGGGAGGATGGGAAATATATAGGGAGGGGGGTGGTGGCAGACGAGGAGGAGATGGTGCGTGTGTATGGGGAGGATGTTTTAAGACAGAGGCTGCATCTTAAGTATGCCAATGCAGATAAAACGTGGATGTGAGGAGAATGAGCAGAGCAGTGGTGAGAGGGGGGGAGGTGAGGAGAGGAGGGGAAGTGAAGCAGGGGAGGTGAAGGACAGGCTGAGAACAGGGAACAGGAATAACCAGGTTAGAGAAAGAAAGAGGTGCCATCAAAAAAAACACGCATACGTGAGGTTTGAGTCTTCCGGATAACAAAACACTCCAAAACGTCGAGGTTCAGAAGGACACTGTTCAAAGTCATTTGTCAAGCACGGGTCGCTATGCTGGTAAATGTAGTTCTGACTGCACACTGACGGCTAATCACTTGAGAAGGGGAGAGATTGCCTTGCTTAGTAGAGGAGTGAAATCTCCTGGTTTGCCCTGGTGTATATCGCATGTCTCAATTATGTCTCAATTATGCTGGTTTTTATAATGAGAATACTGAGAATACTTCAGAATACCAGTCTCTATTTGGTCTTTGGTCTTGTGAAGTTAGCGAGTAAACGCTTAACCTTCTCTGTTTGTGCCCGTCTGCCGCAGGAGAACCGACCCCACGGCACCAGCGTTCTGCAGCTGTCCGTCAGCGACCGGGACGCCACCCACAACGGCCCGCCCTTCCGTTTCGCCATCACCGACGGCAACGATGACGGCGCCTTCCAGATCGGCCAGCAGGGGGCGCTGGTGGCAGTGGGCGCGCTCAGCAGGAAGGGCCGAGAGCACTACCTGCTACGAGCACAGGTAAGCCACGCGAGCGGCACGCTGTTTCAAGCGAAACTTGTTTTCCGCCGTATCGATTTACCCATCAAGCGCGATCTATCCGCCTCGCTCACCCCACTCCTCACCTGTCACGCTCACACACACACTCCCCGCTCACTGACTACTCTCTCTCTGTCTCTCTGTCCCTCTCCCTCTCGCTCATTTCTTCCCACTGTCTCCGTCAAGGTTTGATATATTTCTTCCAACAACACGTTTTTTGTTTTTTGTATCGTTCTCCACACTCTTCACAGTCCCCACCCCACCCCCCTCGCACCTCATTTACATATCAAACACCACCTCACTCTCCAGCTAGTCACCTGCTTAACAGGAGCATACGACAAGTGGAAGTTCTCACTAGGCACTCGCTGGTTGACAAATCTACCAGAGGAACAACTGAGAGCGCTGGTGTGCCATCGAGGTGCAAATGGGATAACGAGGAGTTGAATGCAGAACAAGGTGCTCCTCCCTTTCAGTAGTCACAATATTTTTCCCTTATAGAATAGATGCTAATATATGCAAATATTTCGACACGTCTTGCACTGTGGCTGCTTTGAATTAATCCGTCTGACATCACGTGCCCAGCAGTGAGAACTGTGAATTATTCGTCAGGGGGAGGGTGTTTTTTTAGAAAGGCACCTGATTGCCCCCTAGTGGCTGTGGTCCTGTGCTCTGCTCCTGAACTAGTAGGGAGTAGGGGGTAGAGGGGGGTGTTTACTACAGAATGAATAACTGGCAAACGTTGTCTGTGCCTGTCCCCATCAGCCCGTTCAAGGGATGACTTTAATTAACTTTACTTTAGGCATTTGGGCTTTTGTCCAAAGCAACGATAAATTCATGAAGTCAATTGTCATGTCATTAAGCATCATATGGGTGTTATGCATCTTGCTCCAGGATGCCTACGGGTAGCGCTGTGGACATTGGGGGAATCGACTAAGAACCTTTCTTGCTAGGAGCCGAACGCTGCATCACTACACCATTCCACAACTACACTAACTCACTCTCTTAACTCCCCACCTCCTTGTGACGCGGCGGTTCCCTCCAGGTGTCGGACAGCGGGAAACCCCAGCTGCACTCCACCGCGTTCATCAGCGTGCGGGTGATCGAGGAGAGCGTGTACCCCCCCGCCGTCCTCCCACTGGACATCTTCATCTCCACCGCCGGCGACGAGTACCCTGGCGGCGTGCTGGGGAAGATCCACGCCACGGACCAGGACATCTACGACACCCTGACCTACAGCCTGTCTCCCTCTGACGACGACGGGCCGTTCGCCGTGTCGCCCGCGGACGGCAAGGTGATCGCGCGGCAGCCGCTGGACGTGGGCCACTACCCGCTCAACGTGACGGTGACGGACGGCCGCTTCACCACGCCAGCAGACGTGACGGTGCACGTGCGGCAGGCCACTAGCCAGGCTCTAGAGAACTCCATCGCTGTGCGCTTCGCCGGCATCGGGCCCGAGGAGTTCATCGGCGACTACTGGCGCAACTTCCAGCGGGCGCTGCGGAACATCGCCGGGGTGCGGCGCAGCGAGGTTCAGCTAGTGAGCCTGCAGCCCACGGAGCAGGGAGACCTGGATGTGCTGCTGGCCCTGGAGCGGTCCGGCAGCCCCTACCAGCCTCAGGAGGTGAGGCGCACAGCGGTTGTTCAGACTAAAACCTTAAACACACATTATTTATATAGTAAATACTTCATATTGTCACTTTATCAGTTTATCGGTTTATACTGTATATGGAATGCATGAAAACAATATAAATAATATTGTCTGTTGTATCAAAAGAAACTATGGACACCCAACCCTGTATCGTTTCATTCAGTCCTTCAAAAATGTTATTTCCCCCCCTACACCCAAATCTAATCCAGGGAGATGGCTGCCTAAATTAAATAACTGCTATCGATATCAATATGATATCAGTATCATGTTATGTTATCGCTACTGCAATATTCAAGATTAAATATGTATTTCTCCCCATTCCCTCCATCCAGTATGAATGTAAAACAACAATATGACACTATGCTATACTAAACTGCCAGCAACATTTTAAAACACTGTGTGGTGTCCGCCAGGTGGTCTTCCGGAAGCTCAACTCGTCTGCGGCGGTGATCGAGGAGATGACAGGCGTGCGCATCGTCCGTGTGGTGAAGAAGCTGTGTGCCGGTGTGGACTGCCCGCTGCACTTCTGCGACGAGGTTGTCTCCCTGGACAGGAGCAGCGTGTCCACCTACAGCACGGCGAGACTGATCTTTGTCACGCCTCGCCACCAGCGGACCGCTACCTGCCAGTGTGAAGGTGAACACTCTTTCATACTATTTATCATCGTCCCCTTGCCTTGTTCAAAGTACCTAAGGTGTGAAGTCCAGGGAGCCGACTTATTGTACTTATTGTCCACTGAGCACTGGCTCTGCTCTCTGCATGGAGGCGAGTTTTGGAAGGAAATGCACTTATGGTTTCTGGTGACTGGTTAGACTCTTGCCCATACCTTGAGGAATGCACTTATCGTAAGTGGCTTTGGACAAAAATGCTCAATGAATTTTATGTTAACACCCCATAAACCACACACCTGGAGCACAAATGCTTCTGGAACGTCTGGGGCGCACCTCAGCTCTATGTACTTGAGGCCTGTCAATCAGGGCTTGAAAGGTTTCCACGCTTTTTATCCAAATGTATGTGTGCAGCTTTGCACTTTCTACACCTTTAGTTACGAAAATGGGATTCCTGCCTATGTAAAGCACTTTTAACTTGCCTTTTTGTTTGAACACTGCTGTATACCTACCTATACCTGTATATGAAATTACCTACACACACAAAAAACACATAAACAACCCGCATTGTCTGCAAGGCCCCTCCCTCGCTCTCTACTCCTCTCTTCTTCAAACTAATGTGTATTGGTGCTTTCAGGTGGGAAATGCCCCATGGATGACAAGCAGTGTGACAACAGCCCCTGTCCTGAGGGCATGGACTGCGTGGCGGACCAGACAGAAGCCACCTACAGCTGCGTGTGCCCACAGGGCAAGACAGGCAAATGTACCGGTAAGATCCTCTCGTCCTCTCATTCCTCTGCCCTTTGCTTCTAAACCGCTTCCCTTCACTCACCTTACGACTCTTGTGCCTCTTCTCATGCACTCTGTCTCATGTGCTTCTTCCCCGCTTCTGCCTTGTCCAGACGGGCCGTCCCTGACGTTTGGGGGCGTGGGCTACGTGCGCTACCGTCTGCTGGAGAACGAGAACAAGGAGGAGATGAAGCTGTCCCTGAGGCTCCGAACCCTGTCCAGCACCGCCACCGTCATGTACGCCAAGGGGACCGACTACAGCATCCTTGAGGTGAGGGAACAGCCTCATTTAGGCCGGGGTGTGTGTGTGCGTTTGTGTGTGTGTGTGTGTGGGTGTGTGTGTGTGTGTGTGTCCAAATGTATGGCACGTTTCCCATCTGAGATTAATAAACGGCATCTTCTTCTTTCATCTTGGTGTTGTCTGCACTAAATCCTTCGCACTTCCCTCTATCTTTGCCGGTCAAGAAAAAAGCAACCTTAAAAAGCAATTAAGAGTGTAGTTGATGGTGAAGTGTTGTGTTGATAAGAACAGTAGCTGTTGTGGAGCCCTGCGAGGGGGGGGCCACCAATGGCTCTGGCGACTGCCTCGATGAAGTCGGGCATTTTCAAATACGCTTCATGTGAGGGACGCTGGGAATGTGGCAGCCAGTTAAAGAAAATCAAACACTGGAGCTATTTTCAGTCTGGGAGGGAAACCAAGAAGAGTTTCTCACAAAAGTATTCTCTCTCTCTCTCTCTCTCTCTCTCTCTCTCTCTCTCTCTCTGTCTCTGTCTCTGTCTCTCTCTCTCTCTCTCTCTCTCTCTCTCTCTCTCTCTCTCTCTCTCTCTCTCTCTCTCTCTCTCTCTCTCTCTCTCTCTGTCTCTGTCTCTGTCTCTGTCTCTGTCTGTCTCTCTCTGTCTGCTGTTGTCTCTTTCTCTCCCATTCATTTAAATTTAAAGAGGCTTTATTGGCATGGGAAACATACTTTTACATTGCCAAAGCAAGAATAAGAAAGGTTTAAACAGAGCTGTGCAACATTGCAATCAAATATGTGAATAAGAGCAAGTCAAATGAACTTAAAAAATACACACAGTTCACACACTCTCTCTTTCTCTCTCTCTCTCTCTCTCTCTCTCTCTCTCTCTCTCTCTCTCTCTCTCTCTCTCTCTCTCTCTCTCTCTCTCTCTCTCTCTCTCTCTCTCTCTCTCTCTCTCTCTCTCTCTCTCTCTCTCTCTCTCTCTCTCTCTGTCACTCTCTGTCTTTCAGAAATAGTTTTGTGTAGGAGGCAGAATGTCAGTTAGGCGTTGGGCCCCGGAACTTGGCCCAGATTTGGGGCAATTATGTGTCCATGTTAACGCTACTTCAGCAGATGTACTATCACTCCATGGCTATACTAATTATCTAGTGCTACTACATGTTTTTATGGTGGTTTTATGGTGTTGTTTTCAACCTATCCAACAATGTAATCAGTATTAAAAAGCTTTTTAATTAATCCAAAGTAATGTTCATATTTATTTGAGCTGTGAGGAATTAATGTATTAGTCACAGCAGTGGGTTAGAATTTATTTTATTGCAGTTCAGTTCATTAAGGGTTAATTATAAGTTTTCATACACAATGGTTGTTTGGCTGGCAATGTTTTAATTTCGACAACCCAGGTCCTCCAGTGTTTGTGAAATAACAATGAACTCACAGCAGTGTTCCTATTACAAGGTATACTTCCACATAACATGAGTGCCACTTATTGAAAAATGATTAGCCTTTTGTGTTATGGAGCCACATGTTCCCTGTTAAAGTGGAATGCGCTTCTGACGTCCTGTAGTTAATCTCACCTCTCCCCTCTCCCGGTTCAGATTGTGAACGGCCGCCTGCAGTACAGGTTTGACTGCGGCAGTGGGCCCGGCATCGTGTCGGTCCACAGCACGCAGGTGAACGACGGCGACTGGCACAGCATCTCGCTGGAAGTGGACGGCAACTACGCCAAGCTGGTGCTGGACCGTGTGCATGCCGCCTCCGGCATGGCGCCCGGCACCCTGCGCACCCTCAACCTGGACAACAGCGTCTTCTTCGGCGGCCAGGTGCGCCAGCACGCCTCGGCCCGCCACGGACGCAGCCTGCCTGTGACCAACGGGCTGCGCGGCTGCCTGGAGGCCATCAGCCTCAACGGCCAGGAGTTGCCACTCAACGCCAAGGCGGTGCGGCCGCACGCCGTGCTGGAGGAGGTGGTAGACGTGTTGCCGGGCTGCGCGCTGCTGCCCGTCGAGAGCTGCTCCAGCAACCCTTGTGTCAACGGGGGCAGTTGCTCCGCACGGCCCAACGGAGGTGAGGGTCTCACATCTCGCCAACAGATCGAGCGCCGTCTCTGATTCTTAAAAAAAATAAGCATTGCTTCTCACTGAAGTCTCGTTGAATGTTGAGCTATTTGTGATGCGTTGCAATTTGATGGCTTGTACCCTTCTGTAGCCCCTTACTGATTTGCCTTAGCGGCGTATTCTGTTACAAGTCACAGTCCGCTTGTTCTCACTCCCTGTGCCCCCCCCCGGTGCTCAGGCTACTTCTGCCGGTGTCCTGCCTCCTTCATGGGCACCCACTGTGATGTGGTGATCAGCTCCTGTGCCTCCAACCCCTGCCTGTATGGAGGCACCTGCGTGGCCCGCGGAGAGGACTTCTACTGCCAGTGCAGAGGACAGTACTCTGGACAAAGGTACGCCGCTATATCTCTCAAGGCCTCTCAGATCCTTCCATGTTTGGTGCTGACACTACAAATTGGTGATCTTGAATCACGGTTCCCTGAGAGTCATGTTTAGTCGACGTTTTAAAAGAAATCTGACTAATGAGTCCTTCATCAGACTAATGAGATCCGATGGTGGTTCTCATGCAATGGCTTTCAGGTGTACTTCCTTTGCCGTCCGCTCTGTTTTCATCATGCAGAACCGTTGATGTCATGTCCATGTGGTGTATTTCATTTTTCATAATTCTTTTTTACAAAGCTGTCCTTTCCATGAGCAACACAGCGTAGCGAGAGCCTTGTGTTGCCCGTGTGTTGCAGCATCCATTACCTCAATTTAGATCAGTTTCGGCTCAGACAGAAGCTTTGATCTCAGTTCTACAGCAAATAACCACGATTGTAACCTCACAAATGTCGAAAAGTGTAGTAACACTGGTTGAAGTGTCAAATGTTGTGGACACGCTTTCATGGTCAGGTGCCAGCTGGGTCCATACTGCAGAGACAACCCTGTAAGAACAGTGGCAAGTGCATCGACAGTTTGGATGGTCCGGTCTGCGAGTGTGATCTTGGTTTTCAGGGAGAAAGGTGAGTCACAACTTCCAGTTACCTAATAAGCATGTTCTAGGACATTTATAAGTGTAGAATACAATTTTCCATTTGGGATTGATAAAGTTAATCATATCCTATATTGTATCTTATTTATGTATTGAGTCCTCACCTGAAGGGCTCCTCCAAGATAATGAATGTTGGATGAATGATTCATGCGTGTGCGTTGGGTGCAGGTGTCTGACGGACGTGGACGAGTGCACCAAGAGCCCGTGCTCCAACGGCGGCCAGTGCCACAACACATACGGCTCCTTCCGGTGCAACTGCTCACTGGGCTTCAGCGGCCCGGCGTGCCAGCTCCGCTCCGAGGTGCGCAACGAGTTTGTCTCCAACTCGTGGAACATCGGCCTGGAGGAGGTCATCGGCATCGTTGTGTTCGTCTCCAGCATCTTCCTGCTGGTGCTCATCTTCATCCTCGTCCGCAAGCGGGCCTGCCGCAGGCGGTCTAAGGGCCGGGGGGGCGGCAATGACGACGACGACGACGACCGGCACCACCGCATGTCGGGCATGCACCACTCCTTCATGCAGAGGCCCTACTTCGACGCCAAGCTCAGCAAGAACATCTACTCAGACATCCCGCCGCAGGTGCCCGTGAGGCCCATCTCGTACACGCCCAGCATCCCCAGCGACTCGCGTAACAACCTGGACCGCAACTCTTTCGAGGGCTCGGCCATCCCCGAGCACCCCGAGTTCAGCACCTTCAACCCAGACTCCGGGCACGGGCACCGCAAGCCGGTGGCGGTGTGCAGCGTAGCGCCCAACCTGCCTCCTCCTCCTCCCTCCAACTCTGTGTCGGACAGTGACTCCATCCAGAAGCCCAGCTGGGACTATGACTATGATTGTAAGTGCTTTAATCAGTATGAATCAGAATCAGAGTGCCTTTATTGTCATTGTACAAGTAAAACGAAATTGGATCGCAAACCTCAACACACTCAAAAAACAATTGGAAAAATTTATAAATGATTTTAAAAACTAAGCTTAACTAAATACACTGGTTAAAAATGTCCATATAAAAACGGTATTAAAATAAAAAAAGTATTGTGTTGGCCCTATATACACAGTAGTGCAAATTTTAAATGTGTTTCCATACAAAAAGTGCATTGTGACCATGTAACTAGGTATGAAGTATTGACACAATGCCGTATTGTAGTTGGACAGACAGTCCAGTAACAGTCAAACCGTACAGTATTGTGGTTACACAGAACAGTCCAGTATCAGTCCAACAGTACAGTGTTGTGGTTACACAGAACAGTCCAGTATCAGTCCAACAGTACAGTGTTGTGGTTACACAGAACAGTCACTGTGGTGGTGTAATGACAGAATCTAAATCAGTCGATTATGTAAATGGTGCCGGGAGGGCGGGATAGTCTCCCGGTGAGTACTAAAAGTTCTCGGTTCGAAACCCCAATGTCCGAAGTCTACTTGTAGGCATCTCTGGGGCAAGATACCCTGACCTCTGCCTGCTCTTCGATCGATAATGTATCTCAAATTCCCCTGTAAGTCGTCTTGGATATAAAAAAAAAAGCTTCTGTGAAAAATGACAGCTACAAATGTCTCCGACATGCTGTTCTTCTCCCTCACAGCCAAAGTGGTGGACTTGGAGCCGTGCCTGAAGAAGCCGGTGGAGGACAGTGCGTGTCACCCCTACAACACCAGGGGCAGCATGTCAGAGGTGCAGTCGCTCAGCTCCTTCCAGTCAGAGTCCTGCGACGACAACGGTACGGTTGCTCACGAGAACACAGGATTTATTTATTCTTCTCATTCAATACAATGTTAAATGTCACCGTGTTACTTTTCCTGTTGTATGCGTGGAATACACACACTGTGTAAAGTACAGAGTTTGGTGGTGGATTTGTTGTTCCTCTCCTGCTCTTCTGACGAATCAGAATAAGAATCAGGATACCTTTGTTGTCATTCTACAAGTACAACGGAATTGTGTCACAATCATCAAGACAGTATTTAAAATAAAATAAAAAAATAAAAAAATTAAAACTAAGCTAAACAAATGTAAGGTTAAAGAATGTACATATAAACCAGTTGATATAGACAACTAGCTAGATAGATAGATAGATAGATAGATAGATAGATAGATAGATAGATAGATAGATAGATAGATAGATAGATAGATAGATAGATAGATAGATAGATAGATAGATAGATAGATAGATACACACAGGTATTGCATTGGTAGTGCAAATTAGAAATGTTTTCCCATACAACAAAAATGCCTGGATCTCTGAAGAGATGTCCTCTTGTGACTTGTTTTTGTTCCACACTAACTCTCTCTTCTCGCATGCTGAGAACGGGCCGCCGCCCATTGGTGGCTGCAAGGTCACATGTTTTTCTCTCTCTCTTTTCCTATTGGCTGCGGGGCATCAGCTCCCATTTGGATTAAGTCAGTCCACAGATCCAGAACCAGGTTTTAAATAAGCGCTCCAGCCTGTAAGTCCTGAATCACCACTGGTACAGACGGAAGCAATCAATACCAAATGTCCCACTGGTTTTCTCCCAGGATAAGAACAAAAACAGAAAGAAGTGTCCCTTGTGTGCAAACACAAAACGTTTTTTCTAAAAAAGAAATCCCAAAATCCCCCAAATCCATGTCCAGCCAAAATTACCAAGAAGATCGTATTTGTTTAGTAGATGCATGCTTTATTCTTATTTTTATTTTTTGTTTTATTATTATTATTATTTTTATTTTCTTCTCCCGAGACTCCCAAGGAGCACCATCAACAGGGCATACAGTGTAAACAATGCGTAGTCGTGAACATCATTCGAAATCTACTTTTATTTCTTATCTTTGATGGGCATGGAAACATGTTTTTATCTTGGGGGAATTTATTGATTCTTCCAATTGTACTATCAGTGACCTCCCCCCCCCCCCTTCCCTCTCCTCCCACCCCAGACCCCCCCACTAGCATCTTCACTGTGTCTTTTGGTTATCTTGCACGAACACGCCGGGCATTCGTCTCCCACCTCCTCCATTGTTTTGTGTCACAGTCAAAACCGCCCCCCTGGGCCACTATCCAATATCCTTCCAAAGTCCTTCAGCATCAGTCCATACACCCCCTCCCTCTACATATAGCACCAGCAGACCCCAGGAAAGAGAGATAGGACGAGAGATAACGCCGTGCTGTTGAGCCATCTCTGTCTCTGTCTCTGTCTCTGTCTCTGTCTCTCTGTCTCTGTCTCTGTCTCTGTCTCTGTCTCTGTCTCTGTCTCTGTCTCTGTCTCTGTCTCTGTCTCTGTCTCTGTCTCTGTCTCTCTCTTTCTCTCTCTCCCTTTGTCTCTGGAAATCGTGTGTGTTTGTACTGTTTCACGAAGCCGTGTTACCCATGTTAAACCCCTTCCTCTCCTGGCACTCTCAGCCTAGTGACGGTAATGCAGCTTGTCAACACTGTGGTTGACTCTGAGGACAAGCTAGTCTCTCCTGGACTCTCTCTTTCTCACTCTCTCTCTCTCTCTCACTCTCACTCTCTCTCTCTCTCTCTCTCTCTCTCTCTCTCTCTCTCTCTCTCTCTCTCTCTCTCTCTCTCTCTCTCTCTCTCTCACTCTCACTCTCACTCTCACTCTCTCCGCTATAGCTGGGGTTTGTGTTTCCTTCTCTGTAGTGTCAGTGGGAGCTGAGAGAGCCTATATAAGCTGTAGCAATGGTCATTCCCCTACGAATGAATTTTGTGTAAGCGGAATGTGAATTTTACCTTTCACTTCCCGAAGACAAACGTCTCTGGTAAATGTCAAGCCATGGGTTTAGCCGAGTTTGAAGAGAACGGTGATGAAGCAGTTTCCAGTCCTGTGTACAACACCCACACACATTTTGGTGTATGTGTTTGTTTTTGTTAACATATTTATCATCACACATGTCTCATTCCTGCTCTCATCTTGCTGTTCTCTCTCTCTCTCTCTCTCTCTCTCTCTCTCTCTCTCTCTCTCTCTCTCTCTCTCTCTCTCTCTCTCTCTCTCTCTCTCTCTCTCTCTCTCTCTCTCTCTCTCTCTCTCTCTCTCTCTCTCTCTCTCTCTCTCTCTCTCTCTCTCTCTCTCTCTCTCTCTCTCTCTCTCTCTCTCTCTCTCTCTCTGAGTCTTTGAATCTGACATGTTCTCTTCTGTTTCTCTTCCTCCTTTGCCTCATGTAAGAATCTTTTCTGACTCATGATCACAAGAACTCAAGAGGTGAATGTTTCATCTTTGTTTGCCTGTTGCCCAATGCCCCCCCCCCTTTATTTATAAATAAATAAAAGGAAACATTAAAATCTGAACCCGCTAACCCAGTGATTAATAAGGAGTGAATTAACTCTTATTTTGAAAAGCCTCGCTGCCTCGCTTCTAACACCAGTGGCTTTGTCTGGTGTTTAGAGTTAATTAACCTGTCCCAAACGTTCCTCTGCATGACCTTGGTTGTGAATTTGACCTTAACCGTTGTGTTGTTCTGTGTTGTGCCGAGTGAGTTGTTTTTTTATCTTTTCTCCTGTGGCTTTGAGCTTGGTTGTCCACAGCGGGTCTGGGTTGGACTCTTGGACCATGCTCAAATAATTGAGCCCCGTAGCATGCTGCCTAATTAGTCTGCTGCAAAAAAATAATTGTTAGCAGCTACAAAGTTTCATGTTGTTGAATATGAAGTTAGGGTATAAATGTTTCTATTGTTAAATAGAAACAGAATAGTTGCACCAAATCGTTAGTTTTGCATGTTTGTGGGTGAGCTCAGTGTGTTTCATTGGTTTACATTTGAAGTGGCGTGGAGTAAGCGTGTAGTAACCATTGCATGTGGGTTTTCTTAACAATAACACATTGTGTGCCGAGCGTTCATACGATGCATTTTTGGGGTTGGCGATGTTTGATCTAATCTAATCCGTACATTCGTGTGGCTTTCACTTTGAAACAGGATATCACTGGGACACATCTGATTGGATGCCAAGTGTTCAACTTCCTGGAATCCAGGAGTTCCCGCAGTACGAGGTTGTGGAGTCCCCCCCCGCCCCTCTTTACAGTGACCAGGACAGCGCCATGGACACAGACTACTACCCCGGGGGCTTCGACATAGAGAGTGACTTCCCCCCGCCGCCAGACCACTTCCCCCCCGGGGACGACCTGCCGCCGCCGCCGCGCTACGACACGCTGCGGCCTCGCCCGGCCCTGCCCCAGCTCTATGACCTCAACCAGTACCTGCCCCAGCACTCCTACCCCCCGGGGGAGGGGGCCTCCGAGGCCCAGGGCCAGGCAGCCGCCTCCTCCACCGCCGCCAATGCTCCGTCCACCGCCAGGGGCTCCCCTACACCACCCTCCCCCACCGCAGGCTACAGGGGCGGCTACCCCATGGGCTACGGTGGGGACTTTGAGGCTCCGGCGCTGGACAACATGTCCCTGTCACTTTACACGTCCACAGCCTCCTGCTCAGACATGTCGGCGTGCTGTGAGGAGTCCGAGGCCATGATCAGCGACTACGAAAGCGGAGACGAGGGTCACTTCGAACGGCTGGTCATCCCCGCCCTGGACTCCCAGCAGCACACGGAAGTCTGACCACTGGATCCAAACAAAAGTGCCTAAACCCACAACTGAACCTAAACACACACACACACACACACACACACACACCAACACACACACAAACACATACACACACACACACACACACATTCACATTCACATGCACATGCACATACACATACACATACACATAGACCACAGTAGCACAAATTTACCCTTTTTCCTTTAACCTGTGCACACACACACACACAAAACAGGTTTTCGAGGCAGAATATCACAGCTAGAATAATGCAAACGCAATCGGCCTGATAAGTGAAGAAGGTCATTATCATAGACTTATCATGGGGGCCCTGTTTGGCCCCTGGCCACTCAAGGGGGCCTTGTAGTTTCCTCTCGTCCAACTGGAGGAGGAGGAGAAAAAAAGGAAGCCAATAAGAGCTTCTTGTGTTGTGACTGTGTTGTCGCTTTAACCAACCGTCATCTTGCACCAGAAATCCATGTTTTAATGTTAAAAGAGTTTAAAAAATAATACATCTACGCGGTAATTATCATGAAAAAATAAAACATGTCATGGTGATATCTGTACTTCTAAATGAATCCCCGGTAATAAAATGCTTTTATTTTTATTTTACAAGTATCCATTTTAAATGTAAATTTCAATGTACAGTTTTGATTTCAAAGTTCAATAGGTTTTGTAGATATTGTATTCGTTTTTATTTTTAAACACGAGTTAAATGGTGTGTGACATTATCAGCCTTACTGTGCTTACATTCACAAGAGAAAAAAAACCCACGAATGTTCAAAAATGAAAAGCAAGTGGGGTGAGACTTTTCAAAAAGAAAAAGGAACTGTAAAAGATTTATTTCCCGCTCATTTCAACGAGGGTCTTCAATGAGCGACTGCATATTCTTGTGTTGTTGTTTTTATGGTTTGTTTGTAAATGCGACTTTGAAACCTCTTTATTTTTCCACCAAGAAAATGGGACCCAATATATTTATAGTGCAAAGTTATCCACGGACACAAAACCTTTTTATGTGTCCGTGTGTGTGAGCAACGCTATGGTCTTGTTAAGGTTTTTATTGAATACTGCCACAAGCTCACGCTTTTTACTGGCAATAAATTATTCCTAAAAAATACACCCAGTGTCTTCTTTGATACAAACCGTGTGTGTGTGTGTGCGTGTGTGTGTGTGTGTGTGTGTGTGTGTGTGTGTGTGTGTGTGTGTGTGGAAGTGTTATTTCTAAAATACAACGTGGCCACAAGGAAACTAAAAATGAATATTCAAACCTGGCTGAGAGTGACAGGGTCTCGTCTGTGATCTAAGACAAGCACAAGCGTCCAATGTTTTGTGTGGGATCCTCTGAGCAGGAATACAAGCTGAACGTTTCAAATGTATTTTCAGAAATAGCAGTAACAGTCCAACACCAAGTAACTGTGCTGCTGCACACTGCATGCATGCAAATGTAAAGGATTCTCTTGAACTCTGAATATATAGTATATATAATACTCACTTGAATATTATCACACGATATTAGTATGATATTAGTATTATTAGACATCAGACCGGTACACAGGTACAAACTTGGTACACTGCATAAGTAGTGTACCAAGAAGTAGAAAATGGGCCCATGAAACACTCTGAGTTCTTCAGGTGTAAAACACAGGTGATAAACATGACATGGATTTCCATGAAAATCTTAATACATAAAAAAAGGCAACTTCACTAGATCAGCTTTAAAGGTTAAAGCCATACTTTTTGTTTTAATTTTGGGCCTGACGATAGCATAGCATAGACTGGAAATGACAACATGCATCCCATAATACCCTGTCTAGTTTGGTTCGTCTCTTTGGATTTTCGCTCTACCTTTCTTACACGGCACACCGGCCCCCCAGGCCTACAGCGCTCCTAATGGGGGGTTGGCGAGAACAGTAATCTAACAGTAATCTCCGAGGAGTTGTCAAGAAGATAGGGCTGGAGAGGGTTGTAAAAGAACAGCGTTCTCTCCTTTCACCCTCAGCTAGATATGGAAGAGCAAGAGCTCCCCCTGCTGGCTTCCCAGCCTCGAAATGAGCGCCACACATGTGGTACAAGTGTGGCAGCTATTATAATATAATGAAATCATCATCATTTAAATTATATGTGGTTCAAGTGTTCCAGAAATGGTATTCATGATATCTATGGACTTTGCTTTACACTGATTAATTGCAGTGGCGTCACTAGACCCCATTTACTGAGGCCCCATTAAAATGATGAAGTAAATATAATCTCTTGACAGATTTTGCATTAATATACAAAACACAATTCATATACAAATTCATCCTTTTTTTTTACTGACCAATTACGAGACTGAGTCAAATATTGATCCGTTTTGCGTTTTGCAAAGACTCATGAATGTGATGCTCGTAACCTGGCAGCCTAATTTGCTTTTGTGGCATGTATTCAACATACTACACTATTACAGCATTTTGGATATGAAATGTGCCACTATAAATAAAACATCATACATTTGATTGAATATGTGTTAATTCCCATTAAACTCATTCAAACTGCATATATTTAATGTAATAATAATAATAACACATTTTATTTATATTGCACTTTTCATTTAAAAGAAAATTGCTACAAAGTTAAAAACATAGCAAACAAACAACAATAAAATTACCGAAAATATTGCGCACGAATATTAACATTAAAAGCTTCCTAAATAAGCCTTACTAAACAAAAATACGTTTAGGCCTGTCTTAAGGATCTGTGGCGCCCTTAAATGACGAGGCTATTCCACATGCATGCTATTCCACATGCAGGCGCGGCGCATCCGAGCAAACTCCCGGTCCCCCATGGTGCAGAGTACTAAGCACTCTCTCCCTGTGGGGAGTGTGCTCCAGTGGTGGGGGGCATGTGCCCCAATAGTGCCTAAAGTCAAGTGACGCCCCTGATTGGTTGTAGTGTACAAGGCACAGTGAATACTCAAAATGCGTAGCCTTTCTACTGCTGCTGTTCAATTAAAGGTCACTGATATGATTTTATTTGAACAAGGTAAAAGTGGTCATCATCATACACAACCCAAAGAAAAAAAAAGTGTGGCCTGAGAAGCCCTTTGAGACATTAACTGTGATTAAGGGCTATACAAAATAAAATTGACTTGGCTTCGCGAGCTTTGGCGACCCCTAGTGGGGTCCATAACAATTCAATTTGCTACTGTGGCAACACCACACATCTCTACAAACATAAACATCCTTGCTCTTACTTTCTATACACTTTCTGTTGATTCTTTACTTTCTAGATACACTTATTGTTCTGCGTACATAACAACAACTGACAACAACCTGGCCCTCAACACCAATAAGACCAAGGAGCTCATCGTCGACTTCAGGAAGACCAGAGCTGGCGCACACGCCCCCATCCTCATCAACGGAGGTCGAGCGTGTCTCCAGCTTCAAATTCCTGGGGTTCTACATCTCCGAGGACCTCTCCTGGTCTCTCAATACTGCCTCACTGGTAAAGAAGGCTCACCAGCGTCTCTTCTTCCTGAGGAGACTGGGGAAAGCCCAACTATCACCTCAGATTCTGTTTAACTTTTACCGGTGTGCTATTGAAAGCATCCTCACCAACTGCATCACAGTGTGGTACGGCAACTGCACTGTTTCCGACTGGAAAGCACTGCAGAGGGTGGTGAAAACCGCCCAATGCATCGTTGGACTACCCCTCCCTGCAATAAAGATACCCACCACAAACGGTGTCTGAGGAAGGCACAAAATGTAGATGACCCCTCTCACCCCAACCATGGACTGTTTGACCTCGTCCCCTCCGGGAGGTTTCCAGCTTCTTCCCCTCAGCTGTCATCTCCCTGAACTCTGCACGACAGCCCCCCCCCCCCCCCCCTGCTGCCCCTCCCCCCCTGCTGCCACGCCTCTGCTGTCCCCCCCTGCAGCTGCACCTCTGCTGTCCCCCCCCGGCTGCCCCCCCCCTGCTGCTGCCCCCCCCCCCCTGCTGACGCCCCCTCTGCTGCCCCCCCCCTACTCACCCCCCTGCCCCACACCTCTACTCAACACTAACTTTAAAACAATCACGACTACCTACCTCTCTATACTTACATATTTATTACTAAGATACCTGTTTACTGTACCTGCAATATATATTTAAATATCAACTGTTGATAGAACTGCTCCTACTCCTCTATATACATATACATTTATATATGCCATACATTTATTTATGCTCACTTGTATATACATTTACATCTATATATTTGTATCCTGCTTTCAATAATAGCATACCCCTGATCACTACCTGTTAAATACTCACTTACCTGTATATACATATACCATTATTATGCTCATATCACATTTATACCTAGACTGTCTTTTAACCTGTACATTTAAACTATAAATTATAATATATTATCATGCACTTTACTGCAACATTTGCACTCTGGTTAGATTCTAAATTATTTTTGCTGTACTGTACTTGCTGTACAATGACAATACATTTGAATCTAAACTAATCTAATCTAATCTAATCTAATAAGTGAGTGCAGTGTAACTTGCTACTTTGTTTATCATTTTTATTATTGTTTATTATTATTAATGTTTGTTTGCTTCAGTAAGATACTTTTATTTATCTGACTATATAACTGTCTTCTTGTCTTTAATCATAAACATTTAATCATATTTAGCCTATTTACGATGCATTCAGCTCAAAAAATATCCCTACATGATAGAACATAAGATGCTTTTAATTAAAACGGCGATACTGGCCCTGGAAATAGTTGTTATCAGAACAGATCTAGACTTTGTGCTATCGCCCACCCTTAGATATGGCATGTATGGCATATGGCAAGTTATGGCACCCTTAGTTATGGCATGCGCGTCCCTGCTGGGCCCTTGGAGTGTTTTGGGTGTACAACAGTCATGGTTTGGCTCTCCACTGTCCACGCTCTGCAGGGTCCAGGAGATCAACCAGGGAGGTTGGCAGGACCGCAGGACCACACTGGTTTGAACACACTTCAACATTTATCAGTTCTCCTCATTATATATTTTTCCTAGAATAGATAAGATATGGCGCCGTTCGAGATGGCTGCCGTGTTGCGAGCTCCCGCACGACTACGCAGTTTTTTGGTATTTATTATTTTTATCGCGACTATCTTTGTTCAGAAAGTTAGCAGCACGTTCATGTATGACTTTTGCACACTTCTGGAGATCAGATCAACAGTCGCTCGCCGCCTACCAGAGTTTTTTCATTCTTTTGACTCGGACGTCCCGCCCAAAGTCACAGCTGGATTATCTCCGACCATCTTGGGCACGATTATTACACGCTTCTTCCTGCGACGCAGGGGGGAAGCAAGCCGGCGTGCTAGTCAGGCTGAGATGTCGATCCGATCGCCCCCCACTACCCACCATTCTACTGGCTAATGTACATTCTCTGGACAATAAGTTAAGCGAGCTACAGGCTCGTATTCAATTCCACCGGGACAATTGTATCATCTGCCTTACGGAGACATGGATGTCGGAGGGGGTTACCGACGCAGCTATCGAGCCGACAGGATTTTCCGTCCACCAGGCGGACAGAACAAAGGCTCTCTCCGGTAAAGATTGCAGAGGGGGGGTATGACTCATGATAAACAGATCTTGGTGCAACCAAAGTCATGTACATCCCCTCAAGTCTTTCTGTTCCTCGGACCTGGAGTACCTGATGCTTATGTGCCGTCCATTCTGGCTACCTCGGGAGTTTACAGCGGTAACCGTGACCGCTGTTTACATTCCCCCACAAACAGGAGTCGGCACACCCTGAGGCTGCTCTCATCGTGGCAGGGGACTTCAACAAGGCGAACCTGAAGAAGGTTCTCCCGAAGTTCTACCAACACATAACGAGCAACACACGGGGTGAGCGGATCCTCGACCACTGCTACACTCCCTTCCGTGATGGCTACAAGGCCCTCCTCCGCCCACCGTTCGGCAAATCAGACCACCGCTCTATCCAGCTACTCCCCGCCTATAGGCAGAGACTGAAGCAGCAACCGATCGCTGTGAGGGAGGTCCAATGCTGGTCGGACCGATCGGACTCTATGCTGCAGGATTGTTTTGATCGCGCTGACTGGCACATGTTCCGCGTTGCCTCGGACAATAACATCAACGAGTATGCGTCCTCGGTCACCGGGTTCATCAAGAAGTGCATAGATGGCGTTGTTCCGACCAAGTCGGTTCGGATATACCGTGGATTAACAGCGATGTTCGCACTGCCCTACACGCGCGTAACACCGCCTTTGGCTCCGGGAATATGGAGGAATATACGAGACCTCCATAAGAGGTCAAGAGAAATTCAAGAGCCACGACGCAAGGGGTATGTGGCAGGGGCTACAGACGATAATGAACTTCAGAGGGAGAACCAGTTGTGTAGAGAACTTCTCTACCTCCCTCCCAGGAGAGCTAAATACTTTGAATGGCAGCCCGCCGAAACCAGCGCCGCCTGAGACCAGCCTGCTGAACATCTCAGAGGTGGATGTGCGCCACACCTTCAAGCGGTTGAACATCCGTAAGGCAGCAGGCCCCGACGACATCCCAGGCCGCGTCCTCAGAGCATGCGCAGTGGCAGTCTACGACCTCTCCCTGTCCCAGGCTGTTGTTCCCGCGGTCTTCAAGATGTCCACCATCGTGCCTGTCCCTAAACAACCCAAGGTAACATGCCTGAATGACTATAGACCTGTAGCCCTCACCTCGATTGTCAGCAAATGCTTCGAGAGGTTGGTCAAGGACTTTATTTGCTCCGTGTTACCTGCCATGCAGGACCCATGGCAATTTGCATATCGTCAAAACAGATCCACAGACGACGCAAAAAAATCCATGGCCCTCCACACTGCCCATTCCCACCTGGAGGGAAAGAACTGTTTTGTGCGAATGCTGTTTGTGGACTACAGCTCAGTGTTCAACACGATAGTTCCTGCCAAGCTCGACACCAAGCATGCCCCCATCCACGTGCAGCTGGATACTGGACCTCCTGTCGGACCGCCGCCAGGTGGTGAGGATGGGCAGCACCACATCAGAGCCACTGACCCTCAACACTGAAGCCCCCCAAGGATGCGTGCTGAGCCCTCTCCTCTACTGCCTCTACACCCACGACTGCATGGCTATGCACAGCTGACATAAACTTCATCATCAAGTCTGCTGACGACACGACGGTGCTGGGCCTGATCGCCGGCGACGACGAGACAGCCTACAGGGAGGAGGTTGGATCGCTGGAGCCAGGAGAACAGCCTCGCCCTCAATGTCAAGAAGACCAAGGAGCTGATTGTGGACTACAGGAAGCAGAGAGGAGAGCACAGCCCTATCTCCATCGACGGTATTGCAGTAGAGAGGGTCAGCAGCTTCAAGTTCCTCGGCGTGCACATCTCCGAGGACCTCACATGGTCCACGCACACGTGGTGAAATGGGCCTGAAACAACGCCTGTATTTCCTCAGGTGTC
Organism: Muraenolepis orangiensis; assembly: GCA_027704905.1. Lineage (NCBI taxonomy): Eukaryota > Metazoa > Chordata > Actinopteri > Gadiformes > Muraenolepididae > Muraenolepis > Muraenolepis orangiensis. The sequence goes on from CM051003.1 coordinate 28,543,748, forward strand.
TGAGGAAATTCAGCATGGGCCCCCGCATCCTGAGAACATTCTATACCGGCACCATCGAGAGTGTGTATCACCCAAGACAATGCCCACCCCAGCCATGAACTGTTTTCACTTTTACCGTCAGGCAGGCGATACCGCAGTATCAAGTGCCATACAAATAGACTAAGAGATAGCTTCCACAGTCAGGCCATCAGGCTGCTGAACAAGGGTGTATAGCATATAACAATGCATATTTTATTACATTGATTCATATATACATATTGCTCTTTTTCTGTGCCGATGCATTTTATGAATTGCATTTTTATTTTTATTTTTTAACTTATTTTATTCTATTCCGTTTTTATTCAATTTTATCTTATTTTTATACCTGCTGTCTGTCGTCGGGTATTGCACATAAGATTTTCACTCACTGCTTTATACTTGTGTAAACTGTGAAGTGACAATAAACTTGACTTCACTTGACTTGACTTTCTTTGTGTGTGTAACCCTTTCCAATGTACGCTAAGGAGATTGGTTTTAGCTAAATAAATAAGAGTTAAAGCTTCCAGCCAGCACAATTAAACACAGGACAACAACTTAGGAAAATAGGAAATTATTGTACAATTATTGTACAATTAAACACAGGACAACAACATAAATATGTACAGTTGAAATTAAATGTATCCAACAATGGACCAAACGTCTTTAACAATAAATCAATTATATACTGCGTCTTGGGCCAAAGGGAAGAACAAAAAACCACGATCTCGAAAGATAGTCCAGCGTCCTTAAGCTGTTCCTACCGCCCTGTGGCACGGCACAACATCCACTAAACAGGATCCAGAGAACAGACAATTCCACTGCAGCGATGGCGCTCCAGATGGCAGATGAGCTCCGGAATGAACAACAGAAACGATTGAGAAAAACGAACAGGAATGATTGAGCAAAACCTCCGCTAAAATGTAGGCTATTACAAAACACCTGCTTCATGGCATCAAATTTACCCTGTAGGCTACCAGGTAACTTTTTATTTTCTCCTTATTTTCATTGCGGCAAAGTCCTCTGCTGCCGAGCTGAAATTAAACGTGTCCAAGGTGTCTTTGCAGCTTGCAATACGCATAAGCCGCATCACTCTCACCTCTTCCAGGCGACTCCGCAGTGATGTCTTCACACCATTCTGCAGAGAAAAGCCCCTCTCTGCTGATCGCTTGACACAGGCAGAACACAGGCACTTTGAGCCAGTGTAGCCCAGTCAGGGTACAGCTCACTGAACTCATTAGATTAGATTCACATTTATTGTCATTGCACAGCACAAGTACAGTACAGCGAAAATAATTGAGCATCTAACCAGAGTGCAAATGTTGCAGTAAAGTGCATAATATAATTTACAGTTTAAATTGACAGGTTAAAAGACAGTCTAGGTATAAATGTGATATGAGCATAATAATGGTATATGTATATACAGGTAAGTGAGAATTTAACAGGTAGTGATCAGGGGTATGCTATTATTGAAAGCAGGATACAAATATATAGATGTAAATGTATATACAAGTGAGCATATATAAATGTATGGCTTATATAAATGTATATGTATATACAGGAGTAGGAGCCGTTCTATCAACAGATTTAAATATATATTGCGGGTACAGTAAACAGGTATCTTAGTAATAAATATGGTAGGTAGTTGTGATACAGTTTATTTTTACAGTTTATTCTTTCTTTTTTCTTTTTTAAAGTTAGTCAAAGACATTGGTGGTGATTGTTATAGGTGTTGAGCAGAGGTGTGGGGCAGGGGCGTGAGCAGGGGGGGGGCAGCAGAGGTGCAGCAGCAGAGGGGGGGGACAGCAGAGGCGTGGCAGCAGGGGGGGACAGCAGGGGGGGGGGTGGAGGCTGTCTTCATGGTGCAGAGTTCAGGAAGATGACAGCTGAGGGGATGAAGCTGTTCCTAAGCCTGCTTGACTTGACTTTTTGTGCCTTCCTCAGACACCGTTTGAGGTGGGTAGTGTTTATTGCAGGGAGGGGTAGTCCAACGATGCGTTGGGCGGTTTTCACCACCCTCTGCAGCGCTTTCTGGTCGGAAACAGTGCAGTTGCCGTACCACACTGTGATGCAGTTGGTGATGATGCTTTCAATAGCACACCGGTAAAAGTTCACCAGAATCTGAGGTGACAGGTGGGCTTTCCTCAGTCTCCTCAGGAAGATGAGACGCTGGTGAGCCTTCTTTACCAGTGAGGCAGTATTGAGGGACCAGGAGAGGTCCTCGGAGATGTGGACCCCCAGGAATTTGAAAATGGAGACACACTCGACCTCTGCTCCGTTGATGAGGATGGGGGCGTGTGCGCCAGCTCTGGTCTTCCTGAAGTCGACGATGAGCTCCTTGGTCTTCTGTGTGTTGAGGGCCAGGTTGTTGTCAGCGTACCACGCCACCAGGTGCTGGACCTCCTCCCTGTAGGCTGCCTCATCGTTGTTTTTGATGAGGCCCACCACTGCAGTCGTGGGTGAAGAGGGAGTAGAGGAGAGGGCTCAGCACACAGCCTTGTGGAACGCCAGTGTTTAGGGTGAGGGTGGAGGAGGTGAGATGGTCTAACCTGACTGACTGGGGTCTGTTGGTTAGGAAGTCTAGTAACCAGTTACAAACTGAGGGGTTGATGTCAAGGTTCTTGGTTTCCATGAGGTCACCAAGTTTGAAGATGAGTTTGGAGGGGATGATGGTGTTAAATGCTGAGCTGAAGTCTATGAACAGCATTCTCACGTGGGTGTTGCTCTCATCCAGGTGGGAGAGAGCGGAGTGAAGAGCTGAGGAAATGATGTCCTCTGTGCTCCTGTTTTCACGGTAGGCAAATTGGTATTTATCCAGTGAGGGTGACATGTCAGATTTGAGGTGAGCCAGGACCAGAGTCTTGAAGCACTTCATGGTGATGGGGGTGAGTGCAACAGGGCGGAAGTCATTGAGGCTCGCTGCAGAGTGTTTTGGCACTGGCACAATGGAGGTGGTTTTAAAGCACACAGGGACAACTGCCTGAGCTAGTGACAAGTTGAAAATGTCAGTAAGGACCTCGGTCAGCTGCTCAGTGCAGTTCCTGAGCACGCGGCCGGGGATGCCATCAGGACCAGCTGCTTTATGCGCATTTGTTCTGCTCAGTGCCGCACGCACGTCTGTGGGGGATAGGGTGAGGGGTTGGTGGTCAACGGGGAGAGTAGCCCTGGTGGGCAGTTCGGGGTTGTTCTGGTCGTAGCGAGCAAAAACATTATTGAGTTTGTCAGGGAGTGATAAGTCAGTGGTTGGGGGGAATTGTTGGAGGGTTTAAAATCCGTGATGGCCTGGATGCCCTGCCACATGCATTGGGGATCGGAATTGTTGAAGTGGTCTTCAACCCTTCGTTTGTGTTTGAGCTTGGCCGGTTTGAAGCCCTTTTTCAGATTCGCCCTGGCTAAAAAGTAGGCCAGTGCATCGCCCGACCTAAAAGCAGTGTCACGTGCCTTTAGGAGTAGGCACTTTGAGCCAGTGCGCATAATGTGAGCATAATGACCAGTGAGCATAATGACCACTTTGAGCCAGTGGGATCCATTCAGGGTACAGCTCGCTGAACTCATAAATGAGCACTTTGCAAGCTGTCGCAAAAGTTAAAGCCCCATAGCGGTGGAGCGCTGTCATCACTGCCACTGCGTCTCGTCGGGTGCGCTTGACATCAATGAGAGGTGCGGCAGCTGATTCACTCACCTCATGGGGGATAGCCTATCGTTATCTAAGTTTTGTATGAGCATTATTACCAGACATTTTGACCGGCAGGTTTTGATATATCGGTTTTTCATAAATTTTACCAGCTTAAAGCCAGTAATTTCCTCTTTTCAATGTCTTACTCCTAAGAGGATTTTTTGGAAGATAGCGGATTGGTAGATCTTGGCATACATTTTAGAATAAAAAGTGATCTTGGGCTTGAAAAGGTTGGTTACCACTGCCCTAGAGGTTAGTTTTACCCTACTAATGATGTGTTATTGCAATACTAATTCTACATGTACGGGACAATGGCTACAAAACATTTTTACTACCTCTTCTACATAAAACATATATATATATATATATACAAAAAAAAAATATATATATATACATTAACAATGTATTTATGCATAAGTCATGATATTTTTTCTCTAAGTTTGCATTTTATTGTATCTTCAATGCTGTTAAACGTTAATGTCATCTAACGATGTTCTAACAGAGTAACTAAGGAGCTAGCTATATAAAGCCTCATGTTTGAGTTTTAATTTACTTTTATTGTTGAAACGGGGACTTTCTATTTTAAAAAACTGTGGTCGGAGAACAAGTGTCTCTTCACAGGAAAGCAGAATGTCTCCGCTCAACGATTCGAGACTGAATGATGTCATGCAAGGGGGTCCCAATTAATTTATACCCATGCCCAAGTATAACTCTAATGAGATTAACAGATTTATATTATATATATATCCTACAAACATGCAACATATATTCTTATATATTTATTTATTTATTGTTTATTTCGGAATGAGGGAGAACCTTATTTTCGAGAGTGGGGTGTCACGAGTGGGATTGTTCGGGGGGACCCAGAATGCAGACCAAGACAGTGGAGCTATAACATAAAGCTTTATTTCAAGCACAACACAACTCAAACACAACACAAGAGTGATCAGGGACAGTCCAGGGGTCTGGGAACCGGGAGGTCGATCCGCGGAGTACCGGCAGGTAGTAGACCGGCGAGTAGTCCGGGATGGGGGAGGAGTCTGGGTCCCGGGAGGTCGATTAGCGACAGGTACCAGACAGGCGGAAGATCAGGGACGAGCGAGAAGTCTAGATACCGGGAGGTCGGAATTGCAACAGGTACCAGACATGTAATTATAATTACCGGGGAGCTCGTATAGAGAGTAACGTGAGACAGGCGGATGACGCGGGATAGGCAAGGGATCGGGATCTGGATCTCCGGGACATCAACCTGGCGATTCCGTCCAGAATGTACGACTTAACATGAACAACGTATGACGTGCAGTAAGATGTACGACCTAACCTTGGGGTACCGGGAAGCCAGGGTATATATACCCCAGGTGAGATGATTAACAATTAGACGCGGCAATAGCTGATAGGTGTGTGTGTGCGCCGCCAGCGCACGTGGCTTGGCCACGCCCCCTGTTAACCACCGCAACCGTGACAGTACCCCCCCCTCAACGGGCGCCTCCTGGCGCCCAACCCGGCTTGAAGGGGTGTTCCCGGTGGCAGTCAAGGGAAAGGAACAGGTCCAGACTGTAACTGCGCGGGGCCCAACCCCGCTCCTCTGGGCCGTATGCCTCCCAGTCAATGATCCGGGGGGGTGGAGGAGATTCGGTGGGCGGGCGGGACCCGGGAACCCCTTCTGCCCAGGTCGGTAGGAGTCTTCTCTGGAGGTCTCCTCTGGGGGTCTCCTCTGGAGTCGGCAGACGGGGGCCGCATGACATCGTCAGGTGGGTACGGCGTGGCGTCAGCAGACGGGGGAAGCGTGACGTCATCAGGCGGGTACGGAGCGACGTCGTCAGGCGGTTGCAGCGCAATGTCGGCAGCGTCGGTAGACGGGGGAAGGGTGACATCGTCAGCCGGGTACAGCGCGACGTCGGTAGCGTCGGCAGATGGGAGAAGCGCAACGTCGGCAACGGGGGAAGCGTGACGTCATCAGGCGGGTACGGCGCGACGCTGGTAGCGTCGGAAGACAGAGGGAGTGTGACGTCATCAGGTGGGTACGGAGCGACGTCGTCAGGCGGGTGCGGAGCGACGTCGGCAGACGGGGGAAGAGTGACGTCTTCAGGCGGGTATGGCAAGACGTCGGTAGCGTCGGAAGACAGGGAAGCGTGACGTCATCAGGCGGGTACAGCGCGACGTCGGCAGCGTCGGCAGAAGGGGGAAGCGTGACGTCTTCAGGTGGGTACGGCGCGACGTCGGCAGCGTCGGCAGACAGGGGAAGTGCAACATCGGGCAGCGCGGCGCTGTCAGACGGGGGAGGTGCGGCGCTGACAGACGGGGGAGGAGCTGGGGACCCCTCTGATGAGGGAAGCAACGACGGTTGCCAGGTCCCCAAGCTGGTCCATCTCCGTCTGCAGCTCTTGACCCAACCGTCTGTGACCGGCAGTCTGGGAATCCATCTCGGATCTGGTCACGGACGCTGGGGGTCATGTTGGCCAACGGGTCCACCCATTCCTCCTCCAGCTCCCGCAGCGCTTGAACCTGTGATCCGATACGGCCCCTCTGGGAATCGATCGCGTGCTATGCACGTTCGAGAGCGCCGGGGTCCAGGTCGGCTCGGTCCTTCCTCAGCTCCAGCAACATTTGGCTCCACTGGTCGAGGTCGCCGGGATCCATCTTGTTTAGGTTGTTGGATTGTTTAGGAGTGGGATTGTTCGGGGTGACCCAGAACGCAGACCAAGACAGTGGAGCTATTATTTCAAGCACAACACAACTCAAATACAACACAAGAGTGATCAGGGACAGTCCAGGGGTCTGGGAACCGGGAGGTTGATCCGCGGAGTACCGGCAGGTAGTAGACCGGCGAGTAGTCCGGGACGGGGGAGGAGTCTGGGTACCGGGAGGTCAAGTAGCGACAGGTACCAGACAGGTGGAAGATCAGGAAAGAGCGAGCAGTCTAGATACCGGGAGGTCGGAATAGCAGATATGTAATCGAGGTACCAGACATGTAATTATAATTACCGGGGAGCTCGTATAGAGAGTAACGCGAGACAGGCGGGTGACGCAGGATAGGCAAGGGATCGGGATCTGGATCTCCGGGACATCAACCTGGTGATTCCGTCCAGAATGTACGACTTAACGTGAACAACGTATGACGTGCAGTAAGACGTACGACCTAACCTTGGGGTAACGGGAAGCCAGGGTATATATACCCCAGGTGAGATGATTAACAATTAGACGCGGCAATAGCTGACAGGTGTGTGTGTGCGCCGCCAGCGCACGTGGCTTGGCCACGCCCCCTGCCACCACCGTAACACTTGTTGACAGGAGTGTGTGTGCACCGCCAGCGCACGTGGCTTGGCCACGCCCCCTGTCAACCACCGTAACCGTGACATGGGGAACATAGGACCCTTTATTCTGTAGCTGGGAACATAGGACACATAGGACCCGGGAAACATAGGACACGGGGAACATAGGACCCGGGAAACATAGGACACAGGGAACATAGGATACAGGGAACATAGGACACGGGGAACATAGGTACGCTTCCATCAGGAGTACTTGAAACGTGTTATTTTGTAATTATAGGGCCACCGCACAATGTTATTGCTAGACAATTTTGTTGAACTTGTATAATGACAATAAAGGCATTCTGATACTGTACCATCAGCGATATATTGTGGTTTCCGACAACTGTATTTATTATTTAAGGGGAGGGATTCTCAACAAGATATATTTACAACAGAGGAGGCTCGTCCATTGAGGAAAGGGAGGCGCATCCTCCCAAGAAAATTAAATTAAATACACATAAATACACACATGAATCTAATCTAATAAAATCAACACCGGAGCACCCTAAGGCTGCTGCCTCAGTCCCCGGCTGTTCTCGCTGTAAACACATGACTGTACTGCCACACACAACAACAATCAGATTATGAAGTTCGCAGACGACACCACAGTCATCAGTCTGACAAGCGAGGATGACGAAACAGAGTATAGAGATGAGGTAGTCCAGGTGAAGCAACAGTGCAAGGACAACAGCCTTGGACTGAAATGTCAGCAAGACTAAAGAGCTCATCATGGACTTCAGGAGCCATGAAGACAGCCAAGCTAAAGCGACATTTGATTACAAAGCACCCGGAATACAATTATTTATAATATGGACAAAACTAAAGAATGTTTCCTCCTAAAGAGCGAGGAATACATCCACCAAAGAACACGGCCATGGGCTTAATTACTATGATGTGCTCTGTAACGCTGTTATGATAACTTCTGTTATGATTTGCCAATGATTTAAATAAGGATTTTTGCCAATGATTAGGAGCAATACGTTCATTATTTGAAAGTTGAAGAACTGAATGAAAGTTAGCCTTAGACTGGAAATGTCTGGGTTTATTAGGTATATGCCACATCCTTTTACTGATCGTCAAAGGACTATGTTGTGTTACTGTTGTTACTGTTCATCTTGTTAGTGTTCATAGGACTATGTCATGCTACTGTTCATAGTGATAGGACTATGTCTTGTTACTGCTCATAGTCATAGGACTATGTCTTGTTACTGTTCATAGTCATAGGACTATGTCTTGTTACTGTTCATAGTCATAGGCAGGGACGTCCACAGACATTTTTGGGGAAAGGAGCTCAAGTGAGAAAAAGGGCACTTCCCATAATAATTTATAAAAAAATGTTTTAAAACAAAAAGTTAAGCAATAGAATACTGAATTGCCTAAATACATTAATGATCCAATAAATTATTATTATTATTAATATTATTATTATTATTATTATTATTATTACACTTACTGCACACAAAACATAAAATAACTTCTGTTGACAAGGAGTTAGTTTCAGTGTAACTACAATTCCCTTCTTTCACATATGAGGGTGGGTCGCCGTATCATGTAATGATTAAGATCTATTAGCATACAACAAACTAGTAAAATAATAGTTATTAAATGAGCAGCCAACAATCAAAATTATGAAGTTATTGTTTAAGGCAGGACATTACAGGCAAAAAGATAGTTTTTTCATGTACTTGTAAATTAGTTTTTTTTGGTCTATTTTGCTTCCATGTTTTCATTCACTCTAATGGAATGAAAACTTCCAAAAAACAAAATGGTGTTCGTTTTACTACCCTGTCTGAAATAATCTATAGATTTAAAGCTAATCTGCATATTTAAACATAACATTTCAGGGGAAAATACTGACTTGACATAAGTAACTATCTGAGGAAGTTGTGAGGTGATATGTTTTGTTTTTTCACCTGCAATGCCTTGGTAAATGCATGCAAATTAGCGCATTTTAATTAGGCCTAGTTAATGCCTCATTTGCATACCAATGTGGCGATTGTGATGACGTTATTAGATACACATTTTACTGTATTCACCTGTAGCGTCTCCTCTTAAGTACAGTACATTAGCCTGTATACCCATGATAAATTGCCTTAGCTAAACTTTGAGCTAACTTATCCATTAGCTAGTACCTTAGTTAACTATATTTGTTTTTGTCTTTTGGCTAATTAGCTATAAACTCGAGGCACTGGCAGCTTAGTAATTTGTTCATCACCACTCACCTTCAAACAAGCCAAGAAAAGCCGGCATAACATGGGACTGTAAGGTGGGAGGTGCTGCAGTCTGAAGTGACTGCTGATGACTGTCCGCACCGCTGTGCAGCAGACGTGGAGGGAGGGAGGGTAGAGAGAGCATCGGAACTTGACAGTCTAATCTCCCGACCTGATATTTTTATCTTTTATTCAATCAATATATTTGTTGGAAAGGGAAACTGTGCGCAAACAGGAGTAGATATATATTAATTGATTTTAAAAAAGAATAAAAAAATAAAATAAAAAAGCATCCCATAAAAAGGGCACTTTCTCTGGAGGAAGAAAAAGGGCAGGGGCTCAAGCCCACTTTGATGTCTATGTGTGCACGTACCTGGTCATAGGACTATGTCTTGTTACTGTTCATAGTCATAGGACTATGTCTTGTTACTTTTCATAGTCATAGGACCAGTGGCGGCTCGTCCATAGGGGCGCAGGGGCGCCGCCCCACCTGGTTGAGAGAGGGAAAAATAAATAAATATATATATTATAATAATTGTGTTTTTTGATTTTTGATTTTTTGACCCCTAAAAATAAACTAAACATGTTTAAAATGAATAATAATTACTCATTTTATGTATGTTTGTGTTTAAAATGCACAATAACGTTAATATAGCAAATATAAATCATTGTTGTGCGTGCTATTCTCCCCCCTCGTTTGTCATTGACGTCACTCTCATAGAAATCTGGTACCTACCTCCAAACCTGGGCGCACGGCGGGAATGCGTGAGCAAAGAAAACCAGTCACGCATGCGCCATTCAAGTTGAACCTTATTTGTAAAGCCTGTACTGCTCTGCTCTCAGTTCGCGTCTTGCTGTCTGAGGAGAGGTACGTTTTTGTTGTCCCGGTTATAGTTTTACATTTATTTTTTATTGTGGACGATGTAAACGTAAAGTAAAGGGGATAAGAAATGTTGGTCTTGCTGTATAAACATGCAGCTTGTGTCATGTAAACGGTGTGGATTGGGGTTTTGTAAGTTTATCGTGGACACGTGCTTCCCCAATGCTAGCTTTTCTACTAGGCACCATATAATAAATGTTCTTTCACCATAAGTTTCAAGTTTGTTTATTATTTGTCACAACAAAATACAGAATACTGATTGATTGTGCTACATACAGTAAAAATAAAGTAAGTAAAAAAAGAAATTAAGCAGTAAGTAAAGGAATGTTCAGTCAATATACATATATACAATACAGAGTACAATGAGTAACGGTGAGGTTTATATTATGTATAGTTTTTTATTTTTAATTAGCCCTCTCGGTCGTTTACATGGTGAAATGGCGCCACCGTCTGGGCAAATCCGGTATTGCACAGCAGATATGATTTTAAAAAACATTTTTTACCCCTGCGCCCCTCCTACTTCGGATGTCACCGGCCGCCACTGCATAGGACTATGTCTTGTTTTTGTCATCTATTGAAGGTAAACTGTTCTGAAAGCTTTTAGGATCAATTACTTGAAAGTATAAATGCTGTCAAGTTGAGTCAAAATGCAATTAGAATAAAATGGCCCTCTGTTTAAATGTATATAAGTGGTATTAACATGATTCAAATTCAAATGTGTTTCTGTTTATTACTATATTGTGTGTGAAGTAATTAGGTTGAAAAGTTTTAGTATCAATATCAATAATTCCAAAGGCATCTAAGAGTACAAATGGTGGCAAGCGTATGTTTAATCTGTGTTACTATTTTGAGGGGTCCTTGGAAAAATTTGACTCCTGTAAGGGGTCCCTGGCCCCAAGAACCCCTGCATTATAAAACAGTCGAACCCTAGCTGCCGGTGAGTCCTGGCTTACAACATGAGTGTGTAGGGCAGAAAGGGGGGACAATCCACCTTTACGGCGGGTCTAGTCAGAGGCTCTCTGAACCAATCAGCAGAGCTCACTATTTTAGTGAATTCCCAATCAGAGATCTATCTTGTGTCATTCATTAATTCCACGTTCCTGACAAATCGTATATTTCCGACTTGAAACTTCTGAGTTACGATTATGCACGTGATGTAAGTGCATAATATATAGGTAAATATACTTTACACAAAAAATGCTTCTCCCTCAAATAGCTGTTTTTCATCAAAAAATGAAATGCTTCTTCCCCCTCAGATCACAATCAATTTTAAAATTCTGTTTGGCTTGCCTTACCTTGAAAAATGACCCATTAATACACTGTCTGTTGTGTATTAACACAATATAGTGTTCATTACTAGGTTTAAGTAGAATAGGAATCCACACGGCAGACATGCGAAAAGTCCAGTTCTTTATTTTAACAACGTGGAACCTAATGCTGGCTATCCATTTTTAGAGAGGACCCCTAAAGGCATGTCCTTCACATTTATACTCGGGTAACAACCAATCATTACTTGTATACATTTAAATGTACCAATCAGAATGCTTTCCTGTGTTGAGAACACAGCTCCTCCCCTGTAAATCCATACTACTATATATATATTTTTAACCAAATACATTTCAAAAATCATACCTCACTTATTACAATTCTGTTTTTTATTTTTCATTTACAATCAGACATCTCAGTAACAAGTTTAGTCTTTCCGTAGGACGTCTGTTCCTCACTGGACGAGTGTTCACTTCCACAACATGTGGTGGTGGTGCTCTTGGTTGTTTCTCCACAATATGGGGCACAGACTCTTGTTCCAACTCATTGTCTGCATTCAACTCATCAACTTCCCAACATGTTTCTACACAATAAGATTCCCCTCCCTGTGTCAACTGAGTTTGATTTCCCTTGGTACCTAGCATCTAATTAACATGCCTTTTCACACAATTCCCATTTACTCCAACACTGTATGTTACTGGACCCAACACGTATAATACAATTTATCCATTTATTCCCTCCCCTGTAATTCTTTACTAACACCTGTTGGCCAACCGTGAAAGACCTGACACGAGGAAGGTTTTGTTCTCTTTCATTTTGCATTCTCTGAGAAAACTGTGGTTTGATAAGGGACAACCTTGTTCGCACCTGTCTTCTGATAAATAACTCAGTTGGGGTCTTTCCTGTTCTAGTTTGAGATGTGTTTCTGTAACCAAGCAGAAAATTGGCTACACTGTGCTCAAGTGTCATACCACCAATGACTCGATTCTTGGCTAAAGATTTCTTCCGATTTTGCACTAATCTTTCAGCTAAACCATTACTTGCAGGATGGTATGCAGGTGATTTGATGTGTTTTACTGCATTTTTGGTAAGAAAGGACTCAAATTCATGTGATGTGAACTGAGGTCTATTATCTGTTACTACTTATTTTCGTAAACCATAAGCAGCAAACACATTTCTCAGTGCTTCAATTGTTTTAGCTGAGGTAGTAGTGTGCATGTGGATGATCTCTGGCCATCTAGCATAAGCATCCATCACTACCAAGAACATCTGCTTGTTCTCCTCAGCAAAACATCAAGGTGTATTCTCTCCCAGGGAGTCGCAGCCCATTTACTGTCGTTAGTAGGTGAAATTACTCCCTCGGCTTCCAATTTAGCTAGTTTTCTCTCAACTGCTTCTCTCAGTGCATAGGGTACATGTTGTGGCTTACATAACTTTGGCACAGCGGCTGCAGCAACATGTTGCTTGGCTTCAATGCCCTTTAGCTTTCCTAGCTCAGGTTTGAACACAGATGCATGTCTAACACAAACATCATCCACTGTTTCTGGAGCCAATCTATTGACTCTTGACCAATTCAGTTTGAACTGGCTGATCCAGTCTCTACCCATCAATGCAGGACCGGATCCTTTCACTACTAGCAGGTTTAGCTTTTTAGTGACTTTGTTGCATTTTACACTCGCTGTGAATTTACCTTTAAATGACATTGACTCCTGACTGTATGTTTTCAGCACACACTTTGCTAGGCTAAGTTTCATTCAAGATTCAAGATAACTTTATTTATCCCGAGGGAAATTAAGGTGCAACAGTTGAAACAGGGGGAATAAATGCACACAAAATATACCTACCTAAATACCTAAAACTAAAAACGAAATAACAACAAACTAAACTAAGCTAAACTAGTATAAACAAAATATAACAAAATTAACTCTAAATTAAATCTAAATGTATTGATAGATGAATTGCACAATTTACAGTATTATTACAGTAATACGTAGGTATATACAATACACAACAATACGTATAGTGCAAATTGGCAGTAATAGAATAATAATAAATAACTCAGATGAATACTGAAAAAGTGACATGTGAAAATTGAAAAGTGAAATTGAATTTACAGTGCAAAAATTACAGTGAGAGGATTTACAGTGCAACAACACCGGAGAAGATGGCACTGGCTACCACCGACTGGTAGAACATCTTCAGCATCGTGTTACAAACGTTGAAGGACCGGAGCCTCCGCAGGAAGTAGAGACGGCTCTGGCCCTTCTTGTACACGGCCTCAGAGTTCTTGGCCCAGACCAGTTTGTTGTCCAGGTGAACTCCCAGGTATTTATATTCCTGAAAAATTGACTCATTGACTTAAACCTGCATTTGTACAGATCCTCAGATATGACAGAGACAGCTGTGCCTGTGTCTAACACCATTTTCACCCTGGCACCATTAATCCTTACATAGACATAGTACGGTTTTACCACACCGCATCCATTGCAAACAGTTCAGCCCCGCCACGTTCCACAGTCTGACCCATGTTAATGTCCTGCACAGCCTCAGCCATGCACCTTGGCGGCACGCAACAGTCTCCTCTCTCGAACTGGGGTTGGTTGAAACCTCCATCTGTCCGAAGCTGGCTATTGTTGCAATAGTCACCATGCTGGGGAGTGTTGAACACGTTGCTTGCCTGTTGCTTGAGAACATTGAAACCTCTGCATGCTTGAGAGTGTTGCAAAATCTACTCGGTGCGATTCCAAATGCCTCGCCGTTTTGGTTTGCTTCCGCCACCGACTCCTTCCTTGCTCGAACGGCATGCTCTTGCGATGTGTCCTTTTATCTTACACTCGTGGCACTCTGCTTCTTTAAATCGACAGTCCTCCACGTTTTCTGTGAAAACTGTTTAACACTCCCTTCGGTTACTTCAAATGCAAATGCAAGCCCCAATTCAACTGCAAGCGGCAATATTAAGTCTTTAGTGTGGGCTGCGTTGAGCAACCAATCTCTCAGCTCAACGCTCTTAACTCCACACACAAACCTATCACGTAGTGCCTCATCTAAAAACGTCCCAAACTTACATGTAGCGGCCGACTTTCTCAAACGTAATCACTTATCAACTCATCATTACCAGTAGATTTCTTCCGTGAAACTTGTATCTTTCGGCGATAAAGTTGGTTTTGGGAACATAATGCTTTTGTAAAAAGGTTTTTGTAAAAAAGTTGGACCAACTGCTCGTATGTTTTTGCCGAGTGCTTATCTGGTGCACACAAGTCCATTAACAAGGTTTAAGTAGAATAGGAATCCACATGGCAGACTTGCGAAACGCTGGCTATCCATTTTTAGAGAGGACCGCTAAAGGCGTGTCCTTCACAATTATACTCCGGTACCAACCATTCATTACTTGTATACATTTAAATGAACAAATCACAATGCGTTCCTGTGTTGGGAACACCACACTGTCAAAATTGATATTGAGGCCGAATGACGCTATTATTGTAGGGCCTATTGTTATGTGAAGAGTTATTTAGTTAGTTAAGCCCTTGGCTCCTCCAGGGAGCATAGGCCATTGACGAATGTCTTCCATCTCACTCGGTTGGGGGCAAGTTTTTCAAGGTCTCCCCAGTTTTGCCCGCTCGAAGACATCTCTGCCTGGACATTCCTCCTCCAACTGTTCTTGGGGCGATCTCTTTTTCTCTTCCCTTGTGGGATCCACTTTAGGGCTGATGTTGTTGCCCCGTTTCATGAGAGTGTGTCCTATCCAGCTCCACTTTCTTTTTAGGATCTGTAGGTCAATAGGATCCTGTCCAGTTCTCTCCCACAGGTCCACATTCCTGACTTTGTCCCTCCACCAGATGTTCAGGATCCTCCTAAGGCATCACCTGTTTCACATCGGAGTTGAAGATGCGTAGTTTGGGGTTAGTTGAGATGGTTTTGGAGCTCCAGATCTTCCTGAGGATGTTAAACATAACCCTGGCTTTGTTGATCCTGCTCTTTATGTCCGCATCTGTCCCTCCTGTGATGTCCATCATGAGAAGGGCAATGTCATCTGCAAAGTCGAGGTTGTCTAATTGTTCCCAAAGTGTCCACTGGATCCCATTTCTCTCCCCTTTGGTTGTTTCCTTCATGATCCAGTCGACTGCAAGGAGGAAAGGGAATGGTGAAAGTAGACAAACCTGCTTGACCCCCGTATTGACATCGAAGCTCTTTGATAACTGGCCTGCATGCATGATCTGGTGGTTCCGTCATATGAGTTTTTGACGATGTTTATCAGTTTGTTGGGGATTCCGTAGTGTTCCATTAGGCTCCGGGTTGTTCTGTCTAAGCTGTCAAATGCTTTTTCGAAGTCGATGAATTTGATTTGTAGAGGGATTCCATTCTATTGACTGTTCAATTATGATGCAAAGTGTTGCTATGTGATCCGTACACAAGCAGTCTCTCCTGAACCCAGCCTGCTGGTCCCTGCGCCTCTTGTCTACAGATTCCTGGAGGTGGTTGAGGATGATCCGGTTTAGAACTTTTCCGGGTACGGAAAGTAGGGTGATCCCTCTGTAGTTCTTACACTGTTGTAAGTCACCTTTCTTTGCGAGTTTCACAATGTGTTCCTCTGCCCATTCTCTAGGTGTCTTCTCCTCTTCCCAAATCCTGCCAAACAAGTTGTAGAGCATGTCTGTTGATGTATTTGCATCTGTTTTAAGGGCTTCTGATGGAATATTATCAGGGCCAGCAGCCTTGTCACTCTTCTGTTGCTTGATTGCAGTCTTTATTTCAACTTTTGTGTTGTGGTCTCTCACACCTGATATTTAGTGGAAACCCAGCTTTGGGTATATTTGGTGGTTCTGCTGGTGGTGGCCTATTTAGAACATCTTGAAAGTGTTCTACCCATCTTTCTAGATGTTCTTCCACTGTTTGAGAGCATTATGTCATTCTTGTGTAGAATTGGATTGTTGTTTTGTGTGTATTGTTATGTGAAAAACGGAATACAAATTCCCTCTAGCCGCCCAGGCTATGCATTATTTATGTGGTCAGACCACCTCTTGATGTGACAAGACATGTGACATGTAAGGAGAACAGCTTTCACTGCACAAGTTGCCAACTTTATCTCAAAAACACAACAATTAGAATTCAGTGGTAACTCCCAGAGAAATGTTTGATTAAGATCTTATCTTTGTTCAGCCCATTTCTCCTTGACAAAACTGAGCTCAATATATGACCATTTTCTCCTTCTTCTAAGAAATAGACTTCTTCTTGTCTCACCACAATTCAAATTTAAGATCAAGTCAAGTCAAGTCAAGTTTATTGTCACATCAACGTTATACAAGTATAAGCAATGTCTGAAAATCTTATGTGCAATTCCCCGACGACAGACAGCTGTTATCAAAATAAAAATAATAGAATAAAAAAGAAGTAAAAAGTACAAAGTGTATAAAGTTAAATATATAAAAATATAAAAGTGCATATATGAAATGAAATATATTAGCACAAAAAAAGAGCAATATATATATATATAAATCAATGTAATAAAATATACATTGTTATATGCTATACACCCTTGTTCAGCAGCCTGATGGCCTGACTGTGGAAGCTGTCTCTAAGTCTATTTGTGTGGCACTTTATACTGCGGTATCGCCTGCCTGACGGAAAAAAGTGAATACAGTTTGTGGCTGGGGTGGGCATTGTCTTTTATGATGCGTTTGGCCTTGGCCACGCACCGCTGGTTGTATATATCCAGGAGGGAGGGGAGCTCACCTCCAACGATATACTGGGCCGTCCGCACCACCCTTTGAAGCACTCTGCACTCGAGTGCGGTGCAGTTCCCGTACCAGGTGGGGATACACCCTGTAAGAACACTCTCAATTGTGCCGGTGTAGAATGTTCTCAGGATGCGGGGGCCCATGCTGAATTTCCTCAGACGCCTGAGGAAATACAGGCGTTGTTGGGCCCTTTTCACCACGTGTGTAGTGTGCGTGGACCATGTGAGGTCCTCGGAGATGTGCACGCCAAGGAACTTGAAGCTGCTGACCCTCTCTACTGCAACACCGTTGAGATAGGGCAGTGCTCTCCTCTCTGCTTCCTGTAGTCCACGATCAGCTCCTTGGTCTTCTTGACGTTGAGGGCGAGGCTGTTCTCCTGGCACCACTGCTCCAGCGATCTAACCTCCTCCCTGTCGGCTGTCTTGTTGTCGCCGGCAATCAGGCCCATCACTGTCGTGTCATCAGCAAACTTGATGATGACGTTGGAGCTGTGCATAGCCATGCAGTCGAGGGTGTAGAAAATGTAGAGGAGAGGGCTCAGCACGCATCCCTGGGGGGCTACCGTGTTGAGGGTCAGTGGCTCTGAGGTGATGCTGCCCATCCTCACCACCTGGTGGCGGTCCGACAGGAGGTCCAGTATCCAGCTGCATGTGGACGGGGGCACGGCTAGACCTCTAAGCTTGGTGTCGAGCTTGGCAGGAACTATCGTGTTGAACGCTGAGCTGTAGTCCACAAACAGCATTCGCACATAACAGTTCTTTCCCTCCAGGTGGGAAAGGGCAGTGTGGAGGGCCATGGCAATTGCGTTGTCCGTGGATCTGTTTTGACGATATGCAAATTGCCATGGGTCCAGCGTGGCAGGTAACACGGAGCAAATAAAGTCCTTGACCAACCTCTCGAAGCAATAGCTGACAATCGAGGTGAGGACTACAGTCATTCAGGCATGTTACCTTGGGTAACAATGATTTCACTCACTGTACTGATCTTTTTTTGTCTGAAATAATCGCCACATTTCTGAAGCTGGTCTTGGATTGATCTATAATTTAGCTCCTTACTTCCTAAGGTTTAGGATACCAGGTCAGACTTCAGACATCTTTAAATAAGAGTGAGTAATAAAGAGTGAGTAATAACGAGGAGACAGTAGACAGGTTGTCGAGTCGAAATGTTTACTCCCAAACATGAACAGTAATAACAGCGGCAGTAGTGACAAACAAACAAATCAGAACTTGTAAATTCAAATCTAAACATTACCCAGAAAGCTTCTGGGTTGAATTGTCTTAAAGGAGCCGTAAATCCATCTCATAGTGTCCACTGAATGTCTTTGTCCCAAGTGGGTCACCACACAGGCCACCCCAGAATTCACTAGAACTGAAAACCCGAAAACTAAACAGCCGAACGGTCAAAACTGAAAAGGTCCACAGGGTGGGGGCGGACCGGGCGTCCAAAACGACTGCGATTCTCATGTGAAGGGGCAGGGACGGGGGACAGGGCCCGTCCAACAGGGGCTAGTGCAGGCCTTGGGGTGCGCACAGGTGGGTCAGCCTGTCTCAATGTCCAAATGGGCAGGTTTGAGACAGTCCACTGAGACACGCTCCGAATTCCCCCCCTTGTCAACCAAAAGGTTTTTCGGGCCTGCCTCTAGTACGCGAAAGGGGCCGTCGTAGGGAGGCTGCAAGGGAGTACGGAGGCCATCGTGGCGAATGAAGACAAAGGTGGCCAACTGAAGATCCCTGGGGATGTAGAACAGAAGGAGGCAGTGGTGAGAAGTGGGGATAGTAGCAAAGTTGCCAGCGCTGTCCCGGAGCGCAGTCCAATGTGAGGCAGCTGACCAGGGGGCCACGGCAACCGGGAGAAACTCATCCGGGACCCGCAGTGGTTGGCCGTAAACTAGCTCCGCTTGGGAGCAGAGCGGAGGCCGAGCATGACCCATGGGAGTCGGTTTTCATGGAGCGATGAAACCGCTCGCAAAGCCTGTTGGCCTGTAGGTTGTATGCCGTAGTGCGGTGGAGTTTCACCCCTAGGCTCTCAGCAACAGCAGTCCATAGCTCTGACGTAAACTGGGGCCCCCTGTCAGAGGTGAGGTCCGATGGTGTACCAAAACCGTTCACCCAGGATCCGACAAACGCCCGAGCCACGTCAGCGAACGTGGTTGATGACAGTGAAATCGCCTCTGGCCACCTGGTCATCCTGTCCACCATGGTGAGGAGGTAAGTGAACCCCCGGGATGGGGTCCCACAAGATCTACGTTCACGTGATTGAACCGCCAAGGGGGCCTTTGTGTGCCCTTGGAACGCTGGCACGCCACACAGGAGCCAGCCCAGCTGTTCACATCCTTCCGAAGGCCGGGCCAGACAAACTTAGCCCCCACTAGCTTAGTGGAACACGGCGCCGCCAGCTAGTGGGAACCATAGGGCGGGACCGGCCTGTGGAGACGTCGCAGAGGAGTGTGGCGTTGACGTCATCAAACACCACATCCTCCAACCGCAGCCCAGTGGCGGCTGCCCGGTAGACCTGCACCTCCATGTCAGCAGCCTGGTTGGCAGCCATGACGGCATAGTCAAGGCCTAAATGAATGGCCGCCACCACTGGTCGAGAGAGGCAGTCGGCGACCAAGTTGTGCTTGCCGGCTACGTGCTGTAAGTCTGTGGTGAACTCCAAGATAGCCGAGAGCTGACGCTGTTGGCGGCCAGACCACAGCTCAGTGGCCTTAGCCATGGCAAACGTCAGTGGCTTGTGGTCCACAAAGGCGTTGAAGCGTCGGCATTCCAGCAGAGACCTGAAGTGTTGAATAGCGAGGAAGAGACCTAGGAGCTCCCGGTCAAAGGTGCTGTATTTTTTTTCATTGTCGTGTAGCTTGCGGCTGAAAAAAGCGAGTGGCTGCCAGGCACCACACACCCACTGTTCAGTGCGGGAAACTGGCCACGGCATCCACCCTGGCGGGGAGTGGAATGGCTCCCTCCGGCAAGATAATACTGTGTTCATTGGGTAGCGCTGTTGCGCATGATTGTGATGTCACTACCTGGGGTATAAGACCGTTGAAGTCACGCCCCTTTATTATGTCAGTCTTCGGTTCTGCTCTTGACCGTGACATGTGTGCACCAAATAAACAACGCCAAGTTGAAAGGCTAAATTGAACTGTGAGAATATTCACCTTTCCGCTGCAGATAGACAAAAGGTATAAGGCTACTCTGCCAACATATTTTAATATAATTATCACAGGTAAGTAAGTACAAGGCGAAATACAATGGCGAGTACGATGTCCACACAGACGTAGACGCGACCGAGCAGAAGATCGGGAACCAAGCAGGGCAGGTAGATCGGGGACTGGCTGGTTTGGGAACAGGTGAGACGGGTCAAAGGCAGGCAGGGTCGGGAAATGGAAATCAGTCTGGGAGTAATCGCTGGAGAGTCTGGCATTAAATACAAGACTGATTGTAATGCGCCTGTGGGCAAAAACTAACGAGGTGGGCGTGGCTATCGAGTAGTGAGTGGGAGCGAGGAGACAGGAATGCAGACAGTAGTGGAAACGTAGTGACAAGAATGCGGAAGAAGATGAGGGGGCGCGGCTATCTGTTTGAGTGTGAGCAGTGGAAGCGTGGTGACAGGGATGCAGTCTGTAACAAAATCGAGTTATTTAGAAAAGGTACCATAGATATTTTGGTATGATAACCTTTGTTATATCTCAAGTGGTAGCTTTTTCACAGATATCAGCACATGAAGTTAACCAACCCCTACAATAAATTGGCTTCTAGACACTGATGCATTTCCTAATTTAGGGTCATTTTCAGGACCTTTACTCATGTTTTATGAGGACTTGTTTGGTATCATATTAAAGGATAGATTCATAGCTTTCATGTAAGCTCACTGTGATTCTGTCTAATATATATAGAGGTCACAGGGGCTCGTCAAAGTGTCAACAACTTTAATTTCTGTCACGGTTACGGTGGTTGGCAGGGGGCGTGGCCAAGCCACGTGCGCTGGCGGCGCACACACACACACACACACACACACACCTGGACACTATCACCCTGTGTAATTATTAATCACCTCACCTGGGGTATATATACGTTGTCTTTCCTTTACCCCAGCGTGAGGTCGTTACTTTATACTGCACGTAGTTCGCCCGTCTGTTCTGTTACCCATCGCCTGCCTACTACCCGGCCGGTACTTCGCACCCGACGCCACCTGCGGACCATCAGAGTTGATGCTTCGCACCCGTCGCCTGCCTACCAGTGGCGAAGCGTGTCTATCACAACTGGACCTTCTGTAGACCAGGGGTCCCCAACTTTTCAGCCCGCGACCCCCAACATAACCGACCCCCCCCCCACTATCACCGGAGGTGAGGTCCAACGTGAAGTCCAAGGGGGTGGGGTAATCGTGATCGCGAAAATTGTGTGTGTTTTTTTTCCAGCTGCAAATGATAGTCGTGAATCTGTCGGAATCAGAATTCCTTTATTCGTTACCCTTACATATTAAACGGACTTACATAATACCCCCACTTTGGGAACCCCTGCTGTAGACCACCCCCCCCCCCCCCCGCCCCCCATTCGAAAATTCAGTTGTTCTAGTCAGACGGACGTCACGGAGGAGTCACTTTATGCCTTATCTCATTTAGGAAGATCAGATTGTCGCAGCCAATTCCCAAGTGTACCATAGTTGTAAAGCAGTGTCCATGTAGTGAAGTAACAGACCACCACAGACCACCACACATGCTATCGGTTAAAGGGCCGGTCTAACACGCTTCACGTGAAAAGGCTTAACGTAACTTAAAGTTCCAAAATAGCGATCAATAATCACCAAATGTCTCTGGCATATGTCTTGTCATTAGCACTTTCACCTGTCAAAATGAAAATGAAAAGGTGAAAGTGCTAATGACAAGACATATGCAAATTAGGTGATTATTGATCGCGGGTTTGTAACTCTTAGTTACGTTAAGTCTTTTCACGTTAAGCGATGCAAAGAAAGATCAAGTCAAAACTCTCAATTCAAATGCACAACAATGCTTAACAAACTCATGACAGCCAACAAGTGTGTGGAAACAAAATGCAACAACCAGCTCAACGAGACGCAACACTGAGACAAAACTTTCCCAGTTGCTAGCCTGAAAATGGCGAACATAGCCTGCTTTAACAACTTGATTCAGCTCAAGATTGTCAGGCGTTGGAAGGCCTTTTTTAATAATGTCCATCTTTACATTGAATGGTCGTCTTGAAAATGGTTCCGACAATAAATCCGCAACGACATCATCTTCGCCTGTTGCCATTTTGACGTAAAATCCTACGTAGAAACAACGTAGCACTACGCTAGATCCACTCTCGCTCCAGCCAGTATACCTTCTAGCTCCCTATTGAGCTGTGGGGATTAGAGCCCATTGGCTACAAATCACGATATGATTGGTTGATCAAATTGTCAATCCAAACGTACGCTCTCATTCAGTCTGAGGGCCAAAGTCATCGGGTATACTTTGGTTGAAGTATATTCTTCCCAGCAACCCAGAAAAATATCTGATTGGTTGAATTGTTTTTCCAACACAAAACCACTCAAATGCGTTGTGCATGGACCGAGAAAGACAAACAAATCAACGTAACTGTAATATTACAGATAACAACACAGATACCATTCTAATTTTGTCATTTTATTAAATTGTATTACATTTTATTAAATTGTATTACTTTATTAATACAATTAATTAGATTGTTTTGGTTTCATCTGAGAGTTCCAGGGTCTTCTCTGAATACCTTGAAGGCCCTGACGCTTCACCACTGCTGCCTACTACCCCTGCCGGTACTTCGCACCCGATATCCCGGTACGCAGACTCCTTCCCCCGTCCCGGACTACTCGTCGGTCTACTACCTGCCGGTACTCCGCGGATCGTCCTCCCCGTGCACCCTTGTGCTTTTGTGTGTGTTCCTGAGATTAAAGCCGTTCGTATCGCTCCACTGTGTCGGTGTCAGCAAGATTCATTTTTCTAGTTTCATCTCAAATTAAAAAAGGTTTAACTGATAAAAAATGTTGCCACCAATTTGTAGTATTGTAGTTTTAAACAGGTGTTTTGGTGTTGTATGGTTATGATCATGTGGAAGATTAAACAAATACAATCAAATTATTATCTCTATTATTATTATTGTTAAGCTATTTTACATACTCTTTGTATGTGT
>CM051003.1:28569504-28627900 GCA_027704905.1 Muraenolepis orangiensis
TGACCTCATGAAAACAAAGAACCTTGACATCAACCCCTCAGTTTGTAACTGGTTACTAGACTTCCTAACCAACAGACCCCAGTCAGTCAGGTTAGACCATCTCACCTCCTCCACCCTCACCCTAAACACCGGCGTTCCACAAGGCTGTGTGCTGAGCCCTCTCCTCTACTCCCTCTTCACCCACGACTGCACTCCTGTACATGGTACAAACACCATCATCAAGTTTGCTGACGACACAACGGTGGTGGGCCTCATCAAAACAACTGAGGCAGCATACAGGGAGGAGGTCCAGCACCTGGTGGCGTGGTGCGCTGACAACAACCTGGCCCTCAACACCAAGAAGACCAAAGAGCTCATCGTCAACTTCAGGCACATGCCCCCATCCTCATCAACGCAGCGGAGGTTGAGCGTGTCTCCAGCTTCAAATTCCTGGGGGTCCACATCTCCGAGGACCTCTCCTGGTCCCTCAATACTACTTTACTGGTAAAGAAGGCTCACCAGCGTCTCTTCTTCCTGAGGAGACTGAGGAAAGCCCACCTGTCACCTCAGATTCTGGTGAACTTTTACCGGTGTGCTATTGAAAGCATCCTCACCAACTGCATCACAGTGTACGACACTGTTTCCGACTGGAAAGCGCTGCAGAGGGTGGTTGGGCACCCTGCAATAAACACTACCCACCACAAACGGTGTCTGAGGAAGGCACAAAAAATAGTGGATGACCCCTCTCACCCCAACCATGGACTGTTTGACCTCCTCCCCTCCGGGAGGCGCTATAGAAACCTCTGTTCCAAGTCAAGCAGGCTTAGGAACAGCTTCTTCCCCTCAGCTGTCATCTCCCTGAACTCTGCACCACGAAGACAGCCCCCACCCCCCCCCCCTGCTGCACCCCCCCTGCTGCCCCTCCCACCCTGCTGCCACGCCTCTGCTGTCCCCCCCCCCCTGCTGCCCCTCCCACCCTGCTGCCACGCCTCTGCTGTCCCCCCCCCCCCTGCTGCTGCACCTCTGCTGTCCCCCCCGGCTTCACCCCCCTGCTGATGCCCCCTCTGCTGCCCCCCCTGCTCCCCCCCTGCCCCACACCTTTGCTCAACACCTATAACAATCACCACCAATGTCTCTGACTAACTGTAAAAAAAGAAAAAAACTAACTGTATCACGACTACCGACCTCTCTATAGTTTACATATTTATTACTAAGATACCTGTTTACTGTACCTGCAATATATATTTAAATCTGTTGATAGAACTGCTCATACTCCTGTATATATATATACATTTATACTTGCCATACATTTATATATGCTCACTTGTATATACATTTAGATCTATATATTTGTATCCTGCTTTCAATAATAGCATACCCCTGATCACTACGTTAAATTATCACTTACCTATATAAACATATACCATTATTATGCTCATATCACATTTATACCTAGACTGTCAATTAACCTGTACATTTAAACTGTAAATTATACTATATTACCATGCATTTTACTGCAACATTTGCACTTGGTTAGATGCTAAATTATTTTCGCTGTACTGTACTTGTGCTGTGCAATGACAATCAATTTGAATCTAATCTAATCTAATATCATCCATCAATAATCGTGATATATGTATTGATAGACATATCATCCATCAATCACTTTATTGTTATTTTCTATGTTCTTATAATATTGTGTTCTAGAATTTCATACTGCGAGAGGGATTAATTATTCCATTGTACTTGTTGCAAATACAATTCTTCAATCTTGAATAACCCTCTAGGTCTCCCCGCCAGTGAAGTGACTAAAAGGTTGGCTCTAAAATAAATTAATAATAGTGACTTATAATTGTGATCTCAATGTTGATTAAAAAGAATCGTGATTATAATTTTGGCTATTATCTTGAGAATCTAGTCTGGTTCATACCATATATTGCTCTGATATAAATGTGCGTGCGTCAGAGGTCGCTCCAGACTTTCTCGTTGTCCATCATGATGATGGACGTGGTCATAACAATTCGGACATCATTAATTATTTCCCGAACAATCAAAAAAACAAAAACAATCTACCACAATACATTTAATATACAGAATAAATAAGAAGAAACATAGACAGAACAACCAACTTAGATCACGTCACTGCAGTACACTTATACCAAAGGTATATCAAATATAACATGAAGGCAGCGGCAGCCTCCGTCGACTCCAGGGTTCCTAGTTTTCACCTGACGTCACATCATTATAGGAACGCCCATCTCGAGGGCAAAACTCGGACATGGTCATAGGTCGGCGCCATGTTTGTTTTCTCTTCTCTGTGTTGCAGCACGCGGTACTCGCGTTGTTGTATGGGAGCGGACATTTTATGGCACCGGTAGTCAAGACGCGTTGCTAATGGGATCGGCCATTTTAAACCACCGGTACGTTAAGCTATGACAGTTACCAACCACCAGGGGGAGAACGAGATGGAGGTGTCATGAGCGCAGCCGCGCAGCCTGCAGCCTCAAACCAGTTCTGTCTGCCGTCGACTCCAGGGTTCCTAGCTTTCACGTGACGTCACATCCTTATAGGAACGCCCACCTCGAGGGCAAAACAACGCGGCTTTCTTCTGCTGTCAATAGCTTTTTAATTTAGGTATTTTAACCATATTTAGCCAAAATGCCGGACAGTTGTTGTGTGATAGGATGCACTAACCGACGAGGAGCAGTGGCGGCCGGTGACATCTGAAGTAGGAGGGGCGCAGGGTAAAAACAATTTTTTTAAATCATATATGCTGTGCAATACCGGATTTGCCCAGACGGTGGCGCCATTTCACCATGTAAACGACCGAGAGGGCTAATTAAAAATAAAAAACTATACATAATATAAACCTCACCGTTACTCATTCTACTCTGTATTGTATATATGTATATTGACTGAACATTCCTTTACTTACTGCTTAATTTCTTTTTTTACTTACTTTATTTTTACTGTATTTAGCACAATCAATCAGTATTCTGTATTTTGTTGTGACAAATAATAAACAAACTTGAAACTTATGGTGAAAGAACATTTATTATATGGTGCCTAACTTGCAACATGAGGAACTTACAAAACCCCAATCCACACCGTTTACATACAAATGACACAAGCTGCATGTTTATACAGCAAGACCAACATTTCTTATCCCCTTTACTTTACGTTTACATCGTCCACAATAAAAATAAATGTAAAACTATAACCGGGACAACAAAAACGTACCTTTCCTCAGACAGCAAGACGCGAACTGAGAGCAGAGCAGTAGTGATGTGTCGGTCGCGAACGAGCCGGCTCAAAGAGCCGGCTCTTTTTAGTGAACGACGGGAGCCGGCTCGCACCCGCGAACGAGCCGTTTTTTTGTTTGTTTTTTACGGGTGCTCCGCGTACATGCAGTGACTGAATGTCACTGTCATGACTGCATGTCATGCTGTGCATCACGTGAGGATAGATAAGGAGGGAGGGGCGGCGTGTGCTCAGTGCTGATTGCTGAAAAGATGGAGGGGTGACACTTCACACGGTGAAGGGTCAGTTTGCGTCGCGCAAATAAGATGAGTGAAAGTAGGAAAAGAAGCAGTACTTGGCTGCATTTTAACAATTGTGCAAACACAAAGGCAGAATGCAGAATTTGCAACATGAAGCTCTCATATAGAGCAGGGTCCACAAACCACCTCCACAGGCACTTGAGAACTGAGCATCCAACAGTTCAGTTGGAAGAAAAAAGGCAGACTGCCTGCTTCTGCCAGTGTCTACTCCACCTGTTGCTGCTGCAGCTACAGGATCTACCCCCCGCATTAGGTACCCAAACACCAACAGCTACACAGACCTCCATAAGACAATTTATATGCAATGGATATCAAAGGCAATGAATGACCCCAGCTAGACAGAACATAGTGGATGAAGAATTGGCCAAAATGATTGCAAGTGATTTCCAACCATTTTCCATTGTGGAGGACAAGGGATTCCGAAGCTTCACACAGGCTCTCAATCCAATGTATGTTCCTCCAAGCAGGAAAACACTCTCAAAAAACCATTCCGAGACTGTATGATAGAGAATGTGCTTCACTGCAGGCCAGGGTTAAGGAAGCTACTGCAGTTTACCACTGATTGCTGGACATCAAGAACCACCACCTCTTTCATGTAAATAAACATGAAAGAGGTTGCCCCTAAAATTAATGATTAATCGTGATCCTAGTATTGATCAAAGATAATCGTGATTATCGTTTTGGCCACAACCTTGAAGCTCTAGTCTGCTTTATACCAGATATAGCGTCTGGTATAAATGTGCGTGCGTCAGAGGTCGCGCTAGACTTTATCGTTGTCCGTCATGAAGATGGACAGGGTCATAACAATTCGGACATCATCATCATCCGTCATATTATACTTTTTTTTTAATGAATGAAGCTTATTAAATAGCATTGAATTTTCATAAACGATCGACCACAACACATTTAATATGCAGAATAACGCTAATATTGACAGAAGAACAAACGTCGATCACGTCACTGCAGTACACTTATTCCACAGGTATAACAATTGTGCAGCGGCAGCCTCAAATCTGTCTGCCGTCGACTCCAGGGTTCCTAGCTTTCACGTGACGTCACATCATTTTAGGAACGCCCACCTCGAGGGCAAAACTCGGACATGGTCAGAAATATTCGGACATCATCACTTATTTCCAGTCATATTATTTTTTTTAACGAAACAGATCTATTTCGAAAAAATATGATGATGAAATAAGCTAGAGGTTATTTCAAAGCATTTCATTTTCAAAAACAATCGACCACAATACATATACTATACAGAATAACGCTAATATAGACAGAAGAACAAGTGTGGTACACTAATACCACAGGTATATAAAATATAACAATAGTGCCTCATTTTATCCAGTATCTGATTCCCTTCGGGTCGGCACGCAGTAGTCGCGTTGTTGTATGGGAGCGGGCATTTTGTGCCACCGGTAGTGTAGACGCGTTGCTTTTGGGATCGGCCATTTTAAACCACCGGTACGTTAAGCTATGACAGTTACCAACCACCAGGGGGAGAACGAGATGGAGGTGTCATGAGCGCAGCCGCGCAGCCTGCAGCCTCAAACCAGTTCTGTCTGCCGTCGACTCCAGGGTTCCTAGCTTTCACGTGACGTCACATCCTTATAGGAACGCCCACCTCCAGGGCAAAACACGGCGTGGTCAGAAATATTCGGACATCATCAATTATTACCCTTCATATGTAAAAAAAAAAAATGAAATAAAAGCTTATTTAATAGCATATATTTTCCAAAAAATCGACAACAATACATTTACTATACAGAATAACGCAAATAGAGACAGAAGAACAAAGTTAGATCAGGTCACTGCAGTACACTAATACCACAGGTATATCAAATATAACAGTTGTGCCTAATCTTATCCAGTATCTGATTGTCTTCGGGTCGACGCTCTCCAGAATGTTACTCCACACACTGTTAAACTCTGTTTAAAATCACGTCAAAGTTTCGCTTTGTCGGCGCCATGTTTGTTTTCTCTTCTCTGTGTTGCAGCACGCGGTAGTCGCGTTGTTTTATGGGAGCGGACATTTTGTGCCACCGGTAGTCAAGACGCGTTGCTAATGGGATCGGCCATTTTAAACCACCGGTACGTTAAGCTATGACAGTTACCAACCACCAGGGGGAGAACGAGATGGAGGTGTCATGAGCGCAGCCGCGCAGCCTGCAGCCTCAAACCAGTTCTGTCTGCCGTCGACTCCAGGGTTCCTAGCTTTCACGTGACGTCACATCATTTTAGGAACGCCCACTTCGGGGGCAAAACAACGCGGCTTTCTTCTGCAGTCCGCCAGCT
Organism: Muraenolepis orangiensis; assembly: GCA_027704905.1. Lineage (NCBI taxonomy): Eukaryota > Metazoa > Chordata > Actinopteri > Gadiformes > Muraenolepididae > Muraenolepis > Muraenolepis orangiensis. The sequence continues at coordinate 28,575,339 of CM051003.1, forward strand.
ATTCAATAGCTTTTTCATTTACATTTACATTTACATTTAGGGCATTTGGCAGACGCTTTTATCCAAAGCGACTTACAAGGTGTACATTTAGGTATGTTAACCAGGTTTAGCCAAAATGCCGGACAGTTGTTGTGTGATCGAATACACTAACCGACGAGGAGACAGGCTGGAATTGTGTTTCTTTAGAGACCGAGAAAGAAACCCCAGAGAGGAGAAGATTGTGGATTGGTGCTGTGGACGCGCCTCCGTTGCCGAGTGGGGCAAATAATGGAAACCCTCAGAGTACACGTCTTTGCAGTGAACATTTAATCAAAGGTTAACTAAACACTGAGTATCTTAGTATAGTTAGTTTTAGTTTAGTAGATTTAGTAGATTTTAGTAATCTCTTTACGTAATCCTGTTCGTCTTCGTGTACCGACGCAACCAGCGTCAGTGGCCTTGACAAGTTAGTTAACAACAGTTGGAGGGATAGAGGGGTTTAACAGTCTGCATTGTATCACAAGCTTTACATAATGTTATATGAACCAAGCAATCAGGAGTTGGCCTACTTGAAATGGGTTATATTTAAATTATATTCAGGCCACCTGAATATAAATAAACTATGTTTATATATGGCAATTGTTTTACCTTGTTCTTTTTAAAATCACAATAAAGGCATTTTGATGCTGTTCAGCGATATATTGTTGTTTCCTTCTTTTGACAAATGTAGGCTGCTTATTATTTAAGGAGAGGGTGCCACAAGACATATGCAGGGTGCGAACTGGAGGGGAGCAGGGGGAGCTACCCTAGTGGTGACATGAGCTCCCCTGGGAACATGGTTTGTGAAATTTGGGGGGAGCTCTCTAAAATACTGATATGATGACCAAATAAATTCCATTTTGGGCATGTTTTTTTTTCAAATGTGTAAAATAAGTGAAATAAAATTATATTTAGAGTTTATGATTCATGAAAAAAGTGTCGCCTGCTTGCACGCTGCCCGCAGCTCCACTAGTGGGTGTAGCTGCGGGCAGCGTGCAAGCAGGCGACACGAGAGAAGGGCTATGTGCATCGTTGTGTTGTGTGTGTGGCGTCGCGTCTCTCCAGGCAGTGAGAGGGTTGTGTTGTGCTATAGCTGTATTATTAATATTAATATTGTTCATGGTTGGTGCCGCTGGCTGCTCTTATCGCGTGTGTTCGGCTCTGTGTAGGCTACAGCCATAATATGCTATAGCCCATGTGAAACGATGTAGCCTGTTTTTGAGTCATTTTAAGTTGATTTAATTAAACAGTCAAACGTTACATTGGTGGTCCGTGGATTATTTATTATCAAGTTGATTGAAGTTTGCGTAGCCCATACATGCTCGGGAAATCTGTTGACATGAACATGATCCATCGGGACGTTTCATGTAAATGTAGACCTGTGGCACCACCCCGTGTGCAACAGATTTTCTCTTTATAATAGGCCTATGTCTGTGCTGTTGCTATTAATGCACGGATCAGCATTTACCCCCCCCCACCCCGCAAAAAAAAAAATCCCGGCTCCCCCGGAGATCGTGGTATAGTTCGCACACTGGACATATGTACACATCGCCAAAGTGGAGCTCTAGCGGGGATGTCGCTGTTTAAAGTGATTGGATTACTGCGGCACGTGCTGTGTGTTTGTATATATACATCGCAAGTGCCCAAAACGTACAGTCTGTTCACATATATTCGTTTTTCGTCTTTAAAAATGTCATCTTAAAAAGACGTGGCTTGAAACCGATGTTAATAAATATATATCGCCTCCTCTTGTTGTGTAACTCAAGGGTCATTATTATAACCTGTACCGCTACATTTTTGGCGTTGTCGGCAGGATCCTTGACCTACATAGCAAGATGGTTGACGATGCTGGCGGGCGGCCACAGGGAGCAGTAGTTATGCCTTGGTTTATGGGTGGGCCTTGGGTGCCCAGGTTTGATGGAAGAGAGTCATCAAAGTTTTTAGAGTGGAAAACTCAGATTGCGGCATGTATTCGAGCCCAGGGGCTGAATGTACAGCAAAGGGTCGATTTTGTGCTGAGCGCCTTAGATGGAGACGCCAAAAGAGAAGTGGCGCTGGTGGTTGCAGAGGAGCGCAACACTGATGCTAAGATCTTAGAGGAGCTAGAGAAGCTATATGGGGGACAGAAGTCGGTAGCACAGCTGCGAGTAAAGTTCTTTAACTGCAAACAAGAACCTGGAGAGGAAGTGAAGGCATTCACCCTCCGGCTGCGGGAACTGCACCACGGTTGGAGAGCTCAAGACCCACACGAGGGGTCGGACGACGAGCTACTACGGACTCAATTCGCCATGGGTCTGAGACCTGTACCCATGAAACAAGAGCTACAGCGGCAGCTCAGGAGGAACTCGACGACCACCTTCACAGAAGCTTGTCGGGAGGCAAGAGCACTGGAACGAGAGTTAGCAGGGTCTGAAGAAGCTCAAGCCTGCCCCGTTTTTGCCCCTGCATCTAAGAGAGCCCCACCAACAACCCCTGATTGGCAGCAGATCAAAGAAGACTTGCGGACAGAGCTGCGCCAAGAGCTGCGCCAAGAGCTTAAAGAACAGCTGGCCCTCCTGAGTAAGTCTGTGGTAGACGAGCTACAGGAACGCCTGAGTGCGGCACAAATTGCCACACCTCCAACCACCGCCGCAGCCCCTCAACCACTCTGGCGCCGGCAACCGAACAACCCCCAACGTCAGCGCCTGGAGTCGGCGCCTCCGGGGCTATCGCACTACCAGTGGGACGGCCAAGGCCGTGCAATCTGCCATAACTGCGGGGAAGCCGGACACATCCAACGGATCTGCCCTCGCCGGCAGCCACAACAGGATTTTCGGCAACCCCGGTCACAACAGGGCAAGTGAACCGGGAGGGGCCCCCGATTGCGCCCCCACAAAGGCCCGCCATGGTAGGAAGATGCCCGGAAATTGAAGTGACTGTCCAGGGGAAGACAATTCCATGCATCCTTGACACTGGTTCACAAGTCACACTCATGAGCCAAACGTTATTTCAGCGGCACTTTGGTGAGGAATGCATAAGCGACCCCGACCGCATATCATGGCTGGCCTTGAAAGCAGCCAATGGACTTAACATCCCTTACGTGGGTTACGCCGTACTTGATTTCAACATTGGGGGTATAGAGGTGAAGAAAAAGGGGGTGGTTATTGTTCGCGACGACTGCATCAATACCGAGTATGGGTTGCTGGGAATGAATGTAGTAACGGATTGCTGGGCCAGTATTTTTCAGGGTGGGCACCCTGGGGCTGCAGCCTTTAAATCTGTCTTCTCCCCCTCTGCAGAGAAGTTGTGGGACGTGGCCTTTGCGGCCTGCCACAGGGCTGAGGCCTCAACCACTCGAGTGAAACTACAGGGGGTGGCCAGACTACAGCGACAGCCCCCAGTGATGCTGCCTCCCTCAACAGAGACAATTATCTGGGCCCAGGTACCACAAGCTGCTGGCCTGGCAGATTGCCCTGTTCTACTGGAGGATCTGGACGGCTATGGTCGGAAATGGCGGGTGGCTAGGTCACTGGCCTGGACCCGAGGGGGGAGAGTCCCCCTACGCATCTGCAACCCGAACCCTTTCCCCCTTGAACTGCCCCAACGGTTCCCCCTAGCCACCGTTACCCAAATCGACCAGCACGAGATTAGGGGGAGGACGACCCCTGACGCTGCGGAGCACTGGCCCCCAGGCGATTGAGGTGGACGTCCAGCACACTGCACAGACTCCAAGTGGGGACCACCCAGCCCTGGCTCGAAAGGGTGACGGCCTGGATGGGGATCAGCAAGCCCAGCTGGAAGTCCTGCTACGGAAGTGGTCGCACGTATTTGCCACACACAATGAAGATTTTGGGAGGACAGCAATCATCACTCGGGCACGGGCACGGCACCCCCGATACGGGAACGCTACCGCCCCGTTCCCCCAAATCTCTACCCAGAACTCCGGTCACTGCTGCAGGGTATGCTGGACAGTGGGGTCGTGAGGGAGAGCTCAAGCCCTTGGGCTGCCCCAGTGGTCCTCGTCAGGAAGAAGGATGGGTCTTGGAGGTTCTGCGTGGATTACCGCAAACGCAGTGACCCACAAAGACTCCTTCCCACTGCCACGAATCGAAGAGTCACTCACAAGCCTGTCCAAGTCAGAATGGTATCCGACCCTCGATTTGGCTAGCGGATATTGGCAGGTGGAGGTGGCGACAGAAGATCAGGAGAAGACCGCCTTCACCACACCCTTCGGCCTCTACCAATTTGACAGGATGCCATTCGGCCTCTGCAACGCCCCGGCCACGTTTCAGAGGCTCATGCAGCGCTGCTTGGGGGCCCAGGTCTATGACCATCTTCTCATCTACCTCGATGATGTAATCGTCTACTCCCCCAACTTCGCTGCACACCTGCAACACTTGGAACAAGTATTCCCTCGTCTCGTCAGCTACGGCTTAAAGCTTCAGCCACGCAAGTGCCACTTGTTCCAGAAGAAGGTGGCTTACCTTGGGCATATAGTCAGTTGCCAAGGGGTGGCGACGGATCCCGACAAGGCCGCTGTCGTCCGCGACTGGGCACCACCTACCACAGTCAAGCAGGTGCGGCCCTTTGGGTTTGGCTTTGCGGGCTACTACCGACGATTCATCCAGGGATTCTCCAAGATAGCAGCCCCACTCCACCAGCTCCTCCAAGGTCAAGCCAATAGGCCCTCCGCCCCCATCCACTGGACGACCGATTGCCAGGTGGCCTTTGACAAGTTGAAGCAGGCCCTTCTCAGCGCCCCCATCCTGGCTTACGCAGACCATCTCCCATTCCAGCTGTACACAGACGCTAGCCTGGATGGTCTCGGGCCGTCCTGTCCCAGGTCCAAGATCGGAAAGAGAGGGTCATTGCATATGCCAGTCGTAGTCTCCACCCTGCCGAACGCAATGACCAGAACTACAGCTCCTTTAAGTTAGAGCTGTTGGCGCTGAAGTGGGCCGTCACTGAGAAGTTCAAGGATTATCTGTGGGGTGCGCAGGTCACCATATTCACCGACAACAACCCATTGGTCCATCTCGAAACGGCGAGGCTGGGAGCAACTGAGCAGCGATGGGCAGCCCAACTTGCCAACTACTCATATGAGATCCGGTACCGACCTGGGACGAAGAATCAGAACGCCGACATCTTGTCACGACTACCAGGGGAGACGACAGGCGCCATTGTACAGGCCACCATATCCACCTCAACCTGGGCATTGGCCAATCCTCTGAGCTGGAGCTATGGAGGGAGCGACAGATGGGAGACTCTGACTTTCGGCTTCTCCATGCCTGGATAACCGAAGGTGAGCCTCCCGCACCTATTGATTGTTCAGTTTTGTCCCCCCAGCTCCGCTGCCTGCTCTGAATGGGCCCACCTAGAGCTCGGTGAGGGGATCCTGGTGAGACACGTGACACAGTGAAACAGATCGTTGTCCCGGAATCCCAAGCTCGTGCCATGTGGGAGGATTACCACAAGGCGGCAGGCCATCCAAACGGTGACCGAATGATGTCATTGTTAAGGAGGAGATTCTACTGGACAGGTATGAGCAGAAATGCCCGGGCTTGGTCAGCGGAGTGCATCACTTGTGTGGTAGGAAAAGCGGGTGCACAGCCAAAGGCACCTCTGTGTTCCATTCCATCCAGCTATCCCTTTGAGACTGTGGCTATAGATTATTTGACCCTCGGACGGCCTGCTGACACTTACCAATACATTCTGGTCATCACAGATCTGTTCTCTCGCTACGCACTGGCAGTCCCCACCAAGGACCAGACGGCTCCTACTACAGTGAGAGCCCTCTGGACTGCGCTCATCCTCCCCTTCGGCTGTCCAGAACGCATTCTCACGGACCGAGGGGGAGCATTTGAGTCGGCCCTGATGCAGCAACTCTGTGCAATGTATGGCTGCCAGAAGGTGCGAACGACCCCCTACCATCCGCAGGGCAACGGGGCCTGCGAAAGGCTCAACCGCACACTCCTCTCGCTACTGAGTACGATCGAAGCCAAGCACCAAGCCCAGTGGCCAGCCCAGCTACCGGCACTTTTGCAAGCCTTCAACAACACCACCCATGCAAGCAGAGGCATGACGCCCCACTACGTCGTCTTCGGCCGTCACGCCAGGCTCCCAGTGGACATGCTCCATGAAGTCGCACCGCCCCAACAGAGAGACGACCTGGACGGGTGGGTCAAAGGACATCATCAAGCCCTCCTGCAAGCCTATGCCATGGTTCGCAACAACGTCGAGCGGCGCAACAACTGGAACGAGGAGAACTACAACCGGAACGCACAGAGCTTGCCACTGCTACCAGGAGAGAGGGTGTTGATGCGGAACTTTCGCCGCCAAGCCCAAGGGAAGCTAGCCCCCCCAACACCTTTTGTGGTGGTTTCCCAGCTACCGGATCGCCCAGTCTTCGCCATACGACCAGAAGGGAAGGATGGCCCCATCCGAACCATCCACTTGAGGCCATGCCCAGGAGACTCGCCGACGAGGGACGACCAGGGTATGAGTCTTCCAGCGAGTAATCCAGACCATGCTCAACATGGACAACCGCAGCCCATTTGGCCATACAGGTGGATGGTCCAGCCGCAGCCACCTGCTCCGCCTCAACACGGCCGTACATCTGGACCACCGAGGCCAATCCAAGGACCACCCTTCCCTCCAGCAATGGCATCGGCTCCGACTGCCCCAACTGCCCAGCCTCAGGAGGCCCCAGAGCACCAACTAGGGGCAGACCAAGGCGATTCACGGCGGTATTCACTCCGCCCCAATCGTGGCAACCCTCCAACACGGTTTTCACCTTAAGGGTCGAAACGGACTGACTATAGTCGTGCTCGGGACGACCATGTTTAAAGGGGGGGCGAATGAAGCGGGGTGAAATGACAGGTATGAATGAGTGGGCGTGCTAAGAGGGGAGTTGCGTGAATGAGTGGGCGTGCGTACGTCTATCTGCTTCTCCACAGGTGTTCTCAATCGCTCCCATGATTGGGAGAGTAGAAATGCCGGTGCTTCCGTTCTACAGGGCCGGCTTTTCTTCCACGTACCCGGGGGAATCAGAGGGCTCGAACGACGGAGACGGGCCGACGATTCTACATCGAACCGCACCAGAGATCTTCATACAAACGGCCTCAATTCATCACAGCAAAGCGCGCACTGGACTGGGCCAGCCGACCATGCAGCATGGAGATTGGCGAGAGACCTAACCTACAACGCCCTCAACTCATCACAGCAAAGGGAAGTCCTACTATCATTGCTTGTGTGTGACTTGAACAACGCCAGTGTTTGCCTGCTTATTGTGTGTGTCTGGCGGCGGATTTTGCCTTCCCCTCCTCCTACCCGCAGCACACCGGACCAGCCAACCATCGTGGAGCGTCGGGCTACGATTGAGGATTTCGGGAACGACCAACACCTATCCACGGACGCCTATCGCGAACGCCCCGCTCCCTGGACTTCCACCGAGAGTCGCAGGACTGAGCGACGTCACTGACACTGAAGTTCTGGGATTCCCTCTCACCCCTCCCCCGATTGGACGAGACTGTGGGTTGGGCCTTGAGTGGACGGCGTTATCCAATCGAACTATCCTCACTATCAGGTTTAGTAGTTGTAGGTGTAATAGTATGGTTGTGGGACCAGTGTAGTCAGCTGTAGTGTGTTGTGTTTCGCATGCCTTATTGGGTACAGCCTACAGCCTACCCCATACTTTGTTTTGCAGTGGTACAGTTTTGCAGTGGTGCGTTTTGCGGTGTGGTTATAGTGATACGGTTTACTGGATGCAGTGTAATTTTAGAGCAGCAGCACTCGGACTCTCCATCAGGGGGAGCCAAGCTGGACTACCCTGTTTTAGAGACTGATTTTATACTTTTTGATATTGTGCTCGCCCCGATCATGGGGAATGTGTTTTAAAAGAAGTTGTTAATAAAATGATTGTTAAGAAATAAATATCGCCTCCTCTTGTTGTGTAACTCAAGGGTCATTATTATAACCTGTACCGCTACAATTATACTTGCCTGTCTTCTACTACGCTACTCGACCTCCCGGTATCCAGACTCCTTGCCTGTCCCAGACCATCCGCCTGTCTACTATCGGTACTACGCTACTCGACCTCCCGGTGTCCAGACTCCTCGCCTGTCCCAGACCATCCGCCTGTCTACTTACTACCTGTCGGTACTACGCTACTCGACCTCCCAGTATCCAGACTCCACGCCTGTCCCAGACCATCCGCCTGTATACCTGTCGGTACTACGCACCTCGACCTCCCAGTATCCAGACTCCACGCCTGTCCCAGACCATCCGCCTGTCTACTACCTGTCGGTACTACGCCACTCGACCTCCTAGTATCCAGACTCCTCGCCTGTCCCAGACCATCCGCCTGTCTATACCTGTCAGTACTACGCTACTTGACCTCCCGGTATCCAGACCCCTGGCCTGTCCCCGACCATTTTACGTTTGTTACTTTAATAAAACCTCTTGTTATCCCTTCTCTGCTCTGTCGTCTGCGTTCGGGGTGCAACACGCATTGTTCAAAAGTTTATAAACCGAACATAATCGTTACCAAATTAATACTGACCTGACAGAAAGATGTACATATCATCCATCAGTCACCTTATTGTTATTTTTTTATTGTGTACAGTATCTTTATAGTAGGCTTTTAGTGTTTTAGAAAAGCACAAATTCTGTGGAAGGGAATGGGGAGTAAGCATTTTATTTTACTTCTACTAAAAATCTTGAATCTTGAGTGTATACCGCAGAGTCGAGTTCGTTCTATGAATCGCATTTATCCAGGCCTCTCGCTTTGCTTCATGTTCTGGAGTCCTCAAGAAACGTTTACTAGAACCCATTTGAACAGATTTGTACAACCAATAACACAAAAACGTGCCGGCATTATGCCTAAAACAAAGGTTATTTTCCTGACAGGTCCCATTCATTTCCATGTTAATTTCAGGTCAAGCGTTGCTTCTTGCGATGCAGCCAATTTCCAAGTTCACCATATTTGGCAAAGCACGAGTAACAGCACAACACCGCACCACCACACAGAGGCTATAAATGAATTACTGTACTGGTACTGCAGCTTGCTACATAGTCACACACCATTAGGGCCTACTCCACTCAGCTATGACACAACTAACAATTCCGCAACATCATCTTCACCTGTTGCCATTTATTTTCAATAAAACTTCAAATGAATTGCTACGTAGCACTAAGCTAGATCCTCTGTCTCAAGCCAGTGAACTAACGGGTCTTCTAGAGCAGGGGTTCCCAACCGCCGGGCCGCGGACCGGTACCGGCCGTGGAGGTGTTACTGCCGGGCCGCGAAACAGCTGTGTTTATTATCATATTTGACTAAAATAATTTGAGTATAGGTGAACGGCGGGCGGTATAATCTATATATAGAGATTATATATATAGTATAATCTATATATAGATTATATAGCGGTATATATGGGCGGTATAATCGATATATATAGATTTAATATATATCGGCGGCATAACGAGACTTTCAGTTGCACGTGCTACTAAAGAGACTACGGGTGCTCCGCGTACATGCACGTTTATACTGAAATCAAGCCCTGCCGTTTTGTTAGGGGTGTGTGTTAACAACACACTTTGACAACCGGTCCGCGAAAATTGACAACCGGTCCGCGAGATTTTTTTCATGTATCTGCCGGTCCGTGGCACAAAAAAGGTTGGGAACCCCTGTTCTAGAGTACCCCGGAACCGGGAGAAAATCTGAAAGAATGCACCCATTGGCTACAAATCAATATATGATTGGTTGATCAAATTGTCAATCCAAACGTACGCTCTCATTCAGTTTAAGGGCCAGGGCATTCGCTCAAGGACAGAGAGTACCTTGGTTGAAGGATATTCTTCCCAGCAACCCAGAAAAATATCTGATTGGTTGAACGTAGTGCATGGACCGAGAAAGACAAACAAATCAACGTAAAAATGTAATATTACAGATCAACAACACAGATAGGATTCTCATTTATTTATTTTATTTTATTTTATTAAATGTTATTAATATAATTAATTCGATTTTTGTTTTAATACCTTGAAGGCCCTGATCACCTAAATCTTTCACCACTGATATATCAGTGTATATCCCCGGCTCCTCCTAGCAAAAACTGTCGAGGTGTCCTTGAGGAAGACACCCTAACCCTAACTGCTCCCCGGGCGCTGTATAAATAGCTGCCCACTGCTCCTAATACTACGATGGGTTAAATGCAGAGACCACATTTCACTGTATGTTTACATGTATGTGACCAATAAAGAGGATTCAATTCTCACGATTTGTTGTTGTTCTTGTTGTTGAATATATATATATACATGTGTATATACTGTATATATATATATATGTGTATGTATCAGTGGCAAACCGTGTCTATCACAACCTTCTGTAGACAACCCCCCCCCCCCTCTAGTCAGACTGATGTCACGGAGGCAGTCACTTTATGCATTACCTCATTTAGGCAGATAAGATTGTTGCAGCCAATTTCCAAGTTGACCATAGTAGTCACAGCAGTGTCCATGTAGTGAAGTAAAAGCACACCACAGACCACCACACACAGGCTATCGATTAAAGGGACAGTCTAACACGCTTAACTTGAAAAGGCTTAACGTAACTTAAAGTTCCAAAAGAATGACCAAAAATCACCTAATTTCTCTGCCATATGTCTTGTCATTAGCACTTTCACCTGTCAAAATATCAAAACCTACTTTTTTAATATAAATCCTACTATTACGGAAGTTATGTTACGTTAAGTGTTTTCCTCTCATAAAGCTGCGTTAAGACTTTTCCTTACTGGCTAAATAGAGGAAAACACTTAATGTCACATAACGCTAATGACAAGACATATGCCAGAGACATTCTGGGATTATTGATCGCTGTTTTGTAACTCTTAGTTACGTAAAGTCTTTCCCATTAAGCAATGCAAAGAAAGATCAAGTCAAAACTCTCAATTTAAATTCACAACAATGCTTTACAAACTCAAGACAGCCATTAACTAATCAGTCAACAAGTGTGTGTAAACAAAATGCAACCAGCTCAACGAGATGCAACACTGAGACAAAACCAGCAAAGACAAATGAGTCTCACTCACCAATGATGTTCACTTAAAGAACAAATCCATTCTCCTGTCCTTCTGGATGTTTCAATAACCCAGTCATAAAGCTGATCACTGCTTTATGACTGGGTTATCAATGGATCGATAACCCAGTCATAAGGCTAATCACTGCTTTTCAGATCCTAAAGAAGTTGCCTTTCAATATGAAGAAACTAATGCAGTGAGTCGGAATTGTCCTGTTCTGTTCCTCCATATGTTTTTCTCCATTTGAGGGCGGATGTCCTTTCCAAATCTGAAAGAATACGCCCATTGGCTACAAATCACTATATGATTCGATTTTGTTTTGTTTCATCTGAGAGTTCCAGGGTCTTCTCTGAATACCTTGAAGGCCCTAACGCTTCACCACTGGTATGTATATACATGTGTATATATAAATATATGTGTGTATATGTGTATACACACATACATGTATGTATGGGGGTATATATGTGTGTGTGTGTGTGTGTGTGTGTGTGTGTGTGTGTGTGTGTGTGTGTGTGTGTGTGTGTGTGTGTGTGTGTGTGTGTGTGTATATATGTGTATATACATGTATGTATGTGTGTTTGTTTATATGTGTGTGTATATATCAAGTCAAGTCAAGTCAAGTTTATTGTCACTTCACAGTTTACAGTTTAGTATAAAGCAGTGATGTGAAATTCTTGTGTGCAATACCCGACGACAGACAGAAGTTATAAAATAAGATAAAATAAAAATAGAATAAAAAATAGAATAAAGAATATAAAATAAAAAATAAAAAATGCAATTTATAAAATGCAAAAATCAGCACAAAAAAGAGCAATATATATATAAATCAATGTAATAAAAATATACATTGTTATATGTTATACGCCCTTGTTCAGCAGCCTGATGGCCTGACTGTGGAAGCTATCCCTAAGCCTATTTGTACGACACTTGATACTGCGGTATCGCCTGCCTGACGGTAATAGTGAGTAAAGTTCGTGGCTGGGGTGGGCAATGTCTTTTATAATTCTTTTGGCCTTGGCCACGCACCGCTGGTTGTAAATGTCCAGGAGGTAGGGGAGCTCACCTCCAACGATATACTGGGCCGTCCGCACCACCCTTTGAAGCGCTCTGCGCTCGAGTGCCGTGCAGTTCCCGTACCAGGCGGTGATACACCCTGTCAGAACACTCTCGATGGTGCCGTTGTAGAATGTTCTCAGGATGCGGGGGCCCATGCTGAATTTCTTCAGACGCCTGAGAAAATACAGGCGTTGTTGGGCCCTTTTCACCACGTGTGTGGTGTGCGTGGTCCATGTGAGGTCCTCGGAGATGTGCACGCCGAGGAACTTGAAGCTGCTGACCCTCTCTACTGCAACGCCGTCGATGGAGATAGGGCTGTGCTCTCCCCTCTGCCTCCTGAAGTCCACGATCAGCTCCTTGGTCTTCTTGACGTTGAGGGCGAGGCTGTTCTCCTGGCACCACTGCTCCAGCGATCCGACCTCCTCCCTGTAGGCTGTCTCGTCGTCGCCGGCGATCAGGCCCATCACTGTCGTGTCGTCAGCAAACTTGACGATGACGTTGGTGCTGTGCATAGCCATGCAGTCGTGGGTGTAGAGGGAGTAGAGGAGAGGGCTCAGCACGCATCCCTGGGGGGCTCCCGTGTTGAGGGTCAGTGGCTCTGATGTGGTGCTGCCCATCCTCACCAACTGGCGGCGGTCCGACAGGAGGTTCAGTATCCAGCTGCACATGGATGGGGGGGGACACACATACATACATGTATATGTGTATATACATGTATGTATGTGTGTATATATGTGTGTGTGTATATATGTTTGCATTGGATATCGCCTGTTCTGTATCTTTTATGGGAAGGACATATCGCTGCAGTGGGCCTTGTGGATTATTAAACTAAAATAATGTTGTAAATGGTAATGATATAATACCATGTTTGGATATCAAACAGGCTAAAATGAATCCTATGTCCTACACTCCACATGATAGCAAGGCCTGGCTCTGATGGTTTTACCGCTGTGTGAACTTTAGGGTGACACATGTGCTTCTTCGTCGTGCTGTGGTGGCAGTGTGTCATACGCTTAATGTGCAGTTACTTACTACTTACTTTATGTTGTCTGTACTGCAATTACACTCATTTGTATTCAGAATGGCTAGTTCATACAATGTAGTTTGCACTTTCTAATGGTGGTCTCTTTCTGTTTTCTCAGAGTGGTATCAGAGTTTCACCCTTTGCTACATTCTTCAATCCTCTTAAGAAGACACACAACTTCAACCCTCTTCACGAAGACACAACTCTTCAACCCTCTTCATGAATAAACACAGGTTGGTTCCACAACAACAGTCCCAACTTATATAAGCTAACTAACATTATTAACACCACCGTCTTGAAAGTTGTTTGGCTATAGTTAAACAGATTGGTTTAGAATAACACGTCCATGATTACTGTTATTTGACTGGTTTGCATTGTGCATGTTGGATAGTTTTTACTATTACTTAATACTTAATACATCATTTGCTGTTTTGGGTGTAGCTTGTTATAGGTACTGCTTCTCATACTTCTTACCATGCCACTCACCATACATACTACTGCTGGTGCTTATCATATTATGAGCAAACTTGTTATACTACTCATTAAACAACAGTTGGTTCTTAACATAGTACTATGCCTACTTGTACTACTCATCGAGCTACTGTTGGTGCTTATACTACTAGGCCTACATCTCATGCTACTATAATGCTACTACTTGTACTAATCCTACTACTTCAGCTACCTATCTTTGGGTGGCAGTATAGCTCAGGAGGTCGAGCAGTCGCCTCACAACCGGGAGGTTGCTGGTTCGATCCCCCGGCTCCTCCTAGCTTCTCCTAGCAAAAGCTGTCGAGGTGTCCTTGAGCAAGACACCCTAACCCTAACTGCTCCTGACATGCTGGCTGTCTGACTCCGCCATGTGAAGCATGACTTTGGATAAAAGCGCTATATAAAAGCATCCATACTCATACTCACTACTTATTGTACAATTGTACACAAAATGTACAATGTATTGTACAATACAATTATTTACAATTTTTGTAAATAAGCTGCTTATTTACTACTTATAAGTAGCTACTTCTGCTACTTCTTATACTACTACTTTTTATTTTTTTAGTAGCAGTTGCATTTTTCCATTGTGATTGTTCACATTGTTCACCCTTGATGGTTTAACTTTCGTCTTACGAAAATATACCAGAGTGCTACAGGTAAGGGCCCCATCACTCAACAACACTGCAGCAAACATGCCTGGCAGCAAGACTTGGAGGATTTCGAAGGCTGCTCGAATAAAAGGGGGAGTCAACACTACAGGTAATTGCTTCTTCCCTTCTTTTATTATTAAAAAATATTTTTCTTTTTATTCTTTTAAGATTTTTATTGGCCATTTCTACTTCTCATTCTCATACTCTCATACTTCATTCTCCAGTAGACTCCTCTGTTTCTGTACCAGTGTTCACACCATCTCCAGAAGCATCTGCTGCCACTGTAGTCGCTGAACTTCCTCCACTGCCTTCTTGTGTTCTTCTTCCTTCCACTAGCAAAGGTGCATCATCAGAGTGTTTATTGTCCAATATTGTTAAACGTGGCATTGCCAATCAACAAAGCCCTTCTGGGTCACTGACACCTTCATGTCTTCAAGCCTCCCGTCACTAAGCTGATTCATGTGATGAACATGGTGGAATGGTCAAGTCAAGTTTATTGTCACTTCACAGTTTACACAAGTATAAAGCAGTGATGTGAAAATCTTATGTGCAATACCCGACGACAGACAGCAGTTATAAAAATAAGATAAAAATATATGAAAATAGAATACAAATGGAATAAAAATAGAATAAAGTTAAAAAATATAAATAAAAATAAAAATGCAATTTATAAAATGCAAAATATCGGCACAGAAAAGAGCAATATGTATATATAAATCAATGTAATAAAATATACATTGTTATATGCTATACGCCCTTGTTCAGCAGCCTGATGGCCTGACTGTGGAAGCTATCTCTAAGCCTATTTGTACGGCACTTGCCTGACGGTAACAGTGAGTACAGTTCGTGGCTGGGGTGGGCAATGTCTTTTATGATTTGTTTGGCCTTGGCCACGCACTGCTGATTGTATATATCCAGGAGGGAGGGGAGCTCACCTCCAACGATATACTGGGCCGTCCGCACCACCCTTTGAAGCGCTCTGCGCTTGAACGCGGTGCAGTTCCCATACCAGGTGGTGATACACCCTGTAAGAACACTCTCAATGGTGCCGTTATAGAATGTTCTCAGGATGCGGGGGCCCATGCTGAATTTCTTCAGACGCCTGAGGAAATACAGGCGTTGTTGGGCCCTTTTCACCACGTGTGTGGTGTGCGTGGACCATGTGAGGTCCTCGGAGATGTGCACGCCGAGGAACTTGAAGCTGCTGACCCTCTCTACTGCAACACCGTTGATGGAGATAGGGCTGTGCTCTCCCCTCTGCTTCCTGAAGTCCACAATCAGCTCCTTGGTCTTCTTGACGTTGAGGGCATGGCTGTTCTCCTGGCACCACTGCTTCAGCAATCCGACGTCCTCCCTGTAGGCTGTCTCGTCGTCGCCGGCGATCAGGCCCATCACTGTCGTGTCGTCAGCAAACTTGACGATGACGTTTGAGCTGTGTATAGCCATGCAGTCGTGGGTGTAGAGGGAGTAGAGGAGAGGGCTCAGCACGCATCCCTGGGGGGCTCCCGTGTTGAGGGTCAGTGGCTCTGATGTGGTGCTGCCCATCCTCACCACCTGGCGGCGGTCCGACAGGAGATCCAGTATCCAGCTGCAGGTGGATGGGGGCACGCCTAGACCTCTAATTTTGGTGTCGAGCTTGGCAGGAACTATCGTGTTGAACGCTGAGCTGTAGTCCACAAACAGCATTTGCACATAACAGTTATTTCCCTCCAGGTGGGAAAGGGCAGTGTGGAGGGCCATGGCAATTGCGTTGTCCGTGGATCTATTTTGACGATATGCAAATTGCCATGGGTCCAGCATGGCAGGTAACACGGAGCAAATAAATTCCTTGACCAACCTCTCGAAGCATTTGCTGACAATCGAGATGATGGATTGTATTGCCTGAATTTTCTGATTGCAGTGATTACAAACCAAGCCTGCCCTAACATGGGGAGGGATGGGTAATGGGAATTCATTGTACGCTGAAATATATAGAGATACAAATTTGGGACATGAATTACTTTTTCAGAGCATTGGCTTCAAAAGTCTGTGGAGATTAAAGGGGGCATGTTCACCATATGTTTCAAAACAGGACAGCTTTCACCTCATTTCTATGGTCTGATTACCGTTCAGTAGAGGAATGGGTTCAATTGTATGAGATGCAATGCAATGTTGAGTGTCAGTATACAATATACATACAATACTGATAGGTGGAACATTTACAGAGGTCAGGCTTCTGATGGCATGGGTTGTTATCAAAACTATGCTGACAGCAACCACTATAATGTGTCAAAAGTCAACATAAACAATTTTAGAACTCAAAGGCAATAAAGAGGACTGACATCTTTGTCCAGAAGGATAGGCGAATGGACTTCCTTTACAAGGAAACATGTAAAGGTAAGGCTATGCAATATTTTCATTTGTGTTGAGTAAATGTATGAATAGTGGAAATGCATTGTCAAATATAGTGTGAATCAAAAACGTATGCATCTAAAGAATGCTGATATAAAACATTGAATCGTATGGTCGCCTAACCCAGTGGTTCCCCACCTTTTATTAAGGGACCCCTATTTTACCATTGTATATACGCTGATGACCCCCACCCACATACAATTATAAAAAAGGAGAAAATGTAGCCTTCTTCTTCTGAAATATATATATTTCATTATATAATTTTTTTTTTAAGTTGGTTGTTTTGGTGTTGGTGTGTTTGTGCTTCCTTATCCTTCTTTCGATTTTTTTTTAATGTTTTTAGAAATCGATTTTTCTAAATAGATTTAAATAAAATTAAAGAAAGTTGCGTTCTTCACAAAAATGAATTCAATTCTGAGACATGTATATTTAATACATAAAGAAACCTACCCTTTAAAATATAGAGGGACAATTATTTCTCATTTGACTATTTGCACTCAAGATTTCTTCCTCCATAATTAGGGAGTTTTTTCTTGCCCTTGCTAGTGTTTGGGGGTGTAAATATGTGGCCTGTGAAGCCCTTTGAGACGGTAACTGGGTAACTGTGATTAAGGGCTTTACAAATCAAATTGACTTGACTTGACTTTGCTTTGCGAGCATTGGTGACCCACAGTGGGGGCCCATAAAAAGGAAATTTGCTACTGTGGCAACACCACAAATCTCTACAAACATATGAAAATCCTTGCTCTTACTTCGAATGGTAGTTATGTGCTCTTTCTGTTATATATAAAGGTCATGAAAGTTGTAAAACACTCATTGTTCTGCATACATAATTGTATGCAGTGTGCACTTGCCACTTTGTTTATTATTGTTTATTATTATTAATGTTTTTTCTACAGTAAAATACTTTTATTTGCCTTTAAAAACTGTCTTGTTGTCATTAATCATGAAAATCAAATCGGATTTAGCCTATTTATGATGCATTCAGCTTACATTTCCCCTACATGACAGTACAAAAGACGATTTAAATTTAAAAACATATGGGTATCGGCAAATCTGGCCCTGGAAATATTTGGCATCAGAACACATTGGTTTCAATACTCCTTCATCAGTTCTTATCCATCCCTGCTCCTCATCATAGGCTTTTGTTTTATCTAGAATAGATTCCTCAGCTTGCTTGTACAAGGTGACACGATGGTTCACACGTTGGATGTGCGGCTTCAGAGCATCATGGAATGGAGGAAGGCGAGCCAGGTCGACCTTATTCTTTGCAATTGAGTTTCTTGTCCTCCCTTACAAATTTGGGCAGCAACTTGGAAGAAGGGACGTCCACTTAAGACTCGCGACTCTCTCCATACATCAGACAGGTGAATTGCTCCAACTGCTTCAGCACCTCAGGCGTGACATTCCAGTTGTCACTAAGTTCACTGAATGCCCTGTGAAACATAGGGTTCTTCTCCAGCTTTTTGAAGGACCCCACCCATGGGCCCAGGGCCCTCCCCAGGGCCCTCCCATTAAAGGCACAGGCACCCTGAGCAACAGCCTCAAAAAAGTCTCAAGGGCCTTGTCCCAATACCCACCCTTGCGGACTTGTGTCCTTTGTGTGCATGTTCCTGCGTGGCCTACGGACATCCTTGTCCGGATCAAAGTGCACCAACAGCCGTGAAGAATGTAACATTTGACCTGCTGAAATGCAGTCTCTTGAGTTTGCTACCACTTCCATGAACAGTCTTTGTGCAGCAGCTGATAAAGATGGGTGAGAACAGTGGAGAGGTCCAGTCAGAACTTTCCATAGTAGTTATTAAGCCCAAAAATGACCTGAGCTCTGTCACGTTCTTCAGACTTAGCGGCTATTTTATTGATTTTAGTCTCTTTGTGCAGGTGCTCCTCCAGTGCACCACAACTTGCTGTAGGTGTCTTGACTTATCACTGAAGCTGAGGCACATGTTTCCACCTCCATTTTTTGCCTTTTCCCATTTATCTTCAGAACTGCATCGATAGGCTCAGCCCATGGCTCATTGAGGTTAAACATGTTAAACGAACACTGCTCCTCAGGCTCCTCACTCTGCAGGTGATGTGTGCTCATCTTGGGCTTTGATTTCCCCGACTCTTTTTTCAGTCAATTTTTTTTTATATTTATTTCTGGCAGTAAAGACACACGGCATTTTTAGCTGTGTAGGCTGAGGTGCAGCCTACAACCTCAAGGACACATATGAACAGTGGAGGAAGGTAGGGGAGGCTTTGGATGGGATATAAAAGACTGGCTGACAACTATGTACAATGAGCTAATGTGTGAGCTAATGCTAACCAACCTGTCTCTGTTAGCTCAGGACATGCAACCCTAAACTCTTCAGCCCAGCTTGTGGATGGCAGCACCACAGCTACTGTTACCCTTAGCTTAGCAACCCCAACCAACTCCTCTGATGCTAGCTAGCCTTTAGCTCCTGACAAAAGTGCAGTGGCTGGTGTGTCTGGGTCATGGATGTCAATGGGCCCCATTCATTCCTATGGAAGCTGCTCAGTGGAACATGAAGCCGAAAAGTGTCTCATGGAGGTTCTGTCGGCGGTTTCTGGTCGTTGATTTTCCTTATATACTGGTTATTTTAGCCACGCCCCTCCCACAATGCCTCTCGGCAGCTCGCTCACTGCACGTTCACGAGCTTGCTCAATGGTAGCTGTTGAATCATGTGAGTCTTATTGATGGATTAAATGAACATGGATTATAAAAAACATTCATTCTGATGAACCGCTATTGGTCATGTCAATGCAACAGAGGGAAGTAAAAAAAAACGTTACACTTAAAACGGATAGATGCCGGTTTAATCTATGAGAATGTGTCGTATTTTGAAAGCTTGTAATATTATCAATTATGTTTGTAAGACGTTCTGTTTCTTCACCCGCCATGTTTATGTGCAGTATATTGTCTTGGTCCATAAGAAAACTACACACGCAATTATTGTATGGCTTATTCACCATTCTTTACAGCACCGGCAACTGTCATCAGTACTGCAGCAAACAACCATCTTTATTGAACAAGGTTTGCGCCAGAAAGTAGCACCATACATATCATGTAATTGACATGTCACGTGTACACAGAACAACGTAACTCTTATAATAGAGGTGAACAAAGTATTATAGTGTAAACATGTACTATGAGCGCATACTCATTTTAACATATGAGAACACATCTTAACAATGTGAAACATCTTTAATGTATAATTCTAATCATATTCATGTAGATGAATACATTTTTCACTCTGTAATTAGAAGACAATTTTGACTTCTGATTAGAAGTCTAAAGTAATATCAAATGGGAGTAAATTAATTAAATTACTTTCAACCACTGTGTAGATCAGATCTGTGTAATCTTTAATTTAATATAAATATAATTAATAAGTCCCAACTCTTGTCCTTGTCCTGTTTTTTAACATATTGTACGTTCATGTTGTTAATTCACTTTGTGACATTATACAGGCATCCTAATAGTTGGGAAGATGTTCTCTATTGGCCTGCAATTGGGAATGCTGGGAACTTGTTCTACTTGTATCTTTATTTACCACATAAATAGATTGTTGTCTCTTTCAAATAACTTCTTGTAAGTTGCTTTGGATAAAAGCAAATGTAAAATGTATTAAATGTATTATTTATCACTGTGCATGGAAATGTATCATTATAGATTATACATTATTACCGGTATTATAGGCTGTTATATATGTTATAAAGTACATGACAACAACAATACTACAACAAACTATTGGGCTAAAACCATGGATGTATCAATGAGACACATAAACCAACATATCATAATCAGGAAATAAAAAAATAAACCAATTCAAAACGTGCTGTATCCATGGATGTATCGATGTTCCACTGTGGCTTTGACCTGCATGATAGTAGTAAATAGTAAATAGTAAATGACATACAGCTACATTAAACTCTGTTTATGTTGTGTTGTGTAGTTTGTGTTACTGTTTTGTAACTGAGACTTTAATTAATGTTTACCACGGTGTAGAACCACGGTGTAGAACCACGGTGTAGAACCATGGTGTACATCAGGATTTGTCACATGAACGCGCTAGCCGCGCAGTCCCATGGGTCTGATGCGTGTTCATTATGCCAATACAAATAACTCCATGGATGGCTATCGGTGATTTTTACAACTTTTAGTACCTAATGATTCAAATAAGGGTTATTCAAGTGTTCGTACTAGGAAAACAATAGTTTTGCCCAACGGCACCATGTTACATCACGTGACTTGTAATTCCACCATTTGGCCACTACGACAAATTTGCTTTAACGCTTGGCCTACATCCTGGGGGCTTGGTCTGGGTCCCATTTCAACCACGTTAGTGGGCAAGTCACACAAGGGGGGACCCAACTAAGAGCGATACCTGCTCCCCCTGGGCTAGGGCTGGACCAAACCTACTCTTCTCCCCCTCAAGCTGCTCATGCCCCTGTAGACCCCACTCAAGATTCAAGATTCAAGATTTTGATTTGCCATATGAAACAAGTACAATGGAATGCTCATTCCCACCCGTAGTATGAATTCCCTACAATTTACCACTATATGCTATACTATGTACTATACGCATACTATACAACACTATACTATAACGATACTGTAAACAATAAAAATTAAAATAAAAGCAACAGTAAAGTGTCTGATGGATGATGCATACATGAATTGTGCAAAAAGCATTTAAAAGCATTTTAAAGTGCCAGTAGTGCAGCAGCATCACGAATACATACTCAGATGTTAACTGCTCTTTCTCATGCTATTGCTACTAATGCTTGGCAGGAGTTATTCCATCAGCCACCAGCGTAAATCAGAGAAGAGAGTCGCTATGATGGCAACACAAGGTGGGAAACTTACTGGACACAATTCCAACTCATAGCCAGAGCTAACTAGTGGGACAGAACCGAGAATGCCGTTAAACTAGCCATGGCCCTGGATGGAGAGTTTAAAAGGGTACTGCTTGACCTCTCAGCTGTGGACATGGGCAACCCCCAATCCATAGCCCAGGCTATAAAACCTTACATGCAGCTGCGAGACGATAGTTCAAAGAGAGAGTGCACCGGAGTGAAGAGAAGCATGGCATTTATATCTGGCCTGTAAAGCGTTTCCTGAGTTAAATGAGAAGCAGTTCATCCTGGCTAAAGAGGCCTTTGTCAGTACGCTGACCACCTACACCCTGCGACTGCAGGTCCACCTCAGTAACCCACTCTCCTGGGAGGAGGCACTGGAGAGAGCACAGGAGGTTGAACTGATTTTTAAGGAGGCCTTGAAACCAAAGCCCCAACAGCCCTAACCTGGCCGCCCTAAGCCGCCAACTTGCCTCTGGCAGACCCCTAGACTCCCAGTGACAAGTCGCGTCTCACCAGACCCACAGTCCCATACGGTCACATACAGTATCATTGCCCTCTCTCCCCAGACCAATATCAACAGTTGTTGGGAAACAAGGCAGTGACGGAGTAGAGGAAAATACTCCTGTCCCAGCCGCTGGCCCTCTTCCCCCCTCCCCTGCTTGGAATAACACAAGACCAGACCCTTGGTTACAGGATCTTTAGCCACGCTCATAAGGCCAGACCTGTTGAAGAAAAGGCAGCAACTGTCTTAAACCAACCTCCCCCTCATCACCTTGACTGGCAACCAGCTAGACATGCTGGGCTGCTGCCCCGCCCTCAGCAGAATGGGTGATGACGACTTTTAAACAACCTGTTTGGGTAGCCGAGATCATTGAACCGTGTCTGCTAGGCTTGGACTTTGTTTGGGCCATCGGGTGCCTGTCTGCTGCCTCTCAACTAGACCCAGGACTCTCCTACAGTGATGCCGTGAGGGGAGAAGCCCCTATTTCTGCCCTGCTCCTCCCACTAGTTGCCTCGGTGTCCGTGGAGCAACCAGCGCTACCACAGAACTGCCCTGGCTGAAAATCCTGTCTGTCGAGTCCCTTGACAACTAATACAGCAACCGTGCATGGAGGTACCCCTAGGCTCACTGGAGGAGACTGTTAGGGCTGTACTGGAGCAAAACAAAGAAGGACTGAATGTGATGCAGCAGCTCCGACAATGGGAAGTGCTGTTTGAGCACCGAACAGCCTTTGCAACTTCTCCCACGGATGTTCGCCGCACTCATGTGATGTGTGGAACAATGTCGAATTAACGAGTTCCTGGATGGGATTAAGGGCACCGCCTGGTTCTTGTCCCTTGACTTAAGGAGTGGCTATTGGCAGGTGCCACTGTCTGCTGAAGCACGACTGAAAACAGCGGGCTCTGGATTATGGCAGTTGGCACCATGCCTTTCGGGCCATGTAATGCTCTGGCTACGTTTGATAGGCTCATGGAAAATGTGTTGGTCCGTATACTTGTACGGTGCAGGTCTACCTAGATGATGTCCTCGTCCATGGATCGGACATTGACACTGCTTTGGCATCACTTTGCTTCATCTTCTCTAAAATACAGCAAGCAGCAAGCTGCACCCGGAGAAGTGCAACCTGATTGTTTGCTACTGAAGATGGGAAGGTCGCCGCAGTCTGATACTGGCCGATCCCCTAGAAACAGTTTGAGCTGCGGTCCTTCCTGGGTCTGGCCTCATAGTATCGCTGCTTTATCGAATAAGAATGTTCACTTTGAGTGGGGCCCAGACTAACAGCGGGCATTTGAGATACTCAAGGCCTCCCTATGTCAGTCATCAATCCTGACAACTCCTTACCCAGATGGAGACTTTGTTCTGGACATGGATGAAAGTAATGATGGCCTGGGGGCAGTCCTGGCCTAGGTGACCTTGAACGGCGAATGTGTGAAGAATGTGCGCTTTCTAGAGCAGGACCATCTCTAAACCCGAACGCAAATATTGCGTGACCTGGAGAGAGCTGCTCGAGATTGTGGAGGCAGTGAACCACTTCAAACACTACCTCTGTGGTCTGAAAAGCCTCATCCGGTTGCTGTCCTTCAGAGAACCAAAAGGACAAGTAACAAGATTGATTGAGCAACTACAGGAGTTAAAATGCAACATCGTTCACAGGAAGGGGGACAGTCACACTAATGCGTATGGACTCTCCAGGTGCCCTTGTGGGCCAGAATGTGCCCACTGCAGCCGTACTGAGATGAGGGATTCTGAGACTGTGTAGGAGCAGGGGGTTAGGTGTATGGACCTGTGGTTGGACGACCAAGCTGATTGGCCCAAGGAACAAAGAGAGGACCCAGAGCTGAGTACAGTGTTGGAATGTTTGTAGGGAAGCCAATTGCCCGAATAGCTTGAAGTGGCTTCTGCAAATCATTCGAACAGGGGGTATGGTCCCAGTGGGAGAGCTTGGCCCTCCAGGATGGAATGGGAAGGCGTTCCAGAGGGAGGCGGCAGCAACTGAAAAGGCCCTGTCACCCAAGGGACTATCAGGCTGCTGATATAATGAACACCTTTACCCACTTTGTCCTGGAGGGAGACCCCATAGTACTGATGGGGTGCAAGTCACACTTTTTGGGGGACATCGGGAAGAGGTGGCAGGGATGCCAGGCCGGCCTGTGAGAATGCATAACACTCCACAGCATTATCAGGACATGGAGCGTTAGCTCCTTGGGGACAATGAGATGTAGAGGGGAAGGGGGGGGGTGTATTGCTGTGGCCTGGCCCACTATGGGGTCTCCCTCCAGGACAAAGTCGGTAAAGGAGTTCATTCCCTCACCCCAGGGAGGGAAAATAATTTACACCATCAAAGTACACATGTCTTTGTAGTGAACATTTAATCAAAGGTTAGCTAAACACTCCGTTTTTTAGTTGTTACACTTTAGTCATGTCTTAACGTAATCGTTCTGACATGGTTCGTTTTTGTTGACCGACGCAACCAGTGTCAGTGGCCTTGACAAGTTAGTTAACAGCAGTTGTTGGAGGGATAGAGGGGTTTAACAGTCTGCATTATATTGCATAAGTGTCACTACGTGTCAGAAGTGGCCAGTGAATCACCACGCTAAAGGAATGGCTAAGTTTAACACCCCATCAAGTAGATTTTTTGAGTGGAAACATTTTCAACGCTATAGAACTGCTACCAAACTGGATGAAGAAGGTGGACAAGGTGAGCTGTCTAATTTATGACATGGGCAGCAAAGCGGAAAACATTTCTAAGTATGTCAAGTTCGATGATGAAGACGATGAAAAGGACTTTACTACCGTCGTGGGAATTTATTTCCACGGACGAATGTTATCCATGAAAGAGCATGTTTTTACCAACGTGTCCAGCAGCCAGGGGAGAAGGAAGAAGGTTTCATCAGAGCCCTGTATGATTTATCTGAGCACTGTTAGTTTGGAAAATGTCGAGAGGAGAACATCCGCGATCGCATCATCGTCGGGATGTTGGACAAAGAACTCTCACGCAAACTACAGCTGATGGCAGACCTTTCGCTTGTGGTGAGAATACAGACCATCAGACAATCTGAGGAGGTCACAGCTGCAGGATCCGTACAGGAAGTGCAATATAAATATAAATATATGAACTAGAAACAATATGACAAGTCAAAAGATAATAAATGGGCAGGACATGCAAGGAAATGTAGCAAATGTGGGAAAGCACATGACAAAGACGAAAGGTGCCCTGCAGGAAAAGCAATATGCCATAAATGTCATAAAATTGGACATTGGGCTAAAGTGTGTCACAGAGGCAGGTCAGTGGAAGAGTTTACTGAGCCAGAGACAGCTAGGCAGAAGACCTCTATTTTTTAGGTTCAGTTAACAGTGCAAAGGTATGAGGAAACAGTGGACTGTGCAGCTACATGTGGATTCTACTCCAGTGCAATTCAAAATGGACACTGGAGCTGATGTCAACATAATAGGTGAGGACATGTTTCACTCTCTCACTCCAAAAGGAACACTGCAACCGACAGACATTCCACTGGACAGCCCGGGGGGCGAGCTACTGTGTCTTGGCTGCTTCAATGTTACGGCCAGCTATAAGGGGAAGAGTAACCCAATCACAGCCTACGTAGTCCGGGGACACAGGGTCAACAATCTGCTCAGCCGGTCCCTGTCAGTTTGGATGAACCTGGTGAGGAGAGTAGATGAGGTAATGCAACAGACACACCACAGCAGCGACCACCTGCAGGCCTATGGAGAGCATGGCACACTGGAAACCGAACCAGTAAAAATACGGTTAAAAGAGGGTATCCAACCATACGCAATACACACAATGGTATCATCGAGCAGGTCACACATCCTACTGACTGGTGTGCACCCATGGTACCGGTCCTGAAAAAAAACACAGGCAAGGTTAGAATCTGCGTCGACCTCAAAAGGCTAAACAAATCAGTCAAAAGAGAGCATTATATCCTACCTACCTGCGATGAGATAACGGCCAAGGTTAGCAGTGCAACAGTGTTTTCGTCCACTGCAAGTGGATTCTGGAAAATTCCACTGCACCCAGACAGTTGCAAACTGACCACGTTCATAACTCCATTTGGACGACACTGTTTCAAGCGGCTACCTTTTGGGATTTCCAGCACGCCAGAGATCACGGACGTCTTCATGGACGACATCCTAGTCTACGGGGCCTCGATGGAGCAACATGCCCTGCCCCGGAGTCCACGGACCCACACAAGGGAGGAGAACGCTGCCGACGTTGCACCGTACCCGCCTGACTACGTCACGCTTCTCCCGTCTGCCGACGCTGC
The DNA here is from genome assembly GCA_027704905.1 of Muraenolepis orangiensis. Lineage (NCBI taxonomy): Eukaryota > Metazoa > Chordata > Actinopteri > Gadiformes > Muraenolepididae > Muraenolepis > Muraenolepis orangiensis. The sequence goes on from CM051003.1 coordinate 28,601,681, forward strand.
CAACGTCGCGCCGTATCCGCCTGACTACATCACGCTTCCCCCGTCTGCCAGCGTTACCGACGTCGCGCCGTACCCGCCTGATGACATGGCTATTCCCCCATCTGACAGCGCCGCGCTGCCCGACGCTGTGCTGCCCGACGTTATGCTTCCCCTGTCTGCCGACGCTGCCGACGTCACGCTTCCCCCGTCTGCCGACGCTACCGACGTCGTGCCGTACCCGCCTGATGACGTCGCTATTCCCCCGTCTGACAGCACCGTGCTGCCCGACGCTGCCCTGCCCCCGTCTGCCGACGTTGCGCTTCACCCGCCTGCCGATGTCACGCTTCTCCCGGCTGCCGACGCCGAGCCGTACCCGCCTGACGACGTCAGCCTTCCCCCGTCTGCCAACGTTGCGCTTCCCCCGTCTGCCAACGCTGCTGACGTTGCGCTTCACCCGCCTGACGACGTCGCTCTTCCCCCGCCTGACAGCGGCGCACTGCCCGACGCTGCATTGCCCAACGTTGCGCTTCTCCCGTCTGCTGACGCTGCCGACTGTCGTGTTATTTCACAAGCATACACGTGAGTCCTGGATGTTTGATTGTAAGTGTCTTTTATTGCTAGCTCCACATACAGCCGTCTCGCTCCGCTCCTAGCCTAGCCTGCTCTAGCATACCCGGCCGTGACGTCACTACGGTGGCCTGTACTCTGTGTTGTATAAACGCACACCTATTAACAATAACACCACATCTCCCTTTCTAGAATCAATGAGTAGACTGTCAATGATTCACCAGACCTTAGAGGATTATTCTGCCTCTATATCTAAAAGGTCTGTTCTTATCTGAACTGATCAAATAACCACTTTTACCTAAAGCCCTATATAAACATAGGCTATGTTAAACACTGTGTTCATCTTTACAAGCCCTCATAACTAAACAAACATATCAGAACATGAACACATTTCTTAACTCAAAATAAACTTCTATTACGGGAATTATTTTTTGTCTCTTACAGGTCCAACCTAGTTGGTTTCACCACGACTCTCCCAGACCTGGTTCTGGGAGTAGCTGGCGGTTGCGGGACATTCTGCTTTGGAGGTTCTGCAGAACTACTTCCCAGAAGTTGCTCAGTAACACCACCTCCACTCCGCGGCGGTGACGACTCCATGTGGATGAGATGGCGGCGGTTTTGCCTTACTGTCCCATGAGGTCCATTCACAATGTATGAATGTGGCGTAGAGTGGCTGCTGACCACAACTCCAGTTGCACTTTGATCTGTGACCCACGCTTCCTTTCCGGGAATGAGCCCGTCGAGGCTTCGTGCACGATGACGCCGGTTGTATTTTTGCGCTCTCATCCTCTTTTCCTCTTCTTTCAGAACAACCACCTCACTGTTAGGAAGAGCAGGGACCAGTAGAGCAGGAAGCGTTGGCACTGTCGTGCGGAGTCTCCTGCCCTTCAGAAGTTGAGCTGGACTGTATCCGTTATGCAACGGGGTGGCCCTGTATGCTAGCAGAGCGCGGTATGGGTCAGCTGCTTTCTTCAGAAAACCTTTTACTGTCTTGACCGCACGTTCTGCTTCCCCATTACTTTGCGGATATATCGAGCTGCTTGTGACATGGCGAAACCCGTAGGATGCTGCAAACGCTGCAAAGGCCATTCCGGAGAACTGCGGCCCGTTGTCCGTCACCAGTTTCTCCGGGATACCGTGCCGTGCGCAGATCGATTTGAGGTGATGGATGACGTCCCTTTCTGTGGGAGTCAGCAGAGCGATCTCCACGTATCTCGATGCATAGTCCACAACCAGCAGGTAAGTCTTGCTCTCCAGCATGAACAGGTCTGCTCCAAATGTCTGTCATGGTCTCCCCGGGTATTGAGATGGCATCAGTGGCTCCTTTTGGTTTTGTCTCTCTTTGCTGCATGTTCGGCAGTTGAGAACTAACTCACTCAGCTACTGGCTCAGCCCGGGCCACCATACAGACTGTCGTGCGCGCTCCCTGCACTTCATTCCTCATTGTTGAAGGGATGACAAGCCTGCTTCCCGTCAGCAAGAGTCCATCCTCTAATGTGAATTACGCCTGTTCCACCCAGTACAGCCTGAGAGCCGGTTCACTGTTGTTGTGTGCTGGCCATCCCTCTGCACTCAGCTGCATCACCCATGCGCACACAGTGTCCCTCCCCAGCTGCTCTCTCAGCTCGTCCAGGTAGGCGGCGCTCGCTGGCAGGTTCTCTAATATCATGTCCACATAGATGTTTGTACTCTCAAACAACTCCTTCTCATCCGGTGTTTCCCTCCTCTTCACAGGAGCACGTGAGAGCATATCGGCAGTCCACAGGCACTTCCCTGGCACATGAGCAATGGAGTAGGAATAGCGCATCAGGCGCATCCGGAAGCGCAGATTCCGCGGAGGGAGAGCATCCAACGCCTGAGGCCCCAGGAGACTCAGGAGAGGCTTGTGATCCGTCTCTAGCTGGAAGTGTCTGCCAATGAGAAAGTTGCGAAACCTCTCGCAAGCCCAGGTCAGGCCTAAGGCCTCCTTCTCGACCTGCGCGTATCTCTGCTCAGTTTGTGTGAGAGACCGCGACACGTAGGCTACTGGTCTCCACACTCCATCCCATTTTTGGAGGAGCACACTCCCTAAGCCGTAAGACGACATGTCTGCTGAGACTTTGCACTCCCTGTTGGGATCATACATGGCCAACACTGGTGGGGATATTAGTGCATCCTTCAAATCTTGGAAGGCTCTGGCCTGCTCGATGCCCCACAGCCAGCAGTTCTTCTTTGACAGAAGGTCTCGCAGAAGGGATAAACTTCCCCAGCTGGTTTACCATGCTGAGAAAGCTTCTCAGCTCACTCACGTTCGTCGGCTCCTCCATCCTCCTTACGGCCTCCGTCTTACTCGGGTCGGGGCTAATGCCGCTGGCGGAGATGATATGGCCTAGAAAGGTCACCTCTTCTTTTGACAGGTTGCACTTCTATCTATGTTCAGGGTGATTCCGGCCTTCTCGATCCTCCCCAACACGACATGCAGACGAGCATCATGTTCCTCTTGTGTTCGGCCCCACACTAGCACATCGTCCATGTGGCAGACGAGACCCTCCAGCCCTTCCGTGTCCTCAGTCACCATTCTGTTTTGGAAGTGTTCGGGGGCGGAAGCGATGCCGAAAGGTAGACGATTGAAGAAATATCGGCCAAAGGGCGTAATGAATGTTGTATACTTTGACGAATCTTCAGTCAGAGGGATTTGCCAAAATCCCATATTTGCATCCAACTTTCGGAATATTCTGGCTCCAGCCAGCATTCCCAGTGTTCCCTCCACTGTTGGCAGGGTGTACTTTTCCCAGCACACTGACTCATTGAGGTTTGTGAGATCAACACATATGCGTACAGCACCTGTCTTCTTGGGAACCACCACAATGCCGGCACACCAGTCAGTTGGCTCTTCGATCCGGCTGATCACCCCGAGGCTTTCCATGCGGGACAGTTCTTTCTCAGTGAGAAATGGAATCCTTCTGGGCGTCTTCAGCGAGAATGGTCTGGCCCCAGGTTTCAGCCTGATTGCATACGGCTGTCTCATCTCACCTAGACCACTGCATATCTTCGGGTAGGTTTTCTTGAGCGTCTCCATTGTGATACTGTCTAGACATGCCACAAGCTCCATCTTACCGATAGCTGGCCTCCCCAGCAACGCTGTGTGCAGGTGTCGAGTGACATACACATCCTCCAACACCTCTTTCTCTCCCCTCCTCAGCAACAGCATGACGACGCCCACAACATCTAGTGGACTCCTCCCAGGTCCCATCAGTGGCTTAGTTGACTTCCGGAGGGTAGGTGGATTTTTGTCTCTGTAAATTTCTTGGAATACAGTGTGAGGCATCACTGTAACATCAGCACCGGTGTCTATTTTGAATGGCACATGACTGTCACCGATGTCTATGCTGACCATCCATGGCTCACCATCAGCTGTGATGCTGCCTAAGAACATACAGTCCGCGTCTTCTTCACAGGAGCAGGAATAGTCCTCTTCAACCTCATGTACAGCTTTGGATGACTTACACACATGCTTGTAATGTCCCATCTTCCCACATGAATGACATTTCACTTCATTAGCAGGGCAATCGCGTTGTGAATGAGACAGAGAACTGCCGCATTTATGACACTGGACACTTTTCCCCTTTAAGTATTGGGCACTGTGTGGCTTGGCTTGGTCGCCGTTAGCCTGTTGAGGTTTATTTCTAGCATATGTCCTGCTACTGCTCTTAAACACACTGTCCAAAGATGTAGCAAGCCAGCTACTCGCCGGTCTACTACCTGCCGGTACTTCGCGGATCGACTTCCCGGTATCCAGACCCCTGGACTGTCCCTGATTACTCTCTTGTGTTGTGTTTGCTTGAAATAAAGCACTGTTATAGCTCCACTGTGTCTTGGTCTGCGTTCTGGATCCTACCGAACAATCCACTCGTGACAAGATAAGCCTAATGGAATATTATTTCTTACAGTTATTGACTGTTTACATGCTACTTGATTGTTTTGTAAAACGTTTAAAAAAGGGGAATTGTCATATGTGTATATAGAACGCTGTCCCTTTTATTTAGTATTCCGTCTACTGCGTTGAACAAACAGAATGCTCGACGCCCAAGATAAACCCTATGCAAAACCATAGCCTACATTACTTTTTTCCATATGGATTTGGAAAAAGTAGTCAAACGCATGCGTTTCAGCGCCATAAAAGTGCTTAAAGTCAAGCCGTGAAGTAACTATCAGCAGACAGCTCCACTCGTTCCTTGATCACTACCAAGCCATTAATAAAACAAATATGATTGGATTTCAAAAGTAACTCACAAAACACACCATGAAACGCACGGAAAGTAATAATCAATGCCACCAACTAGGCAAGCTGGAAAAGCCATCTTGTACTAAACCTTTAAAATATTCTTGATCATGTGTTGTTGATGGAAGCGGGGCATTCATGTTTTTAGCTGTAGTGCAAACCTCACAAAATACCTTGTTTTTTGTGGCATAGGATTTCCACCGAAATTTTATTTTCCAACTAGTCTGATAAGACCGTCCCTTTTTCCGTACATCTTCAATGCTTTGATTGTCATGTAGCAGGATAGACTGTTCAGCCCTATCACCACACGGGGCAACCTTTATAAAGAGGGGTCAGTGTCGCTCTTGCTCCCTCTTGCTCTTTGGCACGAAGGCCACTTCCGGGTTCCGCTGAAGTGCTTTCTCCGCTGGCACCGGTGAGTTTGCAGTGGCTGCCGTTTGTTGTACACCTAGCATGGCAATTAGCCTAAATACTAAATGCATCGCTGGTTGTAGACCCTTGCAGGGATCCTGCAGCCCATGTCTGCTGCCGCTGTAAATGAAGCTCTCCTGCTGTGTTTGTCTGAACTTGGCCTGATCGGCTCTGCGCTGGAAGCGTGATCAAGAAGGACTGCTGTTTTGCCTCTACGTTGGTGTTGCATCCACGGCTACTACGACTGTCTTGCCTGCCTGACTGAGTGTTGCCTGGACGGCTGGTCTGCCCTCACGGCTGTGTCTGTCTGCACAGCTGGCTTGCCTGCCCTACTGTGCTTCACCGCTACACTGCTGCTTGACTGAGTGTTGCCTGGACGGCTTGCCTGCCCTCACGGCTGTGTCTGTCTGCACAGCTGGCTTGCCTGCCCTACTGTGCTTCACCGCTACACTACTGCCTAGCGGGTGTTGCTCTTGGCCTGCATTGTCTGCAGTGCCTCTTGGTGTCACTGTGCCTTTGTGTCCCCTTGCCCTTCACTACAGGGCCATATTTTAAACATTGTTATCGCGGACTATTCGATTCATCTCTGTTTCTGATTAGTTATTTTATTGACCCTGTTGAGTTAAGTTTGTTTTGTTTATTTAATTTAATCTCTGTTTCTGATCAGTATTTCGTTGTATTATTGACTTTTTATTGTCTTTATACTTATGTGTTGGTCTGTGTATTAATTTGTGTTGACTGTTTATCCCAGTAATTGTGTCTCGTTTGCCCCTCTTTAGTTGCTGAGAGCCAAAGGTGTGGTGCTGGTGTCCCCGGTGGCGGCTTCCCCCCTTTTTGTGTGTCGTGCTGTGTTCCCCCTGATTTTGGTGTTCCTTCGTATGAGTGTGTAGGATCACGGGTGCCTTAATTTACTTTGTTGGGATCCCTCTCACCCCCCGTCACCTCCATCCACTGGTAAGCCTCAGCATCCCTAAAGGGGGATTTCCCCCTTTATTTCCAGTGTGTATGTTGTTCTTATTGTGTTTTCAACGATATTTTAATATAGGAAATAAAACATTTGATGAATTGGAACCACGTCTCCTGCCCCTCAGTATTACGAACCTGAGTGCCTTATTGATACTTAGGATAATTATTTCCTTGGGTGCAATTCCCAAGGTGGCGTTGTCTGGCTTCTTACTTAGATAGTATTTCAAACAATCACTCCCACGTGCCGCTACAAACTGGCGTTGTCGGCAGGATTTACTGTTTGAGGGCCGAGACGTGTGTTCCAATCTTCTTTGTTTTCTCCTATTATGGCCCTTGCTAAAAACTATTGTTAGGCAGGCAGTAATTGTTTTATATTGTGTTCAGAGGCAAAACAGCAGTTGGTTTCTTGTGAATCTGTAGTGAGTTACGTTGGTTTCCTGTCCACATTCATTGCCTCTTCTCCACTTTTATTGGTAAAGGTGTAGCTATGGAGGGAGAAATGCAAGAATTGAGGGATTTAGTCGCTCAATTAAGAGCAGACAATGAGAGGATGCAGCAGGAACAGGCTGCGGCCGTGCCTGGCCCTAGTGCTGCACCTCTCCCTGCTGCTCTGCCACCTTCTGATCCTTCCAGTGCTAGTGCCCCTTTAGCGGAGAGACTGGTTTTTGTGCCCCGAGACCGAAAATGTCCCATGTTTAGGGGGAGGTCAGGCATAGGTTTGAATGATTGGATTGAGGAAGTTCAGGCTTGCATGAGAGCGCGCCGTTTGTCTGCCACCGATCAGGCCTTTTTCTTATTTGACCATCTGGAGGGAGAGGCACGGGACGAGATAAAATATCGTTCTAGTGCAGAGAGGGAAGCCCCAGATAAGATCATTTCTGTGTTACAAGAGCTCTATGGCTGTTCTGAGTCCTATGTAGCCTTACAGGAAGCTTTCTTCTCCAGACGGCAGCAGGAAGGCGAGACCTTGCAGGAGTTCTCCCTGGCGTTGATGAGTCTCATGATGTCAGTAAAGCAACGTGCACCTAGTGACATGCAGAACGCTGAGGTTTTGCTGCGCGACCAATTTGTCGAGCATGTTATTGATGGTGCACTGCGTCGTGAGCTTAAGCAGGTTGTACGACGGCAGTCTACTGCTACGATACTTGAGGTCAGGGCGGAAGCAATCCGGTGGGAACGGGAGGGTCTGCCAGTGGGTGGGAGGGCGCAGAGTCACTCTGTCCCTTCGATTCTTGGTCTTCAGTATGGAGTCAGAAGTGGTCCTCCGGTGGTGACTAGTTCACCTCCAGTATCTGAGTGGAGCGAGATGAGAGAGATGTTAAAGCTCCAGCAAGAGCAGCTTAACCAACTGACCCAAAGCATTTCCCATTTACAGAGCTCTCAGTCTCATCAGCGCAGTTGGCCCCCTCGTAGTGGCCCCGTAATCTGTAGACGTTGTCAGCAACCCGGTCATTTTGCCAAGGAGTGCAATGTGGTACTTACTGCTCCACGTGATCGGCCCTCTTCCTCTGCTCAACACTTTAGCAGGCAGAATTGCTCTGATCTACCGTCGGAAAACTAGCGCCCGCCGAATTGCAGAGCCATAGTTCGGAGGGTGTAGTCACAGGCTCAGGGTTGGGTTCAGGCTATGTAGGAGAAGCATCGAAGCTCATGTCCTCCTGTCCCCACTTAGATGTAAACATGGGTGGAGTCAACATTCCTTGCTTGGTAGACACCGGGTCCATGGTGTCTACAGTCACTGAAAGTTTCTTTACTCAGCATTTTGAGCCTTGGGGTCAAAAGAAACTCCAATCTTGCCACTGGTTGCAGCTCAGAGCAGCCAATGGGCTGGCCATTCCCTACCTCGGTTACTTGGAGCTAGACATTGAGCTCTGTGGAAAGAGGATGGCAAGCTGCGGGGTCCTGGTGGTCAAGGACCCTCCTGATGGTGTCTCCGCTGCTGTCCCTGGTATCTTGGGGATGAATGTAATCCGCAGATGTTATCAGGAGCTCTTTGGCCAGCATGGTTTAGCCCTGTTCTCCTTGCCTCCTGTATCAGGTGCTCCAGAATCTATCATTCACGCGCTTCAAAAGTGCCATCAGGCCAGTGTGCAGGCCCCTCCTGATGTTGCTGGTAAGGTCAAAGTGCGTGGCCGGAAGGCTTGTCGAATTCCTGGTGGCATGATGAAAATTGTGGCAGCCACATGCTCACAACAGTACTCCAGTGGCACTGTATTGTTCGAGCCCTTGGACTCAGGCCTTCCGGCTGGATTGCTCACCTCTCCTGCTCTGGTTCGGGTGGAGGGAGGCACAGCATACATCCCCATTGTGAATGTAGGCTCCACAGACGTGTGGCTCTACTCCCGCACCGTGGTAGGCACCTTGGATGAGGTTAAGGTGGTCAACTTACCTGCTGGTGTCACAGAAGTTCCTTCAGTGGTGGCTACAGTGGCATCACAGGCTCTGTCTACATCTGTACAGGACCATATAAATGCCATGGACCTATCTGCCTTGCCTGCTGAGGAGCAGTTAGAGGTGCGGTCTCTCCTTACCAGGCACACCTCCATCTTTTCTGCCCACGATGGGGACTTGGGTTGCACCAACCTGTTGGCTCATGACATTCCTCTCCTTGACGACATCCCAGTGAGGCAACGCTATAGGCGCATTCCTCCGTCTGAGTATGAGGTGGTCAAAGATCACATCAACCAACTCCTTGAAGCACAGGTCATAAGGGAGAGTAGCAGCCCCTATGCGTCCCCCATCGTGCTTGTTAAAAAGAAGGATGGCAGTCTGCGCATGTGTGTGGACTACAGACAGCTGAACAACAAGACCAGGAAGGACGCTTTTCCACTTCCTCGCATTGAGGAGTCTCTTGATGCACTGACCGGTGCCCGCTGGTTTTCCATTATGGACCTAGCCAGTGGGTATAACCAGGTTCCAGTTTCCGAGGCAGACCGGCCCAAAACTGCATTCTGCACTCCATTTGGCCTCTTTGAATGGAATCGAATGCCCTTTGGACTCTGCAATGCCCCCAGCACCTTCCAGAGGTTGATGCAGCGGATTTTCGGCGACCAACAATGCCAATCCCTGCTTCTGTATCCTGCCGACAACGCCAGTTTGTAGCGGCACGTGGGAGTGATTGTTTGAAATACTATCTAAGTAAGAAGCCAGACAACGCCACCTTGGGAATTGCACCCAAGGAAATAATTATCCTAAGTATCAATAAGGCACTCAGGTTCGTAATACTGAGGGGCAGGAGACGTGGTTCCAATTCATCAAATGTTTTATTTCCTATATTAAAATATCGTTGAAAACACAATAAGAACAACATACACACTGGAAATAAAGGGGGAAATCCCCCTTTAGGGATGCTGAGGCTTACCAGTGGATGGAGGTGACGGGGGGTGAGAGGGATCCCAACAAAGTAAATTAAGGCACCCGTGATCCTACACACTCATACGAAGGAACACCAAAATCAGGGGGAACACAGCACGACACACAAAAAGGGGGGAAGCCGCCACCGGGGACACCAGCACCACACCTTTGGCTCTCAGCAACTAAAGAGGGGCAAACGAGACACAATTACTGGGATAAACAGTCAACACAAATTAATACACAGACCAACACATAAGTATAAAGACAATAAAAAGTCAATAATACAACGAAATACTGATCAGAAACAGAGATTAAATGAAATAAACAAAACAAACTTAACTCAACAGGGTCAATAAAATAACTAATCAGAAACAGAGATGAATCGAATAGTCCGCGATAACAATGTTTAAAATATGGCCCTGTAGTGAAGGGCAAGGGGACACAAAGGCACAGTGACACCAAGAGGCACTGCAGACAATGCAGGCCAAGAGCAACACCCGCTAGGCAGTAGTGTAGCGGTGAAGCACAGTAGGGCAGGCAAGCCAGCTGTGCAGACAGACACAGCCGTGAGGGCAGGCAAGCCGTCCAGGCAACACTCAGTCAAGCAGCAGTGTAGCGGTGAAGCACAGTAGGGCAGGCAAGCCAGCTGTGCAGACAGACACAGCCGTGAGGGCAGACCAGCCGTCCAGGCAACACTCAGTCAGGCAGGCAAGACAGTCGTAGTAGCCGTGGATGCAACACCAACGTAGAGGCAAAACAGCAGTCCTTCTTGATCACGCTTCCAGCGCAGAGCCGATCAGGCCAAGTTCAGACAAACACAGCAGGAGAGCTTCATTTACAGCGGCAGCAGACATGGGCTGCAGGATCCCTGCAAGGGTCTACAACCAGCGATGCATTTAGTATTTAGGCTAATTGCCATGCTAGGTGTACAACAAACGGCAGCCACTGCAAACTCACCGGTGCCAGCGGAGAAAGCACGTCAGCGGAACCCGGAAGTGGCCTTCGTGCCAAAGAGCAAGAGGGAGCAAGAGCGACACTGACCCCTCTTTATAAAGGTTGCCCCGTGTGGTGATAGGGCTGAACAGTCTATCCTGCTACAGTCATTATCTTCGTTACGGTTGTTACTAACGTTAGATGACTGCACTGGTGGAACTGGAAGTAGCACTGCACTGTAAAACCGAATAAGTTAGCAGAACTCAAAAATTTTGAGGCAATGACTTGCCTCAAAATTTTTGAGTTTATCAACTCAAAAAACTCAAGTTCTCAGTACTCAAAAGTTTTGAGTTCTGAGAACTCAAGTTTTGAGTTCTGAGAACTCAAAAGTTTTGAGTTCTGAGAACTCAAAAGTTTTGAGTTCACAGAACTCAAATGTTTTGAGTTCTCAGAACTCAAAACTTTTGATTAGGTGCTACTTAACTAATTTAAGTTACTATGACTTAAAGTTGTCAGTTTTCAGAACTCAAAAGTTTTGATTAGGTGCTACTTAACTAATTTAAGTTACTATGACTTAAAGTTGTCAGTTTTCAGAACTCAAAAGTTTTGATTGGGTGCTACTTGATTATATTCAGTTACTACGACTTAAAGTTTTCAGTTTTCTATCCGTGGGAATAAGTTAACAGAACTTAAAAAAATAAGTACACAACCACATTATTTGAACTTAATAAAAAATAGTTTTATGTACACAAGTCAAACATAAATACAATAGAATCACTATAATTAAACAACTTTACAACAGTTAAATATGGCAAATAGAAAATAAAAACAAATAGAAAAATAGAAAAAATGAACAGTGCACACTGTGTAGTAGGCCTATTGATAAATGTATAGAAAGAAGGATACCTCAGTGAGGTATTATTGAAGGCCTTCTGAATCAAAGTTCTTTGCTTACTTCTTAAGGCATTATTGTGACAAAGGGAAAGAACTTTGATTCACAATAATAATACCTCACCCCACATCCTTTCTACACATTTATCATCAAGTCATTCTTGAGTGTCTGCAACCTGGGCGACAGTTTACCAGCTTCTAGACCAAGTACAATCTTCTGAACGAATTCAAAAGTGTTGGTCAGCGCTTTAGGATAGCTGAGGTGTAGTGCATAAATCAGTCCAAACATGACCAGGAAGGCATCACCAAATCTGGGGAGGCTGATCACGATGTCACTTTCGAGGACGACAGAGATTTTCACAGGCTGGTAGTGAACTGGACTTGTGTCATGGTCACTGATGACAGTAAGGAGGGCCACAGCAACATCGTCAAGCTCTGGCTCATCAGGCTCCTGAATGAATGAAAGAGACATACTAATCACAAACTAATCCATGGTTTCTACTAATATAAGAGTTAAATAGAATTATTTTTTCCACAAAATAGTACTTAATTTATTTTATAACGTTTTTTTTGGTTATTGTTGTTGACAAATCATCTCTCCTTATCATTTAAGTACTGCTGGTGCAGCACAAAGCTAAGTATATGGAGTTATGTTTGTAAGTTGTAAGTAAAAACAGAAGATGCGTGTTCTGGACACAGGAATCAGCCAAGTTACCAGAGAATCTAAGTGGCGGGAGATAGACTGATACTAAGCTCAAGAACACATACAGGAAAATGTTTTACTAAACTTCTTGTCGCTTTGAACAAAACACCAAGCCAGTTCATTTGTAGTAGGGTGAAATAAAACAGACCATACCTCTCCAAATCACACAAACTGTATGGATAGACTAAACAAGGGTAAGTCCTAAAACATGTTAGTATTTTGATTAACTGTTCACTTAATATACAGTGGTACTGTTCATTATTTAAGGAGACTCACTGTGCAGGTTCTGAAAAATCCAGAGACTTCCTCGTTCAGATACACAGGAAGTGCATGGAGAACAGTGGTGCGCCTGGTGTGGATGTCATGGATTTCCTATTAAGATAAAAAACAGAAGTGTATATACTGAAAAGTTTACTGAACAATGTTGATTTTAAACAGTCCAATCAGAACATATGTCCACAAATAACCTCTACACATCTTTAATGCAATCAGACAAATAGCAAACACAAAGTGGACTAATTGTAAAATGTAAAAGCTCATTTGAATCATTGAAGCTGTCCAATGTTAGAGGTTCAACCTACGACATGTATAATAATCTATTCACCTGTTCATCGTGGATTCGTAAAATGTCTGCCAACGCAACTGCTGTGGTCCCAGTTTTAGTCGCCTTCTGTCGAAATAACGTCATCAGTCTACGAATATGGCGGTCAAGCTCTGCGTAGAAGGTGTTGGGCAGGTTCCGGTTTGTAACCATCTGGAACTCTGCATACACCTACATTTAAAAACAGCATCAGGACAATACAACAACATCAATTAGTCAGTTCAACTTGGAGGATCTCTTAAACTTCTATAACGCAGCAAATAGCCGCCAAATGAGTAAGAACCACAACTTTCACTTTAAACCACACAGAATGTGCAATATGTTAACACAGGAAAAAAATATCCATATTACCACACTCTATTTTAAGAGCAGGCCAGGTCCATGAGCTCGTTCACTGGTGGGCAGGAGTTTACTATGGTCTGTCCGCGCAGGGCAAATGTGGTCTGCATCATCTTGGTAATGAGAGGCAGGTTCTTCTCAGTCTTCTTCAGTTCTTCAGCAATTGTCTGCCTCAACTGCTGAATGATGACTGAAATGTACACACGCAATCAGTATAGAGGCATGGAAGAGGGCTGTGCTGCAGTCTGTAGTGTTTCAATAACTGTATTCTGGAAGTGAAAGAAGGAGCGCACAACTTACACTGCCAGACCATATCGGAACAAGCCACCTGAAAGGAAAAAAAATGACAAAGTTTAGACCTCCATCAACAACATTCAAACCAGAATTACTTACAACTCAATATAACAAAAAGTTCATTACTATTAGCTTACAAAAACATGACCATGGAATACAGAATACACAACACTGCTGTGCGGTCGGAAACCTAGGCTGTAAAAGCCAGCTGGCTAGCTAATGACCAGCTAGCCATAAGTTATCCCTTACACGTGTTCTAACCACCATGAATGGAAGGAAACCACGTGCTCGAAATTTTAACACCGTTTTGGGCTTCGGTTTGGTTTAGATAGTAAAAGTTAGTAACCAGAGTTAGCTCTTAAAAACAAGATTCATTTTCCCATAACCTGAATACATTTACATTACATTTAGGGCATTTGTCAGACGCTTTTATCCAAAGCGACTTACAAAGAGTACAATTGTTGAAGACAGCAATATATCTCCGTGGTGCATAAAGATAAGAAAAAGAGTAGGTTTCAAGCATTCCTGCTAAATAGTGCAACGTTATATGAGCCTCATGTGCTCTGCACTACACCAACATGCGAGACTAGCGAGAACAATTGAGCGAAATTATATTTTTAAATCAGGTAGATTAAATGAGCAGAAATAACTAACTATAATTGGTATAATGTATGTGATGTATCTATTAATTAATTAATACTTTAAGTAACTTACCATGCACTTTGGACAAGATCTTGGAGTTCTTCAACGCGGTTGGGGGGAGGAGAGCAAATGATCGCGGTGGAGTGGTGTGGAGTGGGGGAGGGGGGTGGAGCGAATCAAATGGGGGTGGGGGGTGGGTTGAAACCGCCCGTCAAGGGGAGAGGGGGGAGGGGCGTGTTGCTGAAACAGTTCATGGAGGGGGGAGGGGCGTGTTGCTGAAACAGTTCATGGAGGGGGGAGGGGCGTGTTGCTGAAACAGTTCATGGAGGGGGGAGGGGCGTGTTGCTGAAACATCGTCTGACCCTCAAGGGTGGCGACTAGACCAATGTGTGCGTTCATGCAGCGTTTCCGCTGGTAAGGTTTCCACGGCTAAAACCTTGCCGCCACACCATACATTTGATAATAAAGAATAGGGCTGTCAAGGTTAATGCGTTACTAACGCGTCGCCGTTAACGCCCCCCCCCGTTCGGACCTGAAGTCCCGCCGCCACCCTCCCCCCCCACCCCCACCGCTGGCCATCGCGACCTGAATCCCCCCCCCGTCTGACACCCATGAGATCAATTCCACAGGAATCACTGCTTCCATGAGTATATACCACACACCCAACCCCAGATAAATGCCAGAAGAACCCATGCCTGTGGATTAAAGACCAAAGATCGTACCTCTTGTCTTGTGTTCTGACCGACGCGAGTGCGAGTGCGCGCGATATACAGAGTCATCATATACAGTCCTTTAAAGTCCTCCCCAATACCCACTATAATGTTACTGACATCAGACACATGAATGTTGAAACAATAGAAATCAGTGGAATTTATCATTTTGAATATGTAATTACTTAATTATTTAAATTATTTTATTTTATTTTATTATTATTATATATTATTATATTATTATAATTATGATTTAATTATCGTGCTTAAGTTATGCTTTTAAGTTATGCTTACTTAATACACAAATAGTTCAAGTCAATCAAGTTAATCAATCAAGTTAAGTTGCAGTTACTCAAAAAAGGACGACAAGTCACACGAACTCAACATTTTTGAGTTCGTAGAACTTTTTTGAAACTTTGAGTACACACTACTTAATCTATTTGATTACTTTGAACATTCGGGTTTACAGTGTGGTGGAAATTGTTTTTGGGGTATTTTTTTTATCACATTTGTAAATTTTGGAAAGTTTCCAGCCAGCCTTGCTCTACGGTTAATCTGACATGCAAGCGCAACGTATGAAGGGCCATGTGGAGTTTGGCAAACGATGCTCTATCGTCCGGAGAAACGTTCTGTGATTGGTGGTTAGGGTTAGGAGCAGGGGACTGAAAGATAAATAACCAATCACATCAGCGCAGTCCTTATGGATGATCCAATCCAGCACCAACCATGAAGTTTTACATCAAATCAATGTAAATGTGGCCGCGACTGGCGCATGTGGGTGCTCGGTAACCTCCGTTGGTGCTCGGGAATCTCCGTGGGTTCTCCGGCTCCGAAGCACCCACGGTATTGGCGCCTTTGAGTGATCATTTCACTACAAAATGAATGAATAATCGTGATCTCAATGTTGATAAAGAATTATCGGGATTACCATTTTGTTCATAATCTTGAAGCTTGTCTGGTTTATACAAGATATAGCGACTGGTATAAATGTGCGTGCGTGCGTCAGAGGTCGCGCTACACTTTCTCGTTGTCCGTCAGGCGCGTTGTTTTATGGGAGCGGGCATTTTGTGCCACCGGTACGTTAAGCTAGATTCAATTCAAGATTCAAGAGACTTTATTTATCCCGAGGGAAATTAAGGTGCAACAGTTGAAACAGGGGGAATAAATGCACACAAAATATACTAATACCTAAAAACTAAATAACAACAAACTAAACTAGTATAAACAAAATATAACTAAATTAAATCTAAATGTATTGACAGAAAAGCTACGACAGTTACCAACCACCAGGGGGAGAACGAGATGGAGGTGTCATGAGCGCCTGCAGCCTCAAACCAGTTCTGTCTGCCGTCGACTCCAGGGTTCCTAGCTTTCACGTGACGTCACATCCTTATAGGAACGCCCACCTCGAGGGCAAAACAACGCGGCTTTCTTCTGCAGTCTGCCAGCTATTCAATAGCTTTTTCATTTAGGTATTGTGACAGAAAGAAGCCCCAGAGAGGAGAAGATAGTGAATTTGTGCTGTGGACGCGCCTCTGTCCCCGGGGAGGGCAAAGAATGGAAACCATCAAAGTACGTCTTTGCAGTGAACATTTAATCAAAGGTTAACTAAACACTGAGTATATTAGTTTTCGTACTTTAGTCATGTGTTTACGTAATCGTTCTGACATGGTTTGTTTTCGTGTACCGACGCAACCAGCGTCAGTGCCAACAACAGGTGGAGGGATAGAGGGGTTTAACAGTCTGCATTGTATCACAAGCGTTATATTAACCTAGCAATCAGGAGAACTTGAAACTTGTTGTATTCCAATTAAACTATTGCCACAGAGTTTATTTATATACAATTGTGTTTGACGTTTTTACCTGTTCATTTTGGTTTAAAATAATATTTTTGTGTCGTGATGACAGCTAGACAATGTCGTTGTACTTGTACAATGACTGTACAATGACAATAAAGACATTTTGATACTGTACCATCAGCAATATATTGTTTCCTACTTTTAAGTGTATTTGTTATTTAAGGGGATGAATTTGACAAAATATATGTATATATACATCGCTAAAGTGGGCTCTAGCTGGGACGTCGCTGTTCATAGTGATTGAAATATTGCAGCGGTGCTGTATATGGATCGCATGTGCCCAAAACGTACAGTTTGTTCACATATTGTTCTTTCTTTTTTTAAAGAGGTCATAATCTTGAAGCTCTTGTCTGGTTTATAACATATATAGCGACTGGTATAAATGTGAGTGAGTCAGAGGTCGCGCGAGACTCTCTCGTTGTCCGTCAGGCACGTTGTTGTATGGGAGCGGGCATTTTGTGCCACCGGTAGTGTAGACGCGTTGCTTATGGGATCGGCCATTTTAAACCACCGGTACGTTAAGCTACGACAGTTACCAACCACCAGGGGGAGAACGAGATGGAGGTGTCATGAGCGCAGCCGCGCAGCCTGCAGCCTCAAACCAGTTCTGTCTGCCGTCGACTCCAGGGTTCCTAGCTTTCACGTGACGTCACATCCTTATAGGAACGCCCACCTCGAGGGCAAAACTCGGACAGTCATACACATTCAGACATCAAGTATTACCAGCCATATAGTTTTTAAATGAAATAAAGGATATTTAATAGCATTCAATTCACAATTCATTAAATATACGGAATAACGCTTATATTGACAGAAGAACAAAGTTAGATGATCTCTCTGCAGTACACTTACACCACAGGTATATACAATATAACAGTTGTGCCTAATCTTATCCAGTATCTGAATGTCTCCGGGTCGACGCTCTCCTGAATGTTCTGCCACATACTGTAAAGCTCTCTGTTTAAAATCACGTCAGACTTTCGTCTGGTCGGCGCCATGTTTGTTTTCTCTTCTCTGTGTTGCAGCACGCGGTAGTGGCGTTGTTGTATGGGAGCGGACATTTTGTGGCACCGGTAGTCAAGACGCGTTGCTTATGGGATCGGCCATTTTAAACCACCGGTACGTTAAGCTACGACAGTTACCAACCACCAGGGGGAGAACGAGATGGAGGTGTCATGAGCGCGCAGCCTGCAGCCTCAAACCAGCCGTCGACTCCAGGGTTCCCAGCTTTCGCGTGACGTCACATCCTTATAGGAACGCCCACTTCGAGGGCAAAACAACGCGGCTTTCTTCTGCAGTCCGCCAGCTATTCAATAGCTTTTTCATTTAGGTATTTTAACCAGGTTTAGCCAAAATGCCGGACAGTTGTTGTGCGATCGGATGCACTAATCGACGAGGAGACAAGCTAGGGTTGTGTTTCCAGAGAGGAGAAGATTGTGGATTTGTGCTGTGGACGCGCCTCCGTCGTCGAGGAGGGCAAATAATGGAAACGATCAGAGTACACATGTCTTTGCAGTGAACATTTAATCAAAGGTTAACTAAACACTGAGTATCTTAGTTGTTGGACTTTTGTCATGTGTTTACGTAATCGTTCTGACATGGTCCGTTTTCGTGGACCGACGCAACCAGCGTCAGTGGCAACAACAGGTGAAGGGATAGAGGGGTTTAACCGTCTGCATTATATCACAAGCGTTGCATTATGTGATATTAACCTATCAAGTATTTAGTTTAGTTTAAAAGTAATCATATATATGAAATGTTAAGTGTCGTGATGGTTGCTAGACAATTTCGTTGTACTTGTACAATGACAATAAAGACATTGTGATACTGTAGGCCTACCATATGATCGATATATTGTTGTGCTTCTTTCGACACCTGTATTCATTATTTAAGGGGAGGTATTCTACACAAGATACTGTACATGTACACTTTGCCGAAGTGGGCTCTAGCAGGGCCGTCGCTGTTCATCGTGATTGAAATACTGCATACAGCGGGTGCTGTATCGCAAGTGTCCAACACGTACAATTTCTTCACATATACTGTATTTGTTTTACTTCTTTAGAGGTCATCTAAAAAGTCGTGGCTTAATTGTAATGGATGGGAATTTGAAAGGCCTGCCCTGCAGTTCTGTAAAAACATCCTATGTTGAACCCATCCAGGGCTCCCCATCAGTCACGTGACTGAAAACCGAGCAAAAGGACGTTGCCCCTAAAATTAATGAATAATCGTGATCCTAGTATTGATCAAAAATAATCGTGATTATCGTTTTGGCCACAACTAAGCTCTAGTCTGGTTTATACCAGATATAGCGTCTGGTATAAATGTGCGTGCGTCAGAGGTCGTGCTAGACTTTATCGTTGTCCGTCATGAAGATGGACAGGGTCATAACAATTCGGACATCATCATCATCCGTCATATTATACTTTTTTTTAATGAATGAAGCTTATTAAATAGCATTTCATTTTCATAAACGATCGACCACAAAACATTTAATATGCAGAATAACGCTAATATTGACAGAACAACAAACGTCGATCACGTCACTGCAGTACACGCAGTGGCGGCCGGTGACATCCGAAGTAGGAGGGGCGCAGGGGTAAAACATTTTTTTTTTAAATCATATCTACTGTGCAATACCGGATTTGCCCAGACGGTGGCGCCATTTCACCATGTAAACGACCGAGAGGGCTAATTAAAAATAAAAAACTATACATATTATAAACCTCACCGTTACTCATTCTACTCTGTATTGTATATATGTATATTGACTGAACATTCCTTTACTTACTGCTTAATTTCTTTTTTTACTTTATTTTTACTGTATGTAGCACAATCAATCAGTATTCTGTATTTTGTTGTGACAAATAATAAACAAACTTGAAACTTATGGTGAAAGAACATTTATTATATGGTGCCTAGTAGAAAATAAACATAAGAAAAAAATATGGTCTTATATTAGAAAGACTACCCAGTGTGCCATCACAAATAATACCTAAATATGGTCTTACATTCGATTGTGCAAAAGTAATTAGAACAAAATAGAAGATAATAAAATAGACCTGATACAAGTCCTGAGATAAAATGCAATACAATGTTAAGCTTACAAATTAAAAAGGTACTGGGTCCTATGTACACTACACTACTATACAATATACAGTTTAATCTATGTACCTATGCTATACTAACTATACAAGAACCACTTAGCAAACCAGGTTCTGGAAAACGACCGAATATATAGCCTTCCTCGGTCTGTTGCTGGTTGCTGAATGCTGATGTCAGGCTGATGAGGTCCAAACTCTTTCACTCTGAGTTTTTCTTGCAGTGTTCGACTTTCAAATGGTGTTGCTTTGAGGGATTTGACAGAATTGTCCATGGTAGCTAGTGTAATGGCTGTGTCCTGTACAGAACAAAAAAAAGAACAAACTTGCAACATGAGGTCTCTCCCACACACACGGGTCTCAATCTCCTCTCCTCAGACAGCAAGACGCAGCAAGAACTGACTCATTAACAAATGCTTCTGAATTTAACTAATTAAATAGAATACAAATGCTTAATACATTCGACCACAGCCTATATTAGCAGACAAACACACGGAGGACCCTGTAGCTAGCATTGGGGAAGCACGTGTCCACGATAAACTTACAAAACCCCAATCCACACCGTTTACATACAAATGACACAAGCTGCATGTTTATACAGCAAGACCAACATTTCTTATCCCCTTTACTTTACGTTTACATCGTCCACAATAAAAATAAATGTAAAACTATAATCGGGACAAAAACAAACAACAACGTACCTCTCCTCAGACAGCAAGACCCGAACTGAGAGCAGAGCAGTACAGGCTTTACAAATAAGGTTCAACTAGGCTATGAATTGCGCATGCGTGACTGGTTTTCTTTGCTCACGCATTCACGCATGCGCCACTCAATTTGCTCACGCATGCGCCACTCAATTTGAGTCGCGCATGCGTGACTGGTTTCCTTGTTCGGGCGCAATGAAATGCGCTCCCAGAGATCGTATTCAGGACCCTTGATAGGCTACATTTGCCTATCCAAATTTGGTACCTACCTCAAAACCTTGACCCTTGATAGGCTACATTGCCTATCAAATTTGGTACCTAGGTACCACATTTCTATGAGAGTGACGTCAATGACAAACGAGGGGGGAGAATAGCACGCACAACAATGATTTATATTTGCTATATTAACGTTATTGTGCATTTTAAACACAAACATACATAAAATGAGTAATTATTATTCATTTTAAACATGTTTAGTTTTTTTTTTTTTTTTTTTTTTTCCTCTCTCAACCAGGTGGGGCGGCGCCCCTGCGCCCCTATGGACGAGCCGCCACTGAGTACACGTATTCCACAGGTATAACAATTGTGCAGCGGCAGCCTCAAATCTGTCGACTCCAGGGTTCCTAGCTTTCACGTGACGTCACATCATTTTAGGAACGCCCACCTCGAGGGCAAATCTCGGACATGGTCAGAAATATTCGGACCTCATCACTTATTTCCAGTCATATTATTTTTTTTAACGAAACATCTATTTCGAAAAAATAATATGATGAAATAAGCTAGAGGTTATTTCAAAGCATTTCATTTTCAAAAACAATCGACCACAATACATACTATACAGAACAACGCTAATATAGACAGAAGAACAAAGTTAGATCAGGTCTCTGCAGTACACTAATACCACAGGTATATCAAATATAACAATACTGCCTCATTTTATCCAGTATCTGATTCCCTTCGGGTCGGCACGCGGTAGTCGCGTTGTTGTATGGGAGCGGGCATTTTGTGGCACCGGTAGTGTAGACGCGTTGCTTATGGGATCGGCCATTTTAAACCACCGGCACGTTAAGCTACGACAGTTACCAACCACCAGGGGGAGAACGAGATGGAGGTGTCATGGTGTCAGCCTGCAGCCTCAAACCAGTTCTGTCTGCCGTCGACTCCAGGGTTCCTAGCTTTCACGTGACGTCACATCCGTATAGGAACGCCCACCTCGAGGGCAAAACAACGCGGCTTTCTTCTGCTGTCCGCAAGCTATTCAATAGCTTTTTCATTTAGGTATGTTAACCAGGTTTAGCCAAAATGCCGGACAGTTGTTGTGTGATCGAATACACTAACCGACGAGGAGACAAGCTAGGGGTGTGTTTCTTTAGAAACCCGACCGAGAAAGAAACCCCAGAGAGGAGAAGACTGTGGATTTGTGCTGTGGACGCGCCTCCGTCGCCGAGTGGGGCATATAATGGAAACCATCAGAGTACACGTCTTTGCATTGAACATTTAATCAAAGGTTAACTAAACACTGAGTATCTTAGTATAGTTAGTTTTAGTAGATTTCGTATATTTTAGTCATATCTTTACGTAATCCTGTTCGTCTTCGTGTACCGACGCAACCAGCGTCAGTGGCCTTGACAAGTTAGTTAACAACAGTTGGAGGGATAGAGGGGTTTAACAGTCTGCATTGTATCACAAGCTTTACATAATGTTATATGAACCAAGCAATCAGGAGTTGGCCTACTTGAAAAGGGTTATATTCAAATGATATTCAGGCCACCTGAATATAAATAAACTGTTTATATATGGCAATT
The DNA here is from genome assembly GCA_027704905.1 of Muraenolepis orangiensis. Lineage (NCBI taxonomy): Eukaryota > Metazoa > Chordata > Actinopteri > Gadiformes > Muraenolepididae > Muraenolepis > Muraenolepis orangiensis. The sequence continues at coordinate 28,623,798 of CM051003.1, forward strand.
GTTTTACCTTGTACTTTTTAAAATCACAATAAAGGCATTTTGATGCTGTTAAGCGATATATTGTTGTTTCCTTCTTTTGACAAATGTTTGCTGCTTATTATTTAAGGAGAGGGTGCCACAAGACATATGTACACATCGCCAAAGTGGAGCTCTAGCGGGGACGTCGCTGTTTAAAGTGATTGGATTACTGCGGCACGTGCTGTGTGTTTGTATTGTAGTGTATTTTTATACACTAAGTATACAACTAAAACATTATCTGTGATACTGTATGCATTGTAAGGGCCATGCGTGTTGAGGTGACCAAAAGGCGTTGCCAGTAATGCGACCCCCTGGGGTTGCCAGAGATGCGACCAACAGGTGTGGCCAGGAAGGCGACCCCCCTTGGGGTTTGAGCTTGTAAACTTGTGACGTGACAATGAAGACACCGTGACCAACCAGAGTAGTGGATACTGGTTGTACCTCTCAGACCAATAGTATTAGTTGATGTTTGTTACTTTGACCAATAGGAGTAGTAGATGTTTGTGATACTATTTTCTATATAATGTTTGGCAAAGGAGCGCGTCGCCAGTCTGCAAATTGGCACGGCAGGCTCCATCATGCTGCAGCTGATGAATTTAATGCTTTGTTCAATAAAGACATTGAACTTAGTATCCGGACCTCTGAGAAAGATTCTTATTCCACCGAGTAGAAATTATACTACAGTATATATACATCGCAAGTGCCCAAAACGTACAGTCTGTTCACATATATTCGTTTTTCTTCTTTAAAAATGTCATCTTAAAAAGACGTGGCTTGAAACGGATGGGAAATGGAAAGGCCTGCGCTTCAGCTCTGTACAAAACATCCTAAATGATGTTTAACCCTCCAGGGCTCCCCGTCAGTCACGTGACTGAAAACTATGAGCAAAATGATATACTGTATATATATATATATATATATATATATATATATATATATATGCATACTAGGCAACCTAGCTCCTTTGACCAGGTGGTAGATGACCAGTACTACTCACATGAGCTCTTTGCAGGATCAACACCATGAAGAGCTAAGCCAGTACCTTCATTCACCGGAGCCCCTAGCTAGTTCAGCACCATGGAGAGCTCAGCCGGTAACTTCCATTCACCGGAGCCCCTAGCTAGTTCAGCACCATGGAGAGCTCAGCCAGTACCTTCATTCACCGGAGCCCCGAGCTAGTTCAGCACCATGGAGAGCTCAGCCGGTAACTTCCATTCACCGAAGCCCCTAGCTAGTTCAGCACCATGGAGAGCTCAGCCGGTAACTTCCATTCACCGGAGCCCCTAGCTAGTTCAGCACCATGGAGAGCTCAGCCGGTAACTTCCATTCACGGAGCCACTAGCTAGTTCAGCACCATGGAGAGCTCAGCCGGTAACTTCCATTCACCGGAGCCCTTAGCTAGTTCAGCACAATCAATACATTTAGATTTCATTTATAGTTATTTAAGTTATATTTTGTTTATACTAGTTTTGTTTAGTTAGTTGTTGTTATTTCATTTTTAGCTTTTAGGTATTAGTATATTTTTGTGTGCATTTATTCCCCCTGTGTCAACTGTTGCACCTTAATTTCCCTCGGGATAAATAAAGTTATCTTGAATCTTGAATCTTGAAAAACCATGGAGAGCTCAGCCGGTAACTTCCATTCACCGGAGCCCTTAGCTAGTTCAGCACCAGGGTTGTGCAACGTATGAGGTAAGAGGCTGACACATGAGGTAAGAGGCTGACACATGAGGTAAGAGGCTATAACATGAGATTGACACGGACTAAGCAAGAAACCGGGAGGACCTTTCTGAGTGATCTTTATTCCCTTTTTTCCAGGTGTGTCGTGCTTGACCTACCCGAGCCTAGGACCAGGACAACTGACCAGTTGGATACAATCTGGATACAGATGTTACCCCTAACCGGGAGGACCTTTTTCCCCATACCTTCACCTGCACCTGAAACCGCTGTTGTCCTCACTCTACCGACGGGCGCACGTCACACTATAGCGATGTTTCTTGTTTACCAATAATGACGTGATTTTCACGCATGCCCAGTTTTACAGTTGGCAAAAGGTCCTTGTTATTGGCATCTTTTACATTGAAAGTACGGCGTGCTCAAGATTCAAGATTCAAGATGACTTTATTTATCCCGAGGGAAATTAAGGTGCAACAGTTGAAACAGGGGGAATAAATGCAAACAAAATATATTAATACCTCAAAACTAAATAACAACAAACTAAACTAAACTAGTATAAACAAAATATAACTAAATTAAATCTAAATGTATTGACAGATGAATTGCACAAGTTTCAGTATTATTACTCTAATACGAAGGTATATACAATATACAACAATACGTATAGTGCAAATTGGCAGTAATAAAATACTAATAAATCGACTGCTCGACTGCTTAACGCGATTTTCTAGTCTCTGAATACGTGAAAAACCTCAACCAAGTCGCTAGTTCTAGATGTTCTTCTAAACTAAGTTATGATAAAGGTTCGGCTTCACTTCCAGACCCGTACACATTGAAAGGATGGCAAAATAACCACACTCTTTGGCCAGATTTGAGCTTCTGTGATATTTACACCTGGGTTTGACACATGGGCATAGACACGAAGGAGTCTCTCAAGGCTTTGAAAGCCTCAATTTTTCCTTAGTCGTCACGTTTAACTACTATTTAACCGTTATGTCATGCAAAATGCATTTTAATATGAGTTTTTGAACGGTTTCAATTCAAATAACTGAGATAATTCCTACCAAAACATTGAATAAAGCAATCTTGTTACGGTGGTTGACAGGGGGTGTGGTCAAGCCGCGGGCTTTGGCGGTGCACACACACACCTGTCGGCAATTGCAGAGACTGATTATGTCAATCACCTCACCTGGGGGTATATATACCGCGGCGTCCCTTGGGCACGTTGCTCGATCGTACGTTTGTACCCCCTGGATGTTACTCTACGAGCTCTCCGGTAATTATACTGTCTTCTACTACCTGTCGGTACTACGACCTCCCGGTATCCAGACTCCTTGCCTGTCCCAGACCATCCGCCTGTCTACTACGCGTCGGTACTACGCTACTCGACCTCCCGGTGTCCAGACTCCTCGCCTGTCCAGTGGCGGCTGGCCTATAGGGGGCGATGGGGCCCCACCCCCCCTAAACCACACGCACAAACAAAATATAAAAAACTAAAAAATATTTATATATAAATTGTCAATATGTGTGTGTTTCAAATATGGAATGCACCCAGAAATATGTGTAAAATATGATTTTAAAATAATTTGCGCAACATAATATGCTTTTCCTAGTATACATATGCCGAGTACACTGCAGCCTGAAGGTATTGTATGATGATGCTGCTGGGGCGCTTTTCAAATCGCCCCACGGAGGCGGGTCTCTGTAGCAGTTTAGCCAATTGCTGATTCAAGATATAAACGAGTGACATAAAATGTAGCCAATCAGCGTCCTCAAAACGTCTTCCCGTGGGGCGCTTTTCAAATCGCCCCACGGAAGACGTCATTTGTGTGCGTCACAGTGTACTACTAGGAAAAGCATATTATGCTCTGTCTCTGCGGACACACACGCACACACACACACACACACACACACACACACACACACACACACACACACACACACACACACACACACACACACACACACACACACAGACGCACACACACAGAGACGCACACGCACAGAGACGCACACTCACACACAGACACACACACGCACGCACACACGCACAAACACATACGCAAAAACACACACACACACACACTTACAAATATATGTCAGTGTTTTTTGTCAGTGTGTGTTATTGTTAACTCGTTGTTTCCTCTTAAATGTGTTTATGTATCCATGTACCAAATAAAGTCTAAAAGAATAGACTGTGGTGCCTTTGAGCTGGCCTTGCGTGGCCATGATGAAAGTGATGGACAGAAGGGCGACATTTCAATACAAAAAGTAATTGTATATAATGTAATTAACAATATGTAATTGTAAATAAAAAAATGGTATAGCCCCCCCTGGTGAAAAATGCACCAGCCGCCACTGCGCCTGTCCCAGACCATCCGCCTGTCTACTACCTGTCGGTACTACGCT
>CM051003.1:28628900-28661400 GCA_027704905.1 Muraenolepis orangiensis
TATTCCGGTTGTGAGGCAACCGCTCTACCTCCTGGGCTACACTGCCACCCAAGACCAAGGAGCTGATCGTGGACTTCAGAAAGACCAGAGCTGGCGCTCATGCCCCCATCCCCAACCCCAACGGGGCAGAGAGTGAGCATGTCTCCAGCTTCAAATTCCTGGAGTTCCACATCTACAAGGACCTCTCTTGGTCCCTCAACACTGCCTCACTGGTAAAGAAGGCTCACCAGCGGCTCTTCTTCTGAGGAAAGCTCACATGTCCCCTCAGATTCTGGTGAACTTTTACCTGTGTGCCATTGAAAGTATCCTCACCAACTGCATCACAGTGTGGTACAGCAACTGCACTGTTTCCGACCACTCTCAGTGCTGCAGAGTGGGGAAAACTGCCCAACGCATCGTTGGATTACCCCTCCCTGCAGTAAAAACTACCCACCACAAACGGTGTCTGAGGAAGGTACAAAAAATAGTCAAAGACACCTCCTACCCCAGCCATGGAGTGTTTTCCCTCGTCCCTTCCGGGAGGCGCTATTGAAAACTTTTTTCCAAGTCAAGTAGGCTTAGGAACAGCTTCTTCCCCTCAGCTGTCATCTCTCTGAAATCTGTACCCCGATGATAGCCCCCCCCCCCCCCCCCCCTCTGTACTTTTGCTGTACACTGACAATGCATTTGAATCTAATCTAATCAAATTGTTTATAGTCTTATAGTGTTTGTATTGGAACATAGGCTATAGTCTTATATAGTGTATTTATTAAAACATAGCCTTTTAATCAATTGATTAACGTAAATGAATAGCAAAATCCCCAGCATTGCCTCGGTGTTAGCCTCCGGTGGCAAAACCGAGTGTGTGTATGTCAAAGTTCTCTGAAGGGAGGATGTTGCAAACCCCTAGCCTATAGTCTTATAGTGTCTTTATGAGAACACAGCCTATAGTCTTATAGTGTCTTTATGAGAACACAGCCTATAGTCTTATAGTGTCTTTATTAGAACATCCCCTGTAGTCCTACGAGTGTCTGTATGAGAACATTGTCTGTAGTCATACCAGTGTCTGTATGAGAATATCACCTCTAGTCCTACTAGTGTCTTTTGTAGTTCTACCAGTTTGTGTATAGAACATTGCCTGTAGTTTTACCATTGTTCTTTCTCGGTTGCCTTTTGGCATGATTCATTTTTGTACATGCGGTGATCTCTGAACAACTCTGAACAATTTCCATCCCGCTATTCACTAAAGTGCACCAGTGTCTGTCTTTGTCTATCTAGTTGAACATTGGCAGCCACTTCTGCTCCTTCCAGCTTGTGTGTCTCGGTTCACAGTGTGGATGAATGCCATGCGTTTGCTTGCATGGTGATGAATTGTGACGATAAATTGGATGAAGAATGAATGCCTTGTTTGTGTGGGATTCCTCCTGAGCCTGTTTATCGTTGCCTAACACAAGTTGTTCAAACTATTTCAGACAGGATGCGGCTGTTTTATATGCAAAGAAGGGGTGTGGTGATAATATGAATTACTTTTTAAACTATTTTTTAACATGATAACCAAGCAGAAGAAAGAGTCTGTGTCTTAGTGGGATGTATTTGAAGAGACTATGAAGTACACATCCCTTCTGTTATGGGCAAACCAATTAATATGCACACACACACATATATATATATGACAAATTTCAGTTTTGCATGTGTGATGACAAGGTTAAACATTGTTTTTTGCTCTTTTTTTGGAATTATTAAAAAGCAATTATTTGCAGTTTACGTTCCTATATTCCTATAACCTTTCTATACCTTTGTATTCATTCACTGTAGCGCATACTAAATGTCTTAGGCATTAGTTTGCATGTTGTTAAGTATGATGTCAGATGGTGCAGAGTGGTAGCAGCGACAACCATTGTGCCGTTACCCAAAAAGACCAAGGGAACATGCCTCAATGACTATCGTCCAGTGGCTTTAACACCCATAGCCATAAAGTGTCTGGAGAAACTTTTCCATCCCTGAGTCCCGAGACCAACTCCAGTTTGCATACAGACCAAACAGGTCTTTAGACAACACCATTTCCCTGGCACTACAGTACTAGTACAGTACAGTACACTGCAGCACCTAGACAGAAGGAACACCTACGTCAGACTGCTGTTCAGTGACTACAGCTAGGCGTTCAACACTATTGTTCCCTCCAAGCTGATCCTGAAACTGAGGGACCTAGGTCTGGGCGCCCCCATCTGTAACTGGACTATGGACTTCCTGACGGGCAGGCCTCAAGTGGTGAAGATTGGGAACAACATCTTATCCACTCTGGTCCTCAACACCGGAGCACCCCAAGGCTGCTGCCTCAGTCCCCAGCTGTACTCGCTGTACACACATGACTGTACTGCCACGCACAGCAATAATCGGATTATCAAGTCTGCAGACGACACCACAGTCATCGGCCTGATTAGCGAGGGCGACGAAACGGAGTACAGAGATGAGGTAGTCCAGCTGATGCGATGGTGTGAGGACAACAGCCAGGAGCTCATTGTGGACTTCAGGAGCCACCAGGGCACCCACTCCACTATCAGCCTGGACACTGGTGGAAGTCGCTAGCTGCTTCCGTTTCCTTGTGCTACAGATTTCCGAAGAAGGCACACCAGCGCCTCTATGCTCTGCAGTGCCTCAGAAAAAACCGGAATAGGCCAGAGGTGGCTAGTTAACTTCTACTGTGGCACCTTAGAGAGTGTCCTGATGAGAAATGCACATTAAATTAGGAGACTGGTAAGTTTTGTGTGAAGTAAAAGTAATGCGCATTAAAGTTTCTGTTCACACACACACGGGAACCTGCGAAACCCGTAGTAGTTTTATTGCTTTGCACCCAAACTAGTTACTTCGGGATCGAAACCACCTACCCAAGGTGGCTTAGTTAATGCGCACTAGTTGGGTAGCGAATGCTTATTGCTTGCCAGTGTGAAAGCAAAAGCACATACCGTGAATACCGCGGTGCCGTAGAAACGTTGTTTTTTTTGCAATTCTATGCCTTTGTGGTTTGTTTGATTGCAACAGTCAACGTTACAACCATAGACAGAACGTAAGCAGATCTCACCAGTTAACACAATAACCAGTTAAACAGGAACACAGGCAACCACAAACATATTGTCTTGAAAAACATGAAACCGGTCCGTGGTTTAAAAAAGGTTGGGGACCACTGGTGTAGTGGCTACCCCAAAAGCAGCCTCCTTAAGGCCCCGTCACACCATAACGTTCTGGTCAGCGTTTGAGGAAACGTTGGTAATCGTCTGTGGTCGCTGGTATAGCGCCAGAAGAGCGTTGTGTGAACGCTGGTGAACGCTGGTAATCATCGGTAATCGGCGGTGATTGGAGATGGAGTGTGTGTGTGGGTCAGGACCAGTGCTCATAGTCATACACTCATCCGACATTGTGTGGCAATTTTCGGATTGGAGATGGAGTACAGAAGACATGGAGATGGCGATGGAGATGGAGTTTTGCAGTAGCCCCCCTCACACGCTTTTTTCCTCTTGGCGGCATGGTGTGCACTGTTCAATATCCAGAAGAACTGTCACGGTTATGGTGGTTGACAGGGGGCGTGGCCAAGCCCCGTGCGCTCGAGGCGCACACACACACCTGTCAGCAATTGCCATGGCTGATTGCTAATCCCCTCACCTGGGGTATATAGACCCTGGCTCTCCGTTACCCCGGGGTTACGGAATCGCAACGCTGATGTCCCGGAGATCCAGATTCTTTGCCTATCCCGCGTCACCCGCCTGTCTCACGTTACGCCGGTCTATACGAGCTCCCCGGTAATTATAATTACCTGTCCGGTACCTGTCGCTACTCCGACCTCCCGGTATATAGACTTCTCGCTCGTCCCTGATCATCCGCATGTCTGGTACCTGTCGCTATTCCGACCTTCCGGTACCCAGACTCCTCTCCCGTCCTGGACTACCTGCCGGTACTCCGCGGATCGACCTCCCGGTACCCAGACCCCTGGACTGTCCCTGATCACTCTCTTGTGTTGTGTTTGCTTGAAATAAAGCTCTGTTATAGCTCCACTGTGTCTTGGTCTGCGTTCTGGGTCCCACCGAACAATCCACTCGTGACAAGAACAGCTAAATCCACTGTGATTTCCCCACGTACCCGTTTGAACACAGTGACACGTCAGCACACGCTCATAGTTTTCAGGGGTGTCTTACTTGGTCGCTGGTACACGCTCCTCATGCGTTAGTCACACGCTAATTCATGCGTTAGTCACACGTTAGTCACACGCCAGATGTGTCCACCTCCCCTAGAACGCTCGAAAATTGAACGATTAGAACGTTCATAGAACGCTGACCAGAACGTTATGGTGTGACGGGGCCTTTAAGCTAGAGTCCTAACCCCAACCTTTATTCTAGTCTATTATTTATTCCTGTCTATTGTTAATGTAAACACACACTAGCACACACAGACACAGTAGACAGGGGGACACACCACATACAGTACAGTACACCCAAGTTCCAGGCTGTTCAGTGCCAGGGCTCCCAGCCATGGAGTTTTCAGCTTTACAGTGTGTGAGGAGAATGTCACGGTTACAGTGGTTGGCAGGGGGCGTGGCCAAGCCGCGTGCGCTGGCGGCGCACACACACACACCTGTCAGCAATTGCCGTGTCTAATGACTAATCACCTCACCTGGGGGTATATATACCCTGGCGTCCTGTTACCCCTTTGTCAGGTCGTTCGTCGTACTGTGTTCATGCTACCATGTACTTTATGGTTCCTACTTTGTACTTTATGGTTGCTACGTTGTACTACATTCTGGACGGAATCGTTACGCCGATGTCCCGGAATCCAAATTCATTGCCTGTCCCACGTTACTCATCGGTCTATACCTGTCGCTACTATGACCTCCCGGTATCCAGACTCCTCGCCTGTCCATGACCATCCACCTATCTGCTACCTGTCGGTACTACGCACCTCGACCTCCCGGTATCCAGACTCCTCGCCCGTCCCGGACCACGCACCTGTCTACTCCCTGCCGGTACTACGCTGATCCGACTTCCCGGTATCCAGACCCCTTGCCTGTCCCCGTTCACTCTTGTGTCTTGTGTGCGTAAATAAAGCATTATGTTATAGCTCCACTGTGTCTTGGTCTGCGTTCTGGGTCCCACCGAACTATCCATTCGTGACAGAGAAGACGGAGTGAACGGAGTGATACTGGGTTATAAGGTACACACACACACACACACACACGCACACACACATACACGCTACACACACGCCACACACAAGCACACACACACACACACACACAAACACAGACACACACACATACACACGCACACACACTCGATTCTCCCCTCTTTTAGAACACCTCTTTTTTTTTTTCAGGAGGGGAAGGAGGTTTAGGTGGAGGATGAGGGGGAGAACAAAACTAATGAGCCAGATGTGAAACAGAGAAGATGGTGACAGAGGGAGGACGACAGCAGGTGTTGTGTGTGTGTGTGTGTGTGTGTGTGTGTGTATCTGTGTGTGCATGGGTGTGTGTTTGTGTATGTGTATGTATGTGTTTGTGTGTGTTCATATTTGTGTGTGTCTGTGCGTGTATGTGTGTGTGTTTGTGTATCTGTGTATCTGTATTTGTATTTGTTGTGCAGCAGTATAGCTCAGGAGGTAGAGCGGTCAATGCTGGTTCGATCCTCGACTCCTCCTAGCAAAAAACACTGTCGAGGTGTCCTTGAGGAAGACACCCTAACCCTAACTGCTCCCCGGGCGCTGTATAAATAGCTTACCGCTGCTCCTAATACTAGCATGGGTTAAATGCAGAGAAATTCCTTTTACTGTACTGTACTTGCTGTACACTGACACATTTGAATAATAATAATAAAAATAATGTGTGGGTTTGTTTTTGTGTATGTGTGTGTGACAATGTAGCGTGGAGACAGCTTGTGTCCCACCCATCTTAAACAACTATTAGTGGGTGACACTTACACACCCACACCTTGTCGAGCAGGAACACAGTAGGGCAAAGTGTGTGTGTGTGTGTGTGTGTGTGTTTGAGAGTTGTAGTTTTATGCTAGGAGGAGCTGGGGATTGAAACCAGTAATATTCCGGTTGTGAGGCAACCGCTCTACCTCCTGGGCTACACTGCCACCCAAGACCAAGGAGCTGATCGTGGACTTCAGAAAGACCAGAGCTGGCGCTCATGCCCCCATCCCCAACCCCAACGGGGCAGAGAGTGAGCATGTCTCCAGCTTCAAATTCCTGGAGTTCCACATCTACAAGGACCTCTCTTGGTCCCTCAACACTGCCTCACTGGTAAAGAAGGCTCACCAGCGGCTCTTCTTCTGAGGAAAGCTCACATGTCCCCTCAGATTCTGGTGAACTTTTACCTGTGTGCCATTGAAAGTATCCTCACCAACTGCATCACAGTGTGGTACAGCAACTGCACTGTTTCCGACCACTCTCAGTGCTGCAGAGTGGGGAAAACTGCCCAACGCATCGTTGGATTACCCCTCCCTGCAGTAAAAACTACCCACCACAAACGGTGTCTGAGGAAGGTACAAAAAATAGTCAAAGACACCTCCTACCCCAGCCATGGAGTGTTTTCCCTCGTCCCTTCCGGGAGGCGCTATTGAAAACTTTTTTCCAAGTCAAGTAGGCTTAGGAACAGCTTCTTCCCCTCAGCTGTCATCTCTCTGAAATCTGTACCCCGATGATAGCCCCCCCCCCCCCCCCCCTCTGTACTTTTGCTGTACACTGACAATGCATTTGAATCTAATCTAATCAAATTGTTTATAGTCTTATAGTGTTTGTATTGGAACATAGGCTATAGTCTTATATAGTGTATTTATTAAAACATAGCCTTTTAATCAATTGATTAACGTAAATGAATAGCAAAATCCCCAGCATTGCCTCGGTGTTAGCCTCCGGTGGCAAAACCGAGTGTGTGTATGTCAAAGTTCTCTGAAGGGAGGACGTTGCAAACCCCTAGCCTATAGTCTTATAGTGTCTTTATGAGAACACAGCCTATAGTCTTATAGTGTCTTTATGAGAACACAGCCTATAGTCTTATAGTGTCTTTATTAGAACATCCCCTGTAGTCCTACGAGTGTCTGTATGAGAACATTGTCTGTAGTCATACCAGTGTCTGTATGAGAATATCACCTCTAGTCCTACTAGTGTCTTTTGTAGTTCTACCAGTTTGTGTATAGAACATTGCCTGTAGTTTTACCATTGTTCTTTCTCGGTTGCCTTTTGGCATGATTCATTTTTGTACATGCGGTGATCTCTGAACAACTCTGAACAATTTCCATCCCGCTATTCACTAAAGTGCACCAGTGTCTGTCTTTGTCTATCTAGTTGAACATTGGCAGCCACTTCTGCTCCTTCCAGCTTGTGTGTCTCGGTTCACAGTGTGGATGAATGCCATGCGTTTGCTTGCATGGTGATGAATTGTGACGATAAATTGGATGAAGAATGAATGCCTTGTTTGTGTGGGATTCCTCCTGAGCCTGTTTATCGTTGCCTAACACAAGTTGTTCAAACTATTTCAGACAGGATGCGGCTGTTTTATATGCAAAGAAGGGGTGTGGTGATAATATGAATTACTTTTTAAACTATTTTTTAACATGATAACCAAGCAGAAGAAAGAGTCTGTGTCTTAGTGGGATGTATTTGAAGAGACTATGAAGTACACATCCCTTCTGTTATGGGCAAACCAATTAATATGCACACACACACATATATATATATGACAAATTTCAGTTTTGCATGTGTGATGACAAGGTTAAACATTGTTTTTTGCTCTTTTTTTGGAATTATTAAAAAGCAATTATTTGCAGTTTACGTTCCTATATTCCTATAACCTTTCTATACCTTTGTATTCATTCACTGTAGCGCATACTAAATGTCTTAGGCATTAGTTTGCATGTTGTTAAGTATGATGTCAGATGGTGCAGAGTGGTAGCAGCGACAACCATTGTGCCGTTACCCAAAAAGACCAAGGGAACATGCCTCAATGACTATCGTCCAGTGGCTTTAACACCCATAGCCATAAAGTGTCTGGAGAAACTTTTCCATCCCTGAGTCCCGAGACCAACTCCAGTTTGCATACAGACCAAACAGGTCTTTAGACAACACCATTTCCCTGGCACTACAGTACTAGTACAGTACAGTACACTGCAGCACCTAGACAGAAGGAACACCTACGTCAGACTGCTGTTCAGTGACTACAGCTAGGCGTTCAACACTATTGTTCCCTCCAAGCTGATCCTGAAACTGAGGGACCTAGGTCTGGGCGCCCCCATCTGTAACTGGACTATGGACTTCCTGACGGGCAGGCCTCAAGTGGTGAAGATTGGGAACAACATCTTATCCACTCTGGTCCTCAACACCGGAGCACCCCAAGGCTGCTGCCTCAGTCCCCAGCTGTACTCGCTGTACACACATGACTGTACTGCCACGCACAGCAATAATCGGATTATCAAGTCTGCAGACGACACCACAGTCATCGGCCTGATTAGCGAGGGCGACGAAACGGAGTACAGAGATGAGGTAGTCCAGCTGATGCGATGGTGTGAGGACAACAGCCAGGAGCTCATTGTGGACTTCAGGAGCCACCAGGGCACCCACTCCACTATCAGCCTGGACACTGGTGGAAGTCGCTAGCTGCTTCCGTTTCCTTGTGCTACAGATTTCCGAAGAAGGCACACCAGCGCCTCTATGCTCTGCAGTGCCTCAGAAAAAACCGGAATAGGCCAGAGGTGGCTAGTTAACTTCTACTGTGGCACCTTAGAGAGTGTCCTGATGAGAAATGCACATTAAATTAGGAGACTGGTAAGTTTTGTGTGAAGTAAAAGTAATGCGCATTAAAGTTTCTGTTCACACACACACGGGAACCTGCGAAACCCGTAGTAGTTTTATTGCTTTGCACCCAAACTAGTTACTTCGGGATCGAAACCACCTACCCAAGGTGGCTTAGTTAATGCGCACTAGTTGGGTAGCGAATGCTTATTGCTTGCCAGTGTGAAAGCAAAAGCACATACCGTGAATACCGCGGTGCCGTAGAAACGTTGTTTTTTTTGCAATTCTATGCCTTTGTGGTTTGTTTGATTGCAACAGTCAACGTTACAACCATAGACAGAACGTAAGCAGATCTCACCAGTTAACACAATAACCAGTTAAACAGGAACACAGGCAACCACAAACATATTGTCTTGAAAAACATGAAACCGGTCCGTGGTTTAAAAAAGGTTGGGGACCACTGGTGTAGTGGCTACCCCAAAAGCAGCCTCCTTAAGGCCCCGTCACACCATAACGTTCTGGTCAGCGTTTGAGGAAACGTTGGTAATCGTCTGTGGTCGCTGGTATAGCGCCAGAAGAGCGTTGTGTGAACGCTGGTGAACGCTGGTAATCATCGGTAATCGGCGGTGATTGGAGATGGAGTGTGTGTGTGGGTCAGGACCAGTGCTCATAGTCATACACTCATCCGACATTGTGTGGCAATTTTCGGATTGGAGATGGAGTACAGAAGACATGGAGATGGCGATGGAGATGGAGTTTTGCAGTAGCCCCCCTCACACGCTTTTTTCCTCTTGGCGGCATGGTGTGCACTGTTCAATATCCAGAAGAACTGTCACGGTTATGGTGGTTGACAGGGGGCGTGGCCAAGCCCCGTGCGCTCGAGGCGCACACACACACCTGTCAGCAATTGCCGTGGCTGATTGCTAATCCCCTCACCTGGGGTATATAGACCCTGGCTCTCCGTTACCCCGGGGTTACGGAATCGCAACGCTGATGTCCCGGAGATCCAGATTCTTTGCCTATCCCGCGTCACCCGCCTGTCTCACGTTACGCCGGTCTATACGAGCTCCCCGGTAATTATAATTACCTGTCCGGTACCTGTCGCTACTCCGACCTCCCGGTATATAGACTTCTCGCTCGTCCCTGATCATCCGCATGTCTGGTACCTGTCGCTATTCCGACCTTCCGGTACCCAGACTCCTCTCCCGTCCTGGACTACCTGCCGGTACTCCGCGGATCGACCTCCCGGTACCCAGACCCCTGGACTGTCCCTGATCACTCTCTTGTGTTGTGTTTGCTTGAAATAAAGCTCTGTTATAGCTCCACTGTGTCTTGGTCTGCGTTCTGGGTCCCACCGAACAATCCACTCGTGACAAGAACAGCTAAATCCACTGTGATTTCCCCACGTACCCGTTTGAACACAGTGACACGTCAGCACACGCTCATAGTTTTCAGGGGTGTCTTACTTGGTCGCTGGTACACGCTCCTCATGCGTTAGTCACACGCTAATTCATGCGTTAGTCACACGTTAGTCACACGCCAGATGTGTCCACCTCCCCTAGAACGCTCGAAAATTGAACGATTAGAACGTTCATAGAACGCTGACCAGAACGTTATGGTGTGACGGGGCCTTTAAGCTAGAGTCCTAACCCCAACCTTTATTCTAGTCTATTATTTATTCCTGTCTATTGTTAATGTAAACACACACTAGCACACACAGACACAGTAGACAGGGGGACACACCACATACAGTACAGTACACCCAAGTTCCAGGCTGTTCAGTGCCAGGGCTCCCAGCCATGGAGTTTTCAGCTTTACAGTGTGTGAGGAGAATGTCACGGTTACAGTGGTTGGCAGGGGGCGTGGCCAAGCCGCGTGCGCTGGCGGCGCACACACACACACCTGTCAGCAATTGCCGTGTCTAATGACTAATCACCTCACCTGGGGGTATATATACCCTGGCGTCCTGTTACCCCTTTGTCAGGTCGTTCGTCGTACTGTGTTCATGCTACCATGTACTTTATGGTTCCTACTTTGTACTTTATGGTTGCTACGTTGTACTACATTCTGGACGGAATCGTTACGCCGATGTCCCGGAATCCAAATTCATTGCCTGTCCCACGTTACTCATCGGTCTATACCTGTCGCTACTATGACCTCCCGGTATCCAGACTCCTCGCCTGTCCATGACCATCCACCTATCTGCTACCTGTCGGTACTACGCACCTCGACCTCCCGGTATCCAGACTCCTCGCCCGTCCCGGACCACGCACCTGTCTACTCCCTGCCGGTACTACGCTGATCCGACTTCCCGGTATCCAGACCCCTTGCCTGTCCCCGTTCACTCTTGTGTCTTGTGTGCGTAAATAAAGCATTATGTTATAGCTCCACTGTGTCTTGGTCTGCGTTCTGGGTCCCACCGAACTATCCATTCGTGACAGAGAAGACGGAGTGAACGGAGTGATACTGGGTTATAAGGTACACACACACACACACACACACGCACACACACATACACGCTACACACACGCCACACACAAGCACACACACACACACACACACAAACACAGACACACACACATACACACGCACACACACTCGATTCTCCCCTCTTTTAGAACACCTCTTTTTTTTTTTCAGGAGGGGAAGGAGGTTTAGGTGGAGGATGAGGGGGAGAACAAAACTAATGAGCCAGATGTGAAACAGAGAAGATGGTGACAGAGGGAGGACGACAGCAGGTGTTGTGTGTGTGTGTGTGTGTGTGTGTGTGTGTATCTGTGTGTGCATGGGTGTGTGTTTGTGTATGTGTATGTATGTGTTTGTGTGTGTTCATATTTGTGTGTGTCTGTGCGTGTATGTGTGTGTGTTTGTGTATCTGTGTATCTGTATTTGTATTTGTTGTGCAGCAGTATAGCTCAGGAGGTAGAGCGGTCAATGCTGGTTCGATCCTCGACTCCTCCTAGCAAAAAACACTGTCGAGGTGTCCTTGAGGAAGACACCCTAACCCTAACTGCTCCCCGGGCGCTGTATAAATAGCTTACCGCTGCTCCTAATACTAGCATGGGTTAAATGCAGAGAAATTCCTTTTACTGTACTGTACTTGCTGTACACTGACACATTTGAATAATAATAATAAAAATAATGTGTGGGTTTGTTTTTGTGTATGTGTGTGTGACAATGTAGCGTGGAGACAGCTTGTGTCCCACCCATCTTAAACAACTATTAGTGGGTGACACTTACACACCCACACCTTGTCGAGCAGGAACACAGTAGGGCAAAGTGTGTGTGTGTGTGTGTGTGTGTGTTTGAGAGTTGTAGTTTTATGCTAGGAGGAGCTGGGGATTGAAACCAGTAATATTCCGGTTGTGAGGCAACCGCTCTACCTCCTGGGCTACACTGCCACCCAAGACCAAGGAGCTGATCGTGGACTTCAGAAAGACCAGAGCTGGCGCTCATGCCCCCATCCCCAACCCCAACGGGGCAGAGAGTGAGCATGTCTCCAGCTTCAAATTCCTGGAGTTCCACATCTACAAGGACCTCTCTTGGTCCCTCAACACTGCCTCACTGGTAAAGAAGGCTCACCAGCGGCTCTTCTTCTGAGGAAAGCTCACATGTCCCCTCAGATTCTGGTGAACTTTTACCTGTGTGCCATTGAAAGTATCCTCACCAACTGCATCACAGTGTGGTACAGCAACTGCACTGTTTCCGACCACTCTCAGTGCTGCAGAGTGGGGAAAACTGCCCAACGCATCGTTGGATTACCCCTCCCTGCAGTAAAAACTACCCACCACAAACGGTGTCTGAGGAAGGTACAAAAAATAGTCAAAGACACCTCCTACCCCAGCCATGGAGTGTTTTCCCTCGTCCCTTCCGGGAGGCGCTATTGAAAACTTTTTTCCAAGTCAAGTAGGCTTAGGAACAGCTTCTTCCCCTCAGCTGTCATCTCTCTGAAATCTGTACCCCGATGATAGCCCCCCCCCCCCCCCCCCTCTGTACTTTTGCTGTACACTGACAATGCATTTGAATCTAATCTAATCAAATTGTTTATAGTCTTATAGTGTTTGTATTGGAACATAGGCTATAGTCTTATATAGTGTATTTATTAAAACATAGCCTTTTAATCAATTGATTAACGTAAATGAATAGCAAAATCCCCAGCATTGCCTCGGTGTTAGCCTCCGGTGGCAAAACCGAGTGTGTGTATGTCAAAGTTCTCTGAAGGGAGGACGTTGCAAACCCCTAGCCTATAGTCTTATAGTGTCTTTATGAGAACACAGCCTATAGTCTTATAGTGTCTTTATGAGAACACAGCCTATAGTCTTATAGTGTCTTTATTAGAACATCCCCTGTAGTCCTACGAGTGTCTGTATGAGAACATTGTCTGTAGTCATACCAGTGTCTGTATGAGAATATCACCTCTAGTCCTACTAGTGTCTTTTGTAGTTCTACCAGTTTGTGTATAGAACATTGCCTGTAGTTTTACCATTGTTCTTTCTCGGTTGCCTTTTGGCATGATTCATTTTTGTACATGCGGTGATCTCTGAACAACTCTGAACAATTTCCATCCCGCTATTCACTAAAGTGCACCAGTGTCTGTCTTTGTCTATCTAGTTGAACATTGGCAGCCACTTCTGCTCCTTCCAGCTTGTGTGTCTCGGTTCACAGTGTGGATGAATGCCATGCGTTTGCTTGCATGGTGATGAATTGTGACGATAAATTGGATGAAGAATGAATGCCTTGTTTGTGTGGGATTCCTCCTGAGCCTGTTTATCGTTGCCTAACACAAGTTGTTCAAACTATTTCAGACAGGATGCGGCTGTTTTATATGCAAAGAAGGGGTGTGGTGATAATATGAATTACTTTTTAAACTATTTTTTAACATGATAACCAAGCAGAAGAAAGAGTCTGTGTCTTAGTGGGATGTATTTGAAGAGACTATGAAGTACACATCCCTTCTGTTATGGGCAAACCAATTAATATGCACACACACACATATATATATATGACAAATTTCAGTTTTGCATGTGTGATGACAAGGTTAAACATTGTTTTTTGCTCTTTTTTTGGAATTATTAAAAAGCAATTATTTGCAGTTTACGTTCCTATATTCCTATAACCTTTCTATACCTTTGTATTCATTCACTGTAGCGCATACTAAATGTCTTAGGCATTAGTTTGCATGTTGTTAAGTATGATGTCAGATGGTGCAGAGTGGTAGCAGCGACAACCATTGTGCCGTTACCCAAAAAGACCAAGGGAACATGCCTCAATGACTATCGTCCAGTGGCTTTAACACCCATAGCCATAAAGTGTCTGGAGAAACTTTTCCATCCCTGAGTCCCGAGACCAACTCCAGTTTGCATACAGACCAAACAGGTCTTTAGACAACACCATTTCCCTGGCACTACAGTACTAGTACAGTACAGTACACTGCAGCACCTAGACAGAAGGAACACCTACGTCAGACTGCTGTTCAGTGACTACAGCTAGGCGTTCAACACTATTGTTCCCTCCAAGCTGATCCTGAAACTGAGGGACCTAGGTCTGGGCGCCCCCATCTGTAACTGGACTATGGACTTCCTGACGGGCAGGCCTCAAGTGGTGAAGATTGGGAACAACATCTTATCCACTCTGGTCCTCAACACCGGAGCACCCCAAGGCTGCTGCCTCAGTCCCCAGCTGTACTCGCTGTACACACATGACTGTACTGCCACGCACAGCAATAATCGGATTATCAAGTCTGCAGACGACACCACAGTCATCGGCCTGATTAGCGAGGGCGACGAAACGGAGTACAGAGATGAGGTAGTCCAGCTGATGCGATGGTGTGAGGACAACAGCCAGGAGCTCATTGTGGACTTCAGGAGCCACCAGGGCACCCACTCCACTATCAGCCTGGACACTGGTGGAAGTCGCTAGCTGCTTCCGTTTCCTTGTGCTACAGATTTCCGAAGAAGGCACACCAGCGCCTCTATGCTCTGCAGTGCCTCAGAAAAAACCGGAATAGGCCAGAGGTGGCTAGTTAACTTCTACTGTGGCACCTTAGAGAGTGTCCTGATGAGAAATGCACATTAAATTAGGAGACTGGTAAGTTTTGTGTGAAGTAAAAGTAATGCGCATTAAAGTTTCTGTTCACACACACACGGGAACCTGCGAAACCCGTAGTAGTTTTATTGCTTTGCACCCAAACTAGTTACTTCGGGATCGAAACCACCTACCCAAGGTGGCTTAGTTAATGCGCACTAGTTGGGTAGCGAATGCTTATTGCTTGCCAGTGTGAAAGCAAAAGCACATACCGTGAATACCGCGGTGCCGTAGAAACGTTGTTTTTTTTGCAATTCTATGCCTTTGTGGTTTGTTTGATTGCAACAGTCAACGTTACAACCATAGACAGAACGTAAGCAGATCTCACCAGTTAACACAATAACCAGTTAAACAGGAACACAGGCAACCACAAACATATTGTCTTGAAAAACATGAAACCGGTCCGTGGTTTAAAAAAGGTTGGGGACCACTGGTGTAGTGGCTACCCCAAAAGCAGCCTCCTTAAGGCCCCGTCACACCATAACGTTCTGGTCAGCGTTTGAGGAAACGTTGGTAATCGTCTGTGGTCGCTGGTATAGCGCCAGAAGAGCGTTGTGTGAACGCTGGTGAACGCTGGTAATCATCGGTAATCGGCGGTGATTGGAGATGGAGTGTGTGTGTGGGTCAGGACCAGTGCTCATAGTCATACACTCATCCGACATTGTGTGGCAATTTTCGGATTGGAGATGGAGTACAGAAGACATGGAGATGGCGATGGAGATGGAGTTTTGCAGTAGCCCCCCTCACACGCTTTTTTCCTCTTGGCGGCATGGTGTGCACTGTTCAATATCCAGAAGAACTGTCACGGTTATGGTGGTTGACAGGGGGCGTGGCCAAGCCCCGTGCGCTCGAGGCGCACACACACACCTGTCAGCAATTGCCGTGGCTGATTGCTAATCCCCTCACCTGGGGTATATAGACCCTGGCTCTCCGTTACCCCGGGGTTACGGAATCGCAACGCTGATGTCCCGGAGATCCAGATTCTTTGCCTATCCCGCGTCACCCGCCTGTCTCACGTTACGCCGGTCTATACGAGCTCCCCGGTAATTATAATTACCTGTCCGGTACCTGTCGCTACTCCGACCTCCCGGTATATAGACTTCTCGCTCGTCCCTGATCATCCGCATGTCTGGTACCTGTCGCTATTCCGACCTTCCGGTACCCAGACTCCTCTCCCGTCCTGGACTACCTGCCGGTACTCCGCGGATCGACCTCCCGGTACCCAGACCCCTGGACTGTCCCTGATCACTCTCTTGTGTTGTGTTTGCTTGAAATAAAGCTCTGTTATAGCTCCACTGTGTCTTGGTCTGCGTTCTGGGTCCCACCGAACAATCCACTCGTGACAAGAACAGCTAAATCCACTGTGATTTCCCCACGTACCCGTTTGAACACAGTGACACGTCAGCACACGCTCATAGTTTTCAGGGGTGTCTTACTTGGTCGCTGGTACACGCTCCTCATGCGTTAGTCACACGCTAATTCATGCGTTAGTCACACGTTAGTCACACGCCAGATGTGTCCACCTCCCCTAGAACGCTCGAAAATTGAACGATTAGAACGTTCATAGAACGCTGACCAGAACGTTATGGTGTGACGGGGCCTTTAAGCTAGAGTCCTAACCCCAACCTTTATTCTAGTCTATTATTTATTCCTGTCTATTGTTAATGTAAACACACACTAGCACACACAGACACAGTAGACAGGGGGACACACCACATACAGTACAGTACACCCAAGTTCCAGGCTGTTCAGTGCCAGGGCTCCCAGCCATGGAGTTTTCAGCTTTACAGTGTGTGAGGAGAATGTCACGGTTACAGTGGTTGGCAGGGGGCGTGGCCAAGCCGCGTGCGCTGGCGGCGCACACACACACACCTGTCAGCAATTGCCGTGTCTAATGACTAATCACCTCACCTGGGGGTATATATACCCTGGCGTCCTGTTACCCCTTTGTCAGGTCGTTCGTCGTACTGTGTTCATGCTACCATGTACTTTATGGTTCCTACTTTGTACTTTATGGTTGCTACGTTGTACTACATTCTGGACGGAATCGTTACGCCGATGTCCCGGAATCCAAATTCATTGCCTGTCCCACGTTACTCATCGGTCTATACCTGTCGCTACTATGACCTCCCGGTATCCAGACTCCTCGCCTGTCCATGACCATCCACCTATCTGCTACCTGTCGGTACTACGCACCTCGACCTCCCGGTATCCAGACTCCTCGCCCGTCCCGGACCACGCACCTGTCTACTCCCTGCCGGTACTACGCTGATCCGACTTCCCGGTATCCAGACCCCTTGCCTGTCCCCGTTCACTCTTGTGTCTTGTGTGCGTAAATAAAGCATTATGTTATAGCTCCACTGTGTCTTGGTCTGCGTTCTGGGTCCCACCGAACTATCCATTCGTGACAGAGAAGACGGAGTGAACGGAGTGATACTGGGTTATAAGGTACACACACACACACACACACACGCACACACACATACACGCTACACACACGCCACACACAAGCACACACACACACACACACACAAACACAGACACACACACATACACACGCACACACACTCGATTCTCCCCTCTTTTAGAACACCTCTTTTTTTTTTTCAGGAGGGGAAGGAGGTTTAGGTGGAGGATGAGGGGGAGAACAAAACTAATGAGCCAGATGTGAAACAGAGAAGATGGTGACAGAGGGAGGACGACAGCAGGTGTTGTGTGTGTGTGTGTGTGTGTGTGTGTGTGTATCTGTGTGTGCATGGGTGTGTGTTTGTGTATGTGTATGTATGTGTTTGTGTGTGTTCATATTTGTGTGTGTCTGTGCGTGTATGTGTGTGTGTTTGTGTATCTGTGTATCTGTATTTGTATTTGTTGTGCAGCAGTATAGCTCAGGAGGTAGAGCGGTCAATGCTGGTTCGATCCTCGACTCCTCCTAGCAAAAAACACTGTCGAGGTGTCCTTGAGGAAGACACCCTAACCCTAACTGCTCCCCGGGCGCTGTATAAATAGCTTACCGCTGCTCCTAATACTAGCATGGGTTAAATGCAGAGAAATTCCTTTTACTGTACTGTACTTGCTGTACACTGACACATTTGAATAATAATAATAAAAATAATGTGTGGGTTTGTTTTTGTGTATGTGTGTGTGACAATGTAGCGTGGAGACAGCTTGTGTCCCACCCATCTTAAACAACTATTAGTGGGTGACACTTACACACCCACACCTTGTCGAGCAGGAACACAGTAGGGCAAAGTGTGTGTGTGTGTGTGTGTGTGTGTTTGAGAGTTGTAGTTTTATGCTAGGAGGAGCTGGGGATTGAAACCAGTAATATTCCGGTTGTGAGGCAACCGCTCTACCTCCTGGGCTACACTGCCACCCAAGACCAAGGAGCTGATCGTGGACTTCAGAAAGACCAGAGCTGGCGCTCATGCCCCCATCCCCAACCCCAACGGGGCAGAGAGTGAGCATGTCTCCAGCTTCAAATTCCTGGAGTTCCACATCTACAAGGACCTCTCTTGGTCCCTCAACACTGCCTCACTGGTAAAGAAGGCTCACCAGCGGCTCTTCTTCTGAGGAAAGCTCACATGTCCCCTCAGATTCTGGTGAACTTTTACCTGTGTGCCATTGAAAGTATCCTCACCAACTGCATCACAGTGTGGTACAGCAACTGCACTGTTTCCGACCACTCTCAGTGCTGCAGAGTGGGGAAAACTGCCCAACGCATCGTTGGATTACCCCTCCCTGCAGTAAAAACTACCCACCACAAACGGTGTCTGAGGAAGGTACAAAAAATAGTCAAAGACACCTCCTACCCCAGCCATGGAGTGTTTTCCCTCGTCCCTTCCGGGAGGCGCTATTGAAAACTTTTTTCCAAGTCAAGTAGGCTTAGGAACAGCTTCTTCCCCTCAGCTGTCATCTCTCTGAAATCTGTACCCCGATGATAGCCCCCCCCCCCCCCCCCTCTGTACTTTTGCTGTACACTGACAATGCATTTGAATCTAATCTAATCAAATTGTTTATAGTCTTATAGTGTTTGTATTGGAACATAGGCTATAGTCTTATATAGTGTATTTATTAAAACATAGCCTTTTAATCAATTGATTAACGTAAATGAATAGCAAAATCCCCAGCATTGCCTCGGTGTTAGCCTCCGGTGGCAAAACCGAGTGTGTGTATGTCAAAGTTCTCTGAAGGGAGGACGTTGCAAACCCCTAGCCTATAGTCTTATAGTGTCTTTATGAGAACACAGCCTATAGTCTTATAGTGTCTTTATGAGAACACAGCCTATAGTCTTATAGTGTCTTTATTAGAACATCCCCTGTAGTCCTACGAGTGTCTGTATGAGAACATTGTCTGTAGTCATACCAGTGTCTGTATGAGAATATCACCTCTAGTCCTACTAGTGTCTTTTGTAGTTCTACCAGTTTGTGTATAGAACATTGCCTGTAGTTTTACCATTGTTCTTTCTCGGTTGCCTTTTGGCATGATTCATTTTTGTACATGCGGTGATCTCTGAACAACTCTGAACAATTTCCATCCCGCTATTCACTAAAGTGCACCAGTGTCTGTCTTTGTCTATCTAGTTGAACATTGGCAGCCACTTCTGCTCCTTCCAGCTTGTGTGTCTCGGTTCACAGTGTGGATGAATGCCATGCGTTTGCTTGCATGGTGATGAATTGTGACGATAAATTGGATGAAGAATGAATGCCTTGTTTGTGTGGGATTCCTCCTGAGCCTGTTTATCGTTGCCTAACACAAGTTGTTCAAACTATTTCAGACAGGATGCGGCTGTTTTATATGCAAAGAAGGGGTGTGGTGATAATATGAATTACTTTTTAAACTATTTTTTAACATGATAACCAAGCAGAAGAAAGAGTCTGTGTCTTAGTGGGATGTATTTGAAGAGACTATGAAGTACACATCCCTTCTGTTATGGGCAAACCAATTAATATGCACACACACACATATATATATATGACAAATTTCAGTTTTGCATGTGTGATGACAAGGTTAAACATTGTTTTTTGCTCTTTTTTTGGAATTATTAAAAAGCAATTATTTGCAGTTTACGTTCCTATATTCCTATAACCTTTCTATACCTTTGTATTCATTCACTGTAGCGCATACTAAATGTCTTAGGCATTAGTTTGCATGTTGTTAAGTATGATGTCAGATGGTGCAGAGTGGTAGCAGCGACAACCATTGTGCCGTTACCCAAAAAGACCAAGGGAACATGCCTCAATGACTATCGTCCAGTGGCTTTAACACCCATAGCCATAAAGTGTCTGGAGAAACTTTTCCATCCCTGAGTCCCGAGACCAACTCCAGTTTGCATACAGACCAAACAGGTCTTTAGACAACACCATTTCCCTGGCACTACAGTACTAGTACAGTACAGTACACTGCAGCACCTAGACAGAAGGAACACCTACGTCAGACTGCTGTTCAGTGACTACAGCTAGGCGTTCAACACTATTGTTCCCTCCAAGCTGATCCTGAAACTGAGGGACCTAGGTCTGGGCGCCCCCATCTGTAACTGGACTATGGACTTCCTGACGGGCAGGCCTCAAGTGGTGAAGATTGGGAACAACATCTTATCCACTCTGGTCCTCAACACCGGAGCACCCCAAGGCTGCTGCCTCAGTCCCCAGCTGTACTCGCTGTACACACATGACTGTACTGCCACGCACAGCAATAATCGGATTATCAAGTCTGCAGACGACACCACAGTCATCGGCCTGATTAGCGAGGGCGACGAAACGGAGTACAGAGATGAGGTAGTCCAGCTGATGCGATGGTGTGAGGACAACAGCCAGGAGCTCATTGTGGACTTCAGGAGCCACCAGGGCACCCACTCCACTATCAGCCTGGACACTGGTGGAAGTCGCTAGCTGCTTCCGTTTCCTTGTGCTACAGATTTCCGAAGAAGGCACACCAGCGCCTCTATGCTCTGCAGTGCCTCAGAAAAAACCGGAATAGGCCAGAGGTGGCTAGTTAACTTCTACTGTGGCACCTTAGAGAGTGTCCTGATGAGAAATGCACATTAAATTAGGAGACTGGTAAGTTTTGTGTGAAGTAAAAGTAATGCGCATTAAAGTTTCTGTTCACACACACACGGGAACCTGCGAAACCCGTAGTAGTTTTATTGCTTTGCACCCAAACTAGTTACTTCGGGATCGAAACCACCTACCCAAGGTGGCTTAGTTAATGCGCACTAGTTGGGTAGCGAATGCTTATTGCTTGCCAGTGTGAAAGCAAAAGCACATACCGTGAATACCGCGGTGCCGTAGAAACGTTGTTTTTTTTGCAATTCTATGCCTTTGTGGTTTGTTTGATTGCAACAGTCAACGTTACAACCATAGACAGAACGTAAGCAGATCTCACCAGTTAACACAATAACCAGTTAAACAGGAACACAGGCAACCACAAACATATTGTCTTGAAAAACATGAAACCGGTCCGTGGTTTAAAAAAGGTTGGGGACCACTGGTGTAGTGGCTACCCCAAAAGCAGCCTCCTTAAGGCCCCGTCACACCATAACGTTCTGGTCAGCGTTTGAGGAAACGTTGGTAATCGTCTGTGGTCGCTGGTATAGCGCCAGAAGAGCGTTGTGTGAACGCTGGTGAACGCTGGTAATCATCGGTAATCGGCGGTGATTGGAGATGGAGTGTGTGTGTGGGTCAGGACCAGTGCTCATAGTCATACACTCATCCGACATTGTGTGGCAATTTTCGGATTGGAGATGGAGTACAGAAGACATGGAGATGGCGATGGAGATGGAGTTTTGCAGTAGCCCCCCTCACACGCTTTTTTCCTCTTGGCGGCATGGTGTGCACTGTTCAATATCCAGAAGAACTGTCACGGTTATGGTGGTTGACAGGGGGCGTGGCCAAGCCCCGTGCGCTCGAGGCGCACACACACACCTGTCAGCAATTGCCGTGGCTGATTGCTAATCCCCTCACCTGGGGTATATAGACCCTGGCTCTCCGTTACCCCGGGGTTACGGAATCGCAACGCTGATGTCCCGGAGATCCAGATTCTTTGCCTATCCCGCGTCACCCGCCTGTCTCACGTTACGCCGGTCTATACGAGCTCCCCGGTAATTATAATTACCTGTCCGGTACCTGTCGCTACTCCGACCTCCCGGTATATAGACTTCTCGCTCGTCCCTGATCATCCGCATGTCTGGTACCTGTCGCTATTCCGACCTTCCGGTACCCAGACTCCTCTCCCGTCCTGGACTACCTGCCGGTACTCCGCGGATCGACCTCCCGGTACCCAGACCCCTGGACTGTCCCTGATCACTCTCTTGTGTTGTGTTTGCTTGAAATAAAGCTCTGTTATAGCTCCACTGTGTCTTGGTCTGCGTTCTGGGTCCCACCGAACAATCCACTCGTGACAAGAACAGCTAAATCCACTGTGATTTCCCCACGTACCCGTTTGAACACAGTGACACGTCAGCACACGCTCATAGTTTTCAGGGGTGTCTTACTTGGTCGCTGGTACACGCTCCTCATGCGTTAGTCACACGCTAATTCATGCGTTAGTCACACGTTAGTCACACGCCAGATGTGTCCACCTCCCCTAGAACGCTCGAAAATTGAACGATTAGAACGTTCATAGAACGCTGACCAGAACGTTATGGTGTGACGGGGCCTTTAAGCTAGAGTCCTAACCCCAACCTTTATTCTAGTCTATTATTTATTCCTGTCTATTGTTAATGTAAACACACACTAGCACACACAGACACAGTAGACAGGGGGACACACCACATACAGTACAGTACACCCAAGTTCCAGGCTGTTCAGTGCCAGGGCTCCCAGCCATGGAGTTTTCAGCTTTACAGTGTGTGAGGAGAATGTCACGGTTACAGTGGTTGGCAGGGGGCGTGGCCAAGCCGCGTGCGCTGGCGGCGCACACACACACACCTGTCAGCAATTGCCGTGTCTAATGACTAATCACCTCACCTGGGGGTATATATACCCTGGCGTCCTGTTACCCCTTTGTCAGGTCGTTCGTCGTACTGTGTTCATGCTACCATGTACTTTATGGTTCCTACTTTGTACTTTATGGTTGCTACGTTGTACTACATTCTGGACGGAATCGTTACGCCGATGTCCCGGAATCCAAATTCATTGCCTGTCCCACGTTACTCATCGGTCTATACCTGTCGCTACTATGACCTCCCGGTATCCAGACTCCTCGCCTGTCCATGACCATCCACCTATCTGCTACCTGTCGGTACTACGCACCTCGACCTCCCGGTATCCAGACTCCTCGCCCGTCCCGGACCACGCACCTGTCTACTCCCTGCCGGTACTACGCTGATCCGACTTCCCGGTATCCAGACCCCTTGCCTGTCCCCGTTCACTCTTGTGTCTTGTGTGCGTAAATAAAGCATTATGTTATAGCTCCACTGTGTCTTGGTCTGCGTTCTGGGTCCCACCGAACTATCCATTCGTGACAGAGAAGACGGAGTGAACGGAGTGATACTGGGTTATAAGGTACACACACACACACACACACACGCACACACACATACACGCTACACACACGCCACACACAAGCACACACACACACACACACACAAACACAGACACACACACATACACACGCACACACACTCGATTCTCCCCTCTTTTAGAACACCTCTTTTTTTTTTTCAGGAGGGGAAGGAGGTTTAGGTGGAGGATGAGGGGGAGAACAAAACTAATGAGCCAGATGTGAAACAGAGAAGATGGTGACAGAGGGAGGACGACAGCAGGTGTTGTGTGTGTGTGTGTGTGTGTGTGTGTGTATCTGTGTGTGCATGGGTGTGTGTTTGTGTATGTGTATGTATGTGTTTGTGTGTGTTCATATTTGTGTGTGTCTGTGCGTGTATGTGTGTGTGTTTGTGTATCTGTGTATCTGTATTTGTATTTGTTGTGCAGCAGTATAGCTCAGGAGGTAGAGCGGTCAATGCTGGTTCGATCCTCGACTCCTCCTAGCAAAAAACACTGTCGAGGTGTCCTTGAGGAAGACACCCTAACCCTAACTGCTCCCCGGGCGCTGTATAAATAGCTTACCGCTGCTCCTAATACTAGCATGGGTTAAATGCAGAGAAATTCCTTTTACTGTACTGTACTTGCTGTACACTGACACATTTGAATAATAATAATAAAAATAATGTGTGGGTTTGTTTTTGTGTATGTGTGTGTGACAATGTAGCGTGGAGACAGCTTGTGTCCCACCCATCTTAAACAACTATTAGTGGGTGACACTTACACACCCACACCTTGTCGAGCAGGAACACAGTAGGGCAAAGTGTGTGTGTGTGTGTGTGTGTGTGTTTGAGAGTGTGCAACAGTGCTTGACTGTGTTTCTCATTGTACATGCTTGTCTGAATACGTGTGAATGCGTCTGGGTGCCTGTGTGTGTTTGTGTGTGTAAACTTATTCAGACACACACATTTGTTGCGTAGTCCACAGGCAGCAGCTACTAGTCATAATGGCCGGGCATATTGAAGGCCTTTTGAAGTTTTCCCTAACAGCAGTTTGAATAACATATTTTTGTGCGGATCAGACGGAGACACTCCCCAAATCAGCTCTGTTTCTCTTTCTTCCTCTGATTGGTCCATTTCCACATCACAAACACAGTTTCGGGGTGCCCCGTGGAGCTCAACAATATCTATTGAACTGTTGCCCTGGAGGGCAAGTAAAATACCACGTTGGGCAAGTTAACCTAACAACACACTGGCCTGATTGGGAAAAATATATTAATAAACAACTAAAAACCTTTTATACCCTTTATGATATGCAAGACAAGGTTATTTAAATAAAGATAAAACATGAATTAGCTTTAGCCTTTGTTGTTATTTGACAACCACTCATAAATAAAATAATTTGAATTCGAATTTGTGAAAAAAAAAACTTTGAGCCCTGCTTTTAGTGTCCCAGACAATGTATGTTATCTCTACTCCTCCTAGCCCCCCCCCACCCACCCACACACACACACACACCCATAGCTCTAAAAAGCCCACTCCATCCTCCCTACCAAGAAGTTGAGAGGATGAAGCATTGCACTTCAAGCTATTGAACACTTCTTTAACGCCACTCAGGGAACAGATCTGGGGATGTGTTACAGCCAGCTTGTATACCACAACATCAAATAAAAACACATGAAAAACACACTTGTGTCTAGGGGTGGATGGAAGCATGTTGGTGATGAGTGGGTGAGCAGGAGTGTATGAGTGAGCAGGAGTGTGCGTGTGCGTCTGGGTGTGTGTGTGTAATATAATCAAAGAGAGAGAACTGTTGTTCTCAGGTGGTTTTATCCCCCCACATCTTCACCAGGTGTGGGTATTGAATAATCAGCTTGCTCCCTGCTGCCCGTGTATGGCCACTACAGAGACTGCAGGGGACCCAGAGGGTTGTAACAGGAGGCCTGTTCCTCTTTGTCCGGATGAGGGCTGAGCAGGTGAGGCTTAATATAAATGATGCGATATTGCTGACTTATTTCTATTTAGATTTGCCGTTGCAGTTCTGTATGAATTACAGACAATGTATTGAATACATTATATAGGAGTGTGTAAGCAAAGGAGTCTGAGAGCCATTTTATGTGGGTGCATGTTGGTGGGGGAGGGGGGGGCTGATATTTAATTATCTACAAAAGGGGGGCCCTGCAGAAAAAGTTTGGGAACCACTGGGTTAACCAATCAGGGGAACCCGCTCATTAGAACCATCCACCAGATTATGAGCACCACAGTCAGCTGAGAGAGATGTGTGTCTGTCTGTCTCACGCTGTGTGTCTGTGTGTCTGTCCGTGGGCGGGTTCACACACCTGCGGGACCACGGTGTGTGTGTGTGTGTGTGTGTGTTTGTCTGTGTGTGTGTGTGTGTATGTGTGTGTGTGTCTGTCTGTAAATCTATGTTAGCTACATGGTTTATTATGATCTTCATGTTTACAGCCTGTGAATGAGCAGTGGTCTGTAGCTTTGTTGGGGATCAGTAGCTGTGTGAGTGTGTCCTCACACACACACACACACACACACACACACACACACACACACACACACACACACACACACACACACACACACACACACACACACACACACACACACACATTAAGAAGTTCCCCTGGATCACCCGGTCTCTCTCCCCTGTCATACCTGCTTTTACAATGGAGTTCCTTTCTCCACACACACACACACACACACACACACACACACACACACACACACACACACACACACACACACACACACACACACACACACACACACACACACACACACACACACACACACACACACACACACACACACACACACACACACACACACACACTCATTAAGACGTTCCTTTGGATCACCTGGTCTCTCCCCCCCAGGCTACCAGATCTCCTACCGGCTGGAGAGCGCCGACCCCCAGGGCTGGACCACGGTGGAGGTGGGCTCTAACGCCCGGCAGTTCACCGTCACCGGCCTGTCCCCCCAGCAGAACTACGTCTTCAGGCTGACCGGCCGCACCGCTCTGGGCTGGGGAGACACCCAGGAGGCCCTGGTCGTCACCACCGAGCGCAGAGGTAACAGACCTCTCTGGTTTTATACTGTTGCAACACAATTACTTATCAGTGGAGTGTTGTGTGTGTACTTATCAGTAGAGTGTTGTGTGAATACTTATCAGTAGAGTGTTGTGTGTGTACTTATCAGTAGATTGGTGTGTGTGTACTTATCAGTAGAGTGTTGTATGTGTACTTATCAGTAAAGTGTTGTGTGTGTACTTATCAGTAGATTGTTGTGTGTGTACTTATCAGTAGAGTGTTGTGTGTGTACTTATCAGTAGTGTTGTGTGTGTTCATATCAGTAGAGTGTTGTGTGTGTACTTATCAGTAGTGTTGTGTGTGTTCTTATCAGTAGAGTGTTGTGTGTGTTCTTATCAGTAGAGTGTTGTGTGTGTACTTATCAGTAGAGTGCTGTGTGTGTACTTATCAGTAGAGTGTTGTGTATGTACTCATCAGTCGAGTGTTGTGTGTGTACTTATCAGTAGAGTGTTGTGTGCGTGTACTTATCAGTAGAGTGTTGTGTGTGTGTACTTGTCAGTAGAGTGTTGTGTGTGTACTTATCAGTAGAGTGTTGTGTGTGTACTTATCAGTAGAGTGTTGTGTGTGTACTTATCAGTAGAGGGTTTTGTCTTCTTATCAGTAGAGTGTTGTGTGTACTTATCAGTATAGTGTTGTAAATTAAGGGAGTGTAGCTGGTTGATTGTGACCCATCCCATTGTCTAATAGCTTTCATCCTGCCTTTGCTCTACCGTGAGGTTTAATAATTAATATTAAACGTAATCTAAATGATGTATCAATTATGTATACAAACAACGTAAGGACCTCCTGGTCATTTTATTTTATTTCCGTTGAGCATTATTATCATATTTCATACACATTTCATAGCTCCAGGCTGGCTGATATTTCCCTCAGCTCACTCCAGCATACGATTGTTGAAATCAAATGGGACTTAACTTAAAACTTTAAATTGACTGAGCAGAATTCAACTGATTTCAATATTTGATATATATAACTTTAAATCCAGTACAATGTAATATATGCCAACTTTATAGTCAGTACTTTCTCTTACTATTTATTTGGGGTCATTTTGCTACTTAATAAGGCCACACAATGCATAATTGTGTCTTATTGTACACATACAGAACGTGGCAGTGGAAGGCGACATAGTGACGTTTCTTGTGAACACAAGAAGAGACTTGATTTAAGATTGTTCTGTTCTGTAAGCTGGTGTAGCAGCATCTGCTTCACAAGTGTGTTTGATCGTGCATCTCTCTCTCTCTCTCTCTCTCTCTCTCTCTCTCTCTCTCGCTCTCGCTCTCTCTCTCTCTCTCTCTCTCTCTCTCTCTCTCTCTCTCTCGCTCTCGCTCTCGCTCTCTCTCGCTCTCTCTCTCTCGCTCTCTCTCTCTCTCTCTATTTAAAAAAATTCTTTAAAATTGTAATGTATTCAACGTCAACAATAGTCTTTGTGTTCCTTCCTTGAGGTCACTACACCTTTAAGTGGAACAGAACAGAAATCATGCATTTATGTCGTTGCTGCTGTTTATGGTGGCAACAGCAGAGCACACTTAAGGCTGCTGTTTGGTCTCGGTGTTGACTGGGGACGAGTGGGTGGGTAAGCTTTCAGCTTATTTTCTGAACTACTACAGCAGTAGGCCGGTCCATCACTACTCCAGGAAGAGGCTGTTAGGTGTCAAGTCAAGTCAAGTCAAGTCAAGTTTATTATCACTTCACAGTTTACACAAGTATAAAGCAGTGAGTGAAAACCTTATGTGCAATACCCGACGACAGACAGCAGTTATAAAAATAAGATAAAAATAGATAAAAATAGAATAAAACAGAATAGAATAAAATTAGAATTTTTTTTATAAAATCCAATATATCGGCACAGAAAAAGAGTATATAATATAAATATGTATATATAAATCAATGTAATAAAATATACATTGTTATATGCTATACGCCCTTGTTCAGCAGCCTAATGGCCTGACTGTGGAAGCTATCTCTGTTAGCCACACACTGAAGAGGAAGGAGCCCTGCGTGAATGGTAGATTGTGGCACCTTTCATGTGAGCCGGTAGTCAATTTTCTGAAGAAAATAACACATGCTGGTAAATCCCATTTTCTGAAGAAAAGAGGATACTGGCATCTCCATCAACCACAGCTATTGGTGCACTCGACAACGAAAACACACAGAAAACAAACTATAGCCTGACTACGCCACAACAGCTCAAATTATTGATAAGTTTCTGTTCAGCTGCTTGTGAACACTCATGAATATGTATTATTTGCTGGGGAGCAGCAACAATTCCTCAGCATCCCTCATATTGAATGTGTCAACCAGAAACAGATATTTCTTGAGGGCTCCTCCTGAAGACAAGAACACAGGGGGAACGAAGAAACTGGTCTTGCAGTTGATGGTGAACAGAGCAGATGGTACAAGCTAGAGCTCTCTCCCAGAGTGTGTGTGTTGGTAGCTGCTTAAGGGCCTGTGTCCACCAAACACTACTCCACGCACAACCCCTTTTTCAGAGTGCTTCTCCCAAGTGCTTATTGTTGCTAGGTTACGGAAATGTTCCGATGCTTGTGAACGTAAACAGTAGCTGTGTATTTCTAGTAGAAATTAGATGTTAACTTTGAAACGATTGGAAAGAAATTGCATTCTGGCATTGGCAGCAGCTCTCGACATGAGTCCACACTAGTATCAGTCTCTCCCCTGCCATTGTTGACATTGTTGATACTGTACGCCCCTCCTTGGTTTTAATTGCCCGCTGTTCCAAAAGTTGAACTTTGTTCAACTGAAAGTGCTTGGAGCAGAGCGGGAAAAATAGCTGAACGCTGAGGGCGTTTTTCCGCCGAGGGCCCTGAGCTCTGTCAGCTCTGAACTTCTCAGGATTTATAATGACATTAGCCATCGTCAGCACAAAAAATGCTTTGCTGAAAATCGGCCCTTAACCTGTAGGCCTTAATTTACAAGGACCCACATACCCTCTGTCCAAAGCGACTCACAATCAGTTCCAATGCATGTCTTCCCTTATCTGCAGGAGCAGATAAGGGCGTTCAGGGCCCACATGCATCATGGAAGTCAGTGCCTTTGTGACATCATTCAAACTCTCTCTCTCTCTCTCTCTCTCTCTCTCTCTCTCTCTCTCTCTCTCTCTCTCTCTCTCTCTCTCTCTCTCTCTCTCTTCTCTCTCTCTCTCTTATATAATGCAACTTAGATGCCACGTTTAAATTACTCACTGCCTGAGGAGTTTGTGTGTGTGTGTGTGTGTGTGTGTGTGTGTGTGTGGTGTGTGTGTGTGTGTTTGTGCTTGTGTACCAGTGGGCTCCAGGGGAAGTGTATTGAGGAAGTGTTATTGAACAGTGTTTACCTGCTGTCTTTTCTACAGCCTCAGACATCCCATAATTACCTGTTGTTAATGCTTGCATGTGTTTGTATTCTGTTCCTAATGACTTCCTCTTGCTGGGACTTTGTCGTGACTCGACAAGTATCATCCCAGATCATACAATGGAAAAGTGTGAACCTGATGCATTTATTTAAATAATATCTGCATGTCTTAGAAAAAAGCTGGATATATTAAGAAGTTAATAAGGAAAAATAAATATATGATAAGGCCTATATGCCTGGGATAAAATGTAACAGCATTATATAAAAAAATACAAAGCACATAGCCTGCACTGTTTCCCAATCCACCAAAGGGTCCCTGGGCTGAAAGAGATAGAAG
Organism: Muraenolepis orangiensis; assembly: GCA_027704905.1. Classification (NCBI taxonomy): domain Eukaryota; kingdom Metazoa; phylum Chordata; class Actinopteri; order Gadiformes; family Muraenolepididae; genus Muraenolepis; species Muraenolepis orangiensis. The sequence goes on from CM051003.1 coordinate 28,659,004, forward strand.
ACCCCTACCTTAAAGGGTCCCTATTTGCACCAGCTGTGAGTGGATCAGTCTACCAGCCTACCCGGTGGACTGTACCAACCGGGCGGCTTATCTGTCTATCAAACATCCGGGTGGACTGTCCCACTGTGTGATGTCACGGATGTCATGGAAGGACCAATTTTGCGGCTTGTAATGGCTACTCACACTCAATCCCGGAGGAGTAATAGGGGCTGTAATGACACGCGTATTTTAATTCACTGTAGGTCATGTAAGATAAAAGTGTCTGGTGAGTGACTTGGATAGATAGATTAACATGGGGCGTGTACCGTGTCTGAAGCACTGTGTCCCTATAAGAAGAGAAGTAACATTGTAATGAGGTCAGAGCCTCAACAGGCTGCATGTTAATGCCTTGAAGATGGCATCCTCTCTCTGTCTGGGAAATCTACGGTGGTTGATCTCCACAGGCGGCCAAAATAATCTTACTCCAGCCCCTCCGATCTGCAGCTGCGTGTCGGATTTCTTCAACAGTTGGGAAAATTGATGGACATATGATGTTTGCTATGTGTTGATGGTATAACCTTCGCCGTCCCATTCTATTGCGTTTTCCATGTGTGGTATTGTAGAGAGCTAATTGTTGGATGAGCTCTATAGGATCTTTTCTTATGCAATGTCCAAGGAACCTCAGCTGACGGTGTTGAAATGTATTCCGCAGTGGTTATTGTTTTACTGCTTCATACACAGCCTCATTGGTAACATGGTCATCCCTCTTGATGTGAAGCATTACCCTATAGCAGGAAGTGGCAAAAGTGTTGATTTGTTGTAAAAACTTGTCTTGGAGAACCCAGGTTTCACTTCCATACAACAAGATACTGAGACAAGACGCCTTATAAAGGTTAACCTTTATCGTAAAGGTACTTAAAGGTACTTAAAGGTGACTTATTTTCCCCTATATGTTGTTGTGATTTCCTGTTTTTTGTTGTGATTTCCAATTTGTTGTTGTGATTCTCAAGTCAAGTCAAGTCATGTCAAGTTTATTGTCACTTAACAGTTTACACAAGTATAAAGCAGTGGTGTGAAAATCTTATGTGCAATACCCGATTACAGACATCAGTTAAAAATAGAATAAAAATAGATGCAATTTATAAAATGCAATTTATCGGCACAGAAAAGAGCAATATGTATATATAAATCAATGTAATAAAATATACATTGTTATATGCTATACGCCCTTGTTCAGCAGCCTGATGGCCTGACTGTGGAAGCTACTGCGGTATCGCCTGCCTGACGGTAAAAGTGAGTACAGTTCGTGGCTGGGGTGGGCAATGTATTTTATGATGCGTTTGGCCTTTACCACACACCGCTGGTTGTATATATCCAGGAGGGAGGGGAGCTCACTTCCAACGATATACTGGGCCGTCGCGTCGTGGCTCTTGAATTTATCTTCCACTCTGTCCTTATACTCCCGCTTGGCAGTGACGATGGTCTTGCGGAGGTCGTAACAGGCTCTCGTATATTCCTCCAAAGGCGGCGTTACGTGCGTGCAGGGCAGCGCGAACATCGCCGTTAATCCACGATTTCTGGTTGGTATATATCCGAACTGACTTGATCGGAACAACGCCATCTATGCACTTCTTGATGAACCCAGTGACCGACGACACGTACTCGTTGATGTTATTGTCCGAGGCAACGCGGAACATGTGCCAGTCAGCGCGATCAAAACAATCCTGCAGCATAGAGTCCGATTGGTCCGACCAGCATTGGACCTCCCTCACAGTGATCAGTTGCTGCTTCAGTCTCTGCCTATAGGCGGGGGGGAGGAGCTGGATAGAGCGGTGGTCTGATTTGCCGAACGGTGGGCGGAGGAGGGCCTTGTAGCCATCACGGAAGAGGGTGTATTAGTGGTCGAGGATCCGCTCACCCCGTGTGTTGCTCGTTATGTGTTGGTAGAACTTCGGGAGAACCTTCTTCAGGTTCGCCTTGTTGAAGTCCTCCGCCACGATGAGAGCAGCCTCGGGGTGTGCCGACTCCTGTTTGCTGATAGCCCCATACAGTTCCTTCAGCGCTGTGTCCGTGTTGGCTTGTGGGGGAATATAAACAGCGGTCATGGTTACCGCTGTAAACTCCCGAGGTAGCCAGTATGGACGGCACATAAGCATCAGGTACTCCAGGTCTGGGGAACAGAAAGACTTGAGGGGATGTACATGACTTTGGTTGCACCAAGATGTATTTATCATGAGACATACCCCCCCTCCGCGATCTTTACCGGAGAGAGCCTTTGTTCTGTCTGAAAGTCTCTCGTTATGCCGCCGATATATATTTAATCTATATATATAGATTATACCGGCCATATATACCGCTATATAATCTATATATATAGATTATACTATATATGTAATCTCTATATATAGATTATACCGC
>CM051003.1:28666400-28698900 GCA_027704905.1 Muraenolepis orangiensis
TAGGGGTTAGGGCAGGGGTGTCCAAAGCATAATTTGATTGATTTTATATTGATTTTAACTACATTTGTGTGATTTTATTTAGAAATAGATAAATAAAAACCCATAAATGGCAAGATGTGATGTAGGCTGTTATTTTCAAGTAAGTATATTAGTATATTTGTGTGATTTTATTTAGAAATAGATAAATAAAAACCCATAAATGGCAAGATGTGATGTAGGCTGTTATTTTCAAGTAAGTATATTATAGAATATTATATTATCAAGCATAATTTACCTACATTTGATTGATTGATTTGAATTACTGTTAATACACTAGAGGTGAGGCGATATACCTTAACTTTAGTGAGTGGCCCAACCTTTCACATATTTTTCTGTATGTGGCCCTCAGTGAAAAAAGTTTGGACACCCCTGGGTTAGGGCATAGTTGAGCTGTTTCTATAGGGGTTAGGACATAGTTGAGCTGCTTATATAGGGGTAATGGCGTAGTTGAGCTGCTTCTATAGGTGTAAGGGTGTAGTTGAGCTGCTTCTTTAAGGGTTGGGCATAATTAAGCTGCTTATATAGGGGTTAGGGGGTAGTCCAGCTTCTTCTATAGGGGTAAGGGCATAGTTGAGCTGTTTCTATAGGGGTTAGGGCATAGTTGAGCTGCTTCTATAGGGGTTAGCGTGAAGTTGAGCTGTTTCTATAGGGGTTAGTTTAACTGCTCATATAGGGGTAAGGGCATAGTTTAGCTGCTTCTTTAAGGGTTGGGCATAATTAAGCTGCTTATATAGGGGTTAGGGGGTAGTCGAGCTGCTTCTATAGGGGTAAGGGCGTAGTTGAGCTGCTTCTATAGGGGTTAGGAAATAGTTGAGCTGCTTCCATAGGGGTTAGGGCATAGTTGAGCTGCTTCAATAGGGGTTAGGGCATAGTTGAGTTGTTTCTATAGGGGTCAAGTGCCGATAACATTTTGCAGTGGCTTGTAACTCAGTCAGTCTCTTACCAGTCACTCCCCACAGCTGCTGGTGACCTTTTGGTAGCATTTATTATGAGAAAATTAAATCATTGTAATTTTACAAAAGGCATCTGAGCTAATGACATCAATTTGAGGTGAGAGTACATCGTACTACAACCCCCATGAGCACTGGGTGAGCACAGTGTGCTCATTCCATTGGCAGCATATTGTAGGTGTGAAGCCCTTCACTTTGCTCTCTCCCACCTGGATGAGAGCAACTCCCATGTGAGAATGCTGTTCATCGACTTAAGCTCAGCATTCAACACCATCACCATTTCCAAACTCATCTTCAAACTTGGCGACCTTATGGAAAACATGAATCTTGACATTAACCCCTCTATTTGTAACTAGATCTTGGACGTCCTAACCAACAGGCCCCAGTCAGTCAGGTTAGACAGTCTCACCTCCTCCACCACCCTCACCCTGAACACTGGCGTCCCCCAGGGCTGTGTGCTGAGCCCTCTCCTCTACTCCCTCTTCACCCACGACTGCAGTCCTGTACATTAAGTCTACAGAGAGGAGGTCCAGCACCTGGTCGTGTGGTGCGCCTACAACAACCTGGCCCTCAACACCAAGAGGACCAAGGAGCTGATTGTGGACTTCAGAAAGACCAGAGCTGGCACACACACCCCCATCCTTATCAACGGGGAGGTCGAGCGTGTCTCTAACTTCAAATTCCTGGGGTCCACATCTCGAGGACCTCTCTTGGTCCCTCAACACTGCCTCACTGGTAAAGAAGGCTCACCAGTCATCTCACTGTCAGCTCACTGTCATTTTTTTCCCCGAAAACCAATACAACAACAAGTACATACGTACGTCTAGGGGTGGATGGATACGTGTTGGTGATGCATGAGAGTGTGTGTGTATGTCTGTAGCAGAATCCAAAAGGGGGAAAATGGGCAGAGCTGTTGATCTTAGTTGGTTTTATTCTCCCCACACCTTTAGCATGTGTAGATAAAGAATAATCAGCTCCCCCACTGCTGCTTGCTCCCTGTTGCCGCTGTATGGCCACTACAGAGACTGCAGGGCACGCATGGGGTCATAACATCTCCTTCCCGAGAGGGTTCCTACAGGAAACCGAAAAGAAACACCAGAAAAACAAACAACAAAGACTCCTTTTGCGACCCCGTCCCATCTCTAGTCCTCCAGCATCGTAGGCACGACCCGATCATACGTCTTGCTAAAGCCTGTATATCCTGTTATTCCTTAATGGAAATACCACTTTCCGAAACTTATACGGGACTACTATCTGGACAATTTTATGACTCAACCCCTTTTTTGTCATAGTACACCGCCGACTTAACAGGCCTTCTTCTAAGAAATAACATGAATTCTCACCCTCTCTACCTCCTCCAGGCGTCACTAAGGCAAACTACTTTTACAAACTCTGTTCTGCTCTTGGCTCAATGATAACATCCTCATGGGAGACCATGAGAAGGCTACACAATGAAGCAGAGTCAATTGTATCCACATTGGACTCTCTCAAGGAGTCATCAACAGCAACCTGCCCACTACCAGGCCTTGTAGGCTTAATCCCAGCTGGCCAGGTTTTGCCTCCACCACTGAACTTCCCTCCACACTGTTTTCTACACCTTCCTTCTCAGGCGGCTGATCAGGTGGAGGAACAGAAACCTTCAAAGGTGGGATTGCCCACCTCAGCTTAAAACATGCTTGGCCACAGTGTTAGCACAGGCCGGGATGAAATGAGGAAATTTCTTGTTACACTCATCAGGTCCTTCAGACACCAGGGGAGCACTAACTTCCACTGGTGGTGAGGATACAACCTTGGAAGGTTTCCAAACATTTCCCCCAGCCATGTATTTTTCTCAGGATCAACTCCATGCCAGGTACAGGCAGGGATGAGCGTACCCCAACAACCACTTTGCCAAACCAGAGGTATGATGGACACAATGTAATAGTATGTCCAGAAATCCCATTTTGATGCCCCTGACTAGCACCTGACTCCCTGTAGATGTGACCCAGAGCGAGGCACCACTCCCTCCAAGAGGAAAGACTGGCCATCCCCTGTGTCCCTGAGGATATGCACCGGTACACCATCTTGCCCTGGCAGAGACACCAGACCCAAAAAAAAAAGTGGAGAGTAATCCATCCTCTCACTACCATACTCAACCCCATGAGTAAAGTTGTTATCCAGAGAATCATCATAGCTACATCTACAGTGCAAGGGTGCAACCAACCCAACAGACTTAGGATTGCCCCTCTTGAAAGCATGACAGTCAGAGATTTTGTGCCCTGGCTTTCTTCTGTAGAAACACACAATGTCATACATAACATCAGGCACGTTTTTAGGACCCCCTATGTGGGGTTAGGTATCGACCTATCCGTGAAGGGTGGCGTTTAACTGTGCGGACTATCACCATATCTGTTCACCTGTATGCTTTGATGGGTTAATACAAACTCATCTGCCAACACCCCGTCCTCAGCCAGCGTTGCAACATTCTGTTCATTTAAGTAGGTAGCAACCACATTGGGAACACAATTCTTGAACTCCAGGAGAATTAACTTACGGAGAAGTTCCATGGAGTCTGCCTTCTGTGAAGTGCATCAGCGGTTGAATTGGTGTTCCTTCTCATGAGCAAGCTCCACATAGGTGTTTACATCTGTCATTCTATACTGCCTGAAACACAGACGATACACCTTCGAAACTAGCTGGAAGGCTTATATTGCAGCCTTCACCATGTCATAGGACTTAGGCTGTTTAATGGACAGAGAAGATATCACAGGATATCCTGTGCCCTTCCAACTAAAACGCACTGTAAGAGCAAACATCAATTTTCTTTAGGCCATTTCAATGATGTTGCCACCCTCTCAAATTGAGTCAATTTCCTGCTCTGAGAATGGCGGGCACATCCTGACATTTTTGTAAACGTCAAATGAGGAGGAAACTTTTAGAAGCAAGCTGTCTTAATTAAAATTCTGTGTCCATTTTTCTTTCTTGAATCGCCGTTTCTCTCAATCAAATCTCACGAGGGACCTTCAAACGTGGGTCTACTGCTTTTCCAATAAAACTCCTCTCTCACTCAAAGAGGTTTTAATAGCCTTCAACAGTGACCCTTTAGTGTTTTTTTCTAGACTACTAAGCTCAGCTCCATAGTGCTCAGCGACTGTTAGAAGCTGCTCCTTGGTGCACTTCTCCAAGCGCTCCTCAGAGGGTTAAGCAATAACATCCTCCTTGTGAAAAGCCATGTCAACCTAACTAACTAAGGTGTTACCACAACGCAGTGTATACACACTATACACCAGTGGTGGGCCGTCAGGGCCAGCAAGAAACATCATCAGATTATACATTTAATTTTTATATATTTTTTCCACTAATATGTATTAAATTATTCCCCATAGTATATTATCTTCATTTCATAGCTTTCCTCTTAGTTGCGCTAGTTCCAGCCTCAGATCGAGATTTGGAGGGCTGACCTTTATGTTAGAGCTTTTATCCAATCATATTTCAGCCATAATGTGTTGCCAGGGTCCAAGAAATCTGCCCTTACGCCTACAAAATCAACAGTGCGGGCGCCTGGGGCTTAAAGTGAATGGAAACAAAACCTGCCTTCATTTCCCTCGGGATAAATAAAGTTATCTTGAATCTTGAATCTAGAATCTTGAAAACTGTGGCGCAATCAGATTTCGAGTTGGCGACACCGGTGCCAGCTAGCAGGCGTACGATAATGTCAGCACATGCACGTCTTTCGATTGGATACGCGCTATTGAGAGGCAGAGCTATGCAGAGCTATGCAGAGCTATGCAGAGCTATGCAGAGCTACGCAGAGCTAGCAAACTGAACTTGAAAGAGCTAATTTGTGTAGATTTCTGTACAACAGAGTCATTGAAGGAAAGAAAGGAGGATGGATTTTGTGTTCAAATTATCAGTTGGTTTGGTTTTTACAAAGCATTTAATTTTTTATTTAATTTTTATATATTTTTGTCATTTTATTTTGTTAATATTAAATCAATATTAACGAATAAATATATCTGAAATTAAAATGACAAATATATAAAAAATAAATGTTTGATGCTTCTGCAAGAGCTGTATAGATATGTGTGGCACACTGGCTCAGCTGTGCAGTAAAAGTACTCAAGGAGACTTGTTGAATTGTTTTGGTTGAACCTTTATCAAGTGGACATTCAAGACTAGGAATACACTTTCACCACTGTCGCAAATATATCCTCATGAACAAATGCTATTGTGTAGGACATCACTGATTTTATGTTTTTTTTTTTTTCGTTTGCTGTTTTTTTATCACGTTTTTTTTATCACCATTTTATCCAGCGTTCACACCTTCGGCCCACACACTACCGTCTCCTTCAAGCTCTTCTCCCACCTCTGTGTCTTCTGCTGCTGAAAATGTACTTCACTTATAAAATCAAAAACATACAACATGAGGGAAAACCTGACGGCATAATCCACGTACCACATTTTGCCTGATAATAGGAGATCACGTACATTAATGTTGCAATGTTTGATTAAACAAACCTCTGAAGGAAATGATTCACAATACATCCACAATTATTAACACAATATGATTGCTATCTTATACACATACATGTGTATATATATATATATATATATATACACATATATATGTATATATATATATATATATATATATACACATATATATGTATATCAGTGGCGAAGCGTGTCTATCACAACTGGGCCTTCTGTAGACCAGGGGTTCCACAACTTTTCAGCCCGCGACCCCCAACATAACAGACCCCCCCCCCCCCACTATCACCGGAGGGACTGAAACATTAAAAACAACGTGTGCACAGAGCTTCACCATCGAGAACATCGTGAAGGGGGACGGTCTAACACGCTTCACGTGAAAAGGCTGAACGTAACTTTGGAACTTTAAGTTCCAAAATAGCGATCAATAATCACCAAATGTCTCTGGCATATGTCTTGTCATTAGCACTTTCACCTGTCAAAATGAAAGTGAAAAGGTGAAAGTGCTAATGACAAAACATATGCAAATTAGGTGATTATTGATCGTGGTTTTGTAACTCTTAGTTACGTTAAGTCTTTTCACGTTAAGCGATGCAAAGAAAGATCAAGTCAAAACTCTCAATTCAAATGCACAACAATGCTTAACAAACCCAAGACAGCCATTAACTAATCAGTCAACAAGTGTGTGGAAACAAAATGCAACAACCAGCTCAACGAGACGCAACACAGAGACAAAACCAGCAAAGACAAATGAGTCTCACTCACCAATGATGTTCACTTAAAGACCAAATCCATTCTCCTGTCCTTCTGGATGAATGGTTCGACCACCATCAGGTCATAAAGATGATCGCTTTTCAGATCCAAAATAAGTTCCAATTCCCTGCTCTCTTGTCGGTCCCAAACAGCAACACTCCCATCAGTAGAGCCTCTTGTGGCTAGTAGAGCCCGTTAGCCACGGGTATCGTTCCCAGTTGCTACTCTGAAAATGGCGAACATAGCCTGCTTTAACTACTTGAGTCAGCTCCAGATTGTCAGGTGTTGGACGGCCTTTTTTAATAATGTCCATTTTAACATTAAATGGTCGTCTTGAAAATGGTTCACACAATAATTCCGCCACGACATCATCTTCACCTGTTGCCATTTTGGCGTAAAAAAAACAACGTAGAAAACGTAACATTACGCTAGATCCACTCTCGCGCCAGCCACCACCTTGCACCCTCTAGCTCCATATTGAGCTGCCGGGGAAATCTGAAAGAATACGCCCATTGGCTACAAATCACGATATGATTGGTTGATCAAATTGTCAATCCAAACGTACGCTATCATTCCGTCTAAGGGCCAATGTCAGCGGGAATACTTTGGTTGATTTACGTTGGATATTCTTCCCAGCAACCCAGAAAAATATCTGATTGGTTGCATTGTTTTTCCAACACAAAACCACTCAAATGCGTCGTGCATGGACCGAGAAAGACAAACAAATCAACGTAACACTGTATTATAACACAGATACGATTCTCATTTATTCATTTTATTTAAATTTTATTAAATGTTATTAAATTGTATTACATTTTATTAATACAATTAATTCGATTCTTTGGTTTCATCTGAGAGTTCCAGGGTCTTCTCTGAATACCTTGAAGGCCCTGACGCTTCACCACTGATGTATATATATTGTGCTGCCCTCACTATATGTTCCAGTTATATAAATTGACAGCCAGATAAACGCCCTCTTGACACCACGACTCTGAAGACACTTGACTCCTTGTCCACAGGTTTATTGATGTTGCAAGGAAGGGTAAAACTGAAACATACAAAATGTGCATAATCACTATTATGCTTGCTTAATAGTTCAATTTTCCCTTATCTTCAATATGAACTAAATCCCATATTTTACTATTTATTACAAGTTACATGTTATTTATCGAATACGTATTTTAACATAAATGTAACATATTGCATCCTTTTTAATATGTACAGTAGCCTATCAATTGTACATGCATTTATGTCTCGTATTTATTCTGGAATGGACTAATGACAGTGATACATCATACATACATCAGATACATCAGTAATACTACCCAACAGACCTAACTACACAACGTTTTTCATATTTTCCGAAATAATGATCTGCGATCATACATAGCAATGTAAACAATGAAAACATACCCAAGATGCTACCAAAAGGCATAAGATGTCGGTAGATGTCACTGGATTAGCTCAGAACAATAAACATACTTCTCCGTGAGATTCATTTCACTTCCTGGTTACCCATCGCTACCTGTCACTGACATGACCTCACTTCCGGTTACATCCTGGGATTCTTAAAGTGACCACAACAGAAATGCAGAAACACAAATATTAATTAGAAAATTATAAACAAGACTTCTACTTGAACTTAAAGTAGATTAGTTAACATAGTTGTAACAAAACACTCCCCGTCTGGCGTGGTAACACGTCACCTAACAAGTCCATGACACCTCATCTTCTTAAGTATCCGGAGGGAGAAGAAGCACTATCTCGGTAACAGGCCTCAGAAATAGTGTTGACCCTCCAGGTTTAACGATCTTCACCTCAACTTGACGCACCTTCCCATCTTTGCTAAGGAAGGTCTGAGTTTCTTGGTACTTGGTTGTTCTTGAGAGCACGGGCTATGTGTATGAGGCGAGTAATAGCACTTGTTAATGACTTCCAAGATGAGAACTTGGCGAATCGTTGGGAACCAAGCTGCTTGGATGATGCTGTAGTGCTTAAAGATGACACTACAGGTCGGATCTCTGGGTCTGAACTTGAGTCAACGAGGTTGAAAGTGCTCTCCAGGATACTTGGGTCTAGCATAGACAGAAATCTGGGTCCACTGAACCAGTTGGTGTCTTTCAAATGGCTTGCAGCGACAGAGCGTGTTGCATGATCTGCAGGGTTCTGATCTGTTGGCACATAGCGCCACTGGTTTGGAGGTTTGGATGAGAAGATCTTCTTATGCGTAGTACCCGATTACTGACATAAACATAAAAGCGTCTGGTTTCATTGCAAATGTAACCCAGAACCACCTTGCTGTCTGTGTGGTAGGTTACAGTATTGAGTTGAAGGTCCAGTTCAGCAGAGATTAATTCTTCCATTTTTTGAGGTAATGGTGCGTCCCAGTCACCATTCTCAGTAGTAAGTTCTCTAAGAATAGCCTTGCCTTGGATAGTGACGGGTGCTACGAACCCAAGAGGATCGTAGAGGCTGTTGATAGTGGATAAGACACCTCGTTGTGTGTACGGTTTGATCTCATCAGAGACACTGAAGTGGAAACAGTCTGTTTGGAGATTCCAATTCAATCCCAGACTGCGTTGTATTGGCAGTGTGTCTGCCTCAAGGTCCAGGTCTTTAAGGTCACTTGCATGATTTCTGGATGTAAAGCTTCCATGACATATTTGTTGTTTGCTGCAATCTTATGCAGCCTCAGGTTTGATTTGGAGAGAGTGTCCTGTGTCTTTTTTAGCAGGTTCACAGCCGCTTCAACTGTAGGCAGGGACTTCAGACCATCATCTACATAGAAGTCCCGCATCACAAAGTTCTTGACGTCAGGGTCGACGTGGGACTCGCTGACCTGGACAGACTGGTGTAGGCCATGAATAGCCACTGCAGGTGAGGGGCTATTGCCAAAGACGTGGACTGTCATGCGATAATCCACAATGTCTTCCGAGAGGTCATTGTCTTGGAACCAAAGGAAACGTAGGAAGTTCCGGTCTTCTTCTTGTACCGAAAAACAATAGAACATCTGTTCTATGTCCGCTGTAAAGGCAATTGCTTCTTTCCTGAAGCGGATCAGTACTCCAAGCAGTGTGTTGTTCAGGTCAGGCCCAGTTAACAGCACATCGTTCAGTGACACGCCGTTGTATTGGGAACTGGAATCGAACACAACTCGGATTTTCTTGGGTTTCTTCGGATGGTACACACCGAATGTTGGCAAGTACCATCGTTCCTCTTCCTCACTGAGAGGAGGGGCTAGCTCAGCATGACCGTTGTTGAACATGTTGTTCATGAAGCTGAGGTAGTGGTCTCGCATTTCAGGCTTCTTCTCAAGGTTGCGCTTGAGAGACATGAGGCGCTTCATTGCGTGGGGCCTGTTGTTAGGAAGCCTTTGACGTGGACTCTTGAAGGGTAGTGGTGCCTCCCAACTGTTGTTCGGTTTTTTCCGTAGTCCTTCATCCATTATCTTCATAAAGGATGCATCCTGAATTGAAGGACCCACCTGGTTGTCATCTTTAGTCCGCCAAAACACTGTACATCCTAGGTGGTCAGCATCACAGGTAGTTTCCTCCTCAGGATGTGTTGGAGGGTGGTCGGTGACCTGGGCATCACTGTATCGTTCCTTAACATGGAACACGTTAGGGCATGGTTCAAAGAGAGTGGGGCGTTTGAACTCTGTGGTGTTGGTGTAGAAGCTGGCGACTGTCTGAGGTTTGTGAACGCTACCTAGACATACATTTCCTACGATGACCCAGCCCAGATCCAACTTCTGTGCGTAGGGTAGGTTGTGAGGACCGTTCACCTGTTTGCGGACTTTATGGACTCTGATAACATCCCGACCTAAGAGAAGCACGATGGGGGCTTGTGGGTCGATGTCTGGAATGAGGTGCGCCACTGACTTTAGGTGTGTGTGATGGCGAGCTGCATTAGGGGTTGGAATCTCATCTCTGTTGTTAGGAATGTCATTACATTCTATGAGGCTTGGTAATGGAATACGGACAGTTCCATCAAGAGATTCTACTTCATAACCACTGGCTCTTCTTCCTGCGGATTCTTTTACTCCAGCACATGTTCTCAACGTGTAAGGAGCACTTGGACTTTGGTCACTGAACACTTCAAAGAACTGTGAACGAACTAGCGACCTGTTGCTTTGCTCATCCAAAATCGCATACAGTTTCAGTGCTTTGTCTCTTTGGCCAGCTGGATATACCTTTACAAGGCATATTTTTGAGCAGGACCGGTCTGTCAGATCTCCACCGCAGACTTCTGTGCATTTGGTGGTAACATGAGCTTGGGGTGAAGGTTCCTCCTTCTCCCCGCCGTACTTAGGAGCAGGGTCCGCCTCTTCTGCCCAGGGTGCAGGTCCAGGGTGAAGAGCTGTGTTGTGTCTATCACTTTTACATTCTGCACATTGAACTTGGACTTTACAGTTCTTTGCGATATGTGATGACGAAGAACAGCATTTGAAGCACACGCGATTCTCCATTAAAAATGTCTTGCGGTCTTCAATGGATTTTTCACGGAATGCACGGCATTTAAGTAGAGGGTGTGGTTTTCTATGAATGGGACACAGTTTATCGCAGTCATCAGATTTTGTCTGCCACTCACCAGGATCAGAGCTTGCTCTGGCAAATATCTCTGTTTTGTGGACAGAGACTTCTCGCTGTTTGTTTGGCTTCCAAAATGTCTCCGCAGTCCTCGGAGCCGTGTCTGCATGAGAGATGAAGTTGAAGCTTGGATCGTTCACAATGCTAGCTTCCTGGCTAACAAAGTCTACAAAGAAGTCAAATGGAGGATAGGAAACATGATGTCGCCGTTTGAAGGAAGCACCAGCAGATGCCCACTTTTCCTGCAGACGAAATGGGAGCTTCTGCACTATTGGGTTGACGCCTCTTGCCGTGTCGAGGAAAGAGAGGCCCGGCAAGTCTCCTTCATCCTTGGCTGACAGCAGTTCCATTAGTAGGTCACTCAACTTTGTCAGTTTATATGGATCTCGATTTGTTATTTTTGGAAAGGTGTCAAGTCGTTTGAACAGAGCGTCTTCGATCACTTCTGTTGAGCCATAGGTTTGCTCTAACCTGTCCCACAACATTGTCAATCCTGTTTCAGGGCGGTTGATGTGTATTGCTCGTATCTGTTCGACATGTTCTGCAGACTCTTTGCCAAGCCACTTCAGCAGAAGATCCATCTCCTCGCATGCCGTCAGGTCTAAACCACTGATTACAGACTGAAATGAGCATTTCCAGGCTCTGTAGTTCTGAGGCTTGTCATTAAATTGGAGTAAGCCTGTAGCCACAAGCTCACGACGAGCAAGGTATCTTACAAAGTCATTATTGGGGTTTGGAGATGTGGGATAGGGAGTAGGATGACCATTGTCAATTTGAGATGTGGAATGTTGAGCATGGTCCTTCCGGAACCTAACTTCACGTGGCCCATGAACACGTTGTTCGCTAGGCTGCTGTGAAGTACGGTAAGGTGATTTGGAGACCGTATTGGATTGGTCTGGAAAGAAAGGGTTGGCTTGGGGTCTGAAAGGTGTAGGTGAAATACCGTAACTGGGGGGTGGCTCTGTTTCTTCAGGGACACCATTATCCCGTTGCTGAAGTTCTGTCTCTCTTCTTTTGGATTGGTCCATAACATATTGTTCAGTGCGTTGTGTGGCTTCCAAGGGGACAGAATTTATTTGTAAATTGCAGCTGTGTTTTTCACTTTGTACATCACTGGCAGCTTCGAGTGCTTCTGCTTCGGCAACAGCTGCAGCTGCCTCTTTCTTATAATTAAGCATGTCCATAGATGCTTCCAATTTAGCTTTTTCTAGCTTTAGACTAACTTCCTCTTCAGCAAAGGAAAGACGTACCTTTGCTGCTTCTGCTCTCGCTCTTGCTCTGGCTGCAGCAGACCCAGTTGAAGATGCATTAGATCTTGATGGACATGAGGCACGGGAACGTGTCTTAAACGAAGGTGCGTCCTCTGCCATGGCAACGTCTGGTGGTGAATCTGTTAAATATGTCTCTGCCAGTCGTCGGCTGAGTGTGACGACGTTGTTGTTATCTGCCAGCTCGAACTACGTTATCTTGCCGGTTAGAAAGCCTTGGTTTTACTGTGCTGCCCTCACTATATGTTCCAGTTATATAAATTGACAGCCAGATAAACGCCCTCTTGACACCACGACTCTGAAGACACTTGACTCCTTGTCCACAGGTTTATTGATGTTGCAAGGAAGGGTAAAACTGAAACATACAAAATGTGCATAATCACTATTATGCTTGCTTAATAGTTCAATTTTCCCTTATCTTCAATATGAACTAAATCCCATATTTTACTATTTATTACAAGTTACATGTTATTTATCGAATACGTATTTTAACATAAATGTAACATATTGCATCCTTTTTAATATGTACAGTAGCCTATCAATTGTACATGCATTTATGTCTCGTATTTATTCTGGAATGGACTAATGACAGTGATACATCATACATACATCAGATACATCAGTAATACTACCCAACAGACCTAACTACACAACGTTTTTCATATTTTCCGAAATAATGATCTGCGATCATACATAGCAATGTAAACAATGAAAACATACCCAAGATGCTACCAAAAGGCATAAGATGTCGGTAGATGTCACTGGATTAGCTCAGAACAATAAACATACTTCTCCGTGAGATTCATTTCACTTCCTGGTTACCCATCGCTACCTGTCACTGACATGACCTCACTTCCGGTTACATCCTGGGATTCTTAAAGTGACCACAACAGAAATGCAGAAACACAAATATTAATTAGAAAATTATAAACAAGACTTCTACTTGAACTTAAAGTAGATTAGTTAACATAGTTGTAACAAAACATATATATATATATGTATATGTATACACACATGTATAAACATATATATATATATATATATATATATGTATACACATACACATATATATATATATATATATATACATATACTGTATATATATACATATATATACACACATACATATATACACAAATATATATATACATACACGTATATATATATATACTTTTTCCTCCCTCCTCCATCCCCCTACACCCGCTCCTCCCTTCTCCCTGATGATTTCGCCAACTTCTTTGAAAAGAAGGTCAACGATATCCGATCCTCCTTCCCTGACCCCCCGGCTGATGCTTGCATCAACCACCCATGTCTTCCCCCCACCCTCCCACATCTCTCCCTTACCCATTTCTCTCCCCTCTCCACAGATAATGTTCTCCACCTCATCACATCCAGCCGCCCCACCACATGCTCACTGGATCCAGTTCCCTCCCCTCTGCTCCAGTCTACTGTGCCTGAACTCCTTCCCCTTCTGACACACATCATCAATGCATCTCTGACATCTGGATGCTTTCCTGCTGCTTTCAAGACTGCCAGAGTCACCCCCCTCCTGAAGAAACCAACACTCGACCCCTCTGAACTCAAGAACTACAGACCGGTATCCCTTTTGCCCTATCCAAAACTCTTGAACGTGCTGTCTTTAACCAATTGTCCTTGTATCTCCACCAGAACTGCCTCTTGGACCCCAACCAATCTGGTTTTAAGGCAGGTCACTCGACAGAAACTGCCCCTCTAGCAGTAACTGAGTCGCTCCATGTTGCTAGAGCAAATTCGCACTCCTCGGTCCTGATACTCCTGGACCTGTCTCCAGCATTCGACACTGTGAACCACCAGATTCTCCTCTCCACCCTTGAGGGGATGGGTGTCTTGGGCTCTGCTCTCGCCTTTTTTGCATCCAACCTGATGGGTCGCTCCTACCAAGTGTCACTGGGAGGGTCTGTGTCGAAACCACGCCGACTGACTACTGTGGTTCCACAAGGATCGGTCCTGGGTCCTCTTCTCTTCTCCCTCCACACAACGTCCCTTGGTGCTGTTATCCACTCCCATGACATATCCTACCACTGCTATGCTGACGACACCCAACTGGTCATTTCTGGTCGTTTCCCCCCTTGGACACGCAAGTGGAAACACACATTGCCGCGTGCTTAGCAGACATCTCAAATTGGATGTTGATGCACCACCTAAAGCTCAACCTGGACAAGACTGAGCTAGTGTTGAGCTAAGGGCTGTCCGTACCGAGACCTGGCTGTCACCATTGATGATGCTGTGGTGACACCTACTCGGACCACAAGGAATCTGGGTGTTACCCTGGACGACCAACTGTCCTTCTCGGCAAACATTGCATCGGTGACACACTCTTGCAGATTCGTCCTTTACAACCTCATGAGGATTCTGCCTTTTCTCACTGAAAAGGCTGCGCAGGTGCTCATCCAGGCTCTTGTCATCTCCCAGCTGGACTACTGCAACTCCCTCCTTGCTGGTGCCCCGGCATTAGCCATCAGGCCCCAGGAGCTCATTCAGAAAGCTGCAGCTCGCCAGGTGTTCAACCGCCCCAAGTACTCCCACACATCTACCCTCCTTCGGACTCTACACTGGCTACCTGTAGCTGCTCGCATCTAGTTCAACTCCATTTCAAGACACACTTCCTGGATCCTTCCTCGTAGCGTGAATTAAGTCAGTCAAAATTTGATTACATATGATAGGTATATATTGTTTTAGATATTGTTGCATATTGTTTGCCAACTTATTGTACTTTTTCCCTTACACGTTTGCTTGAATTATTGTACATCTACCTGAGCACTGGTTCAGTTATTGGAGACTTGTTTAAATGCAATTAAATGCACTTTTTACTTCTGGTGACGAGTTGTTCTCTTACCTTCCTTTGTTGAAACAGACGCTAAGTCGCTTTGGATAAAAGCGTCTGCTAAATGACAATGTAATGTAAATGTATATATATATAGATATATATATACACATATAGATATACATATATCTATATATATATATATATATATACATATCTATATCTATATACATATATCTATATATATATACATATATCTATATATACACACGTATATATATACACGTATGTACACATATGAACATATATCAAATAAACAAAAAATATATAATTAATTATATAATTGTGTTTACCCGTAGCTTTGGCAGTGCTGCAAGACTCTCCCCAAAATAGGTTTCTGATGACAGCCTGCACCACAGGAACACATAGGAGCCATTGTGTTTTGAGGTAAACTTGCAAGTAAATATGTAATAATGTAAACATTGTGCCATTTAATTCATCGTTCACCCATTCAAACTATATGAATGAGACATCTGGAGGGTTTGTCAAAACAGGGTTTGTCAAAACGAGGACTCACCGATGCACATGCAACACAATGTGTTCACCATCACCATCAAGTCAATGGCTGAGCGCTTGTATTTTGGTAGTATATACACCAGCATTGGTTTTATTGTGAAAGGACACACATACAACTGTATTAAAGCGTTTAATCAGGACATGTGTTATTGATATTTATGCATTGATGTACAACTCTCAAAAAATCCTCAAAGTATGTGTGAGGTTGTATGATCTGTCACTTTGCAAAAGACAGGCTTGCATACACACCTCCACCCCCCCCCCACCCATTATCTTGATGGTGGGGTAGGGTGGGGTTGGGTTGGCAGCAGTATTGTGTTTCCCAGACTGCTGTGTCCCCACTAGAAGTAGTGGGTCGCACCAGATATCGTTGCAGAAGAAAACTATATGTGTGTTTAGGAGTCTGAAGAGACTCCTGCAAGATATTAATGAAGACAATATTGCAACGAAACCAGAAGCGCCACAAGTTAAAAACCCTCATTAGTGGCGAAATACTGCACTTATTTCATATTTGCATTTAACAAGAGTATAACTTAAAATGTTCTTTATTGCTGTACTATTGTAGTAGAAAGCTTGTTTTAAGCCAAATGCTGAGTACATACTAGCTGTTTACGCCAGAGAGACACCAGAGTGTTGACATGAAGACACCCAAAGAAAAAATACTTTGTGGTGTATTTATCCGTGTTGTAGTACTCAAGTACGGTCTAGTTCCTTGAGAACAATTTCACTCGTGTCGAAACTGAAAGCAATTGTACTGAATTTTCGAGATACCGTGCAGTTTCATTTTTCATGCTCTCACTTTGTTGAATTCAACATTGTTATTATTAACACATTATTGGGGGCTGTCAAACAATATATCTCAAAGACTTTTACAACATATTCAGTTTTGGATTACTTGAATTTTTTACTTTTAACCTCATAAAAAATGTAATTTAAATGTAAAAAATAAATGTGTAGCTTGAAGAAACTAAACGTGCACCGGAGCTCACTTCCATAGAGAGAAACTACTACTACTCCTGTATTTGCACTCCTGTATTTGAACTTAAAAGGTTAATTTCAGGGTTGAAAATGGCTGTGGGATTTGTTTAGCTGTTGAAAATGTGCAAAGAGCGGTGTGTAAACATCTATGTACAAATAAATACCAGACATATCACAATTAAGATAATGACATTTAATACAAAAAAGGTATATCCTCAAAACGTAGCTAAAGCATCCAAGAGGTCTTTGATGGGGAGAAGGTGATAAGTATGGGTAAACTGTACTCCTGTCTAGGTGGCGTGATGCTCTCCAGCGCCTCCAGGTCCAGCGTGAAGAACCTGTGGCGCCCTGGCCGCAACCTAGCATCTGACCCTGGGACCGCGGCCCCCTGTCTGACAACACCGCGCTGCCCCGGTCTGACGACACCGCGCTTCCCTGGTTCATCGATGGCGGCCCGGTGTGCACGGTTCGCCACCTGCTTCGTTCCTGTCGCCGTGGGAGGCTCTTTTGTCTGAGTCCTCCTATGGGGACAGGGAGGGGTCGTGATAGGAGGGGTGATATTAATAATATATATCACTAACTGTCCTTGGTATCCGTGTGCTGCATTTGGGTCCAAACCTCTCCGTGGTGCAGGGCAGCTGCTGCCGCATGAAGAAGGGGTCCCCACCAAGGATGCACAATAGATCTTCAAGATCCAATCCCCTCTTCTTCCTGAAACTTTAGTTCTGTTATTAGTTTACATCAATGGTTCTCAAACTATCAATGTTTTAATACATTTAAACCAAAATGGACAACAGCAATTCCCCACCAGTTTAATGGTTTGCCCTGGAGTTGGAGCGAGTAACATGTTGGTACAGCATAACACGACGGTGGAGGCAGGACTAGTGACTCTTTGGAGCAAAGGAGGAGGATCATTTGGTGCCCCTAAAAGAGACCACGTCACCGGTCAGTTTCCTACAGAAGCCCTGCATCGATGGCTAAAATAACACCAAACTGAAAAGGGCTTGTCAGATTCGCCTCACTTCACCGCGGTCATCAGAGAGCAGGGATGCTCTAGGACTAGGGAGGACTAGTGGCAGACAGAGCATGGTTCAGCACTGCCCAGGTGTATGCCGAGTACTCACCGGGAAGCTTGGCGGGTAGTGGGAGAACACACCGGCACACAGGCAGCGTGCACCTACTGAACAGCTGGGAGTGCTGCCACTATCATAACATTGCCATTAACATTACACTATCATACTTTGCTGGACTTTCTGGAATCATTACATTTACTGCACTGTTCTGCACTGTTTTCATGATGCTGCAACACTGCCACTTTAAATGCTTTAAAATATTTTTGCATCTTTTCTGTCTGTTGAGCACAGACAGCATGTCGTCAATGGATGACCACAGTGAGCGAACCTAGAGTCAACAAAAAAAAGTATATATAACATTACTGTACCTGTCCTTTACCCACACACAGATCAGTATCCTAGACGATAAGCACGATAAGTCTAACAAAAGTATGATAGTGTAATGTTATATGGATGACAATGTTATGATAGTGGCAGCACTCCTAGCAGTTCAGTAGGCGCACTGTCTGTGGATAAAAAATGTGCAGCTGTGCTTCCTAAATATATCTTCAATGCATGGAAGTGCTCACCCGATGATCTTTTCCGCCGTCCTCATGGCCCTCTGGATGGATTTCTTGTCCCATACAGTGGCGTCGCCATACCACACGGTGACGTCACTCTGCTCTTTACAGTGCCACGGTAGAAGTTCACCAGCCACCGTTTTCCTATGCTCCCTCTCCTGAGGCACCACAGGGCTTAGAAGTGCTGATGTGCCTTCTTCAACATGACCTCGTGTTGCAGGTGCACGCAAGGTTGTCTGAGATCTTGAATCCCAGGAAACGGAAGCAGCTGATGATGATTTTCACCGGTGTCCCTTCCAGGCTGATGGAGTGGGTGCTCCGGTGGCTTCGAAAGTTCATGATGAGCTCCTTAGACTTGCTGACATTCAGTGCAAGGCTGTTGTCCTTGCAACATTGTGTCAGCCGGACAGCAGACGTTACAGATGGGGTAGCCCAGACCTAGGTCGTTCAGTTTCAGGACCATCTTGGAGGGAATGATGGTGTTGAACGCAGAGCTGTAGTCAATGAACAACAGTCTGATGTAGGTGTCCCTTCTGTCTAGGTGCTCCAGGGCCATATGTAAAGCTAGGGAGATTGCATTGTCTACAGACCAATTTGGTTTGTATGTGTGGGTCTAAGAAGTCAGGGATGGTAAAGTTAATGTGTGACATGACAAGTTTCTCAAGGCACTTCAAGGCTATGGGTGTTAAAGCCACTGGACAATCATTTATTTGGGTCGCAATAGTTGTCTTTTTGAAGCACTGGGACGACATATTGTTGCAGTGATGCGTTGTAGATGTCGGTGAACACAGGAGCCAGCTGGTCAGCGCAGGTCTTGAAGATACGGGATGGAACTCTGTCTGGGCTGGCTGCCTTCCCTGCCTTCACCCTCCTGAAGATTCTGCGGACCTCAGACTCGGACAGTTGGAGAACGTAGTCCTCTGGGTGAACATTCAATTTGTTGGTCGGCTCAGATTTGCCCTTTTTATTGCAAGCGTAAAACATATTCAGCTCATCTGGTTTGTTAGGGTCAAGCATTGCCTTAGTTTGTTCCATAGGTCAACATTCATCCATGGTTTGTGGTTTGGGGATGAGCCTGTAGCCTGTTAATGTTTGCTTTGTCAGGATCTGCATACGTATTCAGGTCAGTGGTCTTGAATACACTCCTGTCCATGATTTCCAGCCCACCCTGCACATTTAGTACAGCCTGTGGGTCTAGGGAGTCAGGGATGGTAAAGTTAATGTGTGACATGACAAGTTTCTTAAGGCACTTCATGGCTATTGGTGTTAAAGCCACTGGACCATAATCAGTCTTTTTTTATTTAAAGAATTGGGTAACGGCACAATAGTTGTCTTTTTGAAGCACACTGGGATGACATTGTTGCAGTGATGCGTTGTAGATGTCCGTTAACACAGGAGCCAGCTGGTCAGCGCATGTCTTGAAGACACGGGATGGAACTCAGTCTGGTCCGGCTGACTTCCCTGTCTTCACCGTCCTGAAGTTTCTGCGAACCTCGGACTCTGACAGTTGCAGAACGTAGTCTTCCGGGTGAATGTTCAATTTGATGGCCAGCTCAGAGTTGCAGTTTTTAATGAAAGCGGAAAACGTGTTCAGCTCATCTAGTTTGTTAGGGTCATTCTTGGTGACTCCTCCTGAGCTCCCCTTGTACTTGGAGAGGACCCTAAGACCTCACCACATACCTTTCTTGATGGCTTCTCAGTTCGTTCTTGGCCTTCTTGTAATGATCTGAGTCGCCTTTTGTGAAAGCAGTACTCCTTTCCCTTAGTTGGTTCCATATGTCAAGGTTTGCAGTTTGGGAATGAGCCTGTAGCCCAGGGGTGGGCAAATTTAGGCTCAGGGGCCACTACGAGTTTAAAAATGTGCCGGCCGGGCCAGTAGCAGATAGATGGAGTGTTTGTGTGAACAAATATAAATGACAAATAAAAGCCATTACCTGAAAAGTAGGAAAAGTGGGAACAGTGTTGTTGGTCAACCTTTTTTGCTAGTGCATCAACGTTTGGTGTCAGTTTGGTTGTGTTCCGCACTCTCATCAGGATCCTAGCAGCGCTGGTCTGGATGTACTACAGCTTCTGGATGTTCTTGCTAGGAATCCCAATGAGAAGTGCGTTACAGTAGTCTAGCCTGGAGGAGACAAAGGTGTGGACAAGGTTTTCAGCATCTGACTGAGTGTGGGGCGGAGTTTAGGGATATTTCTGAGGTGGTTGAAGGAGGTCTTGCATATTTTTTTGATGTGGGCCTCAAAGGTCAGGTGAGGATCCATTTTAACACCCAGATTGGTGACAGTTGATGAGTGAAATGTTCTGACCGGAGATGGTGATGCTGGTGATGGTGGATGAAAGGACCTGATGTGGAGTGCCAACTAGAATGGCTTCAGTCTTGGAGCTGTTTAATTGAAGGACGTTGTGCTTCATCCACACCTTTATCTCCTCCAGGCATGTGGTTATGTTGGATGATGGCAGAGGGGCGGAGGGGGTTGGGTTTGTTCTGATGTAGAGCTGTGTGTCATCAGCATAGCAATGGAACGATATTCCATGCCGGCTGATGACACGACCAAGGGGGGACATGTATATGGTGAAAAGGTGGGGCCAAAGACTGATCCTTGAGGGACACCACAGTTCACAGAGTGTGTTCGTGATTAGCCGCTCCCAAGGTGACGTGCTCAGTCCTCCTGGTGAGATATGAGGTGAACCAGTTTAGGGCAGAGTCAGAGAGTCCAATTGTCGAGCAAAGACAATGAAGTAGAATGTCCTGGTCGACAGTGTCAAATGCTGCAGTCAGCGGTCATCAGCAGGTCATTGGTCACCCTGACTAAGGCATTTTCTGTACTGTGACCCTGGCGGAAACCAGACTGGAATTTTTCAAAGAGGTTATTGTGTTTGAGATGTTCGTGAATCTGAATGGCAATTACTTTCTCCAGCACCTTCGATAGAAATGGCAGGTTGGAGATGGGTCTGTAATTAGCAAGGACTTCAGGGTCTAAGGTGGGTTTTTTGAGAAGTGGTTTGATGACAGCAGCTTTTAATGGGGATGGAACATGACCAGACTGGATGGAGTGGTTTATCACTAAAGTGATCAGGGGACTTGCACCAATGTTAGATTTGACCAGGGCTGTGGGAAAGGGGTCCAGAGCACAGGTGGAGGGTTTCATCTTTTGATGATGGCCTCAAATTAATGCTGCGAGATGTCAGTGAAGTAGCAAAGAGGCTGGGTAGGTTTGGGCTGGGGGTTGACGGTCAGGACTGGCAGAGCAGCGGAGTTTGAGAGGAGAGAGTGGATGGTCTCTACTTTTGTCCTAAAAAATGTGATAAAATTATCACACTGCTCCTCTGTGGTGTCTTTGTGTAAGGTTTGAGGAGGTTTGAGGAGATAATTTAAGGTTGAAAAAAGTTGCTTGGAGCCAGGGCTATTGTTGATGATAGTGGAGTAGAATTTTGACCCTGTGTCTCTGAGGGACTTTGCATAGGCCTTTTGGTGGCCCCGGTATGCCTGTCTGTGAACAGTGAGTCCAGAAACCTTGAGGCGCCGCTCAAGGACATGCCCCTCTGTCTTCATTTTTTGCAGCTTGCAGGTGTACCAGGGGGCTGAGCGTGTGAAAGTGACTGTTCTGGTTTTGACAGGGGCGTGGAGATCCAGGAGATTCCGCAGAGATTTATTATAAAACTCCACAGATTCATTGACTGATGAAGGAGTAATTGTGGAGAGATGCTGGAGATCCAGTGTCGGGGTTGATGTTTTTCAGATTTCTGAAATGGATTTGACGTTTGGGTTTGGTGCGGGGTAGCAGGAGCGGCAGCTCCATTGAGATGGCCTTGTGATCTGACACACCTAGATCGTACACTGATAGTTTACTAATGGGGGCAGAGTTTGTGACGACAAGGTCCAGTGTGTGTCCCCTAGTGTGTGTGGGGACATCAACATGTTGTGTTAGGTTGAGGCAGTCAAGAAGGTGTAGGAACTCGGCTGCATAGTGACAGGAGGGGGTGTCAACGTGAACATATATGTCTCCTAGTATTATAATCTTGGCAGAGGTAGCACAGAGTGTAGTGAGCAGGTTGTGCATCTCTGGGATGAAAGCTGAGTTGGGTTTTGGTGGCCGGTAGATGAGAAGTAATGTCAGTGGGAGGGGGGGGTTTACATTTAAATCCAAGGCATTCAAATGATAGCATAGGCAGAGGCAGGGGGGACAGTTCCAGTGCTTTTCTATGTATTATTGCTAAGCCGCCTCCACGACCAGTGCTGCGAGATTTTTCCAGGTAGCTGTAGCCAGGGGGACAGACTTCATTTAGGGCGTGCAGAGTAAACCTCAGGCTGTTGCCATGTTTCCGTGAGTCACATAAAGTCTATTCCCTTTTCCATGATGTGGTCTTGTATGAATGATGATTTGTTTGAAAGGGATTGTGCATTAAACAGTTATATTTTGACTGTGGCTTAAATGGTGGATTTCTGTAGGGTCCGGAGTAAACTGGAATCCACTCCACGTATTCCGCACAACTCAATGTGTAGCAGTCTCACGGTGTTTCCCGTGCTATTTACACAGAGAGCGGCAGTGCTCTGATGATGCGGCAGATGTGCGATAGTGGTCCAGATGGAAGGAATGGATGATACAGGCGGGCATGGTTGGTGGTAAACAAACTTTCTACGGGAGCCTCTGTGGATGTAACGAGGTTGGCATAGTAGTCCAAGGTGTTTGATGGCTGAGATGCATGTTGGAGTTGTGTGATTGTTGAGACTCCGCAGTTGCAGCATGGAATACTTTGACAACATGCCGGTGGCCGCAGGTTCTCGTCTGGAGTTGCTATGGATAGTGATCTATAGCATGGCAGGAGGAGAAGAAGCTGGGAGAAACGGTCTGTGTCAAAGCAGCAGGTTATCCGGCAGGCTGTCCTAGCCGGCTAGCTGTGGATGCAGCTGTCCGAGCCGGCTAGCTGTGGAGGCAGCTGTCCTAGCCGGCTAGCTGTGGAGGCAGTTAGTTAGCCATCTAGCGTTTGCCGTCTGGGAGCCGCCAATAGCAGCGGAAGGTGAGCAACAGGTAGGGCGGTTATCCAAAACACGTTAGTTGTTGAATGGTAATATCTTACAACAACAACGAAAAGAAAAAAACTAAACAAAACTTAACTACAGCTAGAAGGAGAAGCGGCGAACAAGCAGCTCCAGCATCATCTCCCGGACAAGACGTCTCTCTCTCTCGTGGTGTTAGTGTCTACATCTCTACATGTTCCGGGATGCCTCGGACAATAACATCAACGAGTACTCGTCCTCGTGCTTCCCTCCACATAACGCTGCCTTGGGCTCCGGGAATATGGAGGTATATACGAGAGCCCGCTAAGACCTCCATAAGACCATCGTCACTGCCAAGCGGGAGTACAAGGTCAGAATGGAGGAGAAATTCAAAAGCCACGATGTGAGGGGTATGTGGCAGGGGTTACAGACGATAATGAACTGCAGAGGCAGAACCAGTACTTTTTTTGCTCGACGGTGTTGCAGTAGAGAGGGTCAGCAGCTTCAAGGTCCTCGACGTGCACATCTCCGAGGACCTCACATGGTCCACGCACACCACACATGTGGTGAAAAGGACCCAACAACGCCTGTATTTCCTCAGGCGTCTGAAGAAATTCAGCATGGGCCCCCGCATCCTGAGAATATTCTACACCAGCACCATCGAGAGTGTTCTTACAGGGTGTATCACCGCCTGGTACGGGAACTGCACCGCACTCCAGCGCAGAGCGCTTCAAAGGGTAGTGCGGATGGCCCAGTATATCGTTGGAGGTGAGCTCCCCTCCCTCCTGGATATATACAATCAGCGGTGCGTGGCCAAGGCCAAACGCATCATAAAAGACATTGCCCACCCCAGCCACGAACTGTACTCACTTTTACCGTCAGGCAGGCGATACCACAGTATCAAGTGCCGTACAAATAGGCTTAGAGATAGCTTCCACAGTCAGGCCATCTGGCTGCTGAACAAGGGCGTATAGCATATAAAAATGTATATTTTATTACATTGATTTATATATACATATTGCTCTTTTCTGTGCCGATATATTGCATTTTATAAATTGCATTTTTATTTTTTAACTTTATTCTATTTTTATTCAATTGTTATCTTATTTTTATAACTGCTGTCTGTCGTCGGGTATTGCACAAGATTTTCACACCACTGCTTTATACTTGTGAAAACTGTGAAGTGACAATAAACTTGACTTGAGACTCAATGATGACTTGATGATGTAGAAATCCATCTGAAAAGGGGTTGTGGGGTGGGGCGTTATTGAGACATTGTGGGTGTGTGTGGTGTGCGTGCGAGTATTTATAATGGCTAATAATTAATAATCACAATGCTATTCACCCTGCCTCCACTAGGGGGCAGCGTTAATCCGCATTTACATTTCCCCCACACCTGCAGCGCATGATAATCAGCTGGCCTATTTAAGTCTACCCCGCACACTCATACTTTGCCAGATTGTTCCTTGACTAATGCAAGACTCTCCAGTGTTTACCTCCGGACCGATTTCCCGTTGCCGACCCTGCCGACCCTGCCTGCCCTTGACCTGCCCGCCCTGTCTGGTTCCTGATCTACCGTCCGTCCCTGACTACGCTTCTGCCTGCCCCTGCCTGTTTCCTGATCTACCGCCCGTCCCTGACTACGCTTCTGCCTGCCCCTGCCTGGTTCGTCTACCCTGCCCCGGTTCTGATCACCTGCCTGTCCCCGACTACGTCTCTGCCTGTCCCCGTGTGATATTTATCGCAATAAATACCACGATCTGCCTTTGGTGTCTGTGTGCAGCTCTTGGGTCCAAACCTAACCCATGACAGAACAATCTGGCCACGATGGACCCAGCGCACACCCCCACACCGGAGGACCGCCTCGAGTTACGCCATAGACTTCTGAACCCGGGCTCGTCTGAGCGACTGGAACGTGGCCGCGCAGTGTGACGTGTTTCTCGCGGGTCTGGCCGACTACGTCAAGGACGAGTTGGTTCCGTTTGATCTACCTGCGTCGCTCGACGGACTCATTGAGTTAGGGTGGATCAACGCATGCTGGTGCGGAGACAGGAGCGACGACAGTCGGGGGCCAGTCAAACCTCCCGACTGTTCCCCAATCAGAGAACCTTGCTGTTAGCTGATGGTTCTCACACCATCGCGACATTCATTGACTCTGGTGCCGATGTCAACATCATTGATCAGAACCTCGCACTGCAGTTGGGCATCGGTCACGTTCCCCTACCCAGTCCCGTTCCGGCAAATGCCCTGGATGGCCATCTCCTGGGGACCGTCTCCCATCAGACCACACTGGTCTACATGCTTTTATCCGGTAACATGAAACAATCCAATTCTACATCTTGCAGTCCCCTCAGCTCCCCCTGATCCTGGACTACCCCTGGCTCCGCTGCCATAACCCTCACATCGACTGGGCCACGGGAGCCATTGTGGGATGGAGTCCCTCCTGCCATCAGGTCTCTCTTAAGCAGGCCGCCGCGCCCCAGCGCTCTGTTTGTTCCTCCCCTGCTCCGGACCTGGCCGGGGAACCAGTGGAGTACCACGTTTTTCGGGAGGTGTTCAGGAAGGCCAAAGCAACGTCGTTAGCCCCTCACCGCCCGTACGATTGTGCCACTGACCTCCACCCTGGTACGTCGCCCCCGAAGGGCCGCCTGTATTCCCTGTCCACACCTGAGAGAGGGGCCATGGAGGCATACATCAGCGACTCTTTGGCGGCCGGAATTATCCGTCCCTCATCTTCACCGGCTGGAGCGGAGTTCTTCTTTGTGGAAAAGAAGGACAAGTCATTAAGGCCCTGCATAGACTACAGGAGCCTTAATGACCTCACAATTAAGAACCGTTACCCGCTCCCACTGATATCATCCGCCTTTGAGTTGCTACAGGGAGCCGTGATCTACACGAAGCTGGATCTGCGGAACGCTTACCACTTGGTCTGGATCCGGGAGGGGGATGAGTGGAAGACGGTCTTCAACACATCCACCGGCCATTACAAATATCTGGTGATGCCGTTTGGTCTTACCAATGCCCCGGCAGTGTTTCAGGCGTTGGTTAACGACGTGTTGAGGGACATGCTAGACAAGCATGTGTTTGTTTACCTGGACGACATCCTTATTTTTTCAAGGAACAGGAGGGAGCATGTACACCACATCCAGGCAGTCCTCCAGCGCCTCCTCAAGAAGTCCCTTTTTGTGAAGACCGAGAAGTGCGAGTTCCATTCCTCCTCCGTCTCGTTCCTGGGTATATTGTGGGACAAGGGACCGTGCAGATGGACCCATCCAAGGTTTCCGCGGTTACATCCTGGCCTGCTCCTGAGTCCCGCAAACAGCTGCAAAGCTTGCTTCCTCGTTCGCAAACTTTTATCGGAGGTTCATCCGCGGCTACAGCACAGTAGCTGCTCCACTCTCGGCCCTCACCTCCAAGGCCTTCCAAGGACTCAAGGCTCGATTTACCTCCGCTCCCATCCTCCTTGTCCCGGATCCTGAGAGACAGTTTGTGGTGGAGGTGGACGCCTCCAACATAGGGGTAGGGGCCATCCTGTCTCAGTGGTCTGCCGACGACCAGAAGCTCCACCCTTGTGCGTTTTTCTCTCGGCGACAATCACCGGCGGAGAGAAATTACGACATTGGGAATCGGGAGCTCTTAGCGGTGAAGTTGTCCTTGGAAGAATGGCGCCACTGGCTTGAAGGGACCAAGTTGCCCTTCCTGGTTTGGACTGACCACAAGAACCAGGAGTACATCCAGTCCGCCAGGAGGCTGAACTCCCGACAGGCCAGGTGGTCCCTTTCTTTTTTACAAGGTTCATCTTCTCCCTCGCCTACCGTCCCGGGTCCCGTAACGTCAAGGCTGACGCTCTGTCACGTCAGTTTGTGGAGGGGGGGGGAGCTTGCCGAGGGCCCTGACACCATCATACCTGCTCCGTGGTTGATTGTCCCTCTTGTCTGGGAGATAGAGGAGAAGGTCAAGGCCGCCCTGGTGGGCCAGCCCGGTCCGAGCACATGCCCCCCTAATCGTCTGTTTGTTCCCCAGCCGTTGAGGTCTGATGTCCTCATTTGGGCCCACAACTCCCGGCTCTCCTGTCACCCCGGGATTCAACGCACCAAGGGGGTCCTGCAGCAGAGGTTCTGGTGGACCTCCATGGAGCAGGACACTCGGGAGTTTGTCAACGCCTGTCCGGTTTGCAACCAGCAGAAGCCCTCTCATCAGGCTCCTGCAGGTCTCCTGCAGCCATTGCCTGTGCCCCATCGTCCCTAGTCCCATATATCCTTGGACTTTGTTACCGGTCTGCCACTGTCCAACGGACACACTGCCATCCTGACGGTGGTGGATCGGTTCAGCAAGATGGCTCACTTCATACCCCTGCCCAAGCTCCCCTCGGCCAAGGAGACTGCGGAGCTGGTCCTGTATCATGTCTTCCGGGTACATGGTCTCACCATCGACGCGGTCTCCGACCGGGGGCCCCAGTTCACGTCATTGTTTTGGAGGGAGTTCTGCTCGCTGATCGGGGCCACCGTCAGCCTGTCGTCTGGGTTCCACCCCCAGTCCAATGGGCAGACGGAGTGGAAGAACCAGGAGATGGAGACGGCGCTGTGGTGCACTGTGGCCAAGCAGCCCTCCTCCTGGTCAAGACAACTCCTGTGGGTGGAGTATGCCCACAACACGCTGGTCAGCTCGGCCACCGGACTATCCCCTTTCCAGTGTGCCTACGGGTTCCAGCCTCCTCTGTTCCCGGACCTGGAGAAGGAGGTCTCCTGCCAATCTGTCCAGGCCTTCATCCGTCGCTGCTGTCGGACCTGGACCCAAGCCAGAGCTGCGCTCCTCCGTTCGGCCAACCGGTACGCCTCAACTGCCAACCGGCGTCGTTCCAGGGGCCCCTCCTACCGGGTGGGCCAGAAGGTATGGCTGTCTACTCGGGACATACCATTGTGGGTGGAGTCCAACAAGTTGGCGCCTAGGTTTATTGGGCCTTTCGAGGTCCTGAAGGTCATCAACCCAGTGGTGGTTAGGCTTAAGCTGCCCTGGTCCATGTGGATTCACCCGACATTCCATGTGTCCAAGGTCAAGCCAGCTAGGGTGAGTCCGCTGGTCCCGGCTGCTCCACCTCCACCGCCACCCAGAGTCATCGATTGCGGCCCGGCTTACTCCGTCCGACGCCTACTGCATTCCCGGCATTGGGGGAGGGGTTTCCAGTACCTTGGAGTCGATTGGAGGGGTATGGCCCGGAGGAGAGATTGTGGGTTCCGGCCCGGCACATTTTGGACAAGGACCTCATCAGGCAGTTCCATCTACGCCACCCCGACCATCATCCACCGACATCCAGGTCCACCACTTCGGCAGCCTGTATTTTTGTCTGTCTTTTGACAGACAAAAATAATCTCTTTTGAATATTCACAGTAGTGTGTTAAATTGTTTTAAGTTGTTTAAGTTCTGTTAACTTATTGAGGTTTACAGTGTGTAAGAAATAACATTTCCAAGATGCAAAAGTCTGCGACTGTCATTCAGACAAACTACAGAAGGTACAAACAGCAGTCATACTTCAGAAGATGGTGCTGGGCAGCCATGGTTATCAACTGTCAAGTTTTCTGTTTTTTTAATAATTCAGTGCCTGCTTGTAGTTGGTTATAACTACAATGCCAGTCAGGTAAGGTCAGGTTAGGTTGATTACCTTAAAGAAAAAGAACAAAGACACATTTTACATTTATCTTATATTAATATATATGAAACATAATAATATATATAAAAGTCAATGAAAAGCATCTTTGGCAATAAACAACATATGCACCTGCACACAAACATATTCATGTAACTTATCAAAATAGAAAACATGTGCACACATTTCCCTCCACGCCATGCACTGAACCACAATGTTATATTACAAACCAGGACAATACAACCAAACACGCCAGGAACCCATCTCACGTGGAACACGACAACACAACACATTTATGAAAGTGAGTTCACGTTGCCAGCCCCAACACAAGCGAACCACACCAATACGTAAGGATGAATTAACCAAATAAATACATCAAACTTTACCAGTAGCATCCCTGCGGTCTCACAAACACGCTGAATCGTTCACCCTCGGTCTGTCACGCAGTAATTTTTTGTTCTCTTTGAGTCCAACCGCGTTTCTCTCCTGCAACCTCTCACTATACGCTGGAAGATGACATCAACAAACCAGAAGTCAGGCGAAAGCTACGCTTTCCAGCACAAAACAAATAAATCATATAAATCGGGTCTCTTCTTTTAGCATGAGGAAATGTATAATGTACAACAAACACTAATCATTATTTACATTGACTAAGATTCCAACTTCACAAGGAGAGCTCTGGAGTTTGTTCTGTGAGCGAACCCTGGTCCACACCAGAGTCCCACAATAGGATTCATAGTCCCATACTAAGGTTCCCTAGATGTAATGGATCACACACTATTTGTTATTCATATTCCTGCTCAGTGGGAGCCAATGTGTACTTTGCACGGTTACTGGCGTTTAACCATTTGTCATTGTAATGCATGCCTTTTTATACATGTTATGTTATTT
The DNA here is from genome assembly GCA_027704905.1 of Muraenolepis orangiensis. Lineage (NCBI taxonomy): Eukaryota > Metazoa > Chordata > Actinopteri > Gadiformes > Muraenolepididae > Muraenolepis > Muraenolepis orangiensis. The sequence continues at coordinate 28,695,994 of CM051003.1, forward strand.
ATTGGACAAGTTTGATTTGAACACATTGCAGTGTTTTGATGTAGTGTTTTTTTCACTGGTTGCAGTGCTTTGTTCTCTTGGTGGCAATCGTGTTGCCTGTCCAAATATAAAACTGCGGCAAGTAAATCCGGCCATTAAAAAACACTGCAAATGGAACTTCTTTCAAACTGCAAATCACAGCAGAGTTATCTGGGACCCGCAAAGCAAACCCAAGGGTATATTAGGAGGTCATTTGAATATTCGCAGTATCCTCTCTAAAAGTGACCAAATACAACACTTGATCAGAGATTCAAATCTTGACTTGGCTTCATGAAAACTCCCCATCTGCTGCATTGACTGTACCTGGCTATAATGTCTTTAGGAGAGATAGACCAGAAGGAAGAGGGGGTGGAGTGATTATATATAAGAGATCATATTCAATGCGAGCAAATACAGTGGTCAAATGGTAATGATCTGGAATGTCTTGGACTAAATGTAATTTTATCACCCCAAATGTCTTTTATCCTTATTGTGATATACCGTCCTCCATCTGCTAACAATGAGTTTTATGAACAACTACGAAACTTATTTAAGGAACATGATTTTAGGAAAGAGGTTCTTCTGATGGGTGACTTTAACATCAACTGGGAGGATAAATCAAGTAGGAATGGCCTAAAGCAGATTTCAAGTAGTCTAGACCTATCGCAACTAGTCAAAGGTCCAACAAGAATAACAAGCACCTCAAAAACCCAGATTGATTTGATATTCAGTAATAAACCTGAAAGAGTGATTAAGAGCTTTAACATGATAACTGGGTTGTCTGATCACAACTTGACACTCATAGCCAGGAAACTGACAAAGAAACGGTTTAATCTCTCAACCTCCAAACAGCTTGAACAGTTTAGGATCCCAAGAAGGGAATTGGAAAATTTTGAAAATGCATTAAGGGAAACTGATTGGAATACATTGTTGTCCGGGGTAGATGTAGAAGCTGACAGCAATATATTAGTAACCACAATCAAGAACACAATTAAAGGATTTACTAAGAAAGTCAAAAGTAAGATAAGACAAAATAACAGCCTGCCATGGCTGAACTCAGATGTATGGAAACTCATGAAGGAACGTGACCATGCACTAAAACTGGCTTTGAAATCTAAAGCAGAACATGATAAACGCAAGTTCACTATGTTAAGAAACAAGGTAATGAAGGAACTGAGAAAGGCCAAGGCTAACTTCTTTATTGACATCATTGGTGAGGCTAGAGGTAACGCTAAACTGATCTGGGAACAGATTAGAAAACTAACAGGGATAGATCATAAATCAGGAAAGCAAATACAACTGGACTTAGATGGAAATCTGTTACAGGATCCAGCTAAAATAGCAGAGGTCTTCAACAGCTACTTTATTGACTCTGCTGCTGTGCTATCACAGACTTTCTCTGATAGCCACCTGGTTCCTGTCCCAGCGAATACCAGTGAGACGATTTTCAGGATTAAGGAAGTCTCTCAAATCAAAGTGCTTCAGATCATCAGCTCACTTAAGATCTCCAGAGCAAAGGATGTGTATGGGATGGACTCTTCCATGCTCAAAACTCTTAAAGAGACTCTGGCACCCCCTATCTGCAAGGTTCTTAACCTATCTATTTCCCAAGGGGTCTTCCCAAGTGCCTGGAAAGCAGCTATAGTGACACCTATCTTAAAAACTGGTGATCCTAAATCTGTTTGTAATTATAGGCCCATCAGTATCTTGCCCGCAGTATCTAAGGTAGCTGAGAAATGGGTATTAGAGCAGCTCATCTTCCATCTGAATAACAGTCCCTTTTCTCTACACCCCATGCAGTGGGGTTTAGAGCTAAACACTCCACAGAGACAGCCAACAGCTATTTTGTGGAAAATGTTAAATTCATGATGGACAAGGGCGGTGTTGTTGGGGCTGTATTTTTAGACCTACGAAAAGCCTTTGATTCTGTAAATCATAAGGTTCTTACAGCCAAGCTGTCTAAGTTAAACTTTTCTCCTAATACTCTCAAATGGTTGGAATCATATCTGGCAGATAGATCCCAGTGTGTCGGGGTAAACAACCAACATTCAACTTCTATCAAGTCCAATATTGGTGTCCCGCAAGGGTCCATTCTTGGCCCACTCTTGTTCAGCCTGTATATAAACGATCTACCGTCAGTCTGCTCTGACGTTAATGTCCAGATGTATGCTGACGATACAGTGCTTTAAAAAAAAAGAACAGGCTGCATCAAAACTCTCTGCTGCAATGGTCCATGTCACTGCCTGGCTAAATCAATCTTGCCTTCAGCTAAATGTGACAACAACTGTAAGCATGTTCTTCACAAAGAGGCCAAGCCCTATGACAGACCCCGATATTACAGTCTCTGGGGAAAAGCTACAGGCAGTCACGGAGTTCAAATACCTCGGTATCATGGTTGACTCAAATCTATCCTTTACATTCCAGGTAAAAAAAGTAATAAGAAAAGTCAAGTTCAATCTGGCCAATTTCAGATTCACAAGGAACTGCATGTCAACTAAGGCAGCCAAAATGTTCATGAATGCAATGATCTTCTCTCATATCACATACTGTCTGACAAGCTGGGGGCAAGCCAACAAAACCACACTAAAGCCCCTTGAATCTCTGTATAAGTAAACAATAAAGACCCTTGACAGGAAGCCACACAGATACCACCGCTGTAGTATCCTGAAAAAGCACAACCTCCTGAGCTGGGAAAACATGGTTAAGTACAGCAGTTTGTGTCTCGTTTTTAAGATTTTAAATGATATGGACACTCCACCACTCAACACTTTTATTACACGGAGAACCAGTCGAACCACTAGAGCCACCACTAGAGGAGACTGTCTTGTACCAAGAAGACAAAGTAGTTTCAGCCAGTCTGTATTCTCTGTCAGAGCCTCTCAGGAATGG
>CM051003.1:28703900-28748900 GCA_027704905.1 Muraenolepis orangiensis
ACATTCTACACCGGCACCATCGAGAATGTTCTTACAGGGTGTATCACCGCCTGGTACGGGAACTGCACCGCACTCCAGCGCAGAGCGCTTCAAAGGGTGGTGCGGACGGCCCAGTATATCGTTGGAGGTGAGCTCCCCTCCCTCCAGGATATATACAACCAGCGGTGCGTGGCCAAGGCCAAACGCATCATAAAAGTCAATGCCTACCCCATCAACGAACTGCATTCACTCTTACCGTCAGGCAGGCGATACCGCAGTATCAAGTGCCGCACAAATAGACTCAGAGATAAATTCCAAAGTCAGGCCATCAGGCTGCTGAACAAGGGCACATAGCATATAACAATGTATATTTGATTACATTAATTTATATATACATAGTGCTCTTTTTCTGTGCTGATATATTGCATTTTATAAATTGCATTTTTATTTAACTTTATACAGTTTTGTACTTTTATTACTATTGTTTAAAAACAATTTTCTTTCTATTAATTTATTTTTAGAGGTCAAGCATACACATAATTAAATATAATTAAACCAAGTTAAGTTAACCCAAAGATAAAGGAAAGAAAGCATTGGAGAAGATAAATCTAAAGTGCATAGAACACTGCTCAACATGTACACTTACTAAACCTTATGCATATAGAGTATCACCATCAATCATTGTAATCATTAAAAAGGGACATGCTAAAAAAGTTAGATTTTTTCCATCTATAAAAACAATTGAATCTGAAACACACGCACACCAACAATACACACACTCACAGCAACAAAACACATGCACACCAACAATACACACACACAGAGCAACAAAACACACACCAACAATACACATGCACACCAACAATACACACACACACACCAACAATACACACACTCACACCACACACAAACAATACACAGGCACACCACACACACCAGCAATACACACACTCTCACAGAAAATACACACATGCACACCAACAATACACCACACACAGACACACACCAAGTCTTCAAATACTTGGGTCATCCATGTACTGTAAAAAGTACTGAATTGGACTCCAGTTGTCGTGGTAGGGTCCTCTGGACTGTCAGGAGGCTTTAATCTATGATGGGAAAAAAGACCCACAATGAATGAGGTAATGAACATGTTATCTATCTACATATCTACCTATCTATTTGAACCTGAACTTGTCCTGGCCCACAGAGGACGGTAGTTTGTTCTTTGTGTCTGTCCTCTCATCTGATGAGCCTCCTGCCTCTTCTTCTGAGCTAGCGCGCGCTCGCGCGCTCTCTCTCGCGCTCTCTCTCGCGCGCGCTCGCTCGCGCGCGCTCGCTCTCGCGCGCTCTCTCTCGCGCACGTCTTCAAATACTTGGGTCATCCATGTACTGTAAAAAGTACTGAATTGGACTCCAGTTGTCGTGGTAGGGTCCTCTGGACTGTCAGGAGGCTTTAATCTATGATGGGAAAAAAGACCCACAATGAATGAGGTAATGAACATGTTATCTATCTACATATCTACCTATCTATTTGAACCTGAACTTGTCCTGGCCCACAGAGGACGGTAGTTTGTTCTTTGTGTCTGTCCTCTCATCTGATGAGCCTCCTGCCTCTTCTTCTGAGCTAGCGCGCGCTCGCGCGCTCTCTCTCGCGCTCTCTCTCGCGCGCTCTCTCTCGCGCGCGCTCTCGCTCGCGCGAGACAACATATTTGGTAAAAACTAATAGCAAAACAATAATTGACTTTCCCTATCTCTTTGTATATATTTGTATCTATTGTCTTTCTATGTGCTTTTTCCTGCAGCTGCCGTTTTGTCTAAACATAAAGAGGTTGTTTTTCTTCATCATTGGAAAGGCCAGGATGTCCTCTCTATAGATCATCAGGCTCATAGGTAACTCAAAAGAGTCAAAATATATATAGGAAATACTGACAAATCAATAGGCTGGGTCCCAGGGGGATCACAAATGTTACATTATGTTATATTAAGTTGATGGAGGGATAGAGGGGTTGGCCAGGTTGCATTATATCACAAGCGTTACATTATGTTATATTAACCTAGCAATCAGGGGCACTTAAAGTGTTCTATTGTAAATATACTATGGCCACCGCAACATGTTTATAGGAATTGTGAAGGAAGCGCAGAGACAATTATACAACAAAACACGTGTCACGTGTCGTTTTACAAACTGAACACAAGAGTAAAAATTTAACTTAACTAGAATAACACCACCAGGCACAATGTATACGTCACTCCAATTAATGATTAGTGATGAGGAATATGGTTCATTGCAGAGTTTTGAATAATAGGGGAACAGAGGTGATGGAACATGCTAGAGCTGTGTGTGGTGATGGCTGTTTTAACCTGTGAGCCTTGATTGACCCACATGTGTGCAACAGGTGGCTGTTTTAACCTGTGAGCCTTGATTGACCCACATGTGTGCAACAGGTGGCTGTTTTAACCTGTGAGCCTTGATTGACCCACATGTGTGCAACAGGTGGCTGTTTTAACCTGTGAGCCTTGATTGACCCACAGGTGTGCAGCAGGCTCACTGCTGAAACCAGCCACCAGCCACACACACATATTACCCCAACACAAAATTGAGGCTGGGAAAAAAAAATGTATAAAAAATAAAACCACAACATTGTCCGTACACCACCCCAGGGTAACCCGCCCACCCACCGTCGCCCTACTGAGTCTTGAAGATCAGAGGCCAGGGCTGCTGTCTTGACTGGTGGTGGTTTTCTCTTGATTCGCCGTTGCAGGGTTGTCTGGATGGGCTGGGAGACTGGACAGCTAGGCCACGTGGTAGCTCCTGCAAGGGCCCACCAACAGCCCCTGGTAAGGCTACCCTCCACCAGGGAGACAACAGTGAACAAGTATTCACGTTTTTTCACAGCCATCTTGAGCAATTATATTGAAACGTAGAGTGTGCGTGTAAGTTTCTGTAAGCTTTGTTCAAACAAAGGTGATCACTGTTGTTGTCAGCTGTGGTATGTATGTTTACAGCTAGCAACTTCAGAGGCTGAAGTGGAGATGCTGACTGAGAACCAGGCTACTGTTGAGAAGGAGCTGCATGGCAAAACCAGCTATGCATCTTCCCCCACACCTCCTACCTGGAGCATTGGGTCTTGGACTGCTGCACTGGCTGGTGGAGTTGCCGCAAGACCTGGGATGTTGTGGGCTGGATCCAGGCGTAGCTAGCCGCAGACGGTTGCTCTTAGTTGTTGCTGCGCCACCACCCTGTCCTCTGCTGGGCCCCACCATGGTAGCCGTCATTTCTGGCAGGGAAAGGATTGGTGCTGGGAGGTGGTTGTGCCTTGTCCTGGTCGGCGAGGTCCTTGTTCAGGCACCACTGTAGCAGACTACGCTGCCACAAGCCAGTAACATGGCTACTTGAGGGCTCCTCCCGAAGACAAAGACACAGGGTGATTAGGAATTTGGTTTATGGGGAAAAATGTTGGTTTCTCTCTCCTCCTGAATGTGTGTTGTGGTGGTTGTTTTAACCTGTGAGCCTTGATTAACAAGGACCCACAGGTGTGTAGCCTCACCAGCCATAGAGTAATCTGTCTGACTCCAGGTCAGGTGAGTCTGCTTAAACCAGCCACCAACCACACACACTCCACATTTACTTTTTTAAATCATGTGTATTTTGAAGTTCCATGTGTGGTTTCATTGTGAGTGTCATGAGGATTGCTACACAATAGTGTTGTACTTGTAAAATACTGTACCATGAGCGATATATTCAGTGACAGCTGGTGGTGATATTGAAGAGAAGCTCACATCGACAACCTTTCTGGGCTGCAAACAGGTTAATCACCATGTCATTGAAGTCCTGTGATTTTTGGATGAAGTCCCGCTCAATAGACGGCATAGCCAGTGTGTTCAGTCTATCCTGTCCCATAGTATTCTGGAGAAATTATGTTATCCTCTTAAGTGTACTGAAACACCTCTCTGATTCTGCCGCTGTCATGAGGGTTGTGATGGCTATTTGGGTTCATTTCAAAGTTTCAGAAAAAGTGCTCTGAAGATTGTTTTCAGTCAACATCCTCAAAAGTGACATTGCAGACTTGAACCTTGCAAACTCCACACTACTGTACATCACCATCAGCTCATGTTGAGCTACCACGTAACACAAAATTTACGATTCTGTCCTTCTGCGTTATTTGAACATAGTTTGGACGATGTGTCCCCAATCTCTTCACTTCCAATTTCAAGGTCATCGAAGAAAATTGATGTTTTATTAAATAATCCACCTTGTTCATGGTCATGCTGTTGCCCGCTGCCGCCATTGCTAACTTCTCATATCACTGTACGCACTGTACGTCCGCTGCACTGTCATTAGTCAAAAGTCAGAGGCCTGGGCTGAATGAAATTAGCCCCAACAGCAAATCAAGGGGGGCGTGACTGACACCTGTCAATCACTTAACACAAAGATGATTGGACGCTGAGGCTGCTGCCGCCATCGCTAACTTCTTATATCACTTCACGCACTATACGTCTGCTGTGCTGTCATTGGTCAAAAGTCAGAGGCCTGGGCTGAATGAAATTAGCTTTAACGGTGAGCCAATCAAGGGGGCGTGTAATGACGTCTTTCAATCACTTAATACAAAGAAGATTGGATGCTGAAGCTGCTGTGTTTGGGCTGATAATAAGCCCATTTAGATATATAATGTGTTTTTCTTGTGACTATTTTGTGTCTATACTGCTGTATATGGATCACAAAAGTCCAAAACATGGACCAAACAGATGGTAAATTGACGGGCCTCAGCTGGAGTTCTGAACAATATTTTGCCCTCCAGGGCTCCCCAGAGTGAAAACAAAGCACGGAAAACTATGAAGTTAAAAATGATTCCCCACTACTCGCATGGATCTACTTTAAAAGGCTGGAGGGAGCTAAGCATCTTACTGGAGTGTGAGGCTAGATGCTAAGCTACACAGCAAAGAGAAACATGGTGTTGGTGTCTTCATGGTCTGTTGGTCTTTTATTGTAATATCAAACACACCTATTGAATATATTCAATTTATTCAGTAGGTGTTATTTGTGACCTCGCTTGCAATTACACACACACATGTAGATATGAATAAAAAGTCAACAAAAACAATGCAGAATTATGAATGATCAAGGGCCACAACTACACACGCACTCACACAATATTTCTAGAGTTATACCATAAAGGTATACAACAAAGAAACCTTGCCACAATAGCACTTGTACATAACTTTCTGAGGCACAGAGTACAGACACACACGCACAACTCCTCCTCCCTCTCCTCCTTTCCTTTCCTGGGGCTGCCACTATGGGCTCAGATCAGTTATCCAGCATGATTTGCTCTAAAGCACTTCAGGCAGTGTCTCCCGTGTCTCTGCCTGTTTGATTCACGTTGAGCATCTCTCTCTCTCTCTCTCGGACTGCGTTTATCTCACACCAAACACACACACTAAACTTCTTGAGTCTGGGCGGTTGGCCTCAGGCAAAATAAGTCACCATGTGAATCCGAGAGAGAGAGAGAGAGAGAGAGAGAGAGAGAGAGAGAGAGAGAGAGAGAGAGAGAGAGAGAGAGAGAGAGAGAGAGAGAGAGAGAGAGAGAGAGAGAGAGAGAGAGAGAGAGAGAGAGAGAGAGAGAGAGAGAGAGAGAGAGAGAGAGAGAGAGAGAGAGAGAGAGAGAGAGAGAGAGAGAGAGAGAGAGAGAGAGAGAGAGAGAGAGAGAGAGAGAGAGAGTGATAGGGGCAGAGGGGGACAAAGATTGAGAAAGAAAAAAAGATTAAGGATTAAGAGAGAAGAAGAGAGAAACATGGAGAGGGAGAGAGAGAGTGAGTGAGTGAGTAAGTGATTGAGTGAAAGAGAGAGAGAACAGAACGAAGGAGATAGAGAGTGTGTGTGTGTCTTTTTTGTGTGTGTGTGTGTGTGTGTTTGTGTGTGTGTAGAAGTCTCCAGTCTCCAGTGACGTTGATGATTGTGATGTGCAATGTGCAAGAATATTAATATTACAAAATTAACTACAATTATCAACACAATGTGAATCAATTAAACAGTTTGGACGTCAAATCTGTCTCTGTATTAAGTTGCAGCTAGCCAATGTGGCGCCGGCCTGTACTGTCTTGTTGTATTACTACTTAGAACCTTGTAGAGACGCGTCCTCCAGCGCCGTCATTGTGTGTGTGTTATATTGTGTTAGATTGATCATTACATCAATCAAACGTGTGTGTGTGTGCGTGTGAATCCGAATCCGAATGCTTTGATTGTACAATGAAATTATATAGCAATCCAATCCTAAAACACTACATTCAAAAAAAAAATAAGCCAAACTAAAATAAACAGGTTAAACAATGTCCATATACAAACTGTATATATATATATATATATATATATATATATATATATATATATATATATATATATATATATACACACACACGTATTGCGTTGGGCCTGTATACACGGTAGCGCAAATTAGAAATGTATTCCTATAAAAAAAAAAGGTGCATTGTGATGTCACTAGGTATGTAGTATTGATACAATACAGTATTGTTGTTAAAGACAGTCAAGTTACAGTCCAACAATACAGCATTGTGGTAACACAAAAGCGTCACTGTCAGTGTTTGACATTGTTCAGTACACATGGCACTGGGATAGAAATTGTTCTTAAATGAATATGTTTCTCTGGGTTTTGGGTTTTTGAACCACTATAGTTTCTGTGTCAATAGTATTGATTGTGATACACAATCATATTACTGGGAAGATTTAGAGTTCAGCAAACAGGGATCAATTCTGTGCATCATTTATTTCAAACAACGATACTACGATGATTTGTTGTGATAAACTTGAATTATTTCCCTTCTAATCACCACCGGTGCTTGTTTCACAGGTGTAATGTTTACAGGGCAGACAGACAGTGATAACTATAACAATACATATAAAATAACAATTATTATTATATAAAAATATGTTATGTATTGTATGATTATGTAGTGTAATTGTAATAGTACCTGTCTTACCTCCCTGTCGCGCCTTCCTGCCCCACCTCCCTTTCTCAGCTCCCAGTAGTGCAAATTACAAATGTAGTGCAAATGACCAGTGTATATACTGTATAGAAAAAGGTACATTGCAATGAACCATGTAACTAGGTATGTAGTATTGATACAAAACACGGAACAGTCACTGTCAGTGTTTGACATTGTTCAGTTCACACACACACACACACACACATCCGTGGTCACAGGTTGACCACGGAATTTCTAAAAGAGTACAAGGGAAAAAGTGTGAAAGAGAGAGAGCATCTTTATCTGTTGAATCTTTATCTAATAATTATTTTAAGCTATGTAAATGTTTGTCTCCAATGTCGATAAAACAATAGACAGACAATCTGAGACAGAGACAGAGAGACAGAGAGACAGAGAGAGAGAGAGAGAGATGGAAGGGAAGGGAAGGGAAGGGAAGGGAAGGGAAGGGAAGGGAAGGGAAGGGAAGGGAAGGGAAGGGAAGGGGAGGGAGAGAAGTGTATACATAAGGGTAGGTTGAAGGACAGGCTCATTGAATGAAAACCACAGTGACTATGGAGTACCATGATATCCTACCTGAGGGACGAGCCTCCACCACAAAGCCACAAAAGGGCCCCGCCCCCGCTTCTCTCTCTGACCAATGGAGAGCCAGGGAAGAAGAGGACTTGGTGATTGACAGGCCCATCGGTGAACCAGGGGTGGGGGAGGGGGTGCAACCCATACGGCAACATGTTTTAAAAGGCCAGAGCTTTAAAAACATGATTTAAGAATGTGGGATCCAGCATTCCTACTACGTTTAATCACAATTTATGGAAAAAAATCTTTGCCGGAAACCAGATACAGCAAGGGGGAGGAGTTACAGAGTTGTCCTGTTTTGTTCATTCTGCCGAAGAAAACATTTCAATTTCATTGTGTATTGCAGTGGCCGGATTACACGGTGTTGATTCAAGATCTTACTTTTTACAGTTTATATTACTCCTGACAAGTTTGTGTTCACACATTTTCCCACTTACAGACCCCCCCGCCTCAAGCTACATGTTTTAGACCAGTGGTTCCCAACCTGGGGTCCAGGACCCCTAAGGGGGGCGTTGGAGATATCAGTGGGGTCCACAAAGCTGCTAATATTTAGAACCTTCAAATACAATAAAATAAAATACAACATTCTAAAATGATATAAACAATAAATGTAGCAATTCAAAAAATACTCCAGCTCATACAATTCTGGAAAATCTGAATTACAGAATCAATCTTTATAATACTTGATGAGGTCATCAATTGGGGGGGGGGGCTTGTATATTCTTATATCTTAGTTAGGGGGGGTGCGGGGGGGCTTCCAATGAAAAAGGTTGGGAACCAACTGTTGAAGACTTAACTTCAGAAATCAATCCAAAGTCGGATTTGTGAGACTAGAATTGTGATAACAAACAAAGTCACACACACACTAAACACACACACACACTAAACACACACACACACACTACACACAAACACAGCAGCACATGTGGCACCTTGCTGTGGCTGAGCAGTGATGTTTGCCTGCAGTGGAGGTCCCAGGTTGACGGTCCGGGCCTGGACACTGAAGGAGTAGGTCACTCCTCTGGTCAGGTCCTGGACCTTCAGCCAGCACTGCCAACTGCCCTTCACCTCCACCGTCACCACTTTACTCACACCTACACACACACAAAGACAGATACAAACACAGATTTTCACCGGGGCACCCACTCCACCATCAGCCTGGACGGGACACCAGTGGAAGTCGTCAGCTGCTTCCGTTACCTTGGGCTACAGATTTCCGATGACCTGGCGTGGACCCGCAACGCAATCTGTGCGCATGTGCGTCCCACTGCAGTGAGAACACAAAGCAACATGGTCGACTTTCCGTGTATTGTCAGTGGAAAATGCTTAAAAAATCATATAGTTTGGCCATTTAAAAACATTTTGATAACATTTCTAGCGAAATGTCACAATCGTCCTTCAGTGAATGTATACAATCTTTAGTTTGATAGTTATTACGAATATTTCCACAGACATTTTTTCAGAGACATCAGTGCAAATGCACACACTCCAGCTATATATATATTTAAATGCCTGCACCAACACATTCTCATGAACCGGTTCAAAAGATTCCCTATGAAAAAACAGTGCACTTTGTTTCGCAGGAATCGTACATACATTAGTTTACACCCCTTTCGGTCAGAAAACAAAGCAGCTGAAATCATGTCTAAAATAACACTTATGTTTTTATGAATTTTTTTCTCACGATACAAACACATGTTAAGTTTAACATGTTAATGTTAAGGTAACATTTCTAGTGTGAAATATGCACTTAAGTTTAAAAATATTTGTTCAATGTATGTATACAATCTTTAGTTTGTTAGTTATGGCGAAGATTCTGCAACATATATCCGTTGCTATGGTGACACACAAAAGTGCGTTTGTGTTGCGCCCCCTCCTCCCGTAAACGTTCATTGCAGTGAAGGCTTACAGGGAAGCCAAAAAGCGTGCTACAGACATGGGATCAACAATTTTGGAAAGCTCTTGACCTCTACTACCAAACCAATTGGGAGCATCACCGCAGGGTCACAACCTGTAGAAAACATGATTTCACCCTCTTACAAATAAGAAAGATCAAATCTGACCATGCCAGTGTTTTTCTCGGCCAGTAAACCCCATAATAAGATGGCAAGATTCCTGGTCACAATTTCACATAATAGGGAAAACACATTAGAACTACAAAACGTGGGACACAGCACGCTGCAAATTGTAGTTCTTTGCACACGTCCGGGTCTCGTCCCTCAATCTATTTGTGTTAAAAATGTGGTTTCTATTTATTTTTAAACATATAATGTGGTTTCCGAACGAGACGGTGCAGCTCAGTGCCGCTGCAATCCGAGGGATTAGTAATACACGTAAAAATAAACTTTAATAAAAAACGTAACGGCAGTGATATCAGCGTACATAGCAACAATAGAAACCTGAACAAATCTTCATAATAACTCAAAAACTAAAGATTGTATAAATTCACTGAACAAAGAGTGTGAGAATAAAACACACATTTTTCACCAGAAATGTTATCAAAACATATTATTATGCCGAAACTATATCAATCTATTACATTTTCCACTGAAAATACAAGGAAACGTGACTGTGCTTGACATTATAACTGCAGAAGTTTGTGCATGCGCACCGGGTTGTTTATACGTATGATTTCTTACGAAACAAAGTGCACGTTATTTTCGTAAGGAATCCTACAACAGCCTGCTGTACTGCACTGTATTCTTGATGCTGCTGCACTACTGGCACTTTAAATGCTTAAAAAATTGTTTGCACAATTCAGCACATGTTCATATATCAGTCACTTTGCTGTGCTTTTTTTGTTTATTTTTATTGTATATATTATTTTTATTTTTATGGTATTGTTTTGGAGTTATACTGCAGGGGTGGGGAGTATGCATTCCTATGTACTTGTTACAAATTGCCAATACATATCTTGTATTCCTGTATTGTACAAATACACACACACACACACACACACACATATCCACACTCAAAGGACAAAACATGAGTCCCAAAAATTCTCAGGATGTGGATGGTTATGTGTTTTGTTTTTTTTCCACAAATATTTAATAGCATTTAAAGTGCCAGTAGTGCAGCAGCAAGTAGTGCAGCAGCATCATTGCAGTAACTATGATGAGTCCAGAAAGTCCAGCAAAGTATGTACGTGTAATGTTAATGACAATATTATGAAAGTGGCAGCACTCCTAGCAGTTCATTAGGCGCACTGCCTGTGGATAAAAACTATCCTTAAACCTGGTAGTACTTGTTTGGATGCTTGCGACCAGACGGTAGGGGAGAGAAGATATGGTGCCCAGGGTGGTTGCAGTCCTCTTTGATGGACATGGCCTTCTTCAGACAACTGGTACTAAAGATATACTCAATTAATGGAACTGCACACCCGATGATCTTCTCTGCCGTCCTCATGACCCTCTGGATGGCTTTCTTGTCCTGTGCAGTGGTTTTGCCATACCACACAATGGGTAGTGGGTAGTCCAGCTGATGCGATGCCAGGACACTCTCTACAGTGCCACAGTAGAAGTTCACTAGCCACCTCTGGCCTATTCCCCTTTTTCTGAGGTGAGCATTTTTTCAGGTTTTATCTGTTTTATCTTTTTCAGAGCATAAAGGCGCCTGATGGTGGAGTGGGTGCCCCGGTGGCTCCTGACGTCCATGATGAGCTCCTTAGTCTTGCTGACATTCAGTGCGAGGCTATCCTCACACCATCGCATCTGCTGGACTACCTCATGACTGTACTCTGTTTTGTCGCCTTCTCTTATCAGGCAGATGACTTGATAATCGGATTATTGGTGTGCGTGGCAGTACAGTCATGGGTGTACAGCGAGTACAGCCGGAGACTGAGGCAGCAGCTTTGGTGTGCTCCGGTGTTGAACCAGGACCAGATTGGATGAGATATGTTTCCCAATCTTCACCACTTAAGGCCTGCCCGTCAGGAAGTCTATAATCCAGTTACAGATGGGGGCGCCCAGACCTAGGTCCCTCAGTTTCAGGACCAGCTTGGAGGGAACGATGGTGTTGAACTGTAGTCAATAAACAGCAGTTGGACGTAGGTGTCCTTCCAGTCTAGATGCTACATAGCCGTGTGTTTTGCCAGGGAAATAGTTTGGTCTGTATTTAAACTGGAGTGGGTCTAGGGACTCAGGGATGGAAAAAACATTACACATTTCTCCCGGCTCTTCATGGCTATGGGTATTAAAGCCACTGGACGATAATCATTGAGGAGTGTTACCTTGGTCTTTTTGGGCAACGGCACAATGGATGTCGCTTTGAAGCACACTGGGATGACAGACTGTTGCAGTGATGCATTGTAGATGTCGGTGAACACAGGAGCCAGCTGGTCAGCACAGGTCTTGAAGACGCGGGATGGAACTCCGTCTGGGCCGGCTGTCTTCCCTGCCTTAAACCTCCTGAAGGTTCTGCAGACCTCGGACTCGGACAGTTGAACAACGTAGCCCTCCAGCTGCCCATTGGTTAAGGGTGGAGGCCAGGAGGCGTTGAGGCTAGTCCCGGACACCTCGGAGAAGGTCAGGAACGCTGGAGGGCTCGGAGAGAGAGAGAGAGAGAGAGAGAGAGAGAGAGAGAGAGAGAGAGAGAGAGAGAGAGAGAGAGAGAGAGAAGAGCCAGGTCACGACACCAAATCTGGCTAACGACACAATAGCTCCCTCTGAGGGAACTCAGCCCTTACTAGTCAAACTTTTACCAATACACCATTGGCTGCGATTGCTCCTCGATACCGATGGAATGATTGTGGTCTCACCTGGTCTCACCGCGACTTGCGTCATTAAACCAACAGTTTGAACTTTTTTTGACTTTCTTCCTGGCTAAATCGTTCTATTAAAACCTTTCCATTCACACACTTTCTCCACAATAGTCAATGACGCTTTCAAATGACACTAAAATAACAACCTCTTCCTCTTGTTTATCTCCATCCTCCTCCTTACCCCCCCCCCCAACCTCTCTCTCTCTCTCTCTTTCCCTCTCGCTTTCTCTCTCTATTTTCATCTCTCTCTACTTCCCCTTACACCTGTCTAGATCCGGTTAAAAGACAAATGTACCAGAGACAGAGACAGAGACAGAGACAGAGACGGGGGAGACTTGTCTTATTTTTAAATACACTCCTCGCTGATAGTGGGCTACATAGCAGCAGGGTTTATATATATTATATACACACATTTTTTTTTTTAAATATGCAAACACACGCACAAACACACACACATATGGTAAGTTGTGGTGAAGGAATCATTTCTGCAACATCGCAATGAAGGAGGAAAAAAAACATTTTGTTTATTTTTTGTTTATTTTATTGTATATATAATGTATATTTTTATGGTGTTGTTTTTAAGATTTATACTGCGAAAAATATTGTATCTTGTATCGTGTATCAATTATTTAGAAAAATGGACAGGATTGGATTCAGTCCTGTTGCTGAGCACTGAATAGCACTCCTATGCCTGCAGTCAGATCAGATGTATCGCTATGAAAAGAGGTATACACATAGTTATAGTATATAGTATAGAATATCGTACAACGGTGAAATGGACGGAGAGGGATCGAATGAAAGGAATCATTGAACATATAAAAAAATGGGACGCAAACAGAGATGTAGTTATAAGGTCACTAGCCCATGAGATACGGTTAGAAATGCCATCTCCGTGCAGTCAGGCTGTGGACAACTGATCACTGGGGTCATGTAAGACATGGCATAATATGTCTGGAGCCCTGTGAATAACATTGGAGGAACCAAAAGGTCAGAGTCAGTGAAATGGGGCAGCTTGGTAGCTCATCCTGTCAGCCCCTCACCCATATAGGCGACCCTGGTTCGATTCCAGCCTGTGGTCCTTTGCTACCTGTCATTCCCTCTCTTTCTTTCTCCACCCACTTTCCTGTCAATCTCCACTCTCCTGTGCATTAGGGTAAAAATTCCCCCAAAAATATCCTTAAAAAGAAAGAAAAGAAAGAAGATCATTCTCATTACTGGCCCCTTTGGGTGGTATGTGAACTGTAGCTTGTTCAATCAGAGCACTGCAATGGGATGTGTGCGAACACCCTGGGTTGAGACAATAACTCTACACTAAGTAATACACACACATAAAAACACACACATACACACATACACCAGGCTGCGGCTGAAGATGAACTTAAAGGTACAGCATGTAGAAATGAGTGGCATCTAGTGGAACGGACTTGGCAGAAATGAAAAAGCGTATTTGAGCATGTTTAAATTGGTGTGTATCCCCGTGCAAATAAGAATCGTTGTGTTTCCTTTAGCTTAGATGGAGCCCTTTATATCTACACAGGAGCAAGTCTCTTCCACCGCCATGTTTCTACAGTAGCCCAGAAGGGACAAGCAGCTCTAGAGAGGACAAGTTGATGAATCGCTATCTTACTTGTATGCTATGACCTATTGTTTGACATTTTTGACATACCTACTGGCACCTTACAGGCCAGTGCAGGCCA
The DNA here is from genome assembly GCA_027704905.1 of Muraenolepis orangiensis. NCBI lineage: Eukaryota > Metazoa > Chordata > Actinopteri > Gadiformes > Muraenolepididae > Muraenolepis > Muraenolepis orangiensis. Next base: position 28,717,911 of record CM051003.1, read on the forward strand.
CCATAGCTTCAGTTGGTTGCAATTTGCAACCTCACCACTAGAGGCCACTAAATCCTGCTAACTGCACCTTTAACATCCGTCGCCCTGAAACAACCTAAGGAAGGATGCAGGATTCCAGGGTGTTACAGCCCTTGGATCCAAACGTCAAAGTCTCGACTGATGCATAAGACGATCTTTATTTAATGTCCATCCGTGACGTCATCTTAGCACCGTGAAAACTGCGTTGGAAACGTACATAAACAGACAAAAACATTTCACATAACGGTTTCCACAGTACAGTACAAACACTAAACTAAATAACATTGGTATCGAACTACAGAGTTACAACTATGATCAAAATAAACAACAAAGCATACCTTGCTGCGCTCTCCAAGGAATGCAAACATAATCCAAAAAGGGTCCGTTTAAAACACGATCAATACATGGGGATACAAAAAAGATAAAAAGTCAGGAATACAAAAGCGATACAAAGACGCACCAAACTTTCCTGCTGCCGACTACATCACGTAACCGGCGCTTCCAGCTGTACTGATCTACGGTGCGCCAATAGGGACACATTTATGTAGGCCTACGGGTATCGAACGGGTATCGAAAGGATAATGCCTAGACAGGTTTAATAGACAGGTTCAAGTGGTCCGTTACACTCCCCCCAATCACTTCATGATATAACACAAAAATAATCATGAATGATTAAAGACCAAAGGACCATTTATCTTGACTTTAGAGAATTATGCAAATCAGCATTGTCGTGCTACTATATGTACGCATGTCTGCCACCTATTATTCAGTTTCGAGGAGAAGCACTAGCTTTTGAACTGGTCTTTCTATAGTTGAGAGTTTAGCCTGAGCGCCAAGCCCTTTTGAGTTCCTATCTCCGACTTGCAATCTCACTCTTCGCACTAGGCCATCCCCGTCTACAGTTCTTTCCACTATTCGCCCCAACTGCCACTGGTTTCTTGGGAGGAGGTCCTCCTTTATGATGACTACATCATTAAGTTTGAGGTTACGCCGGGCCACATGCCACTTCTGACGCGTTGAGATGTTCAGGAGGTACTCCCTCTTCCAACGACTCCAGAACTGCTCAATAAGATATTGAACCCGGCGCCAGCGCTTTGTACTGTACAAATCCTCTCTCACGAACTCTCCTGGAGGCGGAAGGGCACCCTTTGACTTCATTTGAACTAGGTGGTTGGGGGTTAGAGGCTCTAAAGAAGTGGGGTCATTTATTCCATCTACTGTTAAGGGACGGCTATTAACAATAGCCATGGCCTCATAAAACAGTGTCCTGAGGGAAGCATCATCAAGTCTACCTTGACTTTGAGTCAGGGTGGCATTCAGAACATTTCGGATGGTGCGTATCTGACGCTCCCAAACACCACCGGCGTGGCTTGCTGATGGAGCATTAAGGACAAACTCGCACTGTTTGTCGGCCAAGAACATCTGCAAGGCTTGGTTGTTGCATTGTTTCAGTGCCTTTCCTAGCTCATTCCTGGCACCTATGAAATTCCTGCCTTGGTCACAGTTAAGATGGCGCACAGCTCCTCTTAGGCTGATGAAGCACCGCAGGGCATTGATAAAGGAATCAGTGGATAGATCTTCTAACATCTCCAAATGGACGGCTCGGGAATAGAGACAAGTAAATATCAGGCCATACCTTTTATGCTCTTTCCGATTCCTTTTAATGATAAACGGCCCAAAGCAATCCATTCCACAGTAAGTGAATGGGGCAGAAGCTTCAACACGCTCTTTAGGAAGTTCAGCCATACGTTGTTCTTCAACAGGGCGCCTCAACTTTCTGCATTTAACACACTTGTGTATCACCTTAGCAACTAACTTGCTGCAGCTGATGATCCAAAATCCATTTGCTCTAAGCTCCATCTGAGTTTGACTCCTACCCTGGTGGCAAACTTGAGAGTGATAGTGAGACAAGATGAGCTGAGTGATGTGACCAGCTTTTGGCAGAATGCATGGGTGCCTGAATTCTTCACTAAGAGATGAATGTTTCAGTCTCCCGCCTACACAAAGCATGCCCTCTCTCAGAACTGGGTCGAGGGAGAAAAGAGGACTGGTGCAAGGAAGATTTCCCCCAGCTTCAAGCATCTTTATCTCTTGACTGAATGCCTGCTGTTGTACAAGCTTGATCACTGCACTAGCAGCACCCTCACGCTCTACGACAGTCAAAACATCAGTGGGATACTTTTGCTTGGATGCCAGTCTCCTTATTCTTGCCACTACTTTGAGGAGTGTTGTCCATGATGAAACCTTAGCCAGACGGTCAATGATATCAGTGCGATTACTGCTTATTGTGGCAAATGCCTTCACCGCTCTGACCTCTGGGTCACCAATCAGCAAGTCAGTTGATGGCCTTGATTCCTCTTGGACTTCATCCTTCCAGAGGAATTCAGGGCCTGATAGCCAATTTGATGACAGGATGTCAGAGGCACGGAGCCCCCTAGAGGCGTGGTCAGCCGGGTTTTGTTTTGTGCCAACATAGTGCCACTGGCTCGGACTGGTGTTCTCTCTGATCAGCTGGACACGATTTGCTACAAAGACATGAAATCTTCGCACTTCGTTGTTAATATACGCAAGAGCGACTTGAGAGTCTGTCCAGAAAAATTCCTCATCGACTTTCATGTTAAGCTCTAATTTCAAGAGAACACTTAACCTGGCTGCCGTCACAGCAGCAGAAAGTTCAAGACGGGGAATGCTCATGAGCTTTGTTGGAGCAACTCTTGCTTTGGCCATGACTAGACTGCAGTGGACTGTATCTTCGTCATTCTTATACCTCAGGTAAGAGCATGCACCATATCCCACATTACTAGCATCTGAAAAATGGTGCAATTCTACCCTCACAATTCTGCCAAATTCTTTTGGGTGGTAACATCTGGGAATTGTGACCCCTCTCAGACTGCGGAGACCATTCTCCCATTCCTCCCACCGTGGATACAAGTCTTCAGGGAGCAGATCATCCCAGCCAATGCTTCTACGGCACAGCTCCTGAAGAATGCACTTTCCACTCAAAACGAATGGGGCAACAAACCCCAGAGGATCGTACAAAGAAGCTATGACCGACAGAATGCCACGGCGGGTGTCAGGCTTGTTGTTCAAATTTATGTTGAAGCTGAAACTGTCACTATCAATCAACCACTGGATGCCCAGTGCATGTTCCACAGAGGCTGAATCTGGTTTTAGATCAAGACGTTCTGCATTTATTGCACTTTCAGACGGTTTGATACAACCAAGAACCTTGCTCTCATTCGAGTTGAATTTGTGGAGTCGTAACCCTCCTCCTTTACACAACTCTTGGGCTTCAACGATCAGCTCTGAAGCCATTTTAATTGTTGGAACACTAACTAGGCCATCATCAACATAGAAACTGCTCTCTATGAATGATGCTGCAGTGGGATAGCGTGCCTTGTATTGATGCGCCAAGTATTTAAGGCCAAAGTTAGCGCACCCTGGAGAGGAAGCGGCACCAAACAGGTGGACTGCCATCTGATATTCTTTTGGCTCGCGATCAAGGTCTCCATGCTCCCACCATAGAAACCTCAGGTAAGTACGATGCTCAGGTGTAACAAAGAACTGGTGAAACATCCTTTCAATATCACAGATGATGGCCACTGCTTCCTTCCTAAAGCGGAAGAGAACTCCCACCAAGGAATTTATCAGATCTGGGCCCGTCAGCAAGGTGTCATTTAAGGAGATGCCACAGAATTTAGCCGAACAATCAAAAACGACTCTTAACTTGTTAGGCTTCTTGGGATGGTACACACCATGGTGTGGTATGTACCAAACGATCTCTCCCGAAGGTGCCTCTGGAGCTAGCTCCGCATCACCATTGTCGATTACATCCTTCATAAAGGCTGTGTAATGATCATAGAGTTGTTGATTGGCCTTAAGCTTCCTCTTTAGATGTTGCAAGCGAATAGTGGCCAATTTCTTATTGTTTGGCAACAAGGGAGGACTATCACCTCTGAACGGGAGAGGCATCTCCAGGTGGCCATCCTCTTTCTGCTGAATATTCTCACTAAGGAGCTGTATGAAACGCACGTCATCTTGTGAGATGTATTTGCCCTCAGAATTCTTCTCACTGAAGTCGGACTCCAGCACCCTCAAAACGTCTGAGGCTAATGGGACTGGCAGTTCTCTTACAGCAACTCTGTGTACATAGCTTTGACTTCCCTGCCTATCAAGGTGGGGATTGGCTGCTCCTATGATACTCCATCCCAGCTCTGTTTTCTGGGCAAACGGCTCATTCGCACCACCCATGATGACTTCAATGGGGGCCAGAGCTGAAGGACAATTGTAACCAATCAACAGTCCCACATCACACTCCTGGAGTGTTGGCAACTTATCGTCCAGATGTTTGAGATGTGGCCACTGCAATGCTGTAGTCTTGGTTGGTATACAGGATCTATCAACCGGAATGAAGTCACGTGTATATGATTGCTGTAACTGTATCCGATTATCCGAATAGAAACTTCGAACTTGCAAATCACACACACTGTGGCTGGCTATGATTGTGTCAATGGCAGTCATTGTACTAAGCTTCAGCTGCAATGGTCGAGATGCCACGTTCAATTCTCTGACTAGACTTTCCAAGACAAAGGTTGAATCGCTCTGTGTGTCAAGAAGAGCATATGTGAGAATCTCCTACTGAGGATCTCTTGCAGATGACAAGAAAACTGGAACAATGCTAGAGGTGGCAGAAGCATTCTGAACTAGCGCGTGGCTCAAGACCCTATGGACCTCCTGGTTTCTTTCTCCTTCTGTGAAAGTCCGAACCCCATTTGCTGCTTCCCCAAACCTTGTCTCTCTTTCCTCGTGTAAACATGTTGGGTGACGTCGGCCACACACTCCACAGATATGTCGAGTCCTACAGTCTTTAGTGACATGTCCTTTGCGCAGACACCCAAAGCACAAATAATTCTGATGAATAAACAACCTTTTATCTGCCATGGACTTGGAAGCGAAAGCTGGGCACCTAGCAATACCATGAAACTCTTCTTTACAGATAATGCACGGTAGCCTTGACCTAAAACCAGGGAGGCTTTCTGGTATATGGTCTTTCACTTGAGCGCTAGTGCTGAATGCATTTGCCTTCCCGGGCAACTTATCCTCTGCTGATTTGGAGCTAAACAAGAACGGAGAGGCAATAGGATTACAGGCTATGCGGGCTTCCTTCTGCACAAACTCGGTAAAACGTTCAAATGTGGGATATTCTCCGGATCTATCGAGTTCTTCTACTACAAGTCTGCTCCATTTGCGTACAACCCAATCTGGTAGTTTCCTCAACAGCTTATGATTTTCCTCACTATCATTTAAAATAGACAAGCCCTTAACGTGGGGCATAGCCTCAGCGCAGCCCTTTAAGAAGTCTGCAAAATCTCTCAGCGCGAAAGGATCATTTGGGGCAACTTTAGGCCATTTCATGAGCTTGTCCCGAAATGCTTTCTGCATGATAAATGGGTTTCCATACCGGTCCTTTAACACAGCCCAGGCGCCTTCGTATGCATCTTCAGAACTCCGGTAAAAGAATCCCTCCACAGCCTTGCGTGCCTCGCCTGTGAGGTAACCTTTCAAATACAGCATTTTTTCACTAGGAGGGATAGGTTTTCTGTCAATCAGAGTTGTAAATGTCATCTTAAAGTCAACAAACTTCAAAGGATCACCTGCAAACATGGTTGGCTCAGGAACAGGCAGACGGTTTAAGCTAAGTGAGCTCGCAACTGCTTCTGCCAGCTTGACTGCAAAACTCTGAGAGAGTTCTTGTGATTGGGACAGTGCAACAGTGGTGCCTGGTTGGTGGTTCAAATTAACAGCTGGAGTTGTTACGATGACTGGGACAGTGGTGTTGGGCTCTCCCACTACATCACCTTCAAGCTGATTGTATGCCCGCACTCGAGCTGCAGCCACATTAACATCCATGTTTGCATGCATCATTTTCAACTTTGTTTTTTCCTCCTCGAGATGCAGTTCGACCTCAGCCTGCCTCTGTTTCATTTGCACCATCATTTGTGACTCATGTAATTTCCACTCACTTTCCAGCTTACTCAGTTTAGCATGCTGAACCTGTATCTCCTGCATAGACTTAGCTTGTTCTACTTTAGCCGCAAGTTCAGCCTCTGCATCGACTCGCTTACTAGAGGCTCTGCTAATAACAGACAGGTTGTCTATATTTTCAGAAATTACACTCTGTGTTAGTGCCACCAAAAATAGATTGATGTTCATCACGATTTAGAGTCATTCGCACTCTTTCCTTTTCGACTTCCTCTTTAAAAGTCCCTTGGTCTAGACCTACTTCCAAGATCACCTATCTCTGCAGTCAGTGTGCTACAAGCATCCATTTTTTGAACAACATCTGTAGTATTAAGACCATTGCGTTGGAGTGCCTCATAATTTTGAATTACATGGTCATATCCAAATTGAATGTCTTTGTTTATTTTCTCCAGATCTTCCTTCAGACAGAATTTCTTAAGTATTGTCCTAGACTCTCTTGCTATTTTCTTCCAGGATTCATAAGTTTTCAGAAATGCCTTTAAAAGTTTTTTACCTTGTTCTTCACGCATTTGTTTGCCCTTATCTGTTAGCTGCCGCTGGCGAGAACCAGTGGCAGTTTCTTGTGAGTCAGTAGGCTTTTTATCTTCTTCAACTGGTGAAGGATCTTCTTCAGGACCTAAGTCCTTGTCATCAGGGATTTTTCCCTTTTCTCCGTCCACTGACATTTTGATCTATTGTAAATGAATGTGTGAATTCAGATCACTGAAACTAGATAGCTGTGGCTTGCGGACTTCTGTGCAATAGCCTGCTTCTGTGCAATAGCATGTAGTGGGGAGTATGGCGCCGTACGAGATGGCTGCCGTGTCGCGAGCTCCCGCACGACGACGCAGTTTTTTGTTATTTATTCTTTTTATCGCAACTATTTTAGTTCAGGATGTTAGCAGCAAGTTCACTTATAACTTCTGCACACTTTGGGAGATCAGATCGACAGTCGCTCGCCGCCTACCGGAGTTTTTTCATTCTTTCGGCTCGGACGTCCCGCCCGAAGTCACAGCTGGATTATCTCCGTCCATTTTGGGCACGATTACGCGCAAGCGTCGCCGGAGGAAGCGAGGGAAGCGAGCCGGCGTGCTAGTCAGGCTGAGATGTCGATCCGATCGCCCCCCACTACCCACCATTCTACTGGCTAATGTACAGTCTCTGGACAATAAGTTAAGCGAACTACAGGCTCGTATTCAATTCCACCGGGAAACTAGGGACAATTGTATTATCTGCCTTACGGAGACATGGATGTCGGAGGGGGTTACCGACGCAGCTATCGAGCCGACGGGCTTTTCCGTACACCGGGCGGACAGAACAAAGGCTCTCTCCGGTAAAGATCGCGGAGGGGGGGTATGTCTCATGATAAACAGATCTTGGTGCAACCAAAGCCATGTACATCCCCTCAAGTCTTTCTGTTCCCCGGACCTGGAGTACCTGATGCTTATGTGCCGTCCATACTGGCTACCTCGGGAGTTTACAGCGGTAACCGTGACCGCTGTTTACATTCCCCCACAAGCCAACACGGACACAGCGCTGAAGGAACTGTACGGGGCTATCAGCGAACAGGAGTCGGCCCACCCCGAGGCTGCTCTCATCGTGGCGGGGGACTTCAACAAGGCGAACCTGAAGAAGGTTCTCCCGAAGTTCTACCAACACATAAAGAGCAACACACGGGGCGAGCGGATCCTCGACCACTGCTACATTCCCTTCCGTGATGGCTACAAGGCCCTCCTCCGCCCACCGTTCGGCAAATCAGATCACCGCTCTATCCAGCTACTCCCCGCCTATAGGCAGAGACTGAAGCAGCAACCGATCGCTGTGAGGGAGGTCCAATGCTGGTCGGACCAATCAGATTCTACGCTGCAGGATTGTTTTGATCACGCTGACTGGCACATGTTCCGCGTTGCCTCGGACAATAACATCAACGAGTACGCGTCGTCGGTCACCGGGTTCATCAAGAAGTGCATAGATGACGTTGTTCCGACCAAGTCGGTTCGGATATATCCCAACCAGAAACCGTGGATTAACAGCGATGTTCGTGCTGCCCTACATGCGCGTAACGCCGCCTTTGGTTCCGGGAATACGGAGGAATATACGAGAGCCCGTTACGACCTCCGTAAGACCATCGTCACTGCCAAGCGGGAGTATAAGGACAGAGTGGAAGATAAATTCAAGAAACACGATGCGAGGGGTATGTGGCAGGGGCTGCAGAAGATAACGAACTTCAGAGGGAGAACCAGTTGTGTAGAGAACTCCTCTACCTCCCTCCCAGGAGAGCTAAATACATTTTTTGCTCGGTTCGACGTAAACGGCAGCCCGCCGAAGCCAGCACTGACTGGGGAGACCAGCCAGCTGCGCATCTCGGAGGCGGATGTGCGCCGCACCTTTAAGCGGCTGAACATCCGTAAGGCGGCAGGCCCCGACGACATCCCGGGCCGCGTCCTCAGAGCATGCGCAGACCAGTTGGCAGGAGTCTTTGCAGACATCTTCAACCTCTCCCTGTCCCAGGCTGTTGTCCCCGCGGTCTTCAAGATATCCACCATCGTGCCTGTCCCTAAACAAACCAAGGTAACATGCCTGAATGACTACAGACCTGTGGCCCTCACCTCGATCGTTAGCAAATGCTTCGAGAGGTTGGTCAAGGACTTTATTTGCTCCGTGTTACCTACCACGCTGGACCCATGGCAATTTGCATATCGTCAAAATAGATCCACGGACGACGCAATTGCCATGGCCCTCCACACTGCCCTTTCCCACCTGGAGGGGAAGAACTGTTATGTGCGAATGCTGTTTGTGGACTACAGCTCAGCATTCAACACAATAGTTCCTGCCAAGCTCGACACCAAGCTGAGAGGTCTAGGCGTACCCCCATCCATGTGCAGCTGGATACTGAACCTCCTGTCGGACCGCCGCCAGGTGGTGAGGATGGGCAGCACCACATCAGAGCCACTGACCCTCAACACGGGAGCCCCCCAGGGATGCGTGCTGAGCCCTCTCCTCTACTCCCTCTACACCCACGACTGCATGGCTATGCACAGCTCCAACGTCATCGTCAAGTTTGCTGACGACACGACAGTGATGGGCCTGATCGCCGGCGACGACGAGACAGCCTACAGGGAGGAGGTCGGATCGCTGGAGCAGTGGTGCCAGGAGAACAGCCTCGCCCTCAACGTCAAGAAGACCAAGGAGCTGATCGTGGACTTCAGGAGTCAGAGGGGAGAGCACAGCCCTATCTCCATCGACGGCGTTGCAGTAGAGAGGGTCAGCAGCTTCAAGTTCCTCGGCGTGCACATCTCCGAGGACCTCACATGGTCCACGCACACCACACACGTGGTGAAAAGGGCCCAACAACGCCTGTATTTTCTCAGGCGTCTGAAGAAATTCAGCATGGGCCCCCGCATCCTGAGAACATTCTACAATGGCACCATCGAGAGTGTTCTGACAGGGTGTATCACCGCCTGGTACGGGAACTGCACGGCACTCGAGCGCAGAGCGCTTCAAAGGGTGGTGCGGACGGCCCAGTATATCGTTGGAGGTGAGCTCCCCTCCCTCCTGGACATTTACAACCAGCGGTGCGTGGCCAAGGCCAAAAGAATTATAAAAGACATTGCCCACCCCAGCCACGAACTTTACTCACTATTACCGTCAGGCAGGCGATACCGCAGTATCAAGTGTCGTACAAATAGGCTTAGAGATAGCTTCCACAGTCAGGCCATCAGGCTGCTGAACAAGGGCGTATAACATATAACAATGTATATTTTATTACATTGATTTATATATATATATTGCTCTTTTCTGTGCTGATTTTTGCATTTTATAAATTGCATTTTTTATTTTTATTTTATATTCTTTATTCTATTTTTTATTCTATTTTTTATTTTATCTTATTTTATAACTGCTGTCTGTCGTCGGGTATTGCACACAAGAATTTCACATCACTGCTTTATACTAAACTGTAAACTGTGAAGTGACAATAAACTTGACTTGACTTGACTTGCTGCTCACCTCATTAAAATAAACATTAAATATTGAGCCCTCAAAGCATCAATATTTTAAATTGTCCAATCAAAGGGAGCTTGGGCAAAGCTAATGGAATTTAAGCATAAGCGAATTGTAACTTCAAGTTCCAGGTGAAGGTTTTTTTTTTTTTTACAAGTTCAAATCAAACCATTCAAACCTGAAACCATGAAACATGATAAATCATCTAGCACAGCAGTTCAAAAAGCCAACATTAACATTTCATAACCATCTCAAAACATTCTTAATTCACAAACACAGCATGCTTTAGGCTACTATAGTTTGTATCAATCTAACTATCAACAAGTAGCAGTTCAGTTCGTTTGTTTGTTGATCAGAGTCTCTCACCGCACCATGCAGTCTCTTCAAATTGCTGTCAATGTACGTCCTTGCCCGAGTGCGTGGACCAGATGAACGCGGGGTTGTTGACAATGAAGACAGCAACACAGCATGGCAGGAGACCCAGACGTAGCGATCAAGTTTTCACTGTTACAGCCCTTGGATCCAAACGACAAAGTCTCGACTGATGCATAAGACGATCTTTATTTAATGTCCATCCGTGACGTCATCTTAGCACCGTGAAAACTGCGTTGGAAACGTACATAAACAGACAAACAAACATTTCACATAACGGTTTCCACAGTACAGTACAAACACTAAACTAAATAACATTGGTATCGAACTACAGAGTTACAACTATGATCAAAATAAACAACAAAGCATACCTTGCTGCGCTCTCCAAGGAATGCAAACATAATCCAAAAAGGGTCCGTTTAAAACACGATCAATACATGGGGATACAAAAAGGATAAAAAGTCAGGAATACAAAAGCGATACAAAGACGCACCAAACTTTCCTGCTGCCGACTACATCACGTAACCGGCGCTTCCAGCTGTACTGATCTACGGTGCGCCAATAGGGACACATTTATGTAGGCCTACGGGTATCGAACGGGTATCGAAAGGATAATGCCTAGACAGGTTTAATAGACAGGTTCAAGTGGTCCGTTACACAGGGAAAAGCGGCAGCCAGCATCTTGAAACAAATGAAACATTCTTTCTTTACTCTCCACTTCAGCTCCTCATAATCCCCACGCCTCTCCACTAACCCTCTCTTACATATCTCCACCCTTCCCTGAGCCAGGAAACCACTTTTTAAGAGTGTGAGGGCAGCCAGGGCGCCACTTCCGTCTGTGGTGTCACCTTGTATCCCTGGATGAGTCCATTCTGCGCAAGTGTGCGTGTGTGCGTGACAGAGTGTGTACGTGTGTGTGTGTGTAATGTATTTGCACTCTCACACACCTGTACACACACACACACACATGCATGCACACACACACACACACACACACACACACACACACACACACACACACACACACACACACACACACACACACACACACACACACACACACACACACACACACACATATCCTATTAGGACAAGCCACTCAACCTTTTAAAGAGAGCAGAGAAAGACGAGGGGCACACCACGGGCAAGAGGTGGAGAGGAGAGGGGGAAAGGGATGATGAACTAGCAGAGAAAGAGAGAGAGCGGAAAAAGTAAGGGAGAGAGAGAGGTGACGGGGAGGAGAGAAGGGGGAGGGAGAGATAGAGAGGGAGGGGGAGAGAGAGAGAGAGATATAGGGAGTGAGAGAGAGAGAAAGAGAGAGTGCGAAAAAGTAAGAGAGGGAGAGTAAACGAGAGAGTAAGCGAGGTGACAGGGAGGAGAGAAGGGGGAGAGAGAGTCTCTCGCCCTTCTCTCCTCCCTGTCACCTCGCTTACTCTCTCGCTTACTTAGTGAGAGAGTAAGCGAGAGAGAGAGAGAGAGAGAGGTGACGGGGAGGAGAGAAGGGTGAGGGAGAGATAGAGAGGGAGGGGGAGAGAGAGAGATATATAGGGAGTGAGAGAGAGAGAAAGAGAAAGAGAAAAAGTAAGAGAGAGTAAGCGAGAGAGTAAGCGAGAGAGTAAGCGAGAGAGAGAGAGAGAGAGAGAGAGAGAGAGAGAGGCGACGGGGAGGAGAGAAAGGGGAAGAAAGAATGTGAGAAATAGAGAAGGATGGGGTGGTAGAAAGGAAGAGAGAGAGAGAGAGAGAGAGAGAGAGAGAGAGAGAGAGAGAGAGAGAGAGAGAGAGAGAGAGAGAGAGAGAGAGAGAGAGAGAGAGAGAGAGATGCAAAAACAGAGATGGAGAAGGGGTCCCCAAGATGAGTGATGTTAAAGTAAACATCATCTACTAGTATATATACTAGTATACAACCCCTCCCCCCCGCCGACACACACACACACACACACACACACACACACACACACACACACACACACACACACACACACACACACACACACACACACACACACACACACACACACATTCTAGGATACCTTTATAGCAGTTAAATATTTTATAGTTTATTATTTAAAAAAAGAGAGGTGTTTGATTTCCTTAAAGTGCTCCTTCCACCGCCGATTACCTCCAAAGTTGAGGTCAGCAGTGTCCCACCCTTAATGTAAACAGCTTGGATGGTTTTAAGGCCACAGCTCTCAACCGCAGCTCCAGCAAGAGAAGCTTTGAACACTGTCCACAGCGTTGAAAGTCTTGCACGTCTGGCATACACCAGACGTTCCCAGTTCACCCACACTGTCACGAGAAGGGAGTGGGTTGGACCCCGAACGCATACACCGACACAGTGGAGCGGTACGAACGGCTTAATTTACTGGAAACACACACAAAGTCACAAGGGTGCACTGGGGAGACGATCCGCGGAGTACCGGCAGGTAATTGACCGGCGAGTAATCCGGGACGGGGGAAGGAGTCTGTGTACCGGGGGTATCGGGTGCGAAGTACCGGCAGGAGTAGTAGGCAGGCGATGGGTATCAGACGGGAGAACTACGTGCATTGTAGAGTAACGACCTCACGCTGGGGTAAAGGAAAGACAACGTATATAGACAACGTATATATACCCCAGGTAAGGTGATAAACAATTACACGGGGAGATTGTGTCCAGGTGTGTGTGTGTGTGTGTGTATGTCTGTGTGTGCGCCGCCAGTGCACGTGGCTTGGCCACGCCCCCTGCCAACCAACGTGATTGTTTGTTGACAGGAGCGTGTGTGCACCGCCAGCGCACGTGGCTAGGCCACGCCCCCTGACAACTACCGTAGCCGTGACAGTACACCCCCCTCAACGGGCGCCTCCTGGCGTCCAACCCGGCTTGAAGGGGTGTTCCCGGTGGCAGTCGAGGGAAAAGAACAGATCCGACAGTAGCGGAGCGGGGGCCAACCCCGCTCCTCTGGACCGTCTGCGTCCCACTCGATGATCCGGGGGGTGGAGGAGATTTGGTGGGCGGGTGGGGCCCGGGAAGAGAGCCACCCCTTCTGCCCAGGTCGGTATGAGTCCTCTCTGAAGGTCTCCTCTGGACCCTCCTCCAGGGGTCTCCTCTAGGGGTCTCCACCGGGACCCCCTCTGTAGTCGACAGACGGGGGCCGCGTGACGTCGTCGGGCGGATACGGCGCGGCGTCAGCAGGCGGGGGCCGCGTGACGTCGTCAGGCGGGTACGGCGCGGCGTCAGCAGACGGGGGCCACTTGACGTCGTCAGGCGGGTATGGCGTGGCGTCAGCAGACGGGGGCCACTCGACGTCATCAGGCGGGTACGGCACAGCTTCAGCAGACGGGGGCCGCTTGACGTCATCAGGCGGGTACAGCGCGGCATCAGCAGACGGGGGCCGCTTGACGTCGTCAGGCGGGTACGGCGCGGCGTCAGCAGACGGGGGCCGCGTGACGTCGTCAGGCGGGTACGGCGCGACGTCCCCAGATGGGTGCGGCGGGTGCGGCGGGTGCAGCGGGTCCGGCGGGTGCGGAGCGACGTCCTCCGACGGGTACAGAGCGACGTCCTCCGACGGGGTACGGAGTGACGTCCTCCGACGGGTACGGAGTGACATCCTCAGCCGGGTGCGAACACTACACACTACACTTTTGGGCTTACCAGGTCTGTCCAGAGGCTTCCCTCGTCATCTGACCCAACTCACCACCAGGTGGTGATCAGTTGACAGCTCTGCCCCTCTCTTCACCCAAGTGTCTGAAACATGCGGCCTCTGGTCGGTTGACATAATCAATCATTGACCTTTAGCCTAAGATCATTTTGTACGATGTACACTTCCGCATCCTACACTACAGCATCCTTATATATGAACATGGTGTTTGTTATGGCCAATCCATGACTAGCACAGAAGTCCAATAACAAAACACCACTCAGGTTCAGATCAGGAAGGTAATTTATCCCCATCACGCCCCTCCAAGTTTTCCAATTGCCCACGTTTGGGTTGAAGTCTCCCAGTAGGGATATGGAATCCTCTACAGGAGCCCCATGTAGGTCTCCATCCAGGGTGTCAAAATAGGATTGTTTGTTGATTGTTTGGCGCATAGGCAGATACAACAGTTAGCCCCATAAGGAGGCGACCCTCTCGTCCAAACTCCAACATAGTGGCTCTCAGCTGGTGACTTGTGAGTCTGTCCCCCCACACCTGCCTGGCACCTCATACCCTGAGCAACTCCAGAGAAAGACAGAGTCCAACCCCAATCCAGGAGTTTGGTTCCAGAGCCAATGCTGTGCATAGAGGTAAGCCCCACCAGATCCAACTGGTAGTACTCCACCTCCCACACAAACTCAAGCTCCTTTCCCCCCAGAGAGGTGACATTCCATGTCCCCAAAGCAAGTCTCTGCTGCCTTGGTTTGGTCCATTGAAGCCCCCTGCCTTCACTGCCACCTGACTGGCAGTGCAGTCAGTGCGTGGTTTTTCCCGTAGATGGTGGGTCTGCGGGATGGAAAAGTATCCATGTTTCTTGTTCCTCCTTGGCTAGCCTGGCAACCAAGCGCTCACTGGCGGGCACTCCTTCCGGGCCTGGCTCCGGAAAAGGGGACCTGGAAATCCTCCGGGCAGGGTAGCTATACTTTTTCCTTGTTCTGCCATTGGGGTCTTGTGTTCGACATGTCTTTTCAAAATTTAGTGGAAGTCTGGGACAGTGCCTAAGGAGTGTAAAATGGGAGTGATGATTTCCCTGTTCAAAAAGGGGGACCAGAGGGTGTGTGCCAATTACAGGAGTATCACATTACTCATTATCACATTACCACATTACTATCACAGCCTCCCTGGGAAAATGTACTGCAAGGTGCTAGAAAGGAGGGTTTAGCTGATAGTCGAACCTCAAATTATAGAGGAGCAATACGAATTCCGTCCTTGTGGTGGAACAACGGACCAGCTTTTCACTCTGGCAAGGATCCTTGATGGGGGCTGTGCTTCATGGATTTGAAGAAGGCATATGACTGGGTCTTGCGGGAGATACTGTGGGGTCCGCGAGATGATGTGCTCCTGTTGCCACCATGTGAAGTTACTGGGATGAGGATCAGAACCTTTAAATCTGAGACCATGGTTCTCAGCAGGAAACCGGTGGATTGCCTTCTCCAAGTGTCTCGGGGTCTTGTTCTCGAATGAGGGGACAATGGGGTGAGATTGACCGGAGAATAGGGGCAGCGGGAGCAGTATTGGGTGCCCCAATACTATATGTGTGGTCATGAAGTGTGGGTCATGACCGAAAGGACGAGATTGCTAATACAATCATGGTTTGGGCTTCTAGTAAGGATGCTTCCTGGTTGTGCCTAATTTTCCAGGCACCTCCAGCTGGGAGGAGACCATGGGGCAGACCAAGGTACAGGTGGGGTGAGTACATCTCCACGCCGGCCTGGGAACGCCTCGGAATCTCC
This sequence comes from Muraenolepis orangiensis, assembly GCA_027704905.1. Taxonomy (NCBI): domain Eukaryota; kingdom Metazoa; phylum Chordata; class Actinopteri; order Gadiformes; family Muraenolepididae; genus Muraenolepis; species Muraenolepis orangiensis. Next base: position 28,733,728 of record CM051003.1, read on the forward strand.
CAGTCAGAGCTGGTTGATGTTGCCAGGAAGAGGGTTTGGGGTCCCCTGCTGAAGCTGCTACCTAACACTTCCCCTTCTGGATGCTCCTCTTACCTGCCTCTCCAACCGAAGTCTCCACAGGGAGGGAGGGCAGGCTCTCCCCGATGATGTTGTAGCTCGCCATGACGATCTGGTAGTGCCTGAACTTCTTCAGCTCTGCGGAGACAGATGACAGCGCTCAGGATCTCTCACACACCCTGAGACACACAATAAAAAAAAATCCTCCCACCGGCTGTTCTCTGGGGATGAGAGGGTTTTTTGATATTCTGGCACTTGAGGAGAGAAGGGCCTGTCAGGCCTGGGTCAGCTCAACGATAAAAAAGAGATAACTCACTAGGGTTTGATGTATTTACTAATACCAACTTTGAAGAGAAAAGGGAGACACTCTTGTAAGTGTGTTGGACTCTCTACGTACCTTGCGAGACGTGTGGACATAACTTCCGGACTGAGCGCTCAACCTATTGATTTTGTGTGTGTTTAACCCTGTAAGGCCTCACGTTGTAATTTTACAACGTTACTTTAAGCTATGCTAACTACTACATTTACATAGTGAAAAAGTCCTTTTGTTCAGCCTCACAATGCTATTTGTTAATAAATGTGTTTATAGGTCCTGCACTCTGGCCACAAACTCACACAACTTCGAAATCTTCAAACAAGCAACATCTCTTTGTTTAATTGGACTGGATTTGTTAGATTCAAGTAAGTAAAATGCCTCAAATATACATATTTAGTTATTGTGGAAAACATTCATCAAATTTGATTTTGAGCAGCTTATGTCTTTGTTGCAATATTACAACAAAGAAGAAGAAGAAGAAGAAGACTTTTTTTGACTTTTGCAAAAACACTTTATTTACAATCGATCAATTATGATCAAATAAAGTGCTTCATTGTGCAAAAACAAAAACAAAAATAAACAAAAAACAGAACAAAAAAAACGAATCACTCAAAATAGTACTTTAAAACCTAGGTCTTAAAAACATGTGCAAAGTGCAAATCCTCATCCACAACAGAGCACACAATGTCTTCGTAACACCAACGCTGTTTAAAAGCATCCAGATCCCCAACGTGTTTATAAAATCGATGCTCCAACCAGAGTCTGGCTCTTATGTTGCACAGCCAGATCGCTTTTGACTCTTCCCCTTTCCTATTTTCTACAATTGTGTTCTCCTACTTAAATAAATGGCCATTTTTGCTTCACCAGAGAGGTAGTTCAGGAGCTGCCACTTTTCTTTATTTGTTTTTTTGCATGGAGCTCCCATGATAAAAACACTCTCAGTAAAAACTATACCAAAAAGATTAAAAACCCATGTTAAAAGAGAGAAGAAACCCGTGAGTCTCTTGCACTCTGTAAAGACATGAAAAACAGTCTCTCTAAAACCACAAAATGGACACTTGTTAAAAACAGCAGGATTAATAGTGGAGATAAAGGAATTGTAGGCAATGGCACCGTGTAAAATTCTCCACTGGAGGTCGACAGTACGTTTTTTATGGGAGGTTTGTATAAAATCCTCCACTGTGGGCCTGGTCCACTTCCTGCACCCAGTCTGATGCTCCACACAGTGGAGGCCCTGTCCTTCAGCACATTCTTATTGGTCGTCTTTACAATGTTCATGTAGAGTGGTATCTTGTCAGCTCTGTGTATTGTCATCCTTACAGAGTTTGCGACCTGGAGCAGGGGGCCGGTCAGTTCTCCGAGCCCTGGGCTCAGGTAGATCTCCAGGAAAGGGTCTGCTGGGTCCGGCCTGGCTCCTCCCTGTCCGTAGCTCCTTACTGGCACATCGCTGCTGTCAGACATACAATCATCCCAACTCTCATCCGCCTGTCCTTGCTCTCTTCCTTCCTTTCCCTCACTCTCTACCTTACTGCTCTTTGCAACGGTTGATACATTTTTTGTATTACTTTTTATTCATCATTTCTGTTGCCACCTCCTCTTCCTCCATCTCAGCAAGCTCCACCTGCTCCCCCCATGTTTTCTGCTCCTCTCCTGTTTTTCCCATATATGTTTCACTCTCCATATCTTCCTCCTGTGTTTTACTGACTTCACCTGTCTCTACACTTTCTTTTGCCAAATCACCTTGTGGTTCATTGCTTATCTCAGGGTTTTTTTTATTTTTTTAAATCTTTTTTTCCCCCATCCCCCTTTTCTTCTGCTTCACACAAAAACACCACCACAACTTCCTGAACATAGTCACCCACACCCACACCTTGTGCAACACCACAGTCCACCAAGCCGGACACATCAGCAGAAACGCGCTGTATACCTCGCCCTCGCCCGCGCCCGCTCCGCGTCCGAGATGTCACACCGCGCGCCACCGCCGACTGCTCAGGAGCAGCGTCGCTGTCAGCAGCAGCGGCCGCCTCCGGAGGGGGGCCCCCCCCCACCGCCACAGTGGGAGACACCCCTCCCTCAGCAGCAGCCACCTGCTGCTCCATTGCAACCGGCGCATCAGCCGCTGGCGCGGCAGTCCGCCCCGGCGCAGCCACGTGCGGTTTCTGCACAACAGCCGCGGGTGGGCCTGGCGCAGCGGTGGACGACCCCGCCGCTGGCACGTTAGACGGCCCAGCCGGCGCGTTAGACGGCCCAGCCGCTGGCGCGTCAGACGGCCCAGCCGCTGGCGTGTTAGACAGCCCAGCCGCCGGCACGTTAGATGGCCCAGCCGGCGCGTCATCCGGACCAGGCGGAGCCGGGTCCCCGCGCTTCGGACAGGAACTCACGGTGTGCCCCTCTTCCCCACAACCAAAACACTTCATAACCGATGATGTTGCAAAAATCACGTAGTCATAATCATCGAGGTTAAGCTCCGCATTCCGATTGTTCAGTATCATATACACCTGTCTGCGGTGAGACTACGTGTTTCAGTAACTGAGACTTACATCCAGACAGCATCTTTTTCATTGGAGAAGGAGGCAGACTGCCTCCTTGCGTTGTGGTCCTCAACAGAAGTTCAGAATAAACTCGAGGAGCTTCTATAACAAACCTCTATTTGAAAAACTACAGCGCGAGATGTCTTTAGCAGGGGACAGAACCGATCAGATCAATAACAATCTGAATGATCCGCTGCTGCAGAGTTACACTGATCCTGGTAAGTTTTACTTGATAAATATTTCCCAGTGTTTCCAACAGCTTTGCAATTCTAAGCTGTTTAGCATGCTACTCATTTCTCAGATCAACGTTAGGTTCGTATTATCAGAAAAAAGTAGCTAAGATTGCTAGGCTTCTGTTTGCCGCTAGCATAGCCTTGATAACAATACCTACTACTAGCTACTTTCCCTTGTCTGGCCTCGACGATGTTGATGCAGAGCTACCGCCACCACTGGGCTGCAGTTCACCCAGGAGCCTCCTTGGAGCCTGCTCTATTGACATTGCACATAGCACTGTACTCTACACTTTTACATTTTGTGATTATTTTATATTGTGTATTTCATATTATTCTAAATAAAACACATTTCAAAATATAAATGTCTGCTTCATTATGGTTTATCAACCGAGAAACATAATACAAGATGACAGTTTTGAAGATGAAAAGGCCAATGGTCTCTTCTGTTGAAGTACTCTATTAAAGCAGCTCTAACGTAATCACCGTCCATAGCACTCAAGACGAGCAGCACAACTCGTTGTGCCAGCCGTATTTGATGTCAATGTAGCCTCGCAAAGCCAGGAGCAACACCTGTACAGACATGATGTAGTCTGCCACTGTTGTTACTGTGCTTGACGTTGGCGCTAGCATTGCTGGGAAAGCAGAGACGTATCCAGACGTAAACAGTGACGTAATGATGTGGCTCTCTAGTCAGTGGAAATGCAAACCGGTTCTTAGACAGTTCGCCAGTTGAACTAACTGTGAACAGACTCTAGCACCAGCCCAGAGCTAGAAATAGGTTTACGTTGGTGGTGACGAGGTATGTGTCTCTCTGTGTAAACACCATTAGGTGAAGTTATCGACAACAAAGCATCACGTGTCATGTGTCTTTAAATGTCAGTTAAGACCCATTAACTGAAAAACAACTGAATCCATTGTAAACGTATCCCCCTCTCTCCCTCAATCCCTCCCCCCTCCCTCAATCCCTCCCCGTCCTTCCCCTGTCATATGATGATCAGTCAACATGTGCCAGTTGTTTGAACAAGTGTCACAGTGGAACAGCTCAATAGGTGAACTACTAACCCTCACCCTAACCCAGGGACAGGCACGATGGTGGACATGTTGAAGACCGCGGGAACAACAGCCTGGGCCAGGGAGTGGTTGAAGATGTCTGCAAAGACTCCTGGCAACTGGTCTGCGGATGCTCTGAGGAGGCAGCCCGGGATGTCGTCAGGGCCCGTCGCCGTACGGATGTTCAACCGCTTGAAGGTGCGACGCAAATCCGCCTCCGAGATGCTCAGCAGGCTGGTCTCCTCAGGCGGCGCTGGCTTTGGCGGTCTGCCTTTCACATCGAACCGAGCAAAAAAAGTATTTAGCTCTCCTGGGAGGGAGGTAGAGGAGTTCTCACTCTGAAGTTTGTTATCTTCTGTAGCTACTGCCACATACCCCTCGTGTCGTGGCTCTTTCTTCTCCACTCTGTCCTTGTACTCCCGCTTGGCAGTGACGATGGTCTTACGGAGGTCGTAACGGGCTCTCGTATATTCCTCCATATTCCCAGAGCCAAAGGCGGCGTTATGCGCCTGGAGGGCAGCGCGAACATTGCCGTTAATCCACGGTTTCTGGTTGGGATATATCCAAACCGTCTTGGTCGGAACAACGTCATCTATACACTTCTTGATGAACCCGGTGAGCGAGGATGCGTACTCGTTGATGTTATTGTCCGAGGTAACACGGAACATGTGCCAGTCAGCGCGATCAAAACAATCCTGCAGCATAGAGTCTGATTGGTCCGACCAGCATTGGACGTCCCTCACAGCGATCGGTTGCTGCTTCAGTCTCTGCCTATAGGCGGGGAGTAGCTGAATAGAGCGGTGGTCTGATTTGCCGAACGGTGGGCGGAGGAGGGCCTTGTGTGTAGCAGTGGTGGAGGATTCACTCACCCTGTGTGTTGGTCGTTATGTGTTGGTAGAACTTCTGGAGAACCTTCCTCAGGTTCACCTTGTTGAAGTCCCCCGCCACGATGAGAGCAGCCTCAGGGTGTGCCGTCTCCTGTACGCTGATAGCCCCATACAGTTCCTTCAGCGGAAAATCCCGTCGGCTCGATAGCTGCGTCGGTAACCCCCTCCGACATCCATGTCTCCGTAAGGCAGATGATACAATTGTCCTTAGTTTCCCGGTGGAATTGAATACGAGCCTGTAGCTCGCTTAACTTATTGTCCAGAGACAATCATTTATTATTAATATTATTATTACAGCTTTTAACTTGTCAAATTAACTGCTCCTCAGATGTACTCTCTTTCTCTGTCCTACTATGATCCTACACAGAGCTTACAAATCATACATACATACACACACACACACACACACACACACACACAAACACACACACACAGCCTCTGACACCTAACCTGGAGTCCCAAGCCCATCCTTAAATCAGTCACTCCTCACAGCACTGTGAAACCTCCATCACCCATACTTCTTTTGGAGTATGCCGTATGGCGTATGGCGCCGTACGAGATGGCTGCCGTGTCGTGTTTTCATTCTTTCGATTTGGATGTCCCGCCCGAAGTCACAGCTGGATTATCTCCGACCATCTTGGGCACGATTACATGCAAGCGTCCCAGGAAGAAGCGAGGGAAGCAAGCTGGCGTGCTAGTCAGGCTGAGATGTTGATCCGATCGCCCCCCACTACCCACCATTCTACTGGCTAATGTACAATCTCTGGACAATAAGTTAAGTGAGCTACAGGCTGGTATTCAATTCCACCGGGAAACTAAGGACAATTGTATCATCTGCCTTACGGAGACATGGATGTCGGAGGGGGTTACCGACACAGCAATCGAGCCGAAGGGATTTTCCGTCCACCGGGCGGACAGAACAAAGGCTCTCTCCGGTAAAGATCGCGGAGGGGGGGTATGTCTCATGATAAACTGATCTTGGTTCAACCAAAGTCATGTACATCCCCTCAAGTCTTTCTGTTCCCCGGACCTGGAGTACCTGATGCTTATGTGCCGTCCATACTGGCTACCTCGGGAGTTTACAGCGGTAACCGTGACCGCTGTTTACATTCCCCCACAAGCCAACATGGACACAGCGCTGAAGGAACTGTATGGGGCTATCAGCGAACAGGAGTTGGCACACCCTGAGGCTGCTCTCATCGTGGTGGGGGACTTCAACAAGGCAAACCTGAAGAAGGTTCTCCCGAAGTTCTACCAACACATAACGAGCAACACACGGGGTGAGCGGATCCTCGACCACTGCTATACTCCCTTCCGTGATGGCTACAAGGCCATCCTCTCTCCACCGTTCGGCAAATCAGACCACCTCTCTATCTAGTTACTCCCCACCTATAGGCAGAGAGTGAAGCAGCAACCGATCGCTGTGAGGGAGGTCCAATGCTGGTCGGACCAATCGGACTCTATGCTGCAGGATTGTTTTGATCACGCTGACTGGCACATGTTCCTATTTTGCTTTTATAGCAGTCATATTAAAACCTATGCAACGAGTCTTACTTTAGCTTGAAGACTTCTGGATGAAGTTGGAGTTCCAGGCAGCTAAAAGTCCAGTTCCTACTGCAGCCAACAGCATAGGGGGGAAAAAGAGACAAGAAAAATCTTTGATTGTTCCTTGAACTTTTACAGTGTGACTATTTAGTAGCTTATACCAACCTGTCTGATTGACTGGGAGCTCTTTTAAAAAAATATATATATCATTATCAAATCATTCCATTACCATGTCATACACCACTAAATCTGGGCATGTTCAGAGTATACTAAAATAAGTTTAAATGATTGCAACAAAATTCACCTATCGAATTACTTATTAATGAATGAATAAGTATTTTTGCATAAAACAAAACTGTAAAGCAACATTAAATGTAACGTTAGCCTGTCATTAGCTACATACCTAACGTAACATTAGCCAACATTACTTGCTTGGTTTTCGGTCGTCAATCAAAATGCATTCTTAACTAGGAATTTGACATTTGCAAGGTTTTGGTCTTGAGTTGTACGTTATGAATCCGTCGACAAATAGTTAACGTTACCTTTCAAATGTGGAGCAACTCTGATTGGCTGCAAATCGATTGCCTGGAAATCGTTTGAACGATTTTGAAGTGTTACACATTTTGTTGGCAGACTGTCCGTCTGCAGTCATTAAAAAAAGTTGTATTTCCATCAGTGGTGGACAAAGTACACAAATCCTGTACTTGAGTTACTCTAGGTAAAATATTACTCCAGTAAAAGTCCTCCATTTAAATTTCTACTTGAGTAAAAGTACAGGCAACTTTGCAGGCAAGGTAACCATCCAACTGCCTAATACTTTCCTGACCATGAGCAGGCTTCATGCTTGCAAAGAAGTCGTCTTCATCAGAGGCGCTGGAGGCATCACCTTGCAAATGATTGAAGGTCTCTTGTTCCAGATGGTCCTTGATGTAGTCCAGACATTAGATGCTAAGAATCAATTCAAACCTTTTGCAGTCACACTGATAACCATTTCACCAGATTAGAATGTCAAAAGAAAAGTATAGCCCCATGTATTTCCAAAGTGCATTTGAAACTAACCACTAAATGGGGTTAAAAGATGGGTCATGAGCACTTACGTTACAAACTAATGTGAAACAGCTAGCTAGCTAACATCAATAGATATACCTTCAAGTGATTACTAGCTCCAGCCTGCGTTGCTATTATTGTTGCGGTGTAACAACGCGGCTCAAGAGTTACCAATGACATACAACAGCCATCATGCAATGCACACGATATACATCCGTTAGTGACTGACCACATAAACAATGAAAGATTTCATGAGTTTCCTCAAATTCGACAGAGAATTCTTATAGGAAGAAATTGTGTGGGACTGAGGCAGTCAGAGAAGGCATTTGTAAACAAAGGAATCGTTCTACCGTTCCACAACTTCAAAGAAATCCTTCCAATAAGCCATGGGTGTTGAAGTGCCGAGTTTGAGTCAGGACTTTCTTCTGCCATTGTCCAGGCTGTAATGGACAGGTACTATTGGGTCACTGGGTAGCTAGCCTACATCTAATAGGTCCAACCCATAAAGCGCGTGCTGTACCCTGATTGGTGGGTTCGCGGTGCTTATTTCTATAAAAAATAATTCACTCATAAGAAATAAAGTAGAAAGTAAGATATTTTACTTTCAAATGTAGCGGAGTAAATGTTAAAAGTCACCCAAAATGGAAACACTTAAAGTACAGATACTTCAAAAATGTACTTAATAAACTTGAATTACATTTACTTCGTTACTGTCCACCTCTGATTTCCATGTATTTTACAGTGATATATCTGCATAAGAGATGTAATTTTTTTTTAATTACAGAAAATGGTGGCAAGTTTGTCAATGAAGAATTCTTTGTTTTTACGGTTAATGTTCTTAAAATTGCCATTTAAAAGGTGTTAAAAAAACAGATATTTAACGTATTCCATTTTTATAGATTTTTTCTGTTAAATCACTTGACACATTTCAATAAACAGTTTATTCTTGTAATTTTATATGATTTTCCGGTCATTTTAAAATACAGGGAAAGCAACTTAAAATTTATAAAACTTAAAAATCATTCCATTGTTACACATGGAGAATAAAAACATCTTGAATCTTGAATCTTAGTAATAGTTCTGACTCTATGAAGGTTGAGAGGCATCACTAGGAGATATTCCCTTTGAACCAGGACCGGGCGATACGGCCAGAACATTTGATCCCGATATAAGTTCTTTCATATCTCGATAACTGATAACTGATAACCAATATAGCTGTTTTCTGGCAAATTAATTAATTAATAGTCTGTACAAGATAACCACATGGTGAAGCCACATTTGTTGTTGATAGTTAAAACAGTGTGCAAAATGAACATAACAGTATCAAATAAAAATAAAGAAAAATAATACCTACAATATACAAATATCAAAAGGAAAACATAAAATAGTTTCAAGAACAGCAGCAACTAGGGTTGGGCTATATGGATTTCAATATTTTTGTTCAATTTCCGCAATGTTGTAGGGATGCATTCACAAAATATTTATACAATGAGATTTTTGATAAATAATCATCAGTAATGTTGACATCAGGACTAAGAAGGATGACAGTGAGACACAAATAGAATATAAATATCTTATGTAGAGAGCGTGAGGGTGAGCTAGAAAAAGTGTCCATTTAAACTATTTATTTAATGCAAGGTTTAATTTTACGCTCCATTAAGGGACCAACCAAGCAATTCAATTAATAAGTGGGTAGAGCAATGGGGAGGTGTGTGTGTGTATGTGTATGTGTGTATGCATGTGTGTATGTGTTTGTATGTGTATGTGTGTGTATGCATGTGTATATGTGTGTGTGTGTGTGTGTGTGTGTGTGTGTGTGTGTGTGTGTGTGTGTGTGTGTGTGTGTGTGTGTGTGTGTGTGTGTGTGTATATGTGTATGTGTGTGTATGTGTATGTGTGTGCACATGCACAAAATGTTTGTTAATTGTAAAATAGCAGGTCAGAGCGGGCATCAAAGGCACCTAATCACAAAAACTCCATTCTGTCCTTCTCTTGTTCACTTTCCTCACTGAAGCTCTTGAAAGCATTTCCATATGGTACCACAGTGTGCTGTCTTGAAGCACACTTGAAGGACTCGAGAGGTTAAAAAGAAACACAACAAGACAGTTAGGATCGGCGTCTCAGTGGTCAACAAACCTCAGCTACAAACCCTCTCTCTCTCTCTCTCTCTCTCTCTCTCTCTCTCTCTCTCTCTGGGCCGGCTGCTAACCATGTTCAGCACAGGGTTCCTATATAGCATTGGGTTGAATGTCTGGGCTGAAGAAACATTCAGAAAGTTACGCCTATGGAGCGCCTCGACTATTCTATGGTGAAGAAGGTCCAATCAAACTGGAATCAAGCAGAATAATAATAACCATTATATGGAAATCACCAGCTTAATATTGTTGTACTGAGGAACTTATTATTTAATTAGTATTTAGTTGTATTTAGTATTTAGTAGTATTTAGTACTCATAGGTGTGTCAGAACCACGCAGACTGACTACTGGGGTTCCACAAGGATCGGTCCCGGGTCCTCTTCTCTTCTCCCTCTACACAACGTCCCTTGGTCCTGTAATCCACTCCCATGACTTATCCTTCCACTGCAATGCTGATGACACCCAACTGGTCTTGTCGTTTCCCCCCTCGGACACGCAAGTGGAAACACACATTGCCGCGTGCTTAGCAAACATCTCAAAGTGGATCGATGCACCAGGGACCAAACTGAGCTAGTGTTCTTCCCGGCAGAGGCTATCTGCATGGAGACCTGGCTGTCACCATTGATGATGCTGTGGTGATACCTACTCGGCCGCAAGAAATCTGGGTGTGACCCTGGATGACCATCTGTCATTCTCGGCAAACATTGCATCGGTCACACGCTCCTGCAGATTACTCCTCTACAACATCAGGAGGATTCAGCCTTTTCTCACTGAAAAGGCTGCGCAGATGCTCATCTAGGCTCTAGTCATCTCCCATCTGGACTACTGCAACTCCCTCCTTGCTGTCCCCCCGGCATTTGCCATCAGGCCCCTGGAGCTCTTTCAGAAAGCTTCAGCTTGCCTGGTGTTCAACCGACCCAAGTTCTCCCACGCATATACCCTCCTACAGTCTCTACACTGGCTACCTTTAGCTGCTCGCATCCAGTTCAAGACCTTGGTGCTAGCCTACAAGGCAATAAAAGGAACAACTCCATCCTACCTCCAGGCAATGGTCAAGGCCTACATCCCCGCCCATCCACTTCGCTTTGCTTCTTTGGGCCGTGTGCTTTCCCCCTCGCTTAGGGGCCGATCTACGCGGTCACGGCTCTTCTCCATCCTGGCCACAATGTGGTGGAACAAACTCTCCATACTCTCTATATTGTTTGCCAATTTATTCTACTTTTACCTTAGTTTACTTTTACCTGAGCACTGGTTCAGTTCTTGGAGACTGGTTAGAAATTAAATGCTCTATTGACTTCGAGTTGTTCACCTTCCTTTGTTACCTTCCTTTGTTGTATATTTATATACATATATGCATATATATATATTAATCATATATATTTTTGTTCATCTTATTGAATAATGAACAAAATAAATAACCAAATCTTGGTCATTTTAGTGACTACAGTTTGGAAGTATTTAGTTTTAAACATTTTGTTCATTAAAAAGCATGACAATGTCCTTTCCATTACCTAGCACTTCTTCTACATTTCTTGGTCTTTTGGTGATTTTCAAAATAATGTGTGAAGCGGCCGAGAGCCCTGATGTATTCTAGATGCTACCACCCAGCCAGAGTCAAGCACTCTCAAGGCCATGCAGCTGTTGTCAGCCCCCTGCCTGTCGCCTCCTACCCTGCCCCCCTGGTCACATGGTACAGAGACACCCACACCTACACACACACATGCACATTGTGTTGCTTGGCTTCACCCAATATATATATATTTTCTGCTGCCACTGCTGCCCACGCTACACACTGTCTGCTCCGTTAGCCTCGGTAAAATACCTACAAATGATAATATGATCATAATTGGTATGGCAGAAAAAGGGGGCAACTTTCTCCCTCTCTCCTTGGATTGAGACAGGGGGGTAGGGGGCCAGAGAGAGGCAGGAGGATGAAGACAGGGAGGTAGGGGCCAGAGAGAGGCAGGAGGATAGAGACAGGGAGGTAGGGGCCAAAGAGAGGCAGGAGGATGGAGACAGGGAGGTAGGGGCCAGACAGAGGCAGGAGGATGGAGACAGGGAGGTGGCGGGCCAGAGAGAGGCAGGAGAATGAAGACAGGGAGGTAGGGGGCCAAAGAGAGGCCAGAGGATGGAAACAGGGAAGTGGCAGGCCAGAGAGAGGTAAGAGGACAAAGACAGGTGGGATAGGATGATTTTTTGCTGGGTGACCACTACTGCACCATTGTGTGTATGTGTGTGTGTGAGAGAGAGAGGGAGAGAGAGGGAGGAAAGAGGGATAGAGAGGCATATAGAGGGAGAGAGGGAGGAAAGGGAGAGAGGAAGAGAGAGAGAGAGAGAGAGAGAGGGAAAAGGAAGGATAGAGAAGAAAGAGGGAGAGAAGGAGAGAGGGAGAAAGTGGCCCCCTTTTTCTGCCATACCAATTATGAACTTATTATCTTTTGAAGGTATTTTACCGAGGCTAACGGAGCAGACAGTGTGTAGTGTGAGCAGCAGTGGCAGCAGAAAAAATATATAAATTGGGTGAAGCCAAGCAACACAATGTGCATGTGTGGCCAGTATATCGTTGGAGGCAAGCTTCCCTCCCTCCTGGATATATACAACAAGCGGTGCGTGGCCAAGGCCAAACGCATCATAAAAGACATTGCCCACCCCAGCCACGAACTGTATTCACTGTTACCGTCAGGCAGGCGATACCGCAGTATCAAGTGCCATACAAATAGACTCCGAGATAGCTTCCACAGTCAGGCCATCAGGCTGCTGATCAAGGGTGTATAGCATATAACAATGTATATTTTATTGATTTCTATATATATATTGCTCTTTTTCTGTGCTGATATATTCCATTATATATATTGCATTTTTATATATTTAACATATACAGTTTTGTAACTGCTGTCTGTCGTCAGGTATTGCACATAAGATGAGAGGGAGAGAGAGGGAGAGAGAGGGAAAGAGGAATATAAGGAAAGAGAGAAGAGAGGGGGAGAGAGGAGAGAGGGAGAGAGGAGAAAGGGAGAGAAAGGGAGAAATAGGAGAGGGAGAGAAAAGAGAAATGGGGGGAGAGAGAAGGAGAGAAAGGGTAGAGAGAAGAAGAGAGGAAGAGAGAGGGAGATAGAGGGGAGAAAGATAGAGCAGGGAAAAGAGGAAAGAGGGAGAGAGGGGGATAGAGAGGAGAGGGAGAGACATCAGAGGGAGAGAGAGGAGAGGGAGAGAGGAGAGAGGGATAGAGAGGGAGAGAGACAAGAGAGGGATAGAGAGGGAGATAGACAAGATGGGGAAAGAGAGGGAGAGAGACAAGAGAGGGCTATAGAGGAGAGAGAGATAAAGAGGGAGAGAGAGGGAGGGAGAGAGAGGGAGAGAGAGAATGAAGAGAGGGATAGAGGGGAATCGAGGAGAGGGAGAGAGCGAGGAGAGGGAGAAAGGTAGGGAGAGGAGGAGGGAGGAGAGAGAGGAGGGGGAGGGGTAGAGCGATGGAGAGAGCAATGGAGAGGAAGAGAGAGAGGAGAGGGAGAGAGGTAGAGAGAGGGGGAGAGAGTTTGTAATTGATGGAGGGAGGTAGAGAGAGCAGTAGAGGTAGAGGTAATGAGGGGATAAATATAGTTAGAGAGAGGGAGGTAGAGAGGGAGTGAGAGGAGGGAAAAGAGGGAGAGAGATCATTTCGATTTCTGTTTTTAGAGAATTAGCTTTGCCCCGATGTTAATGTGAGATGTTAAATGTTTGTGTCAAAAATGGAAATACATGGGATGTATTAAAACTAGACTAAGTGTTAGACTCGAGGAGGTGATGTGCTCGGGGGCTGAGCAACAATCAAATATAACAATGTAGCAATGAGAGGCAAAGTAAACAACCGTCCTTCAGACAAAAGTTGGGCTCAAGTGTTCCATGCTCGGGTGAAGTTTGACCACCACCCGACCTTACCACCCAACACCACCTAAGTACAATACCAAACCGCACCACCCAACCGCCCAAACCAACCCCACCACCCAACCGCTCCACCCAACCGCTCAAACCAACCCTACCACCCAAACCCACTAACCAACAAAACCACCCAACCCCACTACCCAACAACACCACCCAACCGCACCACCTGAACCCACCACCCAACCCCACTACCCAACCTCACCAACTACACCACCTAACCCCACCAACCGACCGCCCCACATAACCGCCCCAACAAACTGCTCCATCCAACAGGACCATCCAACCGCTCCTCCCAACCCCACCATCCAACCCCACCACCCAAACCCACCACCTGCCAGCACCACCATCTCCTCATCCTCACAGCAGGATGCTGCAGAAAACCAGGATATTTTGCCTCACTTTAATGTGACCAATGCTATTAATAGCTTTAATGACCTGTCTCTGTACTGTCTAACCCCTATTTGTTCTTGATTGACCTGTCTCTATACCGTTTAACCCCTAACTGCTTCATATGGCTCTGTATTCACGGTATTTAGCTGCAGATTGCAGATGTTTTTTTCCTAATTGACAGGAACCAAAAATATGGTAAAAAGTAATTATAATCTTTATATCCAGCCCCAACTGCATTTCCCTATGCAGTCGGGGGGTGGGATAGTCTCCCGGCTGCTGGTGGAGACGGTATCTCCTCGGAGACGGCGGCGGACTCCCAACACGTGATAGCTCTTCCATAAAGCCTGTTCTGTCACGCAGAGGTAATTGCTGTTTCATACGGCCTCCTGTATCCGGGGAAATATTTGTGTGGCTGCGGGTTGTAAAAACAAGGAGATCGCTTGTACAGCAGGATCCTCTCACTCCTCAGTCGTCAGACGCCTGTAAATCGCGCCCCGGCTGGCGCTGTAGAAGCTATGATTAAAGTGTGTGTGTGTGTGTGTGTGTGTGGGGGGGGGGGTGGGGGGTGTGTGATGGGGCGGCCTCGCGGGGGGCCTCTAGCTTCCCTGGCTGCGGATCAAGCGGAGGCAGGCGGTCATTACCGTCCACCTGCAGCCAGGTTCACGGGGACGGGAACAGATGTGGGGGAATATTTTAGGTGGAAAAAACACACAACTCTCTCAGCTTGAAATCGGAGGCCGGCCCCAATCACTCTCTCTCTCTCCCCCTCCCTCTCCCTCTCTCTCTCTCTCTCTCTCTCTCTCTCTCTCTCTTCTTCCATCTCCCCCCCCACTCTCTCTCTCTCTCTCTCTCTCTCTCTCTCTCTCTCTCTCTCTCTTCTTCCATCTCCCCCCCCACTCTCTCTCTCTCTCTCTCTCTCTCTCTCTCTCTCTCTCTCTCTCTCTCTCTCTCTCTCTCTCTCTCTCTCTCTCTCTCTCTCTCTTCTTCCATCTCCCCCCCCACTCTCTCTCTCTCTCTCTCTCTCTCTCTCTCTCTCTCTCTCTCTCTCTCTCTCTCTCTC
>CM051003.1:28753900-28774387 GCA_027704905.1 Muraenolepis orangiensis
ACCGACGATTACCAGCGTTCACCAGCGTTCACACAACGCTCTTCTGGCGCTATACCAGCGACCACGGACGATTACCAACGTTTCCTCAAACACTGACCAGAACGTTATGGTGTGATGGGGCCTTTAGATTGAGAACAGAAGCGGCACTGGTCAGAAGTGAAGCCTCTGGTCTGACCGGAGCTCCTCTCCTCTACAGTTAAGAGATGCTGCAGGATAACACCATCTGCTGAGGACCAACGTTCCAGAAGATCACAAAGACAACTCCTTTCTCCTGTAGCCTCATCCACCCAGGGTGTCCCTGCTGATCACAGTCGAGATGCTCTACTGATTTCAGCACTATGAAACACAGGATGACGCTGCCTTTAAGGAGAGACCAGTGAGGAATATTATGGTCCAATGTTGGATTTTAGTCTCATACATGCACACACCTACGCACACACGTACACACATGCACACACACACACACACACACACACACACACACACACACACACACACACACACACACACACACACACACACACACACAGAACAAACACACAAGCCAGCTTACTAAACCTTGCCCCACTCTTTCTGCCAAACTAAACCTGTAAAATAATCAGACAACGACAAAGTCTAAATAATGCCTTATGTGGACACCGCCTCTAAACCCTCTAACTCGCTCCTCGGGAGACACAACCTCCCACTCTCTCCTGGGGAGACACACCCTCCCACTCTCTCCAGGGGAGATACACCCTCCAACTCTCTCCAGGGGAGACACACCCTCCCACTCTCTCCTGGGGAGACACCCCCTCCCACTCTCTCCTGGGGAGAAACACCCTCCCACTCTCTCCTGGGAAGACACACCCTTCCACTCTCTCCTTGGGATACACACCCTCCCACTTTCTTCTGGGGAGAAACACCCTCCCTCTCTCTCCTGGGGAGAAACACCCTCCCACTCTCTCCTGGGGAGACACACCCTTCCACTCTCTCCTTGGGAGACACACCCTTCCACTCTCTCCTTGGGAGACACACCCTCCCACTTTCTCCCGGGGAGTGCACGCATCTCTAAATTCAGGTTTTTTTTGTGTGCTCAACCGTGCTGCACGGTTGAGGTTCTGAGTCAGAACCCGAGGTGAGATGAGACAATTTAATCTGCTGGAGACTAGGCTGTATTAAGTGAGTATATTGTCATCGAACACCCTTATATTGATAGTGTTAAGTAAGTAATATATATGATAATAATATTTACATTGTTGACTTTTTATGGTGACTGATCACTGGCAATTTGATGTGATGAAATGTGTATATGCCTTTCAACTAGAACAGGTAACTGACAGGAGCAATTCTCCAAATTAATAGTTTCTCCTGTTAACGAACCACAAATTATATAATAATAAAAACACATCTGGCCTCTCGGATCTGAACCTCAGTGATTAAAAGGTCCCTCATCCTCCTTCCTGTCGGTCTTTTCTTGTCTTCCTTTGTTCTGTCCATCTTCTGTCAGCTTCCCGGACTGCTGGAGTTTCCACGAAGAGAGACTTCCAGTGTGTGTGTGTGTGTGTGTGTGTGTGTGTGTGTGTGTGTGTGTGTGTGTGTATGTGTGTGTGTGTGTGTGTGTGTGTGTGTGTGTGGGTGTGTGTGGGTGTTGGTGGGGGGTGCTGCTTAGGGAGTTCCTGGGGAGGAATTCAATTTTCCGGAGAGATGAACGTGGTGATGGAGGGCGGTAGGAGAGCAGCAGGGTTGGGGCTCTGGGGCCGATGGTCCACCAGGATCCCATCTCCTTCCTCTCCGCTTCACCTCCCTCTCTTCTTCCACTAGTGCATCTCCCTTTTCTATTATTCCCCTTCTTTTCTGTGTTGGCTTTGTTATCGTCACCCTCAGTGCATCTGGACAACATGTGTGAGGTGGTGTTCTGCACAGTATTTCACTGTACTGTAATGTAATTTAATGCAATGTAATTTAATGTTTGCTAATGTAATGTATTGCAAAGTATTGCAGAGTTAGTTAAGTATAGTGCATGTATTTTAATGAAGGTTCACCAAGGGACCTTCCCGGCTATCTGACACATTAACAGAAATGAACAGGTGAATGCTGCTTGGCAGCTGTTGTTCTTCTCAGAACATTAATACAAATTCCACACTGCAATTTCTTCAGAAACTGTCTTCTTCATCTTTTTGAGTTATTCTCTACAAACTTTGGCACACATCTCCTCCCCATAATGTTTTATCTATAGACACCATTCAAATTTTGAAATGTTCTTAATGGCTTGGAATAATGCACAATTGATTACATGTTGGATATCTTGAATGTTTTGTAAAATATTAATCCTTTAAACATGACATTTTACAATGGAAGTCAATGGGCATAATGCAAAGCATTCTGGATATTTTGGTGAGACTTCAAATATTTGAGACTTCACAACTTGGTCCATTTCGAACCTTCAAACAGTGTTTAACAAATCATGTTGACATTTTACTATTTGAGTTTTATACAATTTGCACATATTTTGTCATTTCTCATTGACTTATGTTGGACCCCGGACACCACGGAGCATAAAAAAACCGTATTATACCTAGAAACACAATATGAATGAATAATAATAAGCTTAATTTATGTAAAACCTTTTATATCATGAAATGCATCAAAGTGCTTTACAAGAGAAACAATGAAGTCAATAACACAGGTATAACAATATAAAACAAGTATAAGAAATATCAAATAAATATAAGATAATAACAATGGTGTTTAAATAAAAGGTGGAACTAAAAAGAAAGCAAAGATCATAAAAGTGGTTTAGGGTTTTGAGGTTTCTTCTCTAAATTTGTAATGGGACTTTGGTGCTCTAATAGGGGAGTTGCTGCTCTTAGCAGAAAGCAGATTCTCATCATTATTGTAATTCCTTTTTGGGACTCAATGTCCCAAAGGCAAGGCAGGACTAGACGACCTAAAGGAACTGTTGAACTTACTTAGATAAGCAATTACAGAGGTAAGAAGGTGCTAAACCATTTAAGGCATTATTAACAAGTAAAATAATTTTAGTTGTTTAGTTAGTTGTTAAAGTTGTGGGTGCTGCATTTTGTACCAAATGTAAATTGTTGTAATCCAGTAAAAGTAATTCTTTATTGCAGTAATCTAGCTGAGAAAAAAAATGAGTCATGAGTCAACTTTCAGAATCTATGATCGGGTCTTGCAATACTTCTTAAATAAAACAAACAATCCTTACATTGTTGATATGTGATTTCAGGGTTATTCTGTTGAGCCAGACTTCTGGCTCAATATGTTTTATACCTTATCTATTTTTGCATCTGTGGTAATTATAAGCATTTTTATTTTATCTTTATCTAGTTTGAGGATGTTTTAACTCATCCGGATGCCAGATAGGGCATCAGTATCACCTGGTACTACAGATGAATATAACTGAGTGTCAAAATAACAATGACAATTGACTCTATAATCCCAAATACTTTTGTGGCAAGCATTTATAGACAAAATGACCAATAATGGAGCCCTATGGAATACCATAAAAACTGTCATGGTTGTCTGAAACATGGTTACTGAGACAAACTAAATACGTATTTCATCTGTTCGGTCTGTGCCTGAGAGACCAGCAG
This sequence comes from Muraenolepis orangiensis, assembly GCA_027704905.1. Classification (NCBI taxonomy): domain Eukaryota; kingdom Metazoa; phylum Chordata; class Actinopteri; order Gadiformes; family Muraenolepididae; genus Muraenolepis; species Muraenolepis orangiensis. The sequence goes on from CM051003.1 coordinate 28,757,494, forward strand.
CACTCACAAATCAAGAAGCACAGGAATAAAAACTGTTTTATTATTGCCGCTTACTCCAAGATCATTGTAGATTTTTACACGCATTGTTTCAGTACTGTGTCTTCTTCTAAAACCATAATACCGTCATAACGTTTTTTGTCATTTTAGACGTGTCCAACTGTTTAAACACGTTTCCAATATCCTACTCAAAAAAGGCTGGTGGGAACTCACTAAAATTCCCTAAAATTACTCAAAAGAGAAGAATACATATTTATGCTTCTTGAGTAGGGCCTTGACTACAGCTTTTTCTAGAGATACATTTACAATATCTAGTACATTGCTAATCAAACCTCCTTATTCATTTCAAATTCAAACCTCAATAAAGAAAGTGGTAGGAATTGCATCATTCAAGAAGCTGGGAAGGCTACTGTACAAAATAGGATTCTAGGGTTGTTCCTTCTTTCAAGTATGTATTTTCACAGTATAAGTATTTATCTTAATTTAGAGCTGAAGTGATTTACTTTTTCATGTATTTATGACATTTCAGCTGAGAGTTAGACTACACATGTGCAATGGGAACTTGGTGGCTGAAGACAGACTTAAAATGCTTTTTTTTTTAAACTAAATGTATCAGAAAAAGTCTAGGGTGTGGCCACAGTTGTGGGTTGACCAAACATAATGTTGCGTAAAATCAAAGGAATGTAAAAGTTTCCTAAAATCCATAGATTAGATTCAAATGTATTGTCATTGCACAGCACACGTACAGTACAGTTTGAATAATTTGGCATCTAACCAGAGTTATATGTAGCCTTACAGCCTTGCAGTCTGAGACAATATCCATCCATCCATCCATCCATCATCTACCGCTTATCCGTGGGTTGAACTCCTTCACTTGGGATAAGGACTCCCTCCCTATTTGGAGTAGACAATCCACCGGTTTCCTGCTGAGAACCATGGCCTCAGATTTGGAGGTGCTGATCCTCATCCCAGCTGCTTCACACTCCACTGCAAACCAATCCAGGGAGTGCTGAAGGTCACATACTGATGAAGAAAACAGGACCACATAATTTGCAAACTATGCCTTGAAATCCTGTCCATGAAAATCACAAACATGATCAGTGACAACATCCACTGTGATCAGGCCCAACTTATAACTTACAGGGCGGAATCCGCATTGTTCCTATTAAATCTGAGCTTCGACTATCGGCCAAACCCTCCTTTTTATATACATATTGCTCTTTTCTGTGCCGATATTTTGCATTTTCTAAATTACATTTTTATTTTTTAACTTATCTATTTTTATTATCTTATTATCTTAACTTATTTTATAACTGCTGTCTGTCGTCGGGTATTGCACATAAGATTTTCACATCACTGCTTTATACTTGTGTCAACTGTGAAGTGACAATACACTTGACTTGACTTGACTTGACTTTCCAGCACCTTGGAGTAGACTTTTCCAGGGAGGCTGAGTAATGTGATACCCTGTAATTGGTACAAACACTCTCTGGTCCCTCTTTTTGAACAGGGGTACCACCACCCCCATTTGCCAATCCTCAGGCACTGTCCCAGACTTCCACGCAATGTTGAAAAGATGTGTCATCCATGACAGCCGCTCAACACCCAGAGCCTTTGGCATTTCTGGACAGATCTCATTACCCCTGGGGCTTTGCCACTGTGGAGATGTTTGACTACTGCAGTGACTTCCTCCAGGGAGATTGATGATTGCTGTCCTTCAAATTATTAAGATCAAATTAAGAGGTAAGCCCCACCAGATCTAACTGGTAGCACTCCACCTCCCGCACAAGCTCAGGCTCCTTCCCCCCAGAGAGGTGACATTCCACGTCCCCAAAGCCAGTCTCTGTTGGCTGCGTTTTGTCCGTCGAGGCCCCCTGCCTTCACTGCCACATAACTGGCAGTGCACCCGACCCCAGTGGTTCTTCCCGTAGATGGTGGGTCCGCGGGAAGGAGAAGTGGCCACATTACTTTTTAAGGCTATGCCCAACCGGGCTCCGTGGCTAACCCGGCCACCAGGCGCTCGCTGACGGGCCCTCTTTCCTCCGGGCAGGGTATCATCACTTCTGCTTGTTTGTTTGTCCATTAGGGTCTTTGAACCATTCTTAGTCTGGCCCCTCCCCTGAGCCCAGTCTGCCATGGGAGACCCTACCAGGAGCACTAGGCTCCAGACAACACAGGGACACCCAAACCTCTGCACCACATTAAGGTGATGGTTCCCGGAGAGGCCCGAGACAATATCAACATTTTAAACAGCCTGATAATCGAAATACAAAAAAGGACTTCAGTTAAGACAGAGATTTTCTAGCTTTTGGTCACTGATAAGGTAATTTACAACAAAAGGCCCATTAGTTAGTGCCCCGGGTAGAGCCATATTTACCTTTTGTTCACAGACAAACTTTTTAACTGAAGTAATCCAATTTTCCAAATTGTGCCTAAAACACCAGGCTTTAAAGTCATTTATCGAAAAAAACTAAAAAACTTCAGTGCCACAATCGTAGACAGGTAGTTAGGCATCATTAAAATGGTGTGTATGTTTATACTTTTTGTTTACTGAAGTATACGTACTTCAAATATTTTCACTTGAGTTCAGCTATTTAATTGTTCTGTAAGACATAAACTATGGAGCTTTTTTTAACATACCATACAATTGATTGAACATAAGTTTAATCATATTTTACACAAAAGCAGTAACCACATTTTCCAGTGTGTCCTGTCCCTGTTAAATGAACCAATTGATGACATTACAGTAAATGAAATGTCATGAAATGTGATTCAACCAAATGACTATCATCAACCAAAAAACTATAATCTAGCATAATGTAATGTATTGTAACAACATCCTCAGGGCTCAATGTTAAGGTTTGTTCACTGTGTCTTTCTCTCTTACTTCTTCCTACTAACTCCCAACACACACACAGTCCGCAATCATGCTGCCCGATGCAGCTTGATTTGAGGAGCACAGATAAACATGCTGCTGATTGGTTGCCTAAAATAGTGTGTCTCGTGTTGTTACATTAATGATGCGACAGGCGACCATTCTCACCAAATCGATCATAACAGTAGACGAAAGAACAATGCACACACACACACACACACACACACACACACACACACACACACACACACACACACACACACACACACACACACACACACACACACACACACACACACACACACACACACACACACACACACACACACACACACACACACACACACACACACACACACACACACACACAGCAAGACATCCAAACCCTAAACTGCTCCCGACTGGCTGTCTCATTGCATGGCTGACTCCACCATGGGTGAATAAATGGGTGTATAAATGTGTGTATGAATTTGTGAGTGTGAGGCATGACTTAAGGCATGCACTTTGAGTGGCCACACTGGTTAGAAAAGCGCCATATAAATGCAGTCCATATTTTCCATTTCCATGGGAATGGAGCTGTGGACAATGTGTTTTTTTCACATCGTTAAACTGGACAGGCATAGATTCTGAGTTTCTTCAGAAAACCCAATTTTGTTGAAAGGGAACTGATCTCAACCAAATCAACCTCAAATAAAGAAGTCAATCATTGCAAATCTGACCAGGCGTCTCCCTGTGAGTGAGCTGGTAACCATGTGATGGCTTTTGTTGGCCCGTGAAACAACTAGCAAAGGACCACAGGCTGGAATTTAACCAGGGTCTCTACAAGGCGCCTTGACTATGTGGGTGATGGGCTTACAGGATGAGCTACCAAGCCACCCGCTCCTCCAAGAACTGGCTGCCGGTCGAGGGCCTAACCACATTGTTGTTCCTGGACCTAAGCGGGCCTCCCATTCACACATTTGACCCTCTCCCTTTGTTATCACCTCTCTGTTCTTTATCTTAAAAACTGTTGTATTGTCCTCATCCTGTTTATCTGGTTGGCGATGTCAAACTAGAGTTGCAATGTTGTTGAGAGATCCACAATAGCGGGCCACCTTTACACATCTAGTTCCCGTCCCCACACCTTTTGTCATTTGTTACCCCAGGTAGTTTCGATAGTCCTTCTTTGAAGATCAGAGACATTCCAACTCGATGGCGGCCTTGAGAGAGGCTAACTACTGAGTGCTGCCAGCATTGAATTGGAATGCTATTCTCTACCATAGGATCTAGGAACCCCCGGGAACTCTGGGAACAAAGCTTTGTCAATCTGTTTGTTTGTCTACTTGTCTACTTGAGTATTTGTTCATTGTATTTGTAATAATTTGATAAATCTTGAACTTAAAAATTCTAAGTGTGACAGTTCTTATTGGTTGACAGAATCACATATTAATTGAGGGAGAATTCCACCATAGCAGTCGCAGAGGGCCGCGTGCCAGGAAGGGAATTATTGTTATATAATATTATATATATATATTGAAATAATATAAATATTTGGCCTTTACTAAATGTATTAATGGTCACACGCGATAATCAGATTTATTAATAGTCCCTCACATACCTAAAATCGATTATATACTGGTAAACTATGTGATGACATCACGTTTACGTTTAGTCTTAAAGGAACGCCCACCTGGAGGGAAAAACATGGCTTTCTTTAGCTGCCCGCAAGCTATTCAGTAGCTTTTGTATTTAGGTATTTTAACCAGGTTTATACAAAATGCTGGACAGTTGTTGTGTGATCAGATGCACTAACCGACTAAGAAACAAGAAGAGACTGTCAGAGAAAGATAACCCAGAGAGGAGAAGATTGTGGATGTGTGCTGTTAAACGCATCTGGGAAAAATGTTATTGTGCACAACCTTGTGAAAAATCTCCCAGGGGTGAACTCTCTGCACTTCATGTTCAAAATGACCTCATTTTGAACATGCGCACAAAGCTAACATGTAGCCTATAAAGAAGAGCTCTGACACCTAGAGACAGTAGCCATTCATGGGAAGAGTTAAAAAAAAGTACAAATAAGACTTTACCCGAGGTAGCAGATGCACTAAGCCTGTATGCTGCAGCATCTGCAGCCATCGTCTGAAAGCCACTGGAACAGGCCGTGTGTCTCCATTGTCATTGCAAGTTGTGTAATGTAATGTAAATGTAAATGTAAATGTAAGTTAACTTGAGTATGCTCGTTTGTTGACACATGTGTTAGCATATTGACGGAGCTTTTAAACACACTATAAGCCCCTGTTTTCCTTTGCACATTGTTTCACCTAGTTTAGTTTGTGCTTTGGCTGTGAGGTTAGTCTCTCTGCATGTTACGGCAACATAGACACTGATGGAGGCATCGATAGGGTCAGAGTTAAAAAATGTTCGCCTCCCACTTACTTCTGTAGTTCTGTCAGAGGATCACATGCAGCCCAATAGGGCGTACGCCCATCAATGATCTAGTTATGTCATTGTACAATTAGGAAGTTATTAATTTAACACAGTTGGCCTCTCCGTCTCTCCCTCTCTCTCTCTAATATGATTTATCTTCACTTCAAGATGATCTATCTCCCTCATCTCTACCTCTCTTTCCCTCTCTCCTTCCTTCTCTCTCCCTCGGGGACAATCAGCTATGACATTAAAAGGAAGTAAAACAATTCAAAGCAACAAAAAAGCACACACACACATTATGTCTCTGTTTCTCTCTCTCACTTTGGTTATTGCTAATGAGTGAAATACACATTTGACATGCATATTCATAGCAAAACGTCAGACTCACAACTCATACTCAAACACACAGCTACACTCAGTCCATCTCCAAACTAAGTTGTATAGGAGGGGGGTATATATCTTTATATATATACATGCTTCTACTGGACTTATGTGAGATTTACGATGAACGTGAAAATGTAAAACCTTGTCGCACAATATAGTCCTTTATAAATCCACCATATTGTGGACACTTTCAATACAAAAAGGATATTGAATCTCTGTGGTTTCAAATAAATGTCATGTGTGTGTACATATATTAAATTACTTTTTTTTGTTGAAAAAAAGAAAATAAACAAATGATTAACATAAAAAACATTTACAACCTGAACAGTCTCTCCTCTACTCCCTCTTCACCTACGACTGCACCCCTGTACATGGTACAAACACCATCATCAAGTTTGCTGACGACACAACGGTGGTGGGCCTCATCAAAAATAAGGATGAGGCAGCCTACAGGATGCGTGCGCTGACAACAACCTGGCCCTCAACACCAAGAAGACCAAAGAGCTCATCATGGACTTCAGGAAGACAGAGAGGAGCCTAAAGAAGGCTCACCAGCATTTCTTCTTCCTGAGGAGACTGAGAAAAGCTCACCTGTCCCCTCAGATTCTGGTGAACTTTTACCGGTGTGCCATCGAAAGCATACTCACCAACTGCATTACAGTGTGGTATGGCAACTGCACTGTTTCCGACAGAAAAAAGCTGGAGAGGGTGGTGAGGGTGGTGATGACCCCTCCCTGCAATAAACACTACCCACCACAAACGGTGCCTGAGGAAGACACAAAAAATAGTGAAAGACCTCTCTCACCCCAACCATGGACTGTTTGCCCGCCTCCCCTCCGGGAGGCCCTATAGAAACCTTTGTTTCAAGATTCAAGATTCAAGATTCAAGATAACTTTATTTATCCCGAGAGAAATTAAGGTGCAACAGTTGAACAGGGGGAAGAAATGCACACAAAATATACTAATACCTAAACTAAAAACTAAATAACAACAAACTAAACTAAGTTAAACTAGTATATACAAAATATAACAAAATGAACTCTAAATGAAATCGAAATGTATTGATAGATGAATTGCACAATTTACAGTATTATTACAGTAATACGTAGGTATATACAATACACAACAATACGTATAGTGCAAATTGGCAGTAATAAAATACTAAGAAATAACTCAGATGAATACTGAAAAAGTGACATGTGAAAAGTGAAAAGTGAATTGAATTTACAGTGCAAAAATTACAGTGAGAGGATTTACAGTGCGTTGACCAAAAAAAATAATAATAACAGTGCGTTGACCTCAGGTCACTGTCCCTCTCACGACCCGAGGTAGCTGAATTATAGAGTCTGATGGCCACAGGAAGAAAGGACTTCCTGTGGCATTCTGTAGTACACCTGGGTGGAATGAGTCTGTTGCTGAAGGTGCTTCTGTATGAGGTCAGCACCTGATGGAGAGGGTGAGAGTTGTTGTCAAGGATACTACGCAGCTTGCGCAGCATCCTCCTCTCAGACACCACCAACAAGGAGTCCAGCTGGACCCCCAGGACAGTGCCAGCCTTCCTGACGATCCTGCTGATCTTGTTGGCGTCAGCTGACCTCAGCCTGCTTCCCCAGCACACAACACCGGAGAAGATGGCACTGGCTACCACCGACTGGTAGAACATCTTCAGCATCGTGTTACAAACGTTGATGGACCGGAGCCTCCGCAGGAAGTAGAGACGGCTCTGGCCCTTCTTGTACACAGCCTCAGAGTTCTTGGACCAGATCAGTTTGTTGTTCAGGTGAACTCCCAGGTATTTATATTCCTGAACAACTTCTGCGGACACACCCTTGATGGAAATGGGTGTGGGGGTAGATTTCCTCCTGCGGAAGTCCACCACCATCTCCTTCGTCTTGTCTGTGTTGAGCTAAATGTGGTTCAGCTCACACCACTCAACAAAGGATTCCACGACGCCCCTGTACTCCTCATCGTTTCCCTCGCTGACACAAAGTTCAAAGTCAAGCAGGCTTAGGAACAGCTTCTTCCCCTCAGCTGTCATCTCTCTGATGATAGAGCCACCCCCCCACCTGCTGCCGCCCCCCTGCCCCCACCTCTGGTCAATATATCCTATAATAATATTTATACTTCACCATCAATGTCTTCGACTACATTGAACTGTAATCATAACTACATACCTCTACCTATAGTTTACATATTTAATGATACCATACCTGTATGAAAGCGTGTACATTTTTACATTTTTACTGTACCTGCCGTATATATTTTAATCTTCAACTGTTTATACAACTGCATATCCCTGCTCACTACCTGCTGTATATACATTTATATATATTTATCCTGTTTTTCATAATTGCATACCCCTGATTATTACTTGTTGATTACTTGTAAACATACCTGTGTATATATATATATACCTATTATTATGCACATATCTCATACATACTCTATGGCTGTGTTCCATTTCAGGGGCTGCAGCCTTAAGGGCGCATTTTAAGGCTGCATCCGAAGGCTGCAGCCTTAAGGCCGCTTCCGAAGGCTGCTTCAAAAACGTGTTAAATGGGACGGTCTAGCCTACGGAGTACTTCCTGTATGCGTCACCGGTTGCGTCACGAAGCGCCATGCCCACCCTCGCCGCACTCTGACCAGAGGAGATAGTCCTAGAAGCTTTTGTTTTGAGAGGTTGATACGAGGGAAATCGATTGATTATTAAAAACAGGCGTATTTAGTGTAGTTTATAAGTCATTATAATTGATGAACTTAAGGAACTGGAGCTTCACCGCCGGCGTCAACGTGTAATGTTATTTCAGCTAAGAGAGAACCATGGGTAAATAAAGATTGGTTAATATTGGTGAAGTTATAATTCCTATTAATATATATATATATATATTTACCCATGGTATATATGTATATATGTATATATATATACATATATACATGGTATATATGTATATATATATATTTCTAAACAGGCTTTATTAGGATAAACTGTATAATAATAAACATATGTATAATCTACATAGGTACATTGTCGCGTAATAAAATAATAAAACTTAATAAAGTGACTTAATTACAGTCCTACAGCAAAATCTAAAACAGCTTTTAGCCGGGCTCAAATTCTCTACTGGTTGGTGTGAAATGCATTCAGGGATATGCTGGGCCAGAAGTGTACAGAAGTCTGCATCGATGCACACTTCAATTTCGGGAAAATAAGGCTGCATTTGAAGGCTGCATTTGAAGGAGCCTATGAAATGGGACTGCCTTGTCGCGGCTGCTGTGACGTATGCGGCCTTCAAATGCGGCCTAAAAGGATGCAGCCCCTGAAATGGAACACAGCCAATAAGTAATCTTATAACTGTTTTTATACCTAGTAGACTGTCTTTTAGCCACTGTATACTGTAAATGATAAATTATCATGCACATTACTGCAACATTTGCACTCTGGTTATAAGTACTTAGCAGTACTGTACAATGACTATTTAATTGAATTTAATCTAATCTAATCTAATATGAGGAAAAGCTCAGGAAGCCACACGCTCAGAATTAGCATATTGATCAGCTTATTGCAGAATGACAGTGCAGAGCTGGATCTCTCCATCAAAGCCTCTACTGCCGAACACACCTCCTGCTTGCCTGGAGGAAACAGGCTGCCCAGCCCACAAAGCTCAAAGTAATTGAGTTTTGTTTTTCCAATCATATTTATGATGCGCTAACATGGTTATCAGAGCTAAAGTTATACTCAATATACTTAAGATTATGATAATAAATACGTGCAGCTGCTGCCGGTATCAAAACTCTGGCACCGTGTACGGTCGTGAGTAAACAGAAATGTCCTCTAAACACAGGTGCCCGCTGATTCCATTTATATTTAGCCTCGCTGCGCCTCCCAGTTTCGGAGCCAGTGATGGTGTCAGTGAAGATAAATATGTATATATAGATAGATAGATAAAGATATGTATTTTTTGATAAAGATGTATACATTGTATGTAGTATAAATTTGTCCCAAAACAAATAGCCAAGTAATCAAATCGTTTATACTATTTCAACATTTATATATATTGTGGTGGAGTGACATAATTCACCCACGGAACTACGTGTGGGGTATTGTGTTGCTGGGGACATTAGTGCACGGGATCTTTCTAGTTCCTCTTCCGGTAGAAAGTCATGTGGTGTTTACGTTCTTCTCATGCTGAATAAACGTCCCGTTTGGACATTAAATACCCCGCCTCCGACTCCCGTCTCTCGGCACTACACTGGTGACCCCGACGTAAGTCTCACTGAAGTATCCGAGACTGAACCGAACATGGCAAATAACGCTGTTTTTATCAAATTGCGTTTGAGTTTTGGGAAACAAACGCGTCATCGTGGTTCGTGCAGACGGAGGCTCAATTCCAAAAATACTCAATACTCCAAAGCCTGCGCTCAGCAGTGGCTGTGAGTGTGGGCACAACAAACCGGCTGCTGTTCATCAGAGACACTCTCTCCGGGCGCAAATTCCTCTGCGACACCGGTGCTCAGAGGAGCGTCCTGCCGGCTACTGGGAGCGATACCGCTGGTGGAGATCATGGCCCACATTTAATGTCCGCTAACGACACGCCTATCTGAACCTATGGCACAAAGGCTGTGGACCTGTGCTTCAGGGGCCAGCGGTTTACATGGGACTTTGTCACGGTCGACATCTCCTTCCCCCTCCTCGGCACAGACTTCCTGTGCGCTAACGGGCTACTGGTAGGCGCCTGGTGGACACACTGACGTCGTTTGCATGTGTCCGCGGCGAGGCGACATACGGCGGGCTCTCCAGCTCACTCTCAGAGGGTGACGAATATCAATGTTTTCTTCGTGAGTTTCCCAGCTTGACGCAGCCCACCTTTTCCACCGCCACTACCCAACACGGTGTTGAGTACCACATTGACTATGCTAGGGCCAGGTGGCTTAACCCCGACTGGCTGGCCGTTGTTAAGTCGGAGTTCACCAATATGGAGCGCCTTGGTATCATCTGACGCTCGGACAGCCCTTGGGCCTCGCCGCTCCACATCGTCCCTAAGCCAGACGATGACGGCGGGTGGCGGCCGTGTGGGGACTGTAGATGCCTTAACGACACTACAACACCACACCGCTACCCAATCCCCCACATCCAGGTCTTCTCTGCACACCCCGCAGACATCCCCAAAATGGCGGTGCTCATGCCATTCGGGCTGTCTGAGTTCCTGAGGATGCCGTTTGGGCTTAAAAATGCGGCTCAATCTTTCCAGCGGCTTATGGATTCGGCACTTAGAGAGATGTCATTCAGCTTTGTCTATTTAGACGACATCCTTGTCGCAAGCTCCTCTGAAGAAGAGCAACCAACGGCCTGATTATCAACCCGGCAGTGTCTGTTTGGGGTGTCCTCAATTCCACTTCCTCGGGCATCTCATCGACAAAGATGGAGCCACCCCTCTCCCGTCGAAAGTGGAGGCCGTTTCCTCCATTCCCCGCCCACACACAGCTCAGGCACTCCGGGAATTCCTCGGGATGGTGACCTTTTCACCGGTTCATCGGCCAGGCAGCCCACACCATGCACCCACTGTATGAGGCTCTGAAAGGCACGTCCCCCAGCCAGACCATCGACTGGATGCCCGAAAGAGAAACCACCTTTGATGCCGCCTGAGCCAAGCTGCCATGTTGGCTCACCCGTCACACAAGGCCCCCATCGCTATCACAACCGACGCATCTGACTATGGAGAAGGCACGGTGCACGAGCAATGGGTCAACGGCGCCTGGCAGCCACTTGCCTTTTTCAGTCGTCAGTTAACCCCCAGAGAGCACAAGTACAGTGTGTTTAACAGAGAACTCCTTGGCCTCTGGTTGGCAATACGCCACTTCCGGTTCCTGCTGGAAGGCCGTGAGTTTACGGCATTCGTGGACCACAAGCCACTAACATTCTGCATGTCCAAGGTGGCCGAGCCATGGTCCGCCCACCAGCAGCGCCAGCTCTCGTACATTTCTGAGTACACCACGGACATCCAACACATAGCTGCTAAGGCCAACGTGGTTGCGGACTGCCTCTCCAGAGCAGTCCTCGGAGCTGTTCAGGTTCGACCATCTTAATGTCGACCTCATAGGCCCTCTCCCCTCCTCTCACAGCTTCACCTACCTCTTCACGATGGTGGACAGGACGACACGCTGGCCCAAGGCCGTTCCCCTCTCCTCGACAGCGTCTTCCGATGTGGCCCGCGCATTCATCAGCATGCGGGTTGCGCGCTTTGGGACCCTGTCCGACCTCTCCTCCGACCGTGGCTCCCAGTTTACCTCAGAGCTCTGGAACGCGGTTGCCGAAGGTTTGGGGGTCAAGCTGCATCGCACTACCGCCTATCACCCCAAAGCTAACGGCTTATGTGAGCGTTTCCACCGATCCATGAAAGCGCCCTGCGCACCGGCCTCACGGACGGCAACTGGGTGGATAAGCTCCCGTGGGTGATGCTCGGTCTCAGGTGCGCCCCCAAGGAGGACCTGCAGTCCTGGTGGGCAGAGCTTGTCTACGGCCAGACTCCATGAGTACCAGGTGATTTCATCCCGGATGCCACTGTGCCCTGGTCTGCAGCCAGGCAGCGCTCCTCCCTGCTGGAGGCCGCCGGGACATTCGCGCCCGTCCCCACGCCGCAGCAGGGGACCCAAGCCTTCCGGGTGTCCCCAGGTCTGCGCTCAGCGGATTTTGAGTACATTCGCCACAACGCCCACCGCAGACCCCTACGCTCCCCTTATGACGGCCCGTTCAGGGTCATACAACACGGGGACATGAGTCTGGTTGTAGATGTTGGTGGTAGACATGAGACTGTCTCCGTTGACAGAATTAAGCCAGCGCATGTGGACGTTTCCAGGCTGTTGGAGTTGGCTCAGGCCCCACATCGAGGCCGACCTCCCATGTCACGGCCCCCGCCTCCTGTCGCGGTGTCCTTGACATCGGTGTCACCTTTGCCCTCCGACCTTGTGGACGGCGCGATCCCGCCTGTGGCTCCACCGACTGCCCCGCCTTCTGCACCGCCCACCTCGGCTCCTGTTGTCCTCACTCGCCGTGGTCGGGTCATCGTCCCTCCCCGACACAGGGATTTTGACTATGGGTGAATACTGGGGGGGCTTGTGTTGTGGAGTGACATAATTCACCCACGGAACTACGGGTGGGGTATTGTGTTGCCGGGGACATTAGTGCACGGGCCTTTCTAGTTCCTCTTCCGGTAGAAAGTCATGTGGTGTTTACGTTCTTCTCATGCTGAATAAACCTCCCGTTTGGACTTTAAATACCCCACCACCGACTCCCGTCTCTTGGCACTACAATATATATAAATGTAGAAATAGTGCTGAAACAAAATGAGCCAATGAATCAAATAGTCGATTGTTTTCCTAAAAATGTTTGGGTTATCATAATTTGCTAACATTTTCTAACGGCTTAAGAAACTAAAATACAATGTGATATAAAGATCAATACATTTTGTTTTCCTTGGCTGCTTGTCAGGAGGCTTGTAAATTGTAACGGACACATGCCTTCAATTATGACAGCTCATAGACTAAATGATTACTGGAGGAAATGTGTGATGGAGGAATCAATAATGTTGTGTTATTGGTTGCACAAATGGGTTTCTAGTATACGGTTCCTGAGGATTCCAGAACGAGAAACAAAGCGAGAGGCCTGGATACATGCAATTCATACAAAATAACTGGGAGCCTTCGGGTCACTCGCGACTCTGCGGGTCACTCGCGACTCAAGATTCAAGATGTTCATTTGTCATACGCAACAAGTACAATGGAACGCTTACTCCCCGTTCCCTCTCGAATTATGCATTTACAAAAACACTATAGGCCTACCATAAAGATACTGTATGTACACAATAAAAAAGAACAATAAAGTGAAAACCGCTGAATTATATGTATGCGACAGGCAGGGCAGCCAGTGATTATTGGGTCCGTTGTGGTTGATTTCACCTTCCCACCGGATGAGCCTGTTAATCGTTTTTTGCTCAAGATGCTTAACGTAGAAGCCTGAAGCTAGCTGTGTGTGTGTGTGTGTGTGTGTGTGTGTGTGTGTGTGTGTGTGTGTGTGTGTGTGTGTGTGTGTGTGTGTGTGTGTGTGTGTGTGTGTGTGTGTGTGTGTGTGTGTGTGTGTGTGTGTGTGTGTGTGTGTGTGTGTGTGTGTGTGTGCGTGTGTGCGTGTGTGCGTGTGTGTGTGTGTGTGTGTGTGTGAGTGTGTGTGTGTATGTGTGTGTTTAGCATGCGCTTTAGCTACCACAGGCACTCATGCGTAGATCTGCTATTTCATTTCAGTTTGGCTCATGCTCATCTCATTCTTTGACCTCGCCGGGACAGACTTTTAGCACCGAGATGCACTTCAACGCCACAGGAAGTCCTTTCTCCCTGTGGCTATAAGACTTTACAATGCATCCACCTCCGGTTGTAAGATGGACAGAGGAGGCACAGTGACCTGAGGTCCTCTCTCTGTCTCTCTCTCTCTCTCTCTCTCTACTGTGTTTATATGTTGCCATTTTGTATAAGTACTGCACCTTACCTCATCTTGTTGAACATTGCATGTTGATGAAATGTTGAAATTTCTCTTTATATATATATATATATATATATATAAAATGTTGCACTATTGTATATTTTTTAACCTTATATTGTCTCCTACTTTGTATTGCGACTGTTGCACAACAATTTGCACAATTTCCCTCTGGATAAATAAAATTATATCTATCTATCTATCTATCTATCTATCTATCTATCTATCTATCTATCTATCTATCTATCTATCTATCTATCTATCTATCTATCTATCTATCTATCTATCTATCTATCTATCTATCTATCTATCTATCTATCTATCAACCTTCTGAGAAACTGTTCTCACTTTTCTACTGGAGGCTTGTGCAGCTGGGAAGTTATTTCTAAAGAGATGTGTGAGATGTGACCCCTGAGCATATGCACTGCATTCAAAAGACATCATCTGGCAGTAATAAGCCATGCAGGATTTCTGTTACTCTTTTTCCTGTAATGAAGGAGCCTGACATAGACTCCTCCGCAGTACAGCCTGTGGTCCTGTAATGGAAGAGTCTGACATGGACTCCTCCGTAGTACAGCCTGTGGTCCTGTAATGGAGGAGTCTGACATGGACTCCTCCGTAGTACAGCCTGTGGTCGGTGGTTTGTCCAACAAAGCACCAACACTCCAAAGTCACACCCAGCAGGGTGACAGACGGGCTGCAGGGGCAAGAGATAACTAATGTACAAGGAGGGGAGGTCATCTAATGAGAAGAGGAGGAGGGGGGGAAGAGAAAGTAAAATGCTGCTGTTACTTAAATTCCGAAATGAAAGATTGATGGGCTTATTTAAATGTGCTCCACAGGACGGACAGGTTGGCTCGTATAAAGCCCAGCATTTATGAGTAGAGGTGTGGGCATCGATTGACTTGGACCGAGAAGGGGAGAGAGATGAGGGGGAGAGAGGGAGATGGAGGATGAGGTCATAGAGGCGGGAAAGGAAGATATTGAGGGGGGGAGAAAGAGTAAAAGAAAGACAGAGAAGGGATCTGTGAAGAGAGGGAGAGGTGGAGAGACCTCAGGTTGGATCAAGACTGGCTCATACATTTAATCCTTTTCCTGCTCAAATCAAAAGGTCCTAGTGAAGGAAATGGGGAGAAGGGTAGACATAATGTTTGCAGCCCTCTCCCAAGGGCTGCCTGGTCTCTCATTTTTTTCCTATGACTTGGTCTCAGGTTACAGAGAAGTGAGATCAGAGGTTAACAAAACACACATTTCAGTTTTTGTTAACCTCTGTGTTTTGGGAGACTTAGACAACCGTAACACACAAGACTTCATTACTTCATACGAGTCACTTCTACCTCTGTGAAACACACCAGACAGCAGCATGCACCGCAAACCCTCACTTGCTACTGCGACAGTGAGCCTTTCGCTCTATTCCGAGACGTTAGCGCCGCTCCGCATGTCGTCAGAAGAAGGACCCGTTACTTCAGTTCTTGCATCGATTGTCGATTGATACAAACTCCACTTTCTAATCATGTCTGACTTCCCAGTCCGTTCAGCGAAGCGCAAGTCGGCACACACAGCGGCTCCTCAGACACTGCCTGAACCTCCCCTCGCACAGTGCTTCTCAGCGGCGGGGAAAATGAGCACCTGAGTAGCCTCCTAGGCGGATTTTGACATTTAAGCGGGGGACGACAAATATTTGTTAAACTGACGTCAGTACACAGTCCCAACTATAGAGACACACATTTACACATTTAGGCCACGCCCACACCGAGGGTGTGGGGGGGGGGAAACATTGACTTTGCATTTTGTGAAGGTGCCTCCTTGTCATTTTTGACTTCTTACAAAAAACTGAAACATGCCTAAAAGCTGCTGTGTGACAGGATGCTCAACCAACAAGATGAAGAACCCAGAACTACATTTTTACAAACTGCCCCACCGAAAAAATTATTATTATTATTTACCTCGTTGGTAGAGCATCATGTCACACAACTGCTTTTAGACATGTTTCAGTTTTTTATTAGAAAACGAAAATGACCAGGAGGCACCTTCTCACAATACCAAGTCACTGGAGAGTGATGAAATATATATTACCATGCACTTTACTGTTTACTTAACATTTGCCCTCTGGTTAGTACAGGTAGCTGTACTGACTTTCAGATTATGACGTGATGCACTCTGTCTCTATTGCGTGGCGTACTACACATACAGTAGCGGAAGACACTAGTGCCAAGCTTGCCATAAAGTTAAACAAAATAGAGCATCAAATCAGTTTCTGATAACTTTCCACTATCACACTTAAGTGGGGTATTTGTCTTTCACACATGAGTGCACTGCCGAACACAACTAACTGGCACTGGCAACCATAAAGTTAAAGTCTGAAAAGTGAATATAAATTCGTTTTTATTAAACAGCTTTCATTTCCATGTACCCTTTTAAAAACCATTTAATACTGTAGTATAATTTCTACTGGGTGGAATAAGAATCTTTCTCAGAGGTCTGGATACTAAGTTCAAGGTGTTTATTGAACAAAGCATCAAATGAAAGCATCTGCTGCAGCGAGATGGAGCCTGCCGTGCCAATTCGCAGAACTGGCGACGCGCTCCTTTACCCAACATTATATAGACAATAGCATCATAGAATAACCACTACTCCTAGTGGTCAAAGTAACAAACATCAACTTAATACTATTGGTCTGAGAGGTACAACCAGCACTCTGGTTGGTC